>OW387027.1:25463857-26695238 GCA_936439885.1 Nowickia ferox | reverse complement strand
ATTTTGTGGTTTGTTGTACATTTTTTAATAAATGAAATATCAAAATGTACATATCAACTCATTTAATCACGTTTATTCGCTTCACTACTTTCAATATTCGTGTAAAAATCTTAAAACCCCATTTTCCAGTAAATAAGTGCGGGCACATAATTAATTTTTAAATGAAATACTGTTTAGCAATTTCTAACACCGCATTTTATTTTAATTACACACAAATATTTCACATATTGGGATCAAAACAATGTTGTGCGTAATCTATAGTTTAATCAGTTCTACCACAATAAATAATTTATTCGGCGACTCCACCCACATTTATTTATCTTTTTAAATGTTGTTTGAATTACAACATTTAACGAATTAAACTTAAAAAAAAGAGCACAGACATTTTAACACTTGAGTAACCCGTTTAGAAATATAATAGAAAAATCGTATTGTATGTAATATTTTAACATAAATCGCCAAAATTCAGCACCTACATGCATATTTTTTTATACTCGTACGTACATATTCTAACAAACAAAAAATTTTTTTCTCTCAAATTTAAGTACAATATTGTATGTATTGTTTAAATTTTCAAAACTGTCAAGTTCTTTTGACATTTGAGTGAGACCAACATGTTGAATTTCTCAAATGTCATTTAACAATGATTTGAAGTGAATGCTACCATAGAGGTAAATTATGTTAATGTCCAAACTGTCTGCAAAAGAGACAGAGATTAAATGAAAATTGGTAACTTAGGGAAATAGAGATTTATTGCGTCTACAGCAATGAAATATCGTATAAATAAATATGCTTGTATCAATATTATATTGTTACCTTAATATAGAAATGCCCTAACTCATTCTTTTTTTTTAAATCAATTTTTTTGTGTATATTTCGATAGAAGAACATATAATAAAGGGTGTTTTTTTTAGAATGTCTAGCCCTTTATGTTGATATTAATGAAAAAATTGCAGTTGCCCTGCCGGCGTCATATTACGAGTTAAGGCTCAGTTAGCCGACTGTAATGCAATGTAACTGTAATGTAGGAAACAGCTGATCGATATTGTTATGTGAAAAGTAATGGAAATGGTTATAACGATGTAATGTAACGTAAACTACTTTTCATACAATAAAATCGATCAGCTGTTTCCTACATTACAGTTACATTGCATTACAGTCGGCTAACTGAGCCTGACGCCGGCAGGGCAACTGTCATTTTTTCATTAATATCAACATAAAGGGCTAGACGTTGATGATTTTATATCATGATGAATGAAACAAATATTTGAAAAATACTTGCCAAAAATATCTAATTTGCGTGTTGTTTAATTTTTTCGCCACAAATAATTGTTGTGCCGTCTTTTTTAAACGAAAATTGTTTAATAAATAAACGTTAAATGCACAGTAACACATAAAATGGCATTCGATATCAAGATGAATTTATCAGCCCGTGAGCTCTGATGATTATATAATAACGCTGCCATAATATTAATAAATTGAATCTATACGTGATGAATTTTCATCATGATATCAATTTGACATTCATCATGATATAAATTCATCAGGAAGAAAAAATGTAATGGGTATAAAATGGTATGAGATTTGAAGAAAATTTGAAAACTCTGTTTGATGTTGGAGATCAGGTGTGGACACTATGTTATGAATCGACTTACACAATTTTAATCAATAATAATTGTTCTAAGCGTCAAACTCATCGATTGATATTGATTTTGAATTTCCATTCAAAATTTTATTTTTCTATGAAGCCCATGCTGGTTGAATGGGTACGTAGATAAGCAGAATTGTCGCATTTGGAGTGAGGAGAATCCACAAGCTTTTGTCGAAATACCATTACATCCACAGAAAATTACTGTTTGGTGCGCCCTGGCGGAGTCATTGACCTATATGTCTTCAAAAACGATTGTTGAAAATTGGTGTTCCATATTGCGCCTTCTACGCGCCAGCCGTGGCGGCCAAATGGCAGAAATTATATTTAAACATTAATTTCATAAGATTTTCTTTCCAATAAAGCCCGTTTCATTGATATTAAAAATATATTGCCTTGTTTTATTACGATTTAAACTTGTGTCACTCTACAAAAAACACCCTTTATACAGAAAAATGCAAAAATCTCGATTAAAAAAAAATAATTATTTAGGGCCCTTATATATTAAGGTAACGATATAAATATTTATATATAGACCTCCTACACAAAGTACATTTCTTATCTACTATAAAATTTAATAAAATTAGAGAATATTATAAAGTTTATTTGTTATCGATTGTATTTCATATTTATTTAGAGCCTAATTTTGTAAAACGCAAACGCGTTGACAAATTTTATATGGAAAAAATATAAATTACAAAAACAAAAGACATGATTGTTATAGAGTAGGAATATACGCCGAGTCACAGCTTGTTTTTAACCGACTTAAAAAAAAGAGGATGTTATCAATTCGTCACTATTTTTTTGGGAATTTTAAGGCCACATTAGTTTTTACTTTTCGTTGTCGTTCTGTGCCGTTCTTTTCTGTATAAAATATTTTGCAATTACTTTTTCTGTGCAAGGAATCAGCTGGCAACCTATAAAACTGATTTCAGTTGTATACAAAATATCACAACAAACTAATACATACACACTTTTGGCTGTCACTTAACGTTGAATTCTATTTTCTACAGATTTGCCCATAACAGAACAGAACGAAAAAGGAAAAACAAACCACACATACAGACTTTCAATTGAACAGAAACAAAACAGCTGATTCAAAACGCAACAGCACGTACAAACTAATTCTACCTTTACTTCATAACTCGGTTCATATTAGACCGATTGTAAAATTTTTTTTATTGACTGAGAGGGTATATAGCATCCCATTGGTAGCATTGCAAAAAAATTGGACGGGGACACGCCCACAAATTTTTTTATTTTATTATATGACGTTCTACTTATTTGACTGCTGCGACACCTAGCAAACACCTTTCGTTATTGTAATTGCACAATTTTAAAGGTGAAGAAATGGGCGGGACTACGCCCATTAAAATTTATTATTATATTTCACGTGATTCTACTTAATCGATTTTTACGAAACTTATCACACACCTTAAGCTAAAAAGCATAAAAAATCTTCCATTTGAAAAATGGGCGGATTCACGCCCATTAAAATTTAATATTTTTATTTTAAGTGGTTCTACTGTACCGATTTTTACAAAACTTAACGCGCACCCTGAGCTCTGAAAAGCACAAAATCTTGCATTTAAAAAATGGGCGGAGGCACGTCCATTAAAATTTAATTTTATATATGTACCATAAATTTTTTTCGAAAATGTTCTATCATTGCATTGAAGTCGGTTTTTTTTCTGGTAGAATTATTTACCACAGCATCCTTTATAAAAAGTATCCTTTATAAAAATTAATTTTTATAAGTATTGTTTTAAGTACTCTTTGAGTATTGACCGTCAAACAACTATAAATGCGTACAGTTAAAAACTAAACAATACTCACACGCAAACATATGCATCAAGTTCAAACTGAATACGTATAAAAAAATACTATTATGTTCAAACATGTTTCTTAAATTACTCAGCACAAACGACTATAACTAAAATGTATACAATGTATCAGCTAAAATCATACGCATAAATACAAAAATACCCTAGGTATTTATCCGGGTAAACATGAGTATATACAGTAGTATTTTATTTGCACACTTCACTGCATCAGGGCTGCCAGAAAGGTGAATTGGATAAACGCTAAAATGGCAACGGTGCTCAACTGATTGCATGACATTGATGGAAAGTGGGATTTAATAATTGACGACGGTGATAAAGATAAATAAAAGAATATTTACTAGAAATACATTTACGACTATAGAAATTGTAAAATATCAGTTCATTAATAACTTCGGCTTGCAAATTTTACGAAAACAAAATTTAGGAATAATATCAAATGTTTAAAGGTTATATTTATTGTAAATGTTAACTCCTAATTATCTGATTAGTGTTTCCATTTTATTTTATGCTCTTAAATTTATACGGAGACGTATGAGGAATATATACTCTAAGTATTTTGCGTATATTTATTTTATCCGAATAAATATCTGAACTAAGCATACTCCTACAGACAGTCAATACCCACAATACGCATGTACCTTTCTGTTCATAGTTGTAGAGTATTTTCGCATATATGAAGTGGAGATGTTTCTGTGTGTTGGAATTGCCTAGAGTTATACTTGGTTGAAAGCAAATATGTCAGCGTACGAATTGTTTGTGATAAAATTATGAGTATACGCAGTTACTAATATTAGGAGTAATTACTTAAGTATATTCTTCTTTTCAGTACTTATTGTCATTCTCTGCTCAACACACATTATTCAGTAGATCGTACAGTCACCTACGCAGTTGAGGGAACATGACAATTACTCGCCTCGAGCGGGTTAAGGTTCAGGCCGCTTTCATTGCTACACTTACTGATAATGGAAAATGCATGACTGTTTTGCATCATACGATCTTAATTTAATTTAAAATATGATACAAGTTGGCTGATAATCTATTTTTTTTTAGTAGTCGTGTTTGTACCTCATATTTGACATTTATTTTGTGCGTTCCCTACTTCAGCGAAGCACTTTAGGACATTTAAAGTTCCAGTGATACATTTCCGAACAGGTCCAATTTTCACTGTCTTTGTTTTGGGCAAATTTTAAATGAAAAAAAGAAGTAACTCAGTTTTGTTATCGAATTTGCATTGGCCTGTTCCACAATGTCTCAAGAAAAATATTTTTGTATAAATTTTATTAAAAATGAGTTTTTCTTTTCAATGAAAATTGTCGAACGAATATTTGCCTTCGATATCGCGTGACAGGCCATTACTACATTTTAACTCAATTAATTCTTTATTCGTTTATGCCTGAAAACCAAAAATTGATATAAGTTACAAAAACTTCTATGGTGTGAAAGATATTAATTTATGCATTATTGTAGTTAATCTGAACTTTGATAGCGATTTGGCAGCAAAAATAAGTTAACTTGTACAAGTTAATTTCCGGCATACATATAAAATAATTTGTACTTTTCCATCATTATAAAGATTACCCCAAAAATAAATCAAGTTTTTAAGTACAAACTTGGAATGAATCACTTACAATTTACTTTTGCCCCATTCACTCACTGTCTGTGCTGGCTGTTGCCACTAATTGCTTTTCATTAGCAGTGAAACTAAATTCAAATATTCATTAAATATTTAATAACTATTTAAATAAATATTTGTAATAAACTGAAAAGCGCACAGCAAACAAGCATATGAAAGAACACCTAAAAACATTGACGCAGTGACAATGAAATGATAAATAAAAAAATTATTTGCTGACTGTGAAATAATTATTTAAAACAAATGATATACAAGCATACATACTCGTACATAAAAATAAACATTTTCAGCATACTAATGATATTTAGTGCACATTTTTGCATAATCAACATTAAATAAAAGGTAATCAAGCAGGGAGCTTTAATTAAAATTTACTTGAATTAAAATTAATTAACAAAAGGTCTTGCTACTTTTAGCATAATGCTAAATGTACTCGTAATACATATATACACACATATATACATACATATGTACATATTCACACACATATATATACATACATATATATAACTTTTTTCCATTAATCATGTAGGGTATTTGAATATTGGCATTTCCACAGGAATGTCAATTTTTTGTAGCGTGCGACACCAAACAAATATGTTTGTTTTTTCTTTTTAAAGAAAACGGAACTAATTTTTAGTTCTTTATATATTTGTGTAGGCCGTCAGCAGCTCTACATTAGGTAAAATTTTAAGAAAAAATCGAGTCACTTTATTCTGAAATACAAGCTTAAATGCTTGCTGTCGCACGCGACAAAAAAGTGAAATTTTTCGTGGAAATGCCCATATGTTATAATATGAGGGAAGTTCTAGAGTAACTACCTGATGTAACTAAAAAATATTTATTAAATATTTGGTGCAAAGTATGAAAGAAACAATGGCCGTATCAAAGATACCAAATGCAAATTAATTTAATCCAACAAACGAGTTTAATGTTTGTAAACATGTACTGACATCCTCAGCAAAAAAAAAAAATATTCAATACAGTAGTATCTCGAAAATGTTAAACGAACTGTCTCAAGGGTAATTAACTTGTTGAACTATTTACTTTTCTAAGCGGGTTCGTGACAGAAAATCAGATTTCGTGCGTGTTCGGGTCGTATCTTGTTGAGCAAAATTGACACGATAAACACGAAATGATTTTTGGTGTTAAAACATGTATGCATGAATTTCCAGTAAAGAAAAAATTTAGTAAAACCATCAAATTTGTTGATAGTGTAGGGGTCTCTTAAGCTTAAAGTTCAGAAATTAAACAAAAATATTTATCTGTTTGAATATAAAAAAAAATTCTTTTTTTGCTATTCAATTTGATTTCGTGCGTGTTGTGCAGTTTCGTGTTTTGAAAAAATTTCGCGTGCGTGTTTCGTACGTGTTACACATCTTGGCATTCGTGTTCGTGCCGTGTTGGAAAAATTCAACACGCGCCCATCTCTAGTACAATTACGTTTTCGTTGCTTGAAGAACCATTTGTACAAACTTGCCTCAACATCAGCATATTGGCATTTCCACAGGAATGTCACCTTTTTGTAGCGTGCGACACCAAACAAATATGTTTGTTTTATTTCAAACACAACGAAACTTTTTTTTTACTTCTTTATATATTTGCATAGGTCGTCATCAGCTCTACATTAGGTAAAGTTTTAAGCAAAGTCGAGTAACATTGTTTTAAAATATAAGCTTAATTGCTTGCTGTCGCACGCGACAAAAAAGTGAACCTTCTCGTGGAAATGCCCATATTCCTATTTATGTAAGGTCTTCTTGTATTCTTCGTTGATAATTTTTTTTAAATCTCCACGTTCTGCTGCAAATCGAATCTGATTTGTGAAATTTTTTTCTGCTTCTTCTATCTTTCACGTGGCGCCCAAAGATAGGGTTGCCATTTCCATTTGGAGAAAAACAGGGCGACAAGCACAAAAAAGAGGACAATATTTTTATAAATAAATAAATTTATAAAAACACGTTTGGCAATCAAAATGATGCCGTGCCATTTCAAATAACAACAACAATACTGTGCTTCCCACAATGCAAAAGTTTCGATGCAAGACTTATTTTTCACGATGAAATATTTTATGAAATTAGTTACATTAAATTTTATTTTGTTGGTAAGAGGTGTAGGTAATCGAAAGTCGTTGGAAGGATTTGATGATTAAACTTCTTGAAATTTTTTATAAAATTGTCGAAAAAAAAATAGAAATTTGAGTTATAAATGAAGGAACTTTAATAGAGAATTAAAAAAATACGATGAACATGTTGATATAGTAAACCCATAAGAACGGTATTGCATTTTCGCCAAAAATCCTACGATAGCCAAAACTGCTTTTTATAATGCACATACACTATCAAATTGTCGAGACACGTCGCATCGGCTGTACTATAATGCTTGCCAAAGCTGTTTGTTATTGATGTTCCAATAGAATGTCACATATTGAATAAGAAATCCTAATGATATTACAACTATTTATATTTCATGAAATAATGGGTCCGCCAGATAACTTTATTTCAAAAACAATGCGCAAAACATCGAGTGTAGCTTCGGCTGTGTGGCACGTAGCGCCGTCCTGTTGAAACCAAATGTTGCCAATATCCTCCTCTTCCATTTTTGTGAACAAAAATTCGTTCAACATAGCCCGATAACGTTCGCCATTGACTGTAACGGCCACTCCTTCATTTTCGAAAAAAATGGCCCAATTATGCCTCTGGACCAAAATCCGCACCAAACAGTGACTCGTTTTGGGTGCGTCGGCTTTTCAATGTATGCGTGCGGGTTTTCTGTGCCCCAAATGCTATAATTTTGCTTGTTTATATACCCGCCAAGATCAAAATGAGCTTCATCTGAAAAGATGATTTTTTTTTGGCAAAATCGGCATCTTCTGTAAGTCGATCGCAGGCAATATTTCGCAGAGTTGTTCAAGCGTATACACAACCCATATTTGTTCAGCGGAAGGATAAAACTAATTATCTGTCAAATCAGACATGAGCTAAGTGTTACCATTCACGAAATAAGCACTAGTTGAAAAAAAAACGTTAGATGGCGGACCCTTTATAAATAATTGTGCGAGAAAACCTTTCTCTGTGACACATTTTAATACTAAGTGTGTGTTAATTACTTCATACCTGGATGAAGGCTAAAGTAAAACATATTCATACGTAATTAAATATAAAAGATAACATTTACTATTTATACTATTTACTCACACAGTATTTCATAAAAAAAGTTTGGTGTTTTGTTTGTTTACATGTGCATGTACACATGTAAATATTTTTGCGGGGTATTTTAAAAAAAATTCTAAAAGAATTTTCCTTTTTTTAGTCTAATACTTAATGTGTTTGTTTTTTTTAACATTATAATAATTATCAATAATTGAAATTTTTGTCAAAATAATTGTTTTATTGCATGAATTTGCATTAATTGTTTTCTTTTAACACAAAAAAAAATAATATTTTTATTAACACTTGAAATAAATAAGGAAGCATTAATAATTTATTTTATTGTTGGTGAAAAAAAATTATATTTTAACCGCTATTTCTATTTTAATACGTCCGCTTTGAAAAAGCGTTCAAATCGAACTTACTCTACTTGCGCTCTTAAAAAAAATATTACAAAGGTTGTTAAAGAGCAAACACAAATTGATCAATAACAACAAACACAATGTGTGTTCGTAGTTGCCAGATATAATAAACATAAAATCGTCGAATTTAGCATATAAAATCGTTAGAGTGCAATCTACTCAGTCACGGTTCAAATATTCTACCTTTTTCAGTATCGCTTTTTCCCCAATCTCCTGTCGAAGTGCACAGCGGTGATTTAAACTCAACTCATTGACGAAATGGTTTTCCCCACTGAAGGGAGCCGTACAGGTTTTCACGGACGGCTCACAAAAAAAGAGCAGAGTTGGTTGGTTGGGGGCGTATATATTCCGAAATTCGGAATTAAAATGTCCTTCAGACTTCGGGACGAATGCAGCATATTATAAGCAGAGATATCTGCCACTAAAAGAACGATAGACTGGCTAAAATTGTATTGGATATCAAGTAGAGATACCCATATTATAACTGACAGCAAGTCTGCAATTAAGTCCCTCATAGGTGTGTATACTACATCTTTTCTTGTCCAAGAATATTTCAAGGCCCTGAATAGGCTCGCACAGCACCCACGTATCATATTAAACTGGGTGCGTGGACACGGGACTATTTCAGGCAACATAATTGCCTGATGGCCTGGCAAAGAGGGGAACCCAGAGAAGTTGATATTGATAATCTCTGTGGGCTCCCACTTTCATCCTGCTGGAAATGCTTTGAAGTTGCCTTTCTTGAACCAGCTCAAGACAGATGGCGCAATAGCCTCGCCTAAAACCCCCACAGAAGGAAAAACCTATGAAGTTCACGATGAAGCACTGGAGGAATCTCGTGGCCACACTGACCGGGCACTAAGCGTTCGGAACCCATGCTAAACGTATGGGTCTCCCGATAATGACTGCTGCTTCAGTTGCAATGATGAGGAGGAGGAAGAAAGTATCTTGCATCTTCTCTGCTTTTGTCCCTCTCTGGAAGATCTCCGTCTGTACTTCCTTGACAGATTATGCTTCAGTAGCCTATCTGAGTTAATGGAAATAGGAACAAAAAATTTTAGCCTGTATGTTAGCAGCAGTGGCTGGTGTAGCCTCCCCCCTCCCTCCCCTATCGAATTCCCGACCCACTCACTCCATCTAACCCTTTCTTTTCTACACCTACCCTTTTCTCACCCTTTTACCCCCTCTCTCTCCATCTTCTCTTCAACTCACAGGTAACACAAAAGGGATCATTGTATTGGACCGAATTGAGCTGGACTCTTAAAGTTCGTGCGCCCTTGCCAGCACACCAGCTAACCTAACCTAACCTAAACTCAGCGCGTCTTTTAAGATTTCTAGCAGAGCGCCACAAAGAATAATTAGAGGCTGGTGTGAAATCGAGACCTACAGGATATTTTTTAAAGAATGCAGTTTTTTTATTTTTTTCAGATCCTGGCAACTCTTTGACTCGTTTAGTGCATTCTTTAAGTCTGATTTTATGTAGAGGTGATCTGTGCGGTTGCCATTCCCTCCTAGTTCTTCGTTTTTCACATACGAGACGTTCAATATCTGTAGAATAAATTCTATATATTAAGCCCACACGCTACTTAAAGATTGAAAGAGAATTGAAGAAAATTTCAGAGTTTAAACCATGACTTATGTACAATTTTTGTAATAGATTAAGAAACACCTCAAAATTTTTTCTTTAATCTATGGCCAAAATATTGTAGTAGAAGTCGAAATATACCAATCACGATTAGGCCCATTATTCAAGTTTTTATATCTGTGACATAAAGAAAAAAGTCCTTAAGTCGAGATAAGTTCATTTTGAGTTAATGGCACCGCTGTAATCCTCATATTCAAAATTATTTCCGCGCAAAGGCTCAATTATACTGTGCGATTTTTCAAAACGCTATAGCGAAATGAGTTGCGCTTATCTTTTATTTAATTTTTTTTTTGTGATTTTTAATTTTGCAATTTTGAGCGATTTTTCATTTTTATTTTTGGGCGATTTGGTTTTGGGTGATTTTTCATAAGAGACATTTTTTTAATATTTATCGTTTTGTGAAATTTTACTTTCATTAATGAATTTTTGTTTGAGAATATTTTCTTGTGACCGCAAAGTGTTTTTTTTTCTACTCACAACAAATTTGCAAACCAGTGTGCTGCGTCATAGAAGAAATATACTCAAATAATATTGTAGACAATTGGACACAAATATAAATAAATGAGAGGACATCCAAACAAACAAACCTGCAGCAAGCACCGACAATAAAATAGTAAAACTTGAGTAAAAACAGTTAACAAACCAATAAACAGTCCAATAAGTGGTATGAAAAATACGTTATTAAAATACCATTTAAATAAAAAATCAATAGAAAGGCTACTTGAAAAACAGAAGGAAATACACGACTCAAGAAGAATGATACGATCATTTGGAATATGAGAGAATAAAATTCGACAAGGTTATATTTTCTAAACTAATAAGCTCTTCGATTCTTGTGTGTTGTTATTTAACTACTAAAGAAATTTTAGTATTTCCCTAGATAAAGATAGGTCGAGGGCAGCTGATTAAAATTTATGTACTAGTACATATGTATGTACATGCAAATATAATTACCCTTATTCTTATTCCATATAATTCTGCCAAAAACAAACCGACTTCAATGCAAAGAACTGATAGAACATTTTCGACAAAATATTATGGGATATAACATTAAATTTTAATGCCTCCGAACATTTTTTAAATGCAAGATTTTGTGTTTTTCAGAATTCAGGGTGTGTGTTAAGTTTTGTAAAAATCGGTACAGTAGAACCACTTAAAATAAAATATTAAATTTTAATGGGCGTGACTGCGCACATTTTTTCAAATCGAAGATTGTGTGTATTTTTGAGTTCAAGCTGTAGGGTAAGTTTCGTAAAAAGCGATTAAGTAGAATGACATGAAATATAATAATAAATTTTAATGGGCATAGCCCCGCCCATTTTTTCAACTTTAAAATTGTTTAATTACAAGAGCCAAAGGTGTTTGCTAGGTGTCGCAGCAATAAAATAAGCAGAAAATCATAAATAAATCGAATCAAAATATTTGTGGGCATGTCCCCGCCCAATTTTGTACAATGGGACCAATGGGAAGCTATAAGCTCTCAGACAATAAAATAACTTTTACAATCGGTATAATAAAAACAAATAGAGAGGAATGGATATCCTCCTCCTTTTTTTGAAGTCGGTTAAAAATACCAAATAATTGGGGCTTGTCTACGCGCTCTCGAGCACACGTTTATATAGCATGAGCCTGTCATGAGCATCAGCGTGAGCATGAGCTTCTCAATAACAGTCAGTTGTTTTCGACAACGGTTAGACAAGTACCAATTTGTTTTTGGTATTGATGTGACGTCGATGTTGCCAAATGGAATACGGCTGAATATTTTTCTATTATTTTTTTAATTCAAATTTATTTGCTGGTGGTTAAGCATTGTCTATATATTTCTTTGGTGCTTTGCCAAATCATTAGTAGAATTCAAACACAAAGCTCTTATCTTATGCACAAACTTTCAAAAACTATTTGAGAATTCGCAAATAATAATAGATTCATATCGAATATAAATTATTTGCTGATTTTTGTTAAAATTTCTAAGCCTACTACGCTAAATTTTTCTTCTGTGATTTTCGAAAATATTATTGTTTGTGAATTCTTAAATAGTTTTTGAAAGTCTGGGCATAAGATAGGAAGTTTGTGGCTGTTCAAAATATGTGGTCGAAGTCTACTGATGATTTGGCAAAGCACCAATGAAATATATATAGACAATGCTTAACCACCAGCAAATAAACTTAAATTAAAATAAACTTATGACAATATGTCAAATAATAAATTTCTTAATAAAAATATTCAAATTTAAAAAAAAATTTTATTTTTTAAAGTTTGCTAAACAAACGATTTGATCGCTTGTAATGCATCAACCGCGCTTGAATAAATACTTATATTATCGCTGTTACATTTTGTAGTAACAATATATGTAATTATATTTAAACACTGTCGTGTTGTTTTACAAAAGAAATAAAACTCAGTCAATAACTGTTAGCAGTGTTTATACAATTAAATGTCTACAATAAATAATTAACACTTGAAACAATACATTAAAAATATTATAATCAACAACAACTTTCATATTTAGCAAATAAGCATTAGATGCAATACAATTGTAAGTGGTTAAAGATATTTTAAAATTTTATAAAAAAAAACACGATTGATGCACACTGCAGTGACAGCAACCTGAAATTCAGATAACTTGTCATCATTTGCTTATTAGGTTCATTGATATATGTATATACATATGTATACATACTGACACTCGTAAATACATACATACATACATACATTTGCACGTAGTATGTACATATGTATGTATTTATATTTATTGCTACAGCCTTCTTCAATATTCTCTTAATTATATTATTTTCGCTTGAAGTATCAATTTTTCCTCTATCTTGTGCAACTGGATTAACTCTGTTTACTATAGATTAAGAATGAATTAATATTTAGAAATTTGCTACAGGTATAATTTGCACGTTAAAAAAAATCATTTTGTTTCTAGTTGTTTTATTTTCTGAGAAAGTATCTAAGAAGCAATTGCATACATACATATGTATACGTTTTTTTTTTTTGAAATAAATAATTAACAAAATCATGTGATAAACTGCAATTAGTTACCGGACTACACCATTTTTCATTGTAATTGAGAAAGTTCAAGATAATATTGAGAAATTCCAAATGATATTGAGTATTTCAATTTGAAATTAAGAAAATTCCAACTGAAATTGTGAACTTGAACTTGAAGTTGAGAATATTCCAATTGAAATTGAGATATTCCAATTGAAATTGAGAATTTCAACTTGAAATTGACAATATTCCACTTGAAATTGAGAATTTCAATTTGAAATTGAGAAATTCGAGAATTTCAATTTGAAATTGAGAAAATTTCATTTGAAATTAAGAAAGTTTTAAATGAAATTAAGAACTTTTAATAAGTAATTCAGCAAAATTATTTACACAACTTTTATATAATAAACATATGGACATATGTACATATATTGTTTGAAAATAAGTACAAAGCTATTATTGACCAACAGGTACATCCTCGAGATAAAAAATAGAGATTGGTAATACTTTGTAGTATGCTGCATAGGCTTTCATTCTATAACGAGTAGCAGGGAGCATTGTAACATACCAAGACAAGCTCTGATAATGCATTGCCTAAGTATTTTTTAATATTAAAAATAAATTATTTGGAATTCTGCCAATTGCAAATAAAAACTTCCCAATTCAATTTTGAATTTTCTTAATTTTAAATTACAATTTCTCAACATCATTTGGAATTTTCTCAATTACAAATTGAAATTCTAAACTTCATTTGGAATTTTCTCAATTTCAAATTGAAATTCTCAATTACAATCGGAATATTCTCAAGTTGAAATTGGAATTCACAATTTCATTGGAATTTACTCAATTTCAAATTAGAGTTCTGGTTTTCAGTTGAAAATTTCTCAATTTCAAATTTTCATTTGGAATTTTCTTAATTTCAATGAAAAATATTATAGATGTCGAAAAAAATTTGTTTTATAATATTTATGTACATTGATAACAAAAATGTTTTCAATGTAATATTTTCAATGTAAAAGGACATACTGTACTTTTGAAACTAATGCTAAAAGGCTGAGATTCCCATATAATAACTATTGTTCAGGGTGTCTACTCTGTAATTCGAAACGCAAGAAAACTTTTTCGAATTTGCATGTAATTAATATACAAATTCGAAAGTATTTTATTTCGTTTCGAATTACAGACTAGACACACAGAATCTCTAGATGAAGAAGAAGAGTAGACAATAACTCACCTCCTCTGCCCTGCACTTGGAAATCAACAATTTCGCGTCTTAAAAAAGAGGTTTTCAATGGCCGTTCGGAATTATCAGCGGTTTTTTTAAGGTCTTGCTTTAATCTACTACGAGAGTTAATGGCTCAATCGCTGAGAGTAGCTGCAGAAATTTTTAGGACACCCATAAGCGAACCTTTTTCCCTTAAATCTCATCTGCATTTTTGCTTACTTTACTTATTCTGTCACTCTCTCGCTCTCTCTCTCTATTTCCCACAAAGATAACACAAAAGGACCTAAACTAAATGGAACCAAGTTAGCCGAATCTTTTAACCTAATGTAAATTACAAAACGAAAATTTACTTTCGACATCGTTTAACAAGTCATTGGCAGTTCAAAATTGTTATAATAAAAACTTTCATATAAATTTTATGATTCTAAGGTTTTATTACTCGATGAATCGTATTAATAAAAATTTTAATTCGAAGAATTGAAAATATATTAAATGAATAGTAATTAAAAATTTTATTAGCAAAGAATTAATTTTATTTGTGTATATCTTTTAAAAACCTGTTTTATATTTCTGTTGCAAAAAGGAAAACGTGCTTCAGTCGAGATTATCTAATTTTGAGTTAATGGTATCCCTGTAATAAAAAGTGTAAAGTGAACACCGAAATTCCCAATTTAACTGTAAAAGAAATAAATTTCTGAAAATTGACCTGAAGGGCCTGGTTCACGATATCGACAGCGTTCGACTTGTCGCACACTTACATTCAAAACAAAAACAAATTCTAAAATTTTGTTGTTGTTTCCAATGTAAGTGTGCGACATCGTTCTACTTGTCGATATCGTGAACCAGGCCCAAAGTTTAAAATTGCTGTCCTACAAAACAGCAAAATATGACTTAAGCATTTTTTCCTTATTGACACAGATTTGATACAAGCTTATTTTGATAAATTTCTTTGAAACGTTTTTGCGGACACAGTCAATTTATGACATAGTAAGTAAATTTATGACAGATTTGGAGTTAGCAATTATTGGAGTTCAATTTTGCAAATTCTTTTTATACGAATTATCAAATAAAATTTTAATTTTACTTTGCAGTTTTTATCAAAATTATATACAGTTTGTATGAACGAACAAAGTTAAATGCGTAGTTTTTAATCTCTGAAAGCAATTCAGCGATTCTAATAATCAATTATTCGAACAAATAACGACTTTTTCGACTTTCTTTTTTTTAATTTATGAAGCGTAATAACTTTCATTATATATAAGCAGTATTTTTTAAAATCACAAAAGAAAAATAAGCGAATAATCCTCATCAAATATGAACCCATTTTATTTGCTTGGTTTTGTTTTCCTTAAAAAAAGTGCACGAAGAAATTATTTTTTTGGCATCAGATGTTAACAAGATTTGTTAGGTGCACTCTTATCTACATTATGTCATATACAGTTAAGAGCTATCACCAAGTCTGAATAAGCTGTTGGCCAAAAACTGAAGACACAATTTTTTGAGGTCGCACCGATTTTCGAAATCTTTGGAGGAGGATAAAAAAAATGGTCACCAACATCGCCAAACTGAGTATAGGGTTTTACTAACCTTTGTTAGTACTATCGAAACTATACTGTCCAGTCCGTGTGTTCTTCCAAAAGTCTTCATTTGTTGCATATTGTAATTATAACAAATATAGCATTTTTTGTTATTGAATGCGTTCATTTTTAATTTATTCAAAATAAGTAAACTTCTCACAAAATAATTTTCGATTATACATAAGTTAAAGGATATTTACATCTGCACGAAAGTATCCTTTAACATCACCCGATTCTTTAATTTCCCTATATTTTTAATGCAGTGAATGAAATAATAAGTCATTTGAAGTAACTTTTCCCCTCTTCTTTCTTCTTTCGCCAACAATCTCAGACTTGCTTCAATAAAAACTGAGATCTTTCCTATGCTTCGAAACGAAAGGAAATGCATTCGAATTTTCAGAGTTGACCCCCAGGAATCTGCTCGATAGCTCGAAACGAAAGAAAATGCATTCGAATTTGTATGTTAATAACATGTAAATTCGAAAGAATTTTCTTTCGTTTCGAAATACAGAGTGGAGTCTCCTGGTGTGTCTAAAACATGACTTCGTTTCTTTTGTTTTTCGATCCTTTGTATATTTTTGTCCCTAAAAATGCAATATTCTATAGCCCAAATATAGTGGAAATTGGGTGGTGCGATATACAAATACATAAGGATTTTTAAATCAAAACGTACATGCCGTTAAATAAAATTATTATATGTATAACTTACTTTATATATTTGCATATGTACTATGTACATACCTTCTGCAGCGTCCTTTCAACTAGACTCCATTTATTGAGGTACTGCAAAATGAGGTTGTTATCCAAATACTTTGCCATTACCTTTGCCAAAGTATAATATAGCACAGTAGACTAATTATACATCCTTACTTATGTTTATAGCTAGAATTTGCCGCATTTTTGATAACCAAAAATATGTATTCCAATTTATTTACATACATACATACATATATGTATATGATTGTGATATGAAAGAAAAGGTAAAATGTGATGGAAACATATTAAATTACAGACATATGTATATGGCTGTATATATGTACCTATTTATGAGAATATATTGATCTCAGGTTTCCATGATGCACATCCATGGATGCATCTATAGTACATAATATGTATGTATGAATGTGTATTGTATATGTAATTAAAATTTTTGTATTTAACACTTTAGTTCATAGTTTTTACATGAAAAATCTACTTCAGTAATAACACAAAACATTTTACTTTCCACTTGTATTGTTTTCAGATGATTCTTAATATTTGTTTTGTTAATGTTATAAAATAATTATTAAAGAAGCCACAAAATGTATAAACCCGCGCAAAACTGATGAAAGAAACAATTTCTCCTTACAAATTCAAATTAGAGTTGCCGTAGTACATTAAAAAAAATTTGCAAAACCATCTTCCCAATTTACGCCCTTTTTCCCATATCTATAATGTCTCATAGAAATACGCTTCATTTTTTTTTTATTATTTATATATGTATATAAATTTTTTTTTAAAGCCATCAAATTAATATGAAGGATTTTACAGTGCATCGATATGAGGATATATACAAAAATCGCTTAAACTTTTACATGTAGTGTGGCAGCCTTAATTGGCGTACAGCTTTACAATGAGTATGGTACATTAATGACCGTTACATACATATGCAATATCAATTTTTTATTTTATTCCGTCTACTCGATAAACAATTAATTGTGCGTATTATGCTAATCATAATAAACTTTTTAATATATGTTTTGCGAAAGGTGCTTGCAACTATTATCCAAAAATTTATTTGCAGATATGGCATGCCTGTCGCCTTTCCATAGCGCTGCCATACTAAATTACACGCTTTTCACCACGTTACTTACCAATCGTGCACTGGTGGCAGCATCTTTTACAAAGCCCATTGCGAGCAGCCAGATAATTGCCGGATTTCGCAACGATGAAATTTTTGGCAATGACTGAACTACAATACTTATAAATAAAATCAAAAATAAGATGCACTGGCAGATACAAAGCGCACTTGTCATTAAAGAGCGATATCGCAGGAGGTAATGAATATTGTTGTGGGGAATGAGCTAAGGCTGAATTGACAAATCTACTGTCACCCTAGTTTTATAATGTACATAGAAATTTTGTTAATACTCTCGAATATTATATACAAGGAGCTAAAAACGATATTGGGATATGGATCACAAATACATATGTTGATGTTATTCGCTGCGGGGTTTATTGCAATAGAAGAAAAGCGTTATTCTTTAATTAATGTAATAAACATAAACTTTTTTTAATAAGTATCTTTGCTTCCTAATGGGTTAAATAGTTGGTTTTTTCTTGTGTTTTCACCACTCTTATTTAATATTGCATTCGCCATTATTTTTGGAGCAATAAAAAACAAGTGCAATTTTTGTTAATCAAAAGAAAATAAATAGTGTTTTCCAGGAATATATACATATTTACATATTTAAAAAAATAAAATTAACATTAGTTAATTAAATATAAGTGCTTATCCAATTTTTTTTGTGAGAAAATAATTGGCGCAATTGTCTGGTGGAGGCCACCCTTATACAAAAAAAACCCTTATAAAAGTAACGCAACTTTTTTTATCTTGCTTTTTTGGACCAACATACAAACTGCCAATGGCTTTGACAGTTGTGAAATATCGTAAATCAGACATTGGCGAAACAACATCTACTCAAGGGATGTTAATAAAAAATAAACCACCAATATCTACAAATAAACAAGGGTCTACAGAAAATCCAACGGTAAGGAATTGTTCAGGGTCATAAATACAAATTAATTTGTTTTTTGTGCTAAAAATAGAATTATTCACCATATTTTTTGCACTTGTGAAACCAATGCTGTTAATTTAGCTATTTTATCGCCAACTAACTTTTTCGAACATGTTTTGTGATTTTTACATTCTGTACTTGCAACCAAAGTAAATTTATATAAAGTATATGCAAGTACTCAGGTGATTAATTTTTTTCTCGTGTAGTGTGAATGCCTGAATGTCAAAGTATGTGAAAAAGTTTAAATAAATTTTTACTTAAAAAATGTGTTACAAAACATTTAAAAATAATTATATTTAATTATTAAAGTGCATATGTATTCTTTATTATACTTATTTCACATATTAAAGGTTTATCAATTAATAAATTTACTTTGGTTTTGTCTATCCATAAATTTTCTTTTTGTTGTATGCAGATCTGGGACTATTGCATTAAATAAGCAAATACATTGACCATTTTCCCACAATAAACCAAATCGATGCAAATGCAAATTTATTACATTAGCACTAACTTTAATAATATTAGTGCAATTTTTCTTGCATTTTACTAAAATCCCTTCAAAGTAATTCATCAACATTGCATTGTTATTTTTAGTGCACTATTTTTTGCACCACTAAACACATTATGAATAGTATTATTGCATTATCAGTGGAACATATAGTACAAAATATAACGTAAATGTGTACATACTTAAAAACATACGTACATACATAAATATGTAAATTTTTTCCTATGTACATATCGTCATCCAAGACGAAAAATCATATCACTACGTTTTTTATAATTTTTCGAGAGAAAGACAAAACTTGATGAAATTGTTCAAGCGGTAGAATTTTTCGTTTATAAAATCACCATTTTTTAAGATATAACTTTACAATAAACGAAAACCTAAGTTCTGATCTTTTGTCAATTGCACGGTTTTTCAAACAAGCTCGAGATGCAACGTACTTGAAGTATGAAACTTTTTAATTTTTTTTAAATTGGTTCTGTAATCTAGTTTGTATTTCTATTGACAGTTTTTTTTCGCTAATTTGTAAGTACTTAAAAAGTGCCCTCAATGAACTTTAGTGTATTTTATATTTTTTATTTGTGCTATCTCCTAAAAATATTTTCACGTTTTATTCAATTTTACTGTGTACAATATGTGATAGTGCAATAATATTGCATTATAGTGTATTTTTTATCATGCGATTAGCTGCTAATGCAATATTAATCCATTACTTTTAAGAGATTTTATTTAAGTGCAAAAAATAGTGCACTACAAGCATCAAATTTAAATTTGCACTAATATTTTTGTTTTTTAATCATTGCTTATGCAAAAGTAATGGAAGTTGCCCAGGTCTGGTTGTATCCATCTGTTTTTGACATTCATCCATTATTCTTACACAAATAAATCGCCTGTTGTTTTTGTACTTTCTTAGTTGTTGTAGACCTGCATATACTTTATATAAATATGCTTTGCTTGCAACTTATGCTGAGTATACACTATAAGAAAATGAGTGACAGTTTTGCTCAAAATTTGGTTTGATTGATATTCACCCTTATCGGGAATAAAAGGCGTGAAATATTTCCCGTGAACAAAAAAAAGGCGAACAAAATTAGAAAATAGTATACTGATACAACAACAACGCATACATTGGCGATCAATTTTATTGAAAGGGAACATTTTTCAAGTGAAGTTTTATTCCCGATAAGGGTGATTGTGAACACAAATTTCATCAGCCAGCAGTCAACCACGGAATTTTTTGTAGTTGAGTGACAGTCAGCAGCCATATTGGTTTTTGACTGATAGTGTGTACCAAAACGTGTTAGTCAAGAAGTATTTTTGGAGCATAAACAACACAAGATGGACGCGAAAAATTATTTTATTAAGGAATTTATATATTTGTATGAAATGCAAAGCTGTTTAAGATGTTTGTTAGCAATAATGCGCATTAAGTTTTTGGTTTGAGTGTCGAACATGATCGATAGTCTGAACAGTCAACACTATCCAAGGCAAATTGTCACCAGGTGCTCCTGATTTGCAACTTTGCATATTAGCCTTGTATATATGTTAGTATAAAATATCCTGCTGTCAGAATATTTCCGAATGTTTTGCTTTGATTTGAGAATGTAGAAACTATCTGCTGATATTCAGCTGATGAATTAACATCACTTGATGTGAATTGGCTTTGACACTTATCAAAACTGATGAACTTTTGACTGTCAAGCATGGTCTATAGTGTGTATCCCACTTAAGAAAGATTTTGGGTTGGCATCATTGGTATGTGCAGTCAGAGACCTGGTAACTCTAGTAAAACATCTCTGCTTTTTCTTTCTCTTTCATACTCACCACACTCTTTGTACTTTGCTTATTTTACCTTTTCATAGAAGGAGGCAAATATATAATTAATTGTTTTCACGCGTTCTATACAGGCTGAAAATTAATTTTTTCTTGTTGGTTTTAAAAAAAGTAATCAAATTATTATAAAAATTCGTTCAAAACGTGAATAAAGCACCAATCAATTTCCCAAGAAAAAAAAAGTTTAAGAAATTAAGCTTTTACAAGGTACAGGCTTATTTTATGCTAAACATTTTGTGGTTTGTTCCAGGAGCCCATTATAAATGTAAGAAGAAATTCAGGCTTGGTTATCAATAAAATTCCTGCTATTATAAAGCCGGCCACAATGAAACGCATTACTGTTACTACAGGAGGAGGTATGTTTTACTGCATTTAGAATTTTAATGATAGATTTAGCTACAATTCTTAACTTTATTTGTAAGGTGAACCCACTTTCAAAACTGCCAAATATTCTCTACAAACTGTGGCTTCTACGGGTACTCCTCTGACTAGTTTCCAGTGGCAACAAACTATTGGAGCAAACGCTGCTAAAAAACAACAACAATTGGGAGCGGCTATAAGCTCTTTGCCACCTAATACTATAATAAAAGCCACTACAGCCCCTAGCAACACCCAGATAATACAAACCTCCAATGGAAATTCATCAATTTTATCCAATTCCACACTGCAAATTAGACGACCTACAATATACATCAAACGCGAAGCACCCAAACGAACCATACGTTCAGTTACAGTGGAGCTGATCGAAAAGAATCCATATGTACATTTGGGACTTCATACTACCCGTTTACCATTGCTTAAAAGTGTAATTTGCGACCGGGCCAATGTTACACTCATCGACTCTTACGTGACACTAAAGAAATTGAAACAAAATGAAGACTTCTCACTGCTGGCGGAGTATTTTGAAATGAGTGAAGGTGAAATTCAGCAAATTTTTGCCAAAACTGTAGTTAAATTGGCACGTTATTTACGTTTTCTGATACGTTGGCCTGATAGTAAGAAATACTATGATCGCCATAAAAATTTGCCATTTACTTATAGGCAAAATTTAGCTCATGTCCAGTCATTGATCGAGTGTGTGGAAACTGATATGTCAACTAGTTCACTGCAAATTGACTGTACAAATTACAAATTCATTTTAAGCATAAATACGAATGGTGAGTGAAATTTGATTTATTCTTTTCGAAACAATTTCAAAATGTGTGATGTGAATTCGGATCGATTTTGGAATTCAGTCTCAAACTTAGAGATAAATGCCAACAGTCTGGGTTCAAATTTAGCTTGTATCGTATTGCTATGCACTTTTATTCACCCTTATTCCAGTTGTCAACATCTACGTCACTTCAATAAAATAACAAAAACTTGGGGTTCGTCTACTCCCTCTTGGGATAAATTTTGTACTATTGACAGTCTATTTCTGTTCCCTGAGGTCTAGAAAATAGCTTGAGCCTGTCAATAGCAGTCAGCTGTTTTCGGAATTGTAGACAGGCCCCAATTTTTTGGCATTGTATTTTGTATGGAATGTATTTTGAATGGAATAAGTGTAACTAATTGGTGATGAAAGAGTTTGCTGGGGTGTTGATGATTTTTTTATTTATAAATTGCAAAAATATGTTCAATTACATACATATACATAATACGAATTAAAAATTGGCCTAAGTCTATACATTTGTATTTTGTATTGTGCTGGCGTATTCCGACTGTGACTACAAGGATTTTTTAATAGATTAAATAACACCCGAACACATTTGCTTGAATCTAGGATCAAAATGTCGTAGTTGAAGTGGAAATACGTCAACCACGATAAGGCCCGATATAAATGAGCTTCGTTTTTCCACACACAACGGATTAATTCAAAAAACCTGTAGATATAAAAATCAAATTGTTAACTCTCTTCTCTTTTGCTATTTCAGGTATAATATCCTATATATCAGACGCTTTTGTTGGCCATCACGATGACCTAACAATTTTTAATGCATCCAACTTTAATGATATCATACCCAAATATCTATCATTAGTTGTTGATCCGGGTAAAGCGATTCGACGTAAGCGCAAACCAAAATCAGCACTACGTAAATCACAAAATGATCAATCGAATGCAAGCAACGGTGAAACGGACTCAACAACCGATTCAGCTGACGAATCGTCTGATGAAGTTGTGCAAAGCGACGACAATGCAGAAGGGCGTCTAAGCAAGTATACAACATCACGAATAGCCGGCGAACTGGCCTCTCATCAAAGTTTGACCGTGGTAAATAGTGAGTTGACTTCCCGACGAGTGAAAAACTTGACCATACCCACAATGCATGTCCGGGACACTGTGTGTCGTTCGCAATTACGTCAAATGATTAATTGTCTGCACGAGTTTAAAATACTTCAGCCTTTGGCTATACAGGAGCCACTACTCTATCAATATCTCAATGAAATACTGATTGTTTGTGCCGCCCTGATAAATTTGCAAAGATAGATAGAGATAACATAGAAAATATTAAACACCAGGTAATTGTTGTTTTTAATTTTCTATTTTTATAATTTTGTAAAATAATTTAATTGTGAATCATTTTTTAGAAGATATATGTATGTATCTATATACAGGTGTAGGTTTTCAAGCATTGATATTATATTGAGTTTGCAAATATTTTAAATAATATAAATATTTCCTTATCACGATTTATTTAAATGTAAAAGCCTAACATTGATTTTTCGTTTCTCTCACATTATAATATAATTGGTATTTGATCGAAATCGATCGTTTATAAGCGTGTACTACCCAAATAGTTGAAATCCAATTTAATTTTCAGTAAAATATTCCAGAACACAAAAAAAAAAAATTAATAATTCTTTTATGAGTAAAATTTGTTTTTGAGTGCGAGCGATTTGAACTCGATCGATTTTCAGTACACACCAGTTGATTTCCCTTTCCCATTTTATATGATTTTCTTGCTGTTGAAAGAAATTAAATTTAATATTTTATATATGGGCGTTTCCACAGGAAAGTCCACCTTTTGTCACGTGACATTTGCTTGTTTACGTAGGCTTACGTAGGCGGTTTTTTTTTTTAAAGAAAACTTTATTTTAAATACTTTTTTGCATGTTGGTGTAGAGCGTAATCAGCCCTACATTTAGTAAAAGCTAGGAAAAAATCGAACAGCATTGCAAGATTGATTGCTTGGTGACATAAAGTGACAAAAGGTGGACTTTTCTGCGCAAATGCCCATATTTGATTATATATACAGACGAAAATAGTTGATTCTTGATTTAGTAATAAAATATTTTGAAAGTACTTTTTTTCTTAATAATTTTCAAATGCAAAATTTTCGCATAAGACAGTGTTTTTTTTTAAATCCACAATCTGTTGTTGTTCTCAATAAACAAATAAACAAACAAAATGTTCCAAACAAAAAATTAATTTAAAACACAGCAAAAAATATAATAATTGAATTATATACTTAGAGTTCTGTCCTTTGAGAATTTCCTTGCTCAACTACAACTACGAGTTCCAGCTAACTTGAGGCAAGCTACCTTGTGTGCATAAATGTGAAAATCTTAGTGAAATCACAATTAGATACGCAAAATGCAAAAATATAAAACAATTTGGCCTGTATGTGTTCAAGACTTCAATAAGTTCCAGCAGTATTTTGGCACTAGCACTCATATCGTTTTGAAATTTTGTCTCTCCAAAAAACAAATTAACGTATATTAGAGTAGGGGCAACCATTACATTATTATTTTACTTTAAATGATTTTGAAATGGATATGCATATTAATATATGAAGTACCGAAGTATATTTATTTGACATAAAGTCTTTATTTATTTAATTTGAAAATTTTGCTTGTTTTTATGGTTAAGCGATTGTCTATATGCATTTCGTTCCCGCTTTTTGGAACTCATCAGTAGACTTCAACCCAAAACATTTTTGATTTTAGCTAACAAACTTCGTATGTTTATACTATAAATTTGTTTATAAAAGCGGGAACGAAATGCATATAGACAATCGCTTAACCATAAAAACAAGCATAATTTTCAAATTATATGCATATTAAATTACGTTTTTATTTTTGAAATATATTCTATAAATATAGAATTGCAGACAGAAGATGTTCGGTTCATATATTCATACTATTTTAGAATGATTAACCTTTTTGTTTTGTCAAATTGCTTTCTTTAAGCGTCTTGCGCCTAGTTGGCACTGCCAACAGCTGATATTATCGGTTTGTGTACCAGTAGGCTCATTCTGTAGTGCCATGCGAAAGTCAATGCGGCTCGAAAATTTTATATAAATGCGAACAATTGCTATTTTGTGTTACGATGTTCGCAAAGTATACATTTTTATTCGCATTTAAAATATGGGGCACTAGATTCTAGGCAATCAGCTCAAAAAATAATAAATATACTTTGTGTTTAATGATGAAATTTTATTCAGGGAAACAAGCAATAAGACCACGAAATAGCGATTCAAAAAAACCAAATGCTTTATGGCAGACATAGGCCGCATAATTAAATGCGAGAGGTCCCCCAATTGAGAATCTCTAGAATTGAAATACATAAATATTTAATTTCAACTTTAATTTTAATTGATAGGGAATGATTTTAAGGTTGCGATAGAACAATTGGACACAGTGCCGTTACAAGACTTGAGCTGGGTGTACAATATAAAATTAAGGACCTTATTTTATAAAACGCAAATCTAAGCGTTGACAAATTTTATATGTGTTTTGTTTTTCAACGCTTTAATGTTGTGTTTTATAAAATCGTCTGTACTTTTTTATCTTTGTTACTTCATAACTCTGTAACTTTTTGGCCGATTCTCTTTTTTTTTTGGAAAAAAAGGGCGGCAGTACGCCCACATATTTTTTTTTATTTTGTGTTCTTTTACTTATCCGATTACCGTGAAATTTCCCACACACCTTGGGCTCTTGACACAAATCTCGAATTTTAAAAAATGGACCGAGCCACTCCCATTAAAATGTAATTTTATTTTAACGCACCATCTACCTACTTAAGTCCTAGTTTACACTATGCAAGTCTTATTGCTAAGCTGATTAGTTTGTTAGGAAAGAGAGACGAGGGGAAAAGACACGTTACTGTTCCCCTCGTCTCTCCCCCCATCAAACTAATCAGCTTAGCAATAAGACTTGCATAGTGTAAATATGGACTAAGCAATTTTAACAAAACTTGGCACACACCCTGACCTCTGAAAGTGACACGATCATGCATTTAAAAGAGTGGGCGGGGAAACGCCCATGAAAGGTTACTATTAAATTACAATTACTTTTACTTATCCTATTTCCACGAAACTAGGCAAACAGTTCCGTCACTTAGAAAGGCATAATTTTGTGCTCAAAGTGCGGGCACTAATATATTTCCGAAATGTAAAAATATAAAATTTGCATTAAAAATTTAAAAATAATTTCATAAAAAAAAGAAAAGAGCCCTACAGGAAGACCACTAGCCAATTGACTAGTCGTTTGACTAGTAGACACTTCGGTCACAGTCTCCAGTTAACTTATTAGGGGCTTGGTGAAAAAATTACCAAAAGATTTGTGTATGTGTGATTTTGTATCTCTCTCTAACTTATTAATTTCACTTAATTAAAACACATATTCTGCTTCTTTCTTGCCAGTCACTGATTACATAAGCATTGGTCAACTATGACTAGTCAATGCTTACACAGAAACTGGTCAACTGTAACTTTTAAATAAATAAACATAATTTCTATATTATTTTAATTGCTTTTTATTATAAAAAAAATAAAGAAATATGTAATAAATATATTTAAAAACAAAATCGAAACAATCCAAAATACAAAATAACGTAGGTAGTACCAATTTAGTCTTCTTCACATTTTTTCCAGCTAAACCGCACCTTGCTTTTTATAAATATCTAAAATTTTAAAGAGAAATATATGTACATAAATGTATAAATTAAATTAAACTTTTAAATTTCTTTTGTGCAGTATTTTTGTTACTTAACTTTTTTAACACTTCCATAAATTTTAATTTCACAGACCGAACGAATTGTATATTTGACCATAAAATGCGATTTCTTAAAAGTTTTCGCATAAAATACGGTTTGTGCCGCATACACCGAATAAATTTCCGCGTGAAATTTCTCCCTTTTCCAATTAGAGTTTTATGTTTTCCCTATTACTTGCTATTACATAGTTGGAATTGTTCCCCACGAAAAATTTCACGCGGAATTTTATTCATGATTGCCCTGAATTTATTTTCAAAAAGTAGCTTGTTGAATTGAGCATTTTGTTGTTTTGTTTATTTTTCTTGCTGTCTAGAGAAATAAGTCGATCATTTAACGTCGACTAAGAAGCCGCCGCCGTAATATTTTTAACTATCGATCCGCTTTCACACTTACATAAGAAAAACAAGTAATTGAAGTGTATTTAATATAAAGAATGAAATTAAATGATCTCTGTTATACTCGAACATGCATAATTAAGGTTTCTTTTATTTTATTTTAGTGTTTAATAAGTTTATATTAAAACATTTAATCGGCGGCTGTGTCTGGGTGATGATGTTTTTGCTTAACAATCGCCGTTGAATTTTTCTTACGGCACCTTCTTTTCTTTATTATTAATTTCTTATAGAAATGAAGCATAAAGGCTCAGTTAGCCGACTGTAATGCAATGTAAATGTAATGTAGGAAACAGCTGATCGATATTTTTATATGAAAAGTAGGTTACGTTACATTACATCTCTATAACCATTTCCATTACTTTTCACATAACAATATCGATCAGCTGTTTCCTACATTACATTTACATTGCATTTACTGAGCCTTAACAAGAATTAACTTTACTTCGCATGTTATTGTGTTAAGAATTTGGCGTAAACGCTAAACTGTGGCATGCCTCACATAGATTCGTAAAGCAGCTCTGGGCGAGTCAACATCAAGCGTCGTTGGCAATTATCTCTTAAGTGCAACCAGGCCACTGTTGTTTTTTGGCCTTCGAGAGTTTTACGTTTCACACCGCATGTGATTAGTGGTTGGCGTCGGTTTGCGGTACTCCTTGCGGTATCCCGTTGGTTTCCATTAACCACATGCAAAAACAATTATAAAGAATAAATTTTGGAAATTGGTTGAAGAACCAAACAAAAACTCATTTTTGGACATATAAGGAGAAGAATTTTGGGATTTCCGGCTTCGTATGCGACGGTATATGCCGTTTGGAATTTTCTCGGAGAAGGCTCCTAAATAAAGAAATTGTTGATGGCGTTATAACCCTTGTGTTCGGCCAAATTAAATCTCCCATCCCTTGTAATAACAAGGGGGCACGGAGTAACTTCAAATCATTAAAAAAAACCGACATGTACAGCAAAACAATACTTATTAAACCTTAAAATAGTTGAAATGGAGCAAAAATATTAATTAATTTCGCGAAACATATTTTGGATTCAGAAAGGAGATATTTGAAATATATATACCCCATACCTAACTCATTTTAAAAAATGGTCGGTTTGTCACACCAATAATGGGCTGACGAAATATTAAATGAATACAAAAAACACTAATGCCCATTTTTTCAGTTGGTAATCAAATTGTAATTATTTTTAAGTTCTAATTAAATATGAAATTGTGTTTTTGAGTGCATAATTAAATAATAATGTCCATATGATCGTAAAAGAATAGTACTAAATTTAGATTTTCAATGACAACCCCATGTTATATGTCAATAGACTACCTAGTCAGTAGTACTATTGACAATGTTACCAGTAAATCACTACAATTTGACTATTTACATAGAGCGAGGAAATATCGATATTGTAGACTAGAGAACCTAAAATTTACTAGTGAATCTTTGGTGTCAATGTCTCCATGTGGTCCCAAAAAAACTGCTTAGTCAATAGTCCTACAGTGTATTGGTGGATTTTCAATGACAAGCTAATGTTAAATGTCAATAGATGATTACATTGGCTGGGGTACAAATGGTCATTAGTAATATTGACAATTTCACTAGTAAATTAATACAATTTCACTATTCGCATTTAGTGCAGGGCATATACATTTTTATGCCAGATTACCTTGTCTTAGAATGTGTGGTTAACTACAAAAATAGTTAAGTTATAGTTTACTTTTCTTAGACTGACTTAAAGCTAACTGCAATGTCATCCAGAACAAATCCAAAATTAATTCTTAAGTTGAATACGTAAACAAATTTTGTTCTCAGCTACTTTGAAACTCATTTCAGTTTTATATTAACATTTTGCTGCTATTATTTTACATGGTACCTTGGCTGGGTAGTTAGCGCGTCGAGTATACAACGTGAGATGATACATGTTCATGATACAATTATACAAGGTACTTGTACAAGCCCAGCCTGTTAATGTATACAATGCAGAAAGTTGTCAAACTTTGTTTACAAGCTGCAAAAATGTTAGTGTATGTGTGTAAATAAAATGATTACAGTGTTGCCAATGTATTTGCACATTGAAAAAAATTACACTACACATGCTTTGTGTAGATTAAAATTAAAACAAAATTAAATAAAAATAAAACCCAAAGTAGAATTACACACATATTATACATGAATCTCATTACATGGTCTACAGATGAGAGTAAAAATTACACACTGTGTATTACACACATATTGGCAACACTGAATGACTATAATCATGCATGAATGCCGCCTTTGCAATTGTACTTTAGTTACCCTGTGATTGTTATTTTTTAAAACAAAAGACATCTGCTTCTGACAATTATAGGTATGTTTCTACCAACAAAATACGTGTGTTTCTTGGTGTTGCAATTTTGTCGTAGTCGTGCAAGTACCTTGTATAATTGTATCATGATACATGTTCGAACCCCAGAAATTTTTTTAAATTTACTGACTACCAGGTGATTTAAAAAAGCCAACTTTAAGTTAGTTGAAAGTAATGCAGAGTTAGACAATTGACTACCGCCTAGGACATCGCAATGTTAGAATAGTCAGTTGATTACATTGAAAAGTAATCCAAGTGTCAGTCAATACTTGTTGCAAAATAGTTAGCTTAAAGTTAGTTTAAAGTTAACGGAATTTCCGACAGGGTAATTAGTCTCGTGTGTTCGAAAAAGAACAAAAATTGTGCGGCATAAAAATTACAGCCTGGCCCACGATGTCGACAAGAAAGTTTCTTTCGCTTGCTTATATTGAAAACAAAAACAAAATAAGAGAATTTGTTTTTGTTTGAAATGTAAGTAAGAGAAAAAAACTTTCTTGTCGACATCGTGGGCCTGGCCGTTAGTCTCGTGTGTGAAAGGCCTATAGGACGAACCAAGTACATCAAAAGAAAATCAGTTTCAGTTGCTGGACATTGATGACGATGATGAAGATGATAACATATGTAAGTGAGAAGGAAAGGCAAAGTCCCTGATGCGATGTCAGCAGTTCGGTCGTACCAAAACATATTGTAAAAAGCCCTCCCTATAAGTGTGTAAAATGTGGGGATGATCATGCAACTGCTGAATGTAAAACGGATATAAACACACCCCCTACATGTGTACAATTTTCTCAAAACCATAAAGCTAGTTACTAAGACTATACAATCTATCAAGAATTAGTGCACAAGAAACAAACAATATACATACTCGTATGCAAGAAATAGACCCAGAAGCTTAAGTTTTCAAACAAATCCACTGGATTTTCCACAGTCAAGCTCGCAATATAACCACAATACAAATCCCAATGAAACTGAGCGCATGTCATATTCACAAGCTGTTAGGCGCAACGTGTTTTGTAAAAATCGGTACAGTAGAAGCACTAAAAATAAAATATGACATTTTAATGGGCGTGACTTTGCCCATTTTTTTCAAATGGAAGATTGTGCCTATTTTTGAGCTCAAGGTTTAGGGTAAGTTGCGTAAAAATCAGTTAAGTAGAACCACGTGAAATATAATAATAGATTTTAATGGGCGTAGCCCCGCCCATGTTTTCAACTTTAAAATTGTGTAATTAGAAGGACCAAAGGTGTTTGTAGAATATCATAAAATCAAACAAAAAAACATGCGGGAGTGTCCCGCCCAATTTTTTTTGTTGCAATGGGACCAATGGGAGGCTGTACCCTCTCAGACAATAAACAAATTTTTACAATCGGTCTAATATGAACCGAATTATGAAGTAACACTGCAAAAAAAAAAAATCAAATAGAGACGAATTGATAATCTAATCCTTTTTTTTTTTGAAGTCGGTAAAAGATAAACCGATGTATTTAAAAAGGTGTGGGAATTGGTTAGTTATAGTTCAGTTGTTTGTTTGTAGTTTAGTCCTAGTTTACACTATGCAAGTCTTAAAGCTGATTAGTTCCATGAAGAGAGAGAGATGAGGGGAACAGAAACGTTTCTTTTCCCCTCGTCTCTCTCTTCTAACATCTAAATCAGCTTAGCAATAAGACTTGCATAGTGTCAACTAGGACTTAGGAAGAATTGTAGTCAATGGTTTTTATTTTGGATTGTGATAAATGTCAAAAAACTTTGTATAAACGGTATAAATTTTCTTAAAGATATTATTGGAAATCTTTTAGATTTCGTGCAGGTGTAAATGCTTTATTACTTATGTATATATATTTTTATATTAAAAAGTTTTATTTGCTCCTAAATGTCGTTATTTACTACAACTGCTTAAACATTTTAATTTTTTCCGACATTTAGTCACTCATATAAGAATTAATCAGCAAAGGTCTGTTTAATATTTATATATCCATTCCATAAATATAAGAGACTTCATTATTTTCCATAAATTGTTGCTTTCGCTTATAAACACTTTACAACAAATTATAAACTTTATTGCTAAAAAATAAGAATTATAAAATGAGAAGTGTTAAATCCGTGAAATGTTTTTGTCACCAGTGCAAACCACCACTGCCGAGCAGCACCTTTTTAATTTTATACCAAATATGCCACCGCTGTTTGCCCAAAAAAATTAACAACAGCAAAATAATAAAATTAAAAGTTGCTCTTAGTCATTTCATTGGCGCGGAAACGGAAGTGTGTTGTGGTGTTTTTTGTTAAAAAAAATATGTTTGAACATTTTGACGTTTTAAAATTGTTTTTGTTAATTTTTGCTGGGATTTGTTTTTGCACTTGCTTTTCTTTTTCTTTTAAACCTTTTTATTTATTTTTTTATTTTTATTTTTAAATAGAAGTAACACTCAGGCAATGAATGCCTACTACAGGGTGGGCCAAAAGTTACCATGGGGTTTAAAAGTTAATCACTTTTTCGTTTATTAATTTTTTTTCTATTTTTTTTTCTCAGATTATATAATATACAAAATGGAAATTTGTTTACACTAAATATGAAAAATAATGTCTCTTAAATGACCACCGTTTTCAGCTTCGCACTGATGGGCGATTATGATTATGAGTGATCAAGCTCATTTTCATTTGAATGGCTTTGTTAATAAGCAGAACTTTAGGTTCTGGGGTTCTGAAAATCCAAGCAATTCATCAACGCCAATTGAACCCCATTAGGTGTACAATATGGTGTGGGATCACATCTGAAAATATCATTTGGAGTTACTTCTTCGAGAATGAAGATGGAAGTGCTGTAATCGTATATGGAGAGCGGTATCGGTTTATGATAGAAAATTTTTTACCTCCTGCTCTTGAAAACAGACTTGGTATGTGGTTTCAGCAGGACGGAGCCACTGCCCACACTGCCCGAGACACAATGGCACTTTTAAGTCAAATTTATGGAGAGCGAATAATTTCCAGAAATTCGGAAATAATTTGGCCAGAGCGATCGCCAGTTTTGACAGCACCCGACTATTTTCTTTGGGGTTATTTGAAGTAGCGAGTGTATGTGAACAAGCCAGAGACAATCCTTGAACTCAAGGCAAACATTGTTGCAGAAATTCGAACGCTACAGCCACAAATTTTGAAAGATGTTATGGAAAATGCTCTAAAACGAGCCCATCAGTGCGAAGCTGAAAACGGTGGTCATTTAAGAGACATTATTTTTCATACTTAGTGTAAAAAAATTTCCATTTTGTGTATTATATAATCTGAGAAAAAGAAATAAAAAAAATTAATAAACGAAAAAGTTATTAAGCTTTTAAGCCCCATGGTAACTTTTGGCCTACCCTGTACTATTACTAGGTGCTACCTTCTTTAGGAAAGGGATAGCGATAGAGAAGACAGGTGGTGAAGGAAGAGATAGAGGAAAGCTTCATTCTTTTTACAACTATGCTTTTTGCACGTTTTTAATAATGCAGTGTTGCAGCGCCTCTGGTGTTAAATGAGGCGTATTAAATTTTTGAAGCTGTGATTAGTAGCCATTTTATTGGTTATTTTACTTCGCCGATGATTCTGCTACACAACGAAGGAGATCGCGCTCTGATGTTACATTAGGATTAGTATCTGCTGAAGTCGGGGTATAATCCAGTGACCAGTGACTATCCCTTCATCACATGAACTTACCTACAACAACTGATACAAAGGGACACTTAATGTACATCAGAAAAATGTGTGGTGTTGTTATATGATGACTGTCTTGATACAGGGCTCGAACCCAGGACCTTCATTTTCGCAGTCAACGTGCTAACTGCTTCAGCCAACGCCACCCTGTTTGCAGTTTGTGTATAAAACTGCAGTTTAATTTGAGTTATGGTAAGTTATTGTGGGTGGTACAAGTGAAGGAGAGTTCAAATTATTTTTATTCGCCCTTATTCCAGTTGTCGACATCGATGTCACTTTAACACAATACCCAAAAAATTGGGGCTTGCATACCCGTTGTCGAAAACAACTGACTCCTGTTGTCAGGTTTATGCTTAAGGAACGGAAATAGACTGTCAGTGCCACAAAAATGGTCTCGAGAGCGAGTAAACAAGCCCCAATATTTTTGGTATTGTGTTAAAGTGACGTCTATGTCGACTACTCGAATAAGGATGATTATGTTTTATAGTTCTTCATGCAAGAAGCGTAAAGTCGACTACTTTGAAAGTGATATGAAGATTAATGACGATCAGTTGAATGAAAAAAAAACTGTTTTATAAATATCTTATAAATCAGAAATATTTTTTTTTTTTTAAACAATAAGGCCTGTTCTGAAAATCACTTTCATCAAACTAATTTGAAACCACAAAAAGGTGATTTCGAACGTTCAACTAAGTATCTAACGTTTTTAAATCACTTGGTTAATTTTGCGACTTCTATCTGCCGAACGTTATAATAAATTCCTTAAATAAATTACAAAATGTCTTCTATATTAATTTGCGTGAACAATTAGTGGTTTTATTAAAAAAAACGCACCTAAAAATTAAGAAAAATTGAGACACCTTTTCTGCTGTTGAAATATGTATTTTTATTTGCTTTTGTGATTTCATGTTTGTTTTTATTGTCAAAATAAAGAAATCATAGTTTTGTGTGTTTTCGACAAGTTAAAATCACATTAAAAAATATAAAAACAGTGTGATTTACAGAACAGCAAAAAATTACACGTGTGTTTTTAAAACGGCATGTGATTTGAAATAACGTCTGTATAATACTCGCACCTCATCGCAGTTCTTATAAAAACAAAATTCTCTTATAACTTCCTTTAACGAGTTTATAAACTACGATATCATTTTTTTAAATAAACTTAGTTGTAATTCTAAATAAATTGTACATATAATATTTTTAACTTCCCGCTTAAAAAGAATTTACTTATTTTACCCCAATTTTCGAAAATCGAGCTTTTATTATATTTCGATGTTTTGAGGTCCTGGGAGTCGCTTGTGACTGTTTTGGCGATGATGTCCGTGTGGATGAATGTGTGCGTATATGTATGTATGTGTGTATGTTTGTGTATATGGGCATTTCCAATTTTGTCGCGTGCGACAGCAAACCATTACGCTTGTATTTTGGAACAATGTCACTCGATTATTCTTTAAAAATTTACGTAATATAGAGCTGCTGACTACACAAATATACACAAAGATATAAAGAAGTAAAAAAAAACTTCGTTTTCTTTGATGTCGCACGCGACAAAAAGTCTACATTCCTGTGGAAATGCCCATATGAATTAGTGTTGCCATTCGAACAATAATTATTCGAATATTCGATTTTTTTTAATTTTTGTTCGAACGAGCAAAAAGTTTTCGATTTAAAATAATAATTATATTTATTCGTATAATTTTTGTCAAATATTCGAATACACCAATACCCCCATTTGCGTCGTTTCGAAGCTGTGCCTTTTTAAAATTTCTGTTATTTTGAACTTGCATCGTTTTTGTTTGTTTGCTTCGCATGGCTTCGAAGTTGCGTCGATTTCCCATTTAAATGTAATGCAAATAAATGATGACACATGTTAGGAGGTTGGGAAGGGTGGTGCCAAAAGTGCACCTCCAATCGGAGACCCAATTGGGTTTAAATCATAATAAAACAAGGAAATATATTTTTAATATTAATGAAACGGGCATTATTGGAAAGAAAATTAATGTTTAAATATGATTTCTGTCATGTGGCCGCCAAATTTTCGCAGCATTTGCGGCCGTATTTCGCCGATAACTCTTCGAATGTTGATTTGCAGGGGGGTGATTATGTAATCCGAATTGAACGGAAATGTTTTCGAATTGTAATGTTAATAACATACAAATTCGAACAGTTTTCTTTTCGAATCGAATTACATAATAACCCCTCAGGGGTTTTATAATTGTTTGTGGTTTATCGACGTAGACAAGTGACTTAACATAACCCCAAAGAAAATAATCCAATGGGGTTCAATCACACGATCTTGGTGGCCAACTTTGAAAAAATCAATTGTAGCGCCCGCTGTGTGGCATGTGGCTCCGTCCTGTTGGAAATACATATCAGCAAAATTAATGCCACGTAATTGAGATACGAAAAAATTTCGAATTTCGAATCATGTTCCTATACCGTTCCCCATTGACAGTAACATTCTGACCATCATCGTTTTTGAAGACATATGGGCCAATGACTCCGCCAGCTCATACAGCGCACCAAACAGTAATTTTCTGTGGATGCAATGGTGTTTCGACAAAAGCTTGTGGGTTCCCCTCACTCCAAATGCGACAATTCTGCTTATTTGCGTACCCATTCAACACGCCATAAAATGGAAGAAGTGCACGATGAGTTTTCCGAATAGAACAATTATTTATTTATTTATTTATTTAATAATTTATTTAATAAATACTTTACAAAGTAAATTTGCAAAGTATTGTTGCACAAATATGGGCGGAGTAACTAGACCATATGCCCAAGATGTTATGTTAACAGTATTTTAAAAAGATTATGTGACTGACTAACTGTACACGACCTATGCCATCACATAGCAAGTAGCAACGTGGTTGTTAAAGAAATTCCACAAAAGAACCGCAAGAATATACGGTTATTCGTGGCAGATCAGTCAACCAGTGCGAGCGAGACGTAAAACTCTCGAAGGCCAATAAACAACAGTGGCCTGGTTGCACTTAAAAGATTATTGCCAACGACGCTTGATGTTGACTCGCCCAGAGCTGCTTTACGACTGATGATAGAACAATTATTTTGATAAAAATTTCAACAGTTTGCACGCAACCATCAGCTGTTAAATGGGTGCTCAAATAAAGCAGTGATGCCAATTCAAAAAAAAAAAAAACACCCTTTTGAGCTAAAATTATGAATCTCGGATGCAATTAAATGAAAATCAATGCAAATGAACGGAGACTCGTGCTTCGGTTTGCGTCGCATTTCTCCGGCCCCAATTAGCGACACACGCAGGGGTATTTTTCCTTATCTACTTTATATAAAAAAATACATTTCATAACTTTTTAAGGATTTATATAACTAAACAACGAGCTCGAGGTCTCAAAATAGTACGCAAATATTTTGTTTTCACGATTTTTTTGTGATAAAAATATTGCTGCAAATGACCTTAAATACGCGAAAAAAGTGTTTGCATTTTATTACTCCATAATTTGTTGTCAAATCAATTTTCGATACACATTAATTTTTTCGACTTAAACACCGGCGAGAAGTTTCAGGGATGGACCGCAAGGTCATTCGATATCCCATATTTTTCTTTCATATTTTGCCATACATTTTATCAGCCAGTTTAAAATTAAAGGAAAGTCGCAATGAAAGGAAAAAAGTTTAGTAAAAGTGTGATAAAAAGGTTAAACCTTTTTGCCTTGTTTTTTTTTGAACTCTCGGTTTAAATAGGAGTGACTTTTGTGATTGGGAAGTAATTTTATTTGTTAAATTACACTGCGATGCTCTACATACTTTTGTAAATAAAATCATGTATAAAAAGTTATGCAAAAATATATTTATGTATGTGTGTATGTATGTAGTTGTTGTTTTAGTTTTTTTTTCATTTTGGAAATACGACCATCCAACACAGTAACAATGAAATTGTTGCCATAAGCAAACTTTGCGTAAAAATACTTTCATCCTGTTGTCTGTTGATCCATTTTTGCCGCCATTAATATTGTTATTGTTGTTGCGTTATCGAGACTCCAAAACACAGGTATGCCGCCGTCCTTAAATATTGTTGGCTGTTGGCTGCTGTTGTTGATGTCTCTGTTGCAGAGTTTTAAACGTATTTTCCTATAAAATTATTTAGTTGTTTGTTGTTGGAAAGAAAGTTTTTAATAATTACCGTAATTATTCTCTTATAATGCGTCCCTCTTGTTGTTACTCTCGTTTTTTTTTTCTCTTTCAGTTTAACCGTTAAACAAGTTTTTTACTACCATGTAAATGATTGAGTGTGAGTGCGAGTGTGAGTGAGTAGGTGGGGTGGGTAGAAGAATAGAGTGTGTCATGTGTTTGTAATTAAACTGGTTTGTACTGGACGAAAGCACTGAACGATGAACGTCTTTATTTTCTTGTTTATTTATACCTTTTTTGCAATCGCTTTATAATAAAGTTTGACCCCTTTTGCTGTGTTAAAATTGTTTTGCTTGTGGTGGAATTTACCCAGGGCTGGGAACTTTGTGCAGTTCGTGTCAAGGATATGTTTTGTCACAGATCTATAGTAGAGATCTTTTAATTTTTTTTAGATATAATACATACTAGTTATTTCTTGTTTTCATAGAAACTTTATAATTTATATTTTGTTTAAATTTTATATTAATAATACGGGTAGTATTTGTAATGTTGCACACACATGTTGCAAGTACGTATGCACATACTCTGTCTACATACTTGCAACTGTTCAGCTCTGTTTCAGCTCTGATTTTTGCTATTTTAAGGGCAGTTTGTGCTGTTCCTATTGTGTGTATTTTGTTATTGCACTTTGCTGTTATTGTTGTCCGGGTGACTATAATGATTTTAATGGTGTCTGGTGTTTTCATCGTCAATTATTTTAATGAAGCTATTTTATGTGTAAAAAGCTAATGATGATGAAAATGAAATTAAAGTAACAAAGACAACAAAACGAACATGAATAATAAAATAAATGTTTGGTGTTAAAAATTGACGGATATGTATTTGGTTAACCTGTTCACGCATACATACACACATAATCGCCCTTATTGAGAATAAGAGGCGAACATTTTGTTCACATGAATTATTTTCCATGAACAAAAAATGGTGAACAAAATTCGAAAATAGTACACTGACACAATAATAAAACAAAAATTGCCGATTACAATTTTAAGTCAAGGGAACTAATTTCACGTGAACTTTTATTGCCGATAAGGGTGAATATGAATGTACATATCGCACATTAAGGCTGATGCCAGAGTTGGCGCTAGAAGATGAATAAATCAATTTTTCATAAAAAAAATTTAATATCAAAATAAAAAATTAATATGAACAAAAGAAATCGATTTATTCAATATAGCGTTCACTCTGGCACCTTCTAGCATGATTAGCATAAACTATTATCGCTTCGCTTCTAACGGCCACTCTGTCAGCAGCCTAAATCATAATTAGTCACAACCAGTGTTGCCATATACGTTCGAGGCCCTGTTCAGTAAACGAATATCTGAAGGTTAGGTTAGGTTATCAGGTTGCTGCTAAGGATGGGTGAAAATGAAGAGTCCAGGGGGTCTACTCTTTAATTCGAAATGAAAGCAAATGCTTTCCAATTCTAATGTTAACAACATACAAATTCGAAAGCATTTTCTTTCGTTTCCAAATACAGAGCAGACCCCCAGCTCACTTGGGTCCAATAAAATGACCCCTTTGTGATACCTGTGAGTTGAAGAGAAGAGAGAGAGATAGAGAGAGTGGGAAAAGGACGAGAAAGGAGAAGTAAAAAAGAGATAATTAGTTGTTATAGAGGAAGAAAGAGTGGGTCGAGAATTGGATAGGGGTGAGTCAGTGGTTATACCAGCCTCTGCTCCTAATATAAAGACTCAAATTTTTGAGTCCTATTTCCGATAACTCGGATAGGCTACTGAAGGATAATCTGCCAAAGGATTGCAGACGGAGATCTTTCAGAGCGGGACAAAAGCAGCGGAGATGCCAAATACTTTCCTCCTGCATTTAGCATGGGTTCCGAAAGCGCAGTGGTCGCTCAGAGTGGCCACGAGATTCCTCAAGTGCTTCCTAATGAAGTTCATGAGGTTTTTCGTTCTTTCGATGTTTAGGCGAGGCCAGAGGGTTCTCGCTATTGCGCAAGTGGGCTCATTGCTCTGATTCAAGAAAGGCAAAATCGAAGTGTCTCCAGCAGGATAAGAGTGGGAGCCCACAGAGATTATCGATATAGACTTCTCTGAGTAGGGTTTCCCTCTTTGCCAGGCTATCAGGCAACTATGTTGACTGAAATAGTGCCGTGTCCACTAACCCAGTTTAATATGATACGTGAGTGTTGTGCGAGCCTATACAGAGCTTTGCGACATTCTTGTACAAGAAAAGATGTGGTATAAACACCTATGAGGGACTTAATTGCAGACTGGCTGTCAGTTATAATATGCATATCTTTACTTGATATCGGATAGAATCTTAGCCAGTGTATCGCTCTTTTAATGACAGATATATCTGCTTGTAGTATGTTACATTATTCCGGGAGTCTGATGGTAATTTCAAATTCCTGAATATATACGCCACCACCAACTACTCTCCCCCCTTTTTTTGAGCCGTCTGTGAAAATCTGTACAGCTGCATTCAGTGGGGAAAACCCTTCTGTCAATGAAATTCGAAAATTCCTATTGAAGCAGGGTTTCGGTTTCATTGCGCCATCTGTCTTGAGCTGATTCAAGAAAGGCAACATCGAAGCGTCTCCAGCAGGATGAGAGCGGGATACTACAGATATTATGGATATCGACTTGTCTGAGTAGGGCTCCCCTCTTTGCCAGGCCATCAGGCAACTATATTGCCTGAAAAAGTCCCTTGTCCAACGTGTTCGATATCGACTTCTCTGAGTAGAGTTCCCCTGTTTGCCAGGTCATCCGCAACTATGGTGCCTGAAATAGTCTCGTGTCCACCAACCCATTTTAATATGATAAGTGAGTGCTGCGTGAGCCTATCTAGCGCTTTGCGACATTCTTGAACAAGAAAAGATGTGGTATACATACCTATGAGGGACGTAATGGCAGATATATATGCTTGTAATATGCTACATTTGTCCGGGAGTCTGAACAACATTTCAAATTCCGGAATATATATGAGTCATCGTTGAAACCTGTACGGCTCCATTCAGAGGGGAAAGCCCTTCTGTCAATGAAATCTGAAAATTCCTATTGAAGTAAAGATTCGCAGTGCAGTAGTCAGTAAATGGTACCATGACCCCAAGGTCGGTGGTTCCATGCGCCTATTGCATTTAGTCTTACGGCGGTACGTAGAGCTAGCTTCCTAGCCGTTAAGTACACTGGAAGCCAACTCAACATAGCGAAGAGCGCTTTTGTCGGCGTGGATCTCAGAGAACCTGTTATCATAGGTGACATTTTGCGGAGAATTCCCTCTAAGCGGGACTGATTACTCTCTGAGTCGAGTGCTTTCCACCAAACTGAAATTCCATAAAATAATATAGGTTTTATAACCACCTCTACTATACAGCCGACTCTCTCAGGACTTATTCCCCAAGTAGGGCCTATTGCGTTCCTACAGACGTAGATTGCCGTTATGGCTTTCGCTACTCTTGCCTGAAGATTTTCTCTCCAAGAAAGCTTACTATCGAGGACCCACACATTTGGTATTACCCTAGCCATATAGTTTTGGATGGTTGAAGTGGGGAACTTTGTATCTCCAGTTCCAAAGTCTGAAATTCGCCAGCAAAACTATCTTTAGCCCGTGCACACATTGTAATGATGTTGCTCCAAAATTTTCTGCCGGCAATAAAGATATTAATTAACTTATGATGCACTAATAAAAACTAAAATATTTTCCAACAATTTCTTTAACCCCAAGCGTTTGGCTTCTAAAGCAACAAGTAGAACATTGAGCAATTAAATATCAGTATTTTTGCAATTTATTCTAATTCAAAATTAAAACACTTCAGAATTTTTATTTCTCTCATGGTTATAATTAACTTATTTCGCCAACAAACCTGCAAACACGCATGGACCCTCCATGCGGTAATAATTTTGTTTTCAAACTATGCTTGTGTGTGTGTGTGTGGTTGTGTGTATGGCGTTTAAAATTTTTTGCCTTAAAATTCCAATGGGAATAACTAGAGAAATAAAACTTTCAGTTTTAATACCCAATTCCACCAAACTCCCAGACACACAAACACACTCATATGCAAATCTTTTCTCAAACACATATTTTTATATTTAATGGCCTTGTTAAGATGCATACATATACATACATACATACACATGCACTCAAAGGACTATTTTATGTTCGTCCAAAATACACAGATGACTTTTTACATGTCACTTAAATTTAAACTCTGCCCTCGTGTGTGGGTAACCGGTCCGGTTAAGTTTATATCACTTGTTTTTGTTTTTACTTATTTTATTTTTTCTTTGAAGAGGTAGTCAGAGAAATTATTTGCTGCTCTCATACACTTCATTTGGTTTGACACAATGTTCCCTTTTCCTACTATTTTTTTTCATATTTCACTTTATTTAGATGAAATATTTTCCTTTTTATATTTAATTTTTTTATAGTTTGTTGCAACATTTGTGCAAATGTAGAAAAATTCTAAAGAAGAAACCAAAAATAACTTGCGCGATAAAGGAAGTAAATAAAAGTTTTTTGAAAACTAATTAAACCGATAAGAGTGATAAAAAGGAAAAGCGGTAGAGTTGTCTTACCACACTATTGAAGTTAAACGAAGCGATAGGACTAAGCGCAAAGCATAAATAAATAGATAAATAAAGATGAAAATAAACCCGAAGAAAATTAAAAAAAAAATACACAAAAGCAGTAGAAAAAATAAAGATATTGTGTACACTGCAAATAATTTTTTGGCCAAAAGCTATTGATTATTCTATTGTTCCAATTATTATTTAAACAAAAATATTATTTCAAATAAAATTAATTGAATTCGAACGCTTCGGAGATAATTTTTTTATATTCATATAAAACTTATCGAGGAATTTCATAAAAAAAAAAATTATTCGAATACACAATTTTTATTTCAACAATTTGTATTCGAATAATTTTTATAAGAATAGTTTTTTATCGATTAATTATTATTCGTTAAATTTTATAAAATAATTAATTTTCCAATTTTAATGTGGAAGTAACTTGATTTAAATAATTTTTATTTCAGCAGTTTTATTTCAGTAATATTCATTCGCATAATTTCACAAAACTATGTATTTGCAAAATTTTATTTATTTATTCGAATAATTTTAATAAACAAATAAATTCTATGCTGCTAACAAACGTTTTTTATTCTCGTATGGCAGCTGCAACGAAAATTATTTTTTGGCCTAAATATTATTCGAATTAAAGTTATCACGATACAATTACTCGAGTAACAAATTTTAAAATACAAATTACACAAATTAAACAAAAGATTTTATAAGGAAGGGCTTATTTGACTATTTTTTTTTTCAAAAATTATGAACGAATAACTATTTACCAGTAAATTAAAAAAGTTATGTAAAACAAAATATTTATTTGTATTTGAAATTTTCCAAACTCCCCCAAAATCTTGAGTTACGGGTTAAAAAACCGGGTTTTCGTACCCGTAGGCACTTATCGACCTCTAACTAAGTTGAATATCAACCGATTCTTAATTTATAAACGGATATAGAAAAAGAGATTCAAGATTTCAGGATCCATCATTCTGGAATCTTAAATATACAGAAAGCGCATAAATAGAACTCAAAAAACAACATGCAGGTAGTTTTTTTTTTTTTAACAAAAAGTCTCGTAGTAAAATATTTAATAACTCAGTAAATTTCTGAGGAATTTTTTAAAACTCCGTCACAACAAATCTAAAGTAGAAAAGTGACAAAAAAACGGAAAAAAATATATTTAGTGAAAAATAAGCTCCATGAAAAATCGCCCAAAACCAAATCGCCCAAAAATAAAAATTAAAAATCGCCCAAAATTTTAAAATAAAAAACCACAAAAAAAAAATATCAAAAATTGGCCAAAATTTTTATGAAAAAATTAAAGGCGATTTTTAATTTTTATTTTTGGGCGATTTGGTTTTGGGCGATATTTCATGGAGCCGAAAAATACAGACATACATATATTTGAAATTGACTGAAACAAAATATATATGGTTCGGAAGGTTTCCAAATCCGTTTATAAATTAAAAATCGGCTGATATTCAAAAATTTCAAATACAGATTGTTGTTATGCTCGACAATGCTTACCAGAAAAATAGTAACACGTCCAGGTATTTCGATTTCATTAAAGTTTGTCACACAGTGTTATACCTTGCTAATTAATTTAAAATTACAATCGGAAGAAAAATTAAAAATAAGTCGATAAATCGTCTCACAAAAATCTAACACATATTTTTGACAAATCATCATTCAGTAATGGTGTGAATGAAATTTACAATCCCTAAACCTTAATAGAAAAATTTGAAAAAAATTGTGCGTAATTTTTTCACGGTGCTTAATATAGATATGTTCCGGTTGGCCCATAACAAAATCAAATATTTATTTTATGAACCACCCTAATGCACATACATCCATAAAAAAATATACGAATACAAATTATTTAAATAAAATTGTTCGATTACAAATTATTCGTATAAAAATTAGCCAAATAAAAATTAGTCAAATAAAAACTGTCCAAACAAAAATTATTCGAACAAATGTTTCGATTAAAAATTATCTTGGAAAAATGTTTAAAGTAATAATTATTCGAATAAATATGTTTCGATGAAAAATTATTCTGAAAAAAATTACATAAAAATTATTGGAATAAAAATTATTTAAATAAAATTATTCGAACAAAAATTATTTAAATAAAAATTATCCGAACAAAAATTTCGATTAAAAAATATACTGGAAAAATGTTTTAAGTTACAATTATCCGAATAAATATGTTTCGATTAAAAATTATTTTGAAAAAATTACATATAAAAAATATTCGAATAAAAATTATTTCAATAAAATTATGCGGATAAAAATGCTTCGGATAGAAATTAACCAAATAAAAATTAGTCAAACAAAAACAATATAAAAAATTATTTGAATAAAAGTTTCGAATAAATTTTTAAAATAATAATTTCGATTAAAAATTATTCTAAAAAAAATATTTTGAAAACATATTCGAATAAAAATTATTTCAACAAAATAATACGGATAAAATTATTTCCGAATCATTTTAAAAAGTAGTAAAAAAAAATTAGTAAAATAAAAACTACAGTGCTTTTCGCTTAAAGCGAACTTCAAGGGACTGATCAAATTTGTTCGTTTTAAGCGAAGTTCGTTTTAAGTGAAGACATCAAGAAACCATAATTGTGTGTGCACATGTCTTTTTTTTAACTTTCTTTACTGTGGAGTTTTGCTCAAAATTATTTAGCACCAGGTGCTTATTTTTCCAAATTGTAGCTGTTGTTGACTTGCTGATGCCCATTTCTTGGCATATTTGCTTTTGTTTTACCCCATCTTGTAAGCGTTTTATTATATAAAATTTCTCTTTTAAAGAAAAACACTTTCTTTGTTTTGCAACCGCTGCTACGGCCATCTTCTAACTTTGTAATTTTCAACTGCTGAATTCACATCGCCTTCACACAAAAACAAAAAACAATTAAACCTAGGGGAAGTATCTGATTATAGAGCATACGACAAATAAAATACAGCGTTACCAAATTAAAAAATATAATTTTTTGTTCATGGCAACACACTTCTTGGTTCCTTTTAAGCGAAAAAAAGAACAATTTACATGCAAAAAAAGTTTGTTATAACCGAAAGTTCGCTTTAAGCTGGTTCGTTATAAGTGAAAAAATTTTCATGGTTTTATAGAAATAAAAGTTCGTACTTTCGAAAATGGTTCGTTTTAGGCGAAAGTTCGTTTTAAGCGGGTTCGCTATAAACGAAAAATACTGTATTTAATTAATAATTATTCGAATAAATATAAGCACTGTATTGAATCTGAGTAGTTGGCGAGAAAGAGACCAGGGGAAAAGAAACGAGTACTTACTCGTAGCTTCATGTACTGTCAATACGTTTTGCTTTCTCATGCTTACACAAAAATATGCATAAAAAATATGTGCTTAAAAAATAAGACTTGCATTGTGTGAACGCCGACAAAAGTTCAAAGAAGAAAAAGGGACAAGTTTGGCCATAAGACTTGTGTAGTGTGAACTGGGACTTTGGAAAGCAAATTTTCAACCTGTTTTCAGAGTGTATGTACTTCAGCTAATAAAATGTGTTGGTTCATCACAAACAGCTTCAGCAATTAATGTGCGAACAAGGCGTTCCTACTCGTACGTTCCCTTTGTCTTGTAGCAATAGTTAAAAAAAAAAATAATGTAATTGCTGCAAAAACTTTTTTCTGCAATAGAAACTGTATTTGCAATGCCAGATGGCCAGCAAGTATAGGAGTACATACGAGGTCTGATCAAAAAATAACCGTTATTTTCAATTTTTTCAAAAAGTATTTATTTATTCATCAATAACTATCTTGTCCCCTTCAAAGTAATCCCCTCAGATATAATACACCAAAAAAAAAAAAAATTGGCCAAAAACTCACGCACAAGCATCGATGTGTGAGCGGGTGCGTTATCATGGTTCAAAATCCATGATTGTGCTTTTCTGACGAATTGCTTCGCGCAAACGGCGCATAACTTCAAGGTAGTATTCCTTAATGACCGTACGACCTTGTGGCAAGAATTCATGATGCACCACGCCATTGCAGTCGAAGAAAACAGTGAGCAAAACCTTCACATTTGACCGAACTTGACGACCACGACGAGCATCGTCATTGACATCTTCTCGGCCTTCCTTATACCCGTTATACCACAATTGAACTTGTGTTCTGCTCATAGTAGACTCGCCAAACGCCATAGTCAACATTTCAAATGTCCTTGCGCATTTAATTTAATTTTTTACACAAAACTTAATACAGTTTCTTTGATCCATTTTTTCGAATAGTAAAAAATCGAAGAGCACATTAAAACACGACTAACATTTTTATCTGTCAAAAACAAACTGGCAATCCAAAATGGCTGATATTGCCAACATATATAACAGACATGTGTACCAACATAACAAAAAAAAAAAAAAGCGAAAATCGAACATACGTAACTCACGAAATTTGAAAATAACGGTTATTTTTTTATCAGACCTCGTACATATTTTGACTGCCACACTTACCACGAGAGAGCAGGAGCTGCGAAATGCTGTGCTGTGCCAATGCAGCAAAACATTTGAAATGTTGGCTGTTTGCCTGTTGGGATTTCACAAGCAAACTTACCAATTTGTTGTTATACTTGGCAGTTCCTATTGTTCCTGCTGTTTCTTAAGAAATGAAATCGCAGCAAACAAAATACTGGAAGAAAGCTAAAACATTTTGAATTAAAATTGCAAAAAAAGGGTAAAGGATTAAAGTCTGTAGGTATTTATATATTTATATGCATTCTTCTACACAATCGAATTTGTGCTCATCTCTCCTCTTGCTTATTTACGCATTTTTTTTCTCCATAGTTGCAAACATTAGTAGATTCTAATCTCATTAGACAAGAAAGCAAAAGAAAAAAAATTCAAATAAAAAATTGTAGAAATAAAACTTTCTTGGCTGCAAATTTTAGTTAAAGTAAATGCAAGAACGAACGAACAGTTGCTCTGCTTAACTGGTAACACATAAAATTTCTTTGTAGGATATTTTTTCTGCATCCTTGTTATCCTTGTTCTTCTTATTGTTTTCATCAGTAACTGTTTGCTTTAAACTCATTAGTGGTAGAGAGTTTAAGTGTTTGCCAACCAACTAGTCGGAATGGCATAGTTCTTTTTTCTTTTTCTTTTTGTGTGTTATTGTTGAAAAATGTACCATTTGGTCATTTTTATTCATGATTTTAATTTCTATAATTACACAGCTCCAGTTATTATTACTGCAATTATCTTAAATATGTTTGTATATACATACTCTTCTACTTCTGCAATATTCATTTAATTCAATTCAATTTAACTTTCAGTTAAGAGTTTTGTTCAGTTCATTTGCTTGTGTTTTTTTCCCCCATTAAAAAAGTTTAACAAGAGGTTTATTTCAGATACTGAAAGTTGGAAAAGTTTTAAATTTAGAGAGAATGAGAAGTTATGGCCACAAATTTGTGCTGCAAAAAAAAAAAAAACAATTGTGTAAATATATTATTTTTAAGATTTTAAACTAATTGTAAATATATTTTCGTTTTCGATTTGAAATTTAAGTTTTATTAAGTGATTTTGCCACATGATGACTACAGAATGTGGTCCAAATTGTCTATAACTGTATGTGGGTTAATAAAAAAAATCATTAGAATAAAAAAGCAAATTTTTATGGGCTCTGGAGACGATCAATTAAAAGCGTCAATCAGTGAATGTGTATTAGTGTAGTTTAATTGAGGCTTTTTCGGAGACGTTCAAATAAAATCGTCCATCTGCATTTTAATTTTGTGTTCGTTGTGTGCGATTGTAAGTAGGGATGCCAATCCCGAAATCCCACATCACAAATATTATTAAGGAATTCTCAAATAGTTTTTGACTGTGTAATCTATATATATATAAAAATTAATCAAATTTTTTTGGCACGACATCACACGTGAATGGCTGGACCAATACACCCCGTTCCTTTTTTGTTTTTTTTTGTTATTTTCTAAAAAAGAAGAATATGAAAGAAAAAATTAAGAAAGTTGCGCGGAACATGGTAAAATGGGAAAATTTGTGCGGTTGGTATTTTTTTGTTTTTGATCAAATTGGTATAAATTCAGTTTAAAGACTACTCAGATTATTTCTTGATGCGAATGGAGTCGCGGGGAAATTCTAGTATGAAATAATTATAAAACTTTTGTTTGTGAACCTCTTTTAAAGACATTTTTTTTTTTAGTAAATATCTATAAAAAACATGTGTCTTTTAATGTTAAAAAAACCCAGAGCCCCGAATAAATCCTGAATCTCAAAAAATTTCGGCATCCCGAAAAATCCCGAAATCCCGTGATTTGATTTTTGGAAATCCCGAATCCCGGCATCATAAAAACCAGTCCCGATTGGCATCCCTAGTTGTAATTATCCGTTTTTTTCAAATTGCGCTTTAAATGTTGGTAATTAAATAAACTATTTGGTAAAAAAATAAAACATTCCAGATCTTTACGATAACGTAGAAAAAAAAAATTAAATTAAAATGAAAAATTTAAAAAAAAACGTAAAAAATAGGGAAATTTTGAACTTTGAGGTGTCATAACTCAGCCATTTCTCGTCAGATAGAAATTTGCAGCATATCGACGGAAAAGGCATTTAATTATCTTTCCAACGATATGCCATTTATTTCAATCGGACTTTTCGGTTGGGCTCCACATGGGTTTGAGTGGGACCATACACCGAAAAACACAAAAGTACCGTTATCTAAAAAACTGTACTTAGAAAACAAAAATTACAGCGTTTTTCCTGTTCAGGAGGTCCCAATTAACTTATCTAGGCATGTTTCCTTCTTGGTATTTTTTTGGCTGTAAACCAGTGTAATGTATCTGGGCATTATTTGTGGTTGTCGAAATACAAGGTCTATAAAATAATATCCGAATTAACAATCTTGTGTAAATGGTCTTGCATCGTAGCTTGTCATAGAGTATTTTTATTCTACACTAACAATATATATACATAGAAACTTACACTTAACCAAGATTTTCGTTAATGATATCGATTTCGAATTTATCTCGTGTAAAACTATCGAGAATAACATACCCAAAAAGATTATCTGTCGCTGAGTTTTGTTCCAAAAAAAAAAACAATCGATTTCCAAGGTTCGCTATCAATATCAAAAGTGAGTCAATATCAAACTAATTGCGATATCGCAAAAAGGCAGCAGCAAAATTAAAAAAAATTATTTTATTTTTTAGTTTATTTATTTTAATTAATTTTATTTTATTTATTTTTTAATTCTTTAACTTACCCTGCAGGATTTGAACACGGCATCTCCACCATTCTAACAGACTAACAGCCGAGTGAACACTGTAACATTTTGTGACATCGCAATAGTGCATACTGGTGGCAACGCTTGTAATTTCCGATATATATATATATATATATATATATATATATTTGTGTGGCATTGCTGCCATATAAATATATATATATATATATATTTGTGTGGCATTGCTTGCCATATAAAGACATGATGTGAACGGCGTTGCACATAAATAACAACACAAGAAATGCCAGATGTGTACTCGACATAACAAACATCCACCAGGCTATCGTGGCAAATTTTTTTCTGTTCAATTATTGCACATACATATGTAAATATGTCTTTTTTTTAATTCTTTAACTTACGGTGTAGTCATGGGTCGAACTCGGTACGTCTAGACTGACAGACAAGCACACATCCATCCACTAGTACTACTGGAACCACAAGACATCAAAATTCTATAGTGGTTTTATAAGCATTTAAAATTTTTTGAATTTTGTTGCGCGGTGTAATTATTGTGAATTATATTTTTTTAATATAATTTTCACCTCTGTGTAACGTTCAATAACGCAAAACCAATTCACAATAGGAGAAAAAGGGAAAAGTGAAAAAACTTGCGCGGCCATTTTACTTATGATTGGGTTGAATATATCGGCCCTGTTCTGTAAACCGAATCGATTTGAAATCGCACCAAATATTTTTTCAGACTTTTTTAAATTTTTTTAATATATAGATATCTTATCTAAAAGAAAATTATTGTGTATGCTTTTAAACACGTCTGCAGGACCATTATTAATTTTTTGAAAACGATAAATTTACTCGGATTCGGTTTAAAGAACTGGGCCGTTTATTAAAATATTTTCTCTTTGCGAATTATCATTTTATTTTAGAAATTGTTGGCAAGAAGCTGACAAACTGTTTCTACAACCTAGACGGGCGACTTGAGCAGGAAATTTATATGGAAAGCACTCATATTTTTGAGTGATTTTCATACAAATTTTCTAGACGATTCGTCTGCCTGAGTTTATTTTGATTCGCGCTTATTTTGATTTGGGCTTGGATCCATGTAACGGATTTCGTACATTTCCACTGAATCAATACTATCTATCGTATTTCCTGATCATTTATCTGTAATAGTTTATTTATTATTTAGCATCTTTGAGCGTGTTAATAAATTGCAAAAGAGCACACATTTTTTTTTTCTTAATAATTAAAAATTCCTAGTCTTATAATTTAAAATTTTAAATACATACTATAAAAGTCAAATACTTACTTCTCATTTGCTCATCCTTGAAAATCATCATAAATTGCGAAGGATACTTACTCTATTAAAATACAAACTCTAAATTTTTGTGCACATGCATGAAATTTAGTTGATTTCTCTAATTTTGCATGAGATAAAGACAGCGAAATTTAAAGGCCTTGCTGTATAAAAATGTGAGATTTTTCTATAATTTATCGGGTTGGGTTTGCCTTAGCATTGTCATTGTCATACGTGTTCAATTTGTCTATAAACTGAACATATTTTTTTTCTCTAATGGAAATCATGTTCATGTTTTTTTTTGTACGCGCACATTGAAACTATTGTACAATCACTGATAGCAACTTGAAGACGGAAATTAAATGTTGGCCAATATTCAAGCTTATCAAATTCATTTCATAAGTTAAAGAACAATTTAAAGAGAATATTATCACACAAATAAGCATTTACCCATCAATGTGGGACGACTAAAAGGACTCAATGACTGGCTGGATGACTGCCTGAGTGACTGCCCGGCTGTGCTGTATGGCTGCTTTCCACTGACCAAGTCAGTAAATAAACTAAAAGAAAAAAAAAGATTTAAATGAACGAACAACATTTGGTCATTATCATCAAACATCAAAAACAGAAATGTTGTCAGCAAATGATGGCATGCTACAACAGCAGCATCACTTACTGTGACTCCACATCATTATCATCATTCTCTCTTGCTTGCCCACATTATCGCCTACTGCTTCGAGCTCTTATAAAAAAAAACTTTCTATAATTTTATTTCTCTCGCTGGTTTTTTTCGACTGTTCTACATGTTTGCTGTTATTGTGGTATTTAATTGAATTAAAACTTCAATAAACAGCAACAACAGCAACAGCAGCAGCGGCATTATTTTTTCCCTCCAAGAAGTGACTGCCAGTTAACAATGAAGGATGAATAGTGGCCATACAAAAAAAAAAACTTCTAGTAATGAAACAAAAAGTATAAATGTGAGGAAATTAAAATAAAAACTATTTAAAGTTTTGAAACAATTTGACAATGGCGAGATAATAAAGAGAGGAGTTAATAACACCATTCATTTGCTAGTCCAGATTTAGGCTTGACGTTTGATACAATCGATTGTCAACCTAACCTGAGATTCAATATAAACGAACGTTCATTCAAAGCGAAGAAATTGCGATACAAAATTATATTTGTTCGCGAATCTAAAAAAATTCGAATGTTCGCTAAAGCGAACTTCTCTCGAAAGTTTCTCGATACCGTGCTAATCTGCTAAAATGGAGGCACCGTGTTCAAATCCTGCAGTGTAAGTTAAAGAATTAAAAAATAAATAAAATTAATAATTCTGGAAAAAAAACAACCGACTTCAATGCAAAGATCTGATGGAACTGTAAGTAAACTTTTTCAAACAAAAACAAAATTTTGAAAATCCGTTGGTTAAGAAGAAGTTTGTGAACTACAAAATTAAATTTTAATGGGCGTGCCTCCGCCCATTGTTTTTAAAAATGCAAGATTGTGTGCTTTTCCGAGCTCAGGGTGTGTGTTAAGTTTCGTAAAAATCGATAAAGCAGAACCACTTGAAATAAAATATTAAATTTTAGTGGGAGTGACTCCGCCCATTTTCTTAAATGCAAGATTGTGTGTCTTTCAGAGCTCAGGGTGTGTGTTAAGTTTCGTAAAAATCGGTTAGGTAGAACCACGTGAAACAATAATAAATTTTAGTGGGCGTAGCCCCGCCCATCTTTTAAACTTTAAAATTGTGTAATTACAAGAACCAAAGGTGTTTGTTATGGTTTTGCAGCAATCAAATAAGTAGAAAAAAAATTGTGGGCGTGTCTCCGCCCTCTTTTTGTACAATGGAAACTATACCCTCTCAGACAAAAAAAGAATTTTCACAATCGTTCTAAAATGTACCGAGTTATGATGAAGTAACAATGTCAAAAAAAAAAACAGACGAATTGATCACCTCCTCCTTTTTTTGAAGTCGGTTGAAAAAAATTACTTTTTCTGCTGCCTTTTTGCAATATCGAAATTAGTTCGATATTAAATCACTTTTGATATTGCTATCGAGCCTTCGAAATCTAATGTTTTTTTTTTTGGAACAAAACTGAGCGACAAGTTAATTTTTTTCGATTAATTTTTGAGTGTCATTCTCGATAGTTTTACATGATAAATATTCGAGATATATTCGAAATCGATATCATTAACGAAAGTCTTGGTCAAGTGGGTTGTGTAAATTTGACTTTTTATCGCTTATCCTGTGAATGTTGGTTGTGAATGAACGAACTATCCGAGGATTTTAGAAAATTTAGTTTTCTTATCAACTAGAAACGCGTCGCTGCAGTTTCCGGGCGATGTACTAAAAATGTTTCGTAGTTAAGCGATCTTAAAGAAATTAAATACTTTGCAAATAGTGACAGATGTTACCGCTTAATTGTAATTCATAAATATTGACATGAATTGCTCGCATTTTTCGCCCTTCCTGCTTAAACATTTCTAATTTTTTTTTGGTTATTTTTCATTTGGTTTTGCGCTACTCGTCGATATTTTAATTTATTTTTTTTTCTGTTGAAAAAATAAATTATTATTTAAAAATTAAATAGCCATGATGAATATAACGACAAATGCGATAAATATGTATACAAATGAATTTCACTAAATATTATTATTTTTTTTTCGTTCTTGTGTTTATTTATATCATTTACCAAATTGTATGAATTCATGAAATATTGTCAATTAAACAATGATTCTCGGCTTTATAGAAGTGTGTATGTATGTACGAGGCGAGCGGATAGATTGAGTGGACAATCAGCGAACGGGAACAATGGATAGGGATAATGTGAATCCATCATATTTGAAAACGAAAGCAATCTCGAAAAATATTTCAAAGTATTCTGTAAAGGAAAATCTGCATATTTGCCCTATTTCTGCTGCGCATTTTCCATGAAATTTTTTATCTTACAGACCTTTTGCCCTTAAATACACCCCCCATGATTAATATTAAAATAGATAACTACCGGCAATTTTGAATAGTTCTAGGGTACAAAAGCAATTCGGGCAATGGCACCCCAGAATGTTGAAAACATTGCTGTGGATACCAATAACGATTTGCTCTTTAGCTGAGTGGTAAGAGGTTGCCGGTTCGACTCATCCCAAATACAATTAGTTTTAATCCAAGCCAAGCAAAAACAAACAAAAAGGGGTTGAAAAATGTGACATTCATCTACACACACACACACACACACACACACAATAACAATTATCACTGAAAATAAAATTTCAATCAACAACTTTTTTTTTTTGATTCATTAAATTTCGTTATTGACTTTATTTTCAATAAACGTGCATACAATTTTATTCATCAATAATGCAAAAATCGTCATCACAGAAAATTCAAAAGATTTTTTTATTGAATCAACGATTTTTGCATTCAAATATCAAAATAATTTTTTTCTGTGTGTATTCTTTTGTTTTTGTATTATTGCAGTGAAACGGACTCATACCGGACACCTCCTTTTCGTTTTTGGTTTGTATTATAACAGTGAAACCTCTCATATCGTACACCTCCCATAACTGGACACCTCTAATAACCAGACAAGTCTTGTAGATCCAACATGTTCATTAGTTTTTCCATACAAAATGCATTCCCATAAATGGACACTCTAATAACCGGTGAACACTAAATTTAAAGAAAAAAAATTTATATTTTTCAAAATATCTCTCATAAGTGGACAGAAGCGTTGAAACACGGCAACAAGAAATGTTTTTATGTCAATGCTGCCTACCGAGAGAAACATGAAAGAAATGTATTCCAGTATGTGTATTCATTTGTATAAGAAGCCGATTGATGTTCGGCACTCTGGTGCTACTTTGGGCAGCTATGACTTATGTATTCGTATTATGCATTAAACACATTACCACAGCAGGCTACCGACTACAAAATGTCAAGGATAGAATACACATGTTTATATGAGACTGATGCTTTTGAAGACAGCAAGGCAACAGGGCGGCAGGTTAATTTTGTCGTTGTAGTCCAATTAAACTAATTTCTATTTCTTTGGCTACAATGAGAAAATTCAGTGTTGCCAGTATAATACAAAATGTTGAATGAATGATATCATACAATTATGTCATATTATTTAACAGAAATCATATCCAAAAATTGATGTAAAGCATCATTTCATTTATATACTTTTTCATTTTTATACTTTTACGTCATATAAGTACATTTTGAAAGAGTAATTTAATTTTTATAAATGCGAAATATTTGAAGGTGGCAATACTGAACTATGTATTTATACTTAAATATGAGGTGCTGATGGTGTTGCTGCAGTCTCCAAAATATTTAAGTAGCTGGCTACGAGGCGACAAATGCTGCTAGCGGCATTTGAAGTCCTGTGTTCGCGTAGCCTGTTGTGGTGAATGTGTTTAATGCATTAATGTCAATGATATTGGTGACTCTTCAGACTGCTCTCATGCGAGTTGTAATTGAAACATATGGTTAAAAATGAATGAGCATACATATTTACATATGTAGATATGCATGTAGATGTTAATGTCCTTGTGTTTGTGTGCCCATTGTATATATTTGATTATCACTGTAACTGTAAATTTCCATTCGAATGAATCTGAATGACCAGCAAAGTAGGATATATATACCTTCGATTATGTCCATATGGAAAGAGATTTAAAAAATTTTTTTGTCTGTATTTATTTGTTTTTTCCCTGTCATTTTTGCACATACGAATGGCATTTGTTGGTATTGTTGCATGTTGCGAATTTGTATACAAATATGGTATAAGACGTAATAAAGTGTGTTAAGTCCAAAGCCATACATATGTACATTTGTATCTCTTTACGTCTGTATGTTTGCTCACATTAAGGCACATCATTCAATACTACTCGGTATCAGTCGTCAGTGGGTTACAAATTAACGTGTAGACGACATTAATGTAGTGTGCAGTAATGCAGAACGTTTGGGAGTTACATGTAGTTCAATACAGTTAGAAAAAATTATGGCAATTTCATTAATTGATTGTATCTTTAGTTTAGATAAATTCAATTTAAAATGTTAACTTGCATATGAAGAGGCACCACTTGCCCTCTATGTGGCCCAATGTAATGCCCAGAGGTTCTATCATTTAAAAAATGCAGCTCTAAGAGGTCGCTTCAGCCAGGGTCCAGGGTCCATTTTAATTATAACTCAGTAAAAAAGACTCTGCAAATAAGTCATAAAAATGTCATGAAGTCATGTACATTTTTATTTTATTTTCTGCTAATTATCTGCATGTTAAAAATATCGATTTTTTTGGAAGCAATGAAAGTGTAGTTCCTGAAAAATGACTTCCAGTTTTGTTTACTGCGAAAAATTGCGGGTAACATGCCCACAGGAACCTTCCAAGGCCAGCAGGAAATCTACGCTTGTACTAAGTCAAGCATGGAGTGTCAGTCTCCACTAAGCTCTTCTTTGTCCTTACAAGTATTAAATGAATCCTGACGATTGACGAAGTCAAACAAATAACATGAATAAAACGCCAATAGAGAAGATAAGTCTCTCAGGAGGTCACAGACGTTTGTCAAATTCTCCCGTTTCGTTTTTCTGAGAGGGAGAAATTCAAACAGTGCTTTAGAAACCTCTTGAGGCCCAATGCTCCACAGGGAGTTAAGCGGACAGAAGAAGAATTAGTTTTCTATGGCTAAAGATTTCGTTGGTCTTAAATTGCAAGACTCATTGATACCATCTCAAAGATGCTAGTTTAATGTACTTATCAGTAAAAGTTTAGGGACTCACTATCTCGAAACTGGTCTCAGGAATTGCTCTCCTTGCACTAGCAATTGCGAGATTTTTCAGACTTCTTAACATGCCGGGCATAATCCAATGACCCCCAACAGAAGAACGCTGCACCTTCCCTTGCGGGGGTTTTTGGTAATGATGCATACATAAGTTCTAAGATAGAAAAACAGTTCATGGCGAAGTAGGGAGAATTGTAGAGTCTCGAGGGCCATGTGGCCAAAACTTGACTCAGGAAGATCCAAACTGCAACTGGATATGAATAGGAAGGCGATGCGAGTCGTGATAGGCGCTTTGACTAGTTAGTGCTCGGTGAGAGCAAAAGCCAGCATTTGGGAAATTGGCACTACAGATTTCTGTAGGATGTGCGGGGATGAAGAGGAACCATAAACAATTGAACATACTATCTGCTACTGTCCGAAGCTGCAACGTCATAGGTTTAGATGGCTGAGCAGACGTTTCCATGAGAGCATTAGTGATATCGGGAAGTTTAAACTGGAGGATATCAGGGGCTTCATCATGGGAATTCAGTGGCTTAATGACGGATAATAGGGTTACTTCTGGGTACAAAGGGGCAGGGGGGGGAGGGGTAAATATTACTATTAACGGGCAATAGAAGCGAATCACAATGAATACAACTAACTGGGTCTCCGAGTAGAGGTGCGTTATATCACCATCCCCTTCCTAACCTAACATAACCTAAGTTCTAAGCTATAGAGGTGCTACTGCATCTCGAACTAGACGGTGCCACCAAAGCCTTATACTGGAATGGTTCGTTATGGGTATGCTCTGCGGCTCACTTGGTGATTCGAATTGAGCAAGGAGGTGTCTTAAAACTTTGATTAAAAGCATTACGCTCGGACTGTCTTGTAGCGTATTTCGAGCTAATACTGGGTATGCTGAATCCATACTGCCATGTACCAGAACTTCTTATATGTATATGGTTCCCATATGCTTGAGCTAAATAAAAACCGTCATTTAGACAAAATCTAAAAAATTTTTCTCTCAGTATCAAAAATACATTTATTATGAGAGAATTTTGTAATATTTATGAAATGAAAAGTAAACAACAAAAATGTTCCTTTTTTCGCTGAACAATGTGAAGTGAAATGAAATGAATTCATCATCAACCAACGTCAAACAGTTGTCACACAATCATCATAATCATCATCAGCTCTATCACCACCAAACCCATCATCGTCATCGTCATCAAAGTCGTCGTCGTTGTGTCCTCATTGACGTTGAATGTACGTACAAGAGGAGTACAAATTACTTAGTAGTCTTATAGCCCGGATTGTGGTAGTTTTTCATCAGCATTGACTGATGTTTTGGAAAGGGATAGTAACAGAATGTGTGTGCGTGTGTAGGCAAAAATGCAACATCATACCCATTATCATTTTGACAAATATCATTTTGTTGGCTCTGTAATGCTTGTGGTCTATTAAAAAATAAAAAAAAATAAACAAGTAAAGAAAAGTGAAAATAAGTATTTTTTATTTTCAATTAACAAACATCAAATCTCTCTCATCGTCAGTGTCATTATCATTATTTGTACAACATCATCATCATTGTCATTTTAACTGCCATTTCTTTGCGTCGTCCTCTTTGCAATTATCCTTGTATCAAAAAAAAAAAAAAATAAATAAAAACTGCGAACTGAAAATTAATTTGGTATCAAGCAAAAGTTCAGTTTATAGTGTTAAAATGCCGCTGGGAGTAGAAGAAAAAAGTGTGTGTTGTTAAAAATAAAAGTTTGAAATGAAATTCCGGAAGGAATGTGTATGAAAAATGGAAGAGATGAAGAGATTTAATATTTTTTAATTTAGAAATAACTTAGGATATGTGTGCGTTCATAAATTGTCTCTTCTTATGAGATGCACGCGGTCTTGACTGGCTAACGAAAATTGAATTGACAGATGTCCTTATTGTGAACTAGAATCTTTCTGGTCCAAAAACCAGCACTACGACATCTGATGGATCTTTTGTGCCTTAGATCTGTAAATTAAATCAAACTCTGTATGACTCTCCTTATGAAAGTCAGCACAAAGATTGGAAAAGCCGGCCTAATATCATCTGAACACAGAAACTCAGCATGATAAACACGCCTTCTACTGTTACACAAGACGATACACTCGCCGTGCATAAGCAACACAAGGGTGAACGAACTTGATTACTTTCCCACAGAGAATAGATAGTTCAGTTCAAAGTGACCAGAAAGAAAACCATTAGGAAGCTGTAAATCATTCCTGTTGAGATTTACATGTAATAGATAGCAACAGAATCTTATTTATTGAATATCAAATTTTCTATGGAAAAGAATTTTAATTTTGAAAATTGCAAAATTTTACTTGCCTCAAATGCTTTTATATGAATGAAATAATAAAATAAACTAATTTCAAAAATTGTATATGCAATAAAAAACCAATTCTCGTATTCCATTTCAATGATATCCGCACAACTATATATCGCTCATTTACTTAAACAACTTTATAAGTCAAAAAACCAGTTTGCCAGAAAACGAGATTAAAGTTTTCAATTTACACACAACTTATTGGAAAAAGAAAATTTTACTTTTCTCTCAAGAGTTGATTAAACAAAATATTGGTATGAAATTTTTACACAATATAAACAACGATATGAGTATTAATTCTGTATTACTAACTCGATTTTTTTTACGATATGAGTATTAATTATTAAACGATATGAGTATTAATTCTGTATTACTAACTCGAATTTTTTGTTTGAGTTATTAATTTCTTTGAGTAAATGAGCGATATGTAGATACACATGTCTGCTTATAAAGTGGTTTGTGCCACTGAAAATTCAGCACAAACCACTCAATGAAGTTGACTTGTCTTCTTAAGGAATATCACATTAATTTAAAAAAAATAATTCTGCCAAAAAACCCCACTTCAATTCAAGGATCTGATAAAACAATTCAAAAAAGAAATGTGTGGGGCCAAATTTTTAAATGCAAGATTGTGTGTTTTTCAGAGCTCAAAATGTGTGTTAAGTTTTGTAAAAATCGGTGAAGTAGAACCACTTGAAATCATATATTAAATTTTAATGGGCGTGACTCCACTCATTTTTTTAAATGGAAGATTGTGTCTATTTTAAAGCTCAAGGTGTGTGGAAAGTTTTGTAAAAATATAAATTTTAATGGGCGTAGCCCCGCCCATTTTTTCACCTTTAAAATTGTGCAATTACAATAACCAAAGGTGCTTGCTAGGTTTCGCAGCAATCAAATAAGTAGAATATAATAAAATTCAATAAAAAAATTATGGGCGTGTCCCGCCCACATTTTTTAGAATTTGACCAATTGGAAGCTATATCCTCTCAGACAAAAAAAATTTAATCTTTAAAATCGGTCTAAAATGTACCGAGTTATGATGTAACAATGTCCTCCTTTGTTTGAAGTCGCTTAAAAACATTTTCGTTTCTAATGAAAAAGATTTGAATTAAAAATTCAAAATGGTTGGTTTTCTTGGTTTAAGTAAAGTCTGAATGATTCCTATTTGAAAGACCACTCCACGCGTAGGCATCAACCTACTTATGTAGTACCCTCTGGTACTAGATTCATCCCGTCGCATTGATATATGTATATGATAAGGTCATTCATTCAAACCAATCTCTAATAACTCTGAAACTTCGTCTAGTACTTGACTGCCTAAAAATTTGTGTGGACATTAGCAAAGAACGGGGAAGACTCATCAAGTCTCATCTTTGCTTTCTTCACGGCAACTTTGCCAGAACTTATTATAGGACAGGCTATTCTCCTACTAGTATGTCTGCCGATCGTCCAGCACCCCGTCATGACTGCGAGGAGCCTCGAGATGTTTCTAGGTTTTCTACTTGTTAATTGCCTTGAGCGAATATCATTGCAGCAAGGCCATATTTTCTTAGTAACCTTACACGTTTTTATAGTGCACCATCTGGGAGCCTACTTTGTAATTCTAAACGAAAGAAAATGCCTTCGAATTTGTATCTTAACATGCAAATTTGAAAGCCCTTTCTTCCGCTTCGAATTACAGAGTAGGCTCCCTAAATTTACTCTTATGAAGATAATGCTTGCAGATAAAGTACCAAACGTCATGGCTACCGATTCGGCATTGGAGGCGTTCATAGCAGATCCAGATCTAGCCAGCTTGTCCGCCCGTTCTTTACCTGGAAGTCGTTGGGTGCTGGAACTTAGATGAGGGTAAGGTCCGGATGAGTACTTAATCTAGATAGTACATTCTTGCACTGCCTCACTAGAATAGAGGAAGCCGCTGACGATCAGCACCCTGCCAAAATATCTGCCTGAAATACACAGGCTTCTTTAAGGAGACGGAAGGACCATTTCTATCCCAAGATCATCTGAGAAGAGTCCAGAGCCAACGCGGCAGACCATTCTAGCTCCATAAGTGTATACTCTGACGTCGTATTCTTTTAATATTTTGGCTTCCTTTCATTCCCGCCTGGATGAAATGAGGAATTTAATCTCAAACTCCAGACGAGGCACCAATCAGTCAGAAAATTTTTTCAGTGTGTTATGTAATTGATGCAGGATGCTGGCCTGACCATAAGACTTTGATCTTCAGCACCCAGATGCCACTAATCTTGCCGCATTACTAGATGAAAGTCGATTGGAATAAGGTTTTGTGTAACATTCAGAGCCTCTGAAGTAAAGTTGCTCTACCACGTATTTCTTACTTATGGCAGACCACCCTACTACAGAGCTGTAAGTCAGGGGTCGAATCGCCGCGTTCGATAAAGAGCTGATTCGGTCACGTTTTTTCAGTTTGAGATTATGGCTTTCGATATCGAAACGTATTATTACATTATCGAAAGCGACGATTAGACCCCAGTATTAGAGTATTAGAAGAAGTATTACATTAACCCTCAAATATATTTTAATTTTTTTTTTTACTGATTTATAGTGTTTAAGTGAAACTTCGAGCTTTGCTATATTCAGAAACTCATACTATAATCTTATGGCGAATATTTTTGTAAACCTTTTTAACCACATGCCTGATCGATTAAGGGTATTTATTTCACCAATTTTTAAGCAAAAGATACAAACCGAGAAAAGCTAGAGGATTACAACGTTTCACCAAAATGTCTCTTACAAGCTTCTACATAAAAGTGCTGACTGCATACATTTAAAATAGATTCCCATATTTATTACCGATGGTCACAAGTAGAAAGGCCCTAACTGGTATTCTCACGAAAGTGATATTTTTTAGTGTTTCCAATACATTTCGCAATATATTGTAAAAATTAACACTCTTACAAGCAGTTGTACTCTTTATTATTATGTCTATAGCTTCTCCTCTAAAGTTACAATTATAATATGGACGTCACTGAACGGATACGACCAGACTTTGGAAATGTCCGAACGGGTACGTGAGACTAGGTTTGTAACAGAATGCGTTGACATTGATTCCAGAAAGACACTCTTGGGTCAATTGAACCCTAGAACAAACACCCGTGGAAGTTTGCTGCTACACGGATGGCTCGAAGCTAGGGGAAAGAACTGGCCTAAGTTTCGTCATAGAAGAACCGTATACCGAGATTTACTTCCGCTTGATTGACCATAATACAGTCTTCCATTCGAAGGTTCGTGCGATCATAGAGGCTTTAAAATGGATCAGTGTGAATATTAGATCCACAGATTTCAATCACAACCGAAAGAGCAAACTCTAGGACCGTATTAATTTGCAAAAATATGATAAACGAGTACGCAGTACATGGCAACATTAGTCTTCTATGGGTGCCGGTCCACTACGGCGTAACCGGAAATGAACGTGCAAATGAACTCGCGAAAAAGGCCACAACGTTACGGACAGTAACTCTAACTAATGAGAAGCCTTTCAAGGCAACGAAGATTGAGTTAGAACATTGGGCGAATATGGCCCCACAGGACACGATGGAATTGTGGGCGATCTATCTAAGGTTCTATGGGGCGACCCGGACGAAGACAAAATAAGGGGACTGTTGAAACTAAACAATCCTGAGCTAACGGGGAACTCGAATCTACAAGGACATTTGTACCGAATTGGAGCCACGAATGACAATGAATGCAGGGCATGCATGAAGGACATGGAGACAATGGAGCACTTCCTTTATCATTGTCCAGCTTTCGCCAAGCCGAGATCCCGTTTTTTTTTTGAGGATGGCACTTTACCGGACATTACCCACCCTAGAGGTATTGACTGGAAAAGTTTGAGAACTACGGGAACAATACTGAGTTCCTATAAGGGTGGGATTCGTTTGTTAATTTATATGAGAGCGCACAACAGGCCTATGTGTATGTCCCCGGACATGGCTCCTCTTTTCAACCTAACCTGACCTAACCTACAATTATTTGAGTTAGGGCCTTTCCTTAGGTTTTTTGACGGTTCAAAGTTGGTAGCAGTCGGGTTTATTGATTTTTTTAATTACTACTTGTTTATCATAAGAATATACCAAAGAATTATTTATTTATTTATTTATTTATTTATTTATTAAACTTCAAACCCTCTCGAAACCTTAAAACAGAGTCATTCATTAGGACTTTGGTTATTTTTTGTGTTGTAAAGAGTAATTGGAACCATTTCTTATTAATAATTGGCTTTCTAAATCAACATTAAAAATTTGTTTTTCCTTATAGCAAATATTTTCAAGGAAATTAATTTACTTAAGCATATTTGTAACCTTTTACTAAATATTTATAATACAATGAATTTAAAATCAAAATATCTGTTATTTTAATGTATAAAGGCTCGAGTTAATTTTTTTCCTATTGCTTATGAAAACATGGCATTCATTCTAGAAATGAGACTCCTAGTTCATACTTTTATTTACATTTTAATTAAATTTAACACAAATATTCATTTATTCATTACTAACATACCTTTTTTTTGTACAGATAACTCAACATCTTTTTTATTATTATTATTATTAAATTTTTTTTTGTAATTTTGTAAAGATGGTGCAACTAAAAAATTTTATGAATGTGCGAAATACTATTAACAGAGTGTCAAATATTATATGAAACAGACTTTTAAGGCTTAAAGAATTAAAAAAAAAATAGCATTTATGTATTTTGCTGAAAGTTTTTTGTGGCTTAACCAACAAATAAAATCCTAATATAGTCGAATCCGCTTTAGCGCAACACGCTTTACTGAAAAAAATCGGATTACTGATTTTAAAAGCAGCTAGTCTTATTCAATTCGCTTTACTGAAAATATCGTATTACTGAAAACCAAAAGCAAGCCCACAACTACGTTTTGTATGAAACTTACTTCGCTTTAGTGAAAAAAGAAACAATGACAAATTTATTTATTAGAAATCGATTGCATAACTTAAGGCTGAAAAAATTGTGCATGTTTTGTCCGTTAAAAAATAAAATGGCAAAATGTATTTGTCCCTTTCGCTCTTACGTACTTTATTGTATTTTTCTATTATATTGTCAATGCAAGTGGCTAGACATTTTCGAGGAATTCGTGAAAAATTTCAACAACAAAATGTGCACATATGCATGTGTATGGTGTGTATTGTTTTACTGATTTTAAGCAGTACGCTTAACTGTAACAAATTTCAGTAATCCGAACTACGTTTTAGAGAAAAAATCGGATAACTGAAAAAAAATTGGGCTTTGGTTATTTCCAGTAAAGCGGAGTCGACTGTACGTTAAAGACTATTGCTTAATTCATATTATCATATTAAATACAATAGTGTAAAAATTGTTGTTGGAAATTTTCATATAAAAATTAAATACACTATTACACTTTTATTTCATATGTTTTTAAATTTGTTGTATTCAGAGAGAGGCTCTCTGAGAGAATTTGTATGCAGCTTGTTCTTATTTTTTCATTAAAAATACAAAATACATGAAATAAAAATTAATATTTAGTTTTTCTTTTCGCCTCTTAAATATATTTTTATTGTTAACGATAATGCGGCAACTAATTGTGGGAAGGTTGAGCAAATTTAAAAACTGGATGCAAAAATCGAAATGTAATTTTACTAATTATAAAAAGTAGAGGTTAAGGTACGGCAGAAAATTTCTAAGATAATAAATTTGTATCCTCATTACACTTTAAAGTTGAAAATAAAAAAATAAAACAAAATATTAATAAAAATATAAAAAAAATTATCAAAAATATAAAAAATAAAATAAAGAACATAAAATGAATTATAATAATAATCAAAATAAGAAATAGTAATAAAAATAAATAAAAATAAATAGCAATAAAAAATAAATAAAATGATAAAAAATTAAAAAAATCGATTTGAAAGGCAAATTTTCTTTCAAATCGTTTTAAATATGCTACAAAATACCACAAAAAATGTAGCAACCCCAACAGGTTGTCAAAATACATTGGCGGTATTCGGTGTTTGATACAAATGTTCTTGCATAAGTTTAAATGCAAAATCTTTAAAATCCAACAACAAAATACACACACAATCCAAAGAAAAGCTACAATATTTTGCATTTGCACTTACGCAAGAACATTTGCAGCAAACACCGAATACCGCCATTATTTTCATACTTGTATTACAACACTTGTAGTAAGTTTTACAAAACAGGCCCCTGCAATTTTTATTCAAGTTTACAATTCCACTTTAGAGCAAAAAATTCGAGAAAATACTCAGTTAACAACTAAAATTTTTAGAGGGTATTTTTATATAAAAAAAAACTTGAAGAAGAAAATATTACAAATAAGAAAATATTCTATATTTAAAAGTTTTAATTAATGCACACATTTGTGCTGTTTGTTCATTTTCTGCATACATAATCTATTTGTGTGAAATTTCACCTCAATCACCCTGTTAATAAAATATAAAATTTCTATTTGTATATTTAGCTCAGCTCCTTGTTTTTTTCTTTAATATTAATCGGCTAAAAGCTGTAATTTATTAGCATTTTCTTTTTGCTCGGTGTTTATCTGTAAAGAAATACTTTCTTACTTATTTTCATCTTCATTTCTAGGCAAGCAAAAAAAAAAAAACAAAAAAACACCCCAAAAAACGAATAAATAAAAAGAAAACTCGACTTCTTAAGGAATTTGTGCAATTTGGACAAAAATAAAAACCAATTTTAAGCAAAAGTAGAATGTACTTCTATCTTTTTAACTGGCGAAGAGCGTTGCTCATACAACAAACAGCCTGATTCAGCTCAAAACTGCATCATACTCTTTTTAAAGTTTTGTTGTTTAACGTTGCATGCTAACTACAACAAGAAGTAAAAAGAATAAAAGCAAAAGAAGACTACTTCTACTTTTACCTGCCTGTGCTAATTCGACGCCAAAAAGTTATCTATTTTTCTTTTTATTAATTTTTTTCTTTTAAAGAATAAATAAAAAAAAAATTGCCAAGAAAAGAGATAAAGAACAAGACAAGCAAATAAGAAAACTTAGAGCTAAAGGTTTTAGTCGGGTGATTTTTTCGAGTTTTCAACTCTTAAATGTCTGCAATGTTTTCTTAAATTTTGCGACCGCCTGAAAGTATGCAATCATCTATAACTATGCACACCTGTGTTTGCCATTTAACTAAAGGCTGTTGTTGCTGGTTGCCTGACTTAAATTGACTAAAAGGATGAGTCTGTGTGCGATTGTGTGTGTGTGTGTATTTCAAATTTGCACATTTCCATTTGTTCCTGCTTTTTCTATTCTTGCTAACTTGCCAATCTTTGTGAATGCATGTGCCTTACCTGGCTCTTTCTTAATGTTAAATTTTAAGCAGCAGCAGTATTTGTTTGCATTTAATTTGAGCTTTATTCTTCTTTATTCTATTTTGAATTCTTTTGGGCTCAAAGTAAGACTAAAACTATTTCATTGAGTATTCATTCATGTTATAAATATGCATATTATTTTACTTCTTAGTGCTTATGTAGTTATGCATTTTGTTTGTGTGTCTGCCTTCTCTGCAAAATTGAACTTTTTCACTTTTAATGCATTTCAAATTGAAATGGTGTTCATTTATTGGGTTTTTTTCACAGAATAAATCAGGCTATTTAATATGCTAACATTTTTAGATCTTGTAAAATACTGATATAAAAATTGTATATGGGAATTTTTAAGAAAAAATGAAACTACATATTCTATTCCATTTAAAGGCCGTGATACAATATCCTGCACAGTCGTGCGATTTTTAAGCAAATACAACCCTGGTGTGATGGAGTTTATGATAATTTGCAAAAGACAATAACAATTCATCAGATCAGGGTTGTATTTCTTCGTAGATCGTACAATTGTGTAGGATAGTGAGTCATGGCCTTAAGCGACTTCCACTTGCCACTATGGTAACCAAAACTGAGTTTTTTTTAAGTCATAGCACGAGCCCAACATGTGTGCCAAGCAGTGGCCAAGCATCATTACAAGAACTAAATATTTGTGCAAAGTGTCATCCAAATATTTTGAATAGAGAAATATGTACATACATCATTCATTGGAATACACAGAAAAAAAAAGATTTGTAAATACAATTAATTTATTTGTGAATACAATTAAAATATTATTTAAAAAGGCACCGACAACGATTTTTGTAAATACAAACACACATTTGTAACATCACAAAACAAAATCAACTCAATTATTTCCAATTAAAATGATTGTGTTATTGACAATTGAGTTGTTAACGAAAAACAAAAATTTTTAATGAATTTGTTTTTCAAATTCTCATGTGTGTTTATTGTTAGTTTTTTTTAAATTTTTATTTAGAATTTGGTTTCTTGTTAAATTTTAAAGTTATTTATTTTTCCACAAAACCTGCGAAACTTAATGTGTTTGGGATGAGTCGAACCGGCAGTCTCTTGACTAATAGACTAACGTGCTTACCACTCAGCTAAAGAGCAAATCATTTTCATCTATGTTTCTTCTACATGTGCGCTTTGCGTTGATATAATTTAAAAATAACTTTGTTGAGTGAAAAAAAAACAATCCACGACGTTTTCCGGCTTCTTGTCGGAATTCACACGTATACAACACGAGCAATCAAAAAACACAACAACAATAGCACATGACCACGTTGGGTCAATCAACAAGCAAGATAAACACCATCACAAAGAAATTAAATTAAATGATATTTAAAATGCACGGTATTGTTAAATATTGTATTAAATTAATGACAAATGAACATAATTCTTGTCTATTTTTTTCTGTGTAGGTTGTGTAGAGTTTCATGAAATAAAATTACTAAAGTCCGGTTTGTATTCAGTTTGATCAAAGCGCAGCCTCAGACAAAAAAAAATTAATTTTAAAATCGGTTGACAAATGATCCAGTTTGGTAATAATCAGCGACAGGGGTTTCATGTAAATGCATTTCCATAACTCTGCTAATGGAAAGAACGAAACATCTTTACGAAACAATAAATTTGCATAAAAATGGCGTCGATTTGTTAGTGCATATTTTTGCATATTTTTGCATATTTTGCTGAAAATTCATAGTTTTGCATAAATTGTTCATAAATGCATATTTTTGTCTCATATTTTGGTATAAATGTATGATTTTGTGTCATATTTTGTAAAAAATTCAAATTTTAAAAAACTATTATTGTTGTTGATTTAATAAAATTACCCAACTGATGTCTTAATTTGGATTACTCAAAATTTATTTCATATGTAATATACATATAACAACGTGTTACCCTGATGGAATTCAAAAAGAGAGAGAGATGGCTTACAAAAAGGAAGTTGAATATGACATAATTTATGAATAAAAAAAAACTCTACAAAACATTCAGATTATTTGATATTACAGTGTTAATCAAAAGCAATTAATACTTAATTCTCTGTTTTAATCAATATTGAAAGCGTTATTTTTTAACAATTATTGTTGACAAATTATTAATGTAAAACAGTTTTTTTTGGGCAAATTTATTCGCTTGCATTGCTGTAGAATTGTAGAAATGGAAATTGTAATTTGGATGATTTCAAGAGGAAATTGTCTGCTATTAAAGGCGAAAGTAGTGAAACAATTCTGCGAAAACTTGATATTGTTTTTAAAAATTACAACAGATTTAAAAAACAACTCTAATAGCTGGTATTCAATTCATTGTAATGGTTGAGTTAAATAAATATACAACATTATATAAAAAGAATCACTTAAATTTATGCCGATTACATTCACAGACGTACAAGGCTTTTTCAATGCTCAAAATCTTTCTAAGAACAAATTGATTGAACTTCACATTCGAAAATACATATGAAAAATATAAAATTTTTAAATGAAAATAAATAAAGAACTACTACACTTTTCTTTTTCAATTTACGTATCGCTCCTTTATTGCAATATAACCAAATCTCGAAAATGCGTGCTTGGAGTGAAGATGTAATGCAGAAAAAATCGTATCATATTTAATATTGTGAAGAAATTTAATATAAAAATGGTTTGTACTCGCACCTTTTCAGAAAAGAAAAATTTTTTATATCTTTATTTAGTTGTATGCAAATTGAAAGCTTTTCTTTCGAGTAAAAATTTTTAAAATATGTGCATATTTTATTGTTTTTAGTGCATATTTTGCGTTTTTGATGTTATATTTTAGGCGCCTAAAATACCTTTTTTAAATGCATGAAGTCCTTGTCCCTGGTAATAATACACATAAAAAAATATGTACCGAAAATCGACTTGACAAGAAATTACGGAGTAATAAAATACAGCTACTTTTTTTGTGTGCAAATTTTGGACAACAGATCTTTGTCAAATTTCCGGCATCCAATACGCTTTTTAAATCTATAAAAATAACTGAATACCTAAAATCGATTTGAGGAAGACTTTTGAAGTTATTAGAACATTTTCGCCAACGATATCTCTGGACCCTTTTTGAGTTTAAGAGATGATTTGATTTTGAACTTCATTAGCCCTAATCTAGGGCCAGGGTTCCCAGATTTCCCCAATTTTAAAATTTTTATCCCCAAAATTCCCCAAAAGGCAATTTATACTAATTTTGCCACTTCTGGCGATGGATCAGAAGTGTCACAACAAATTCAATTATTTTTAAAATGTATATTAATTCGTAACAGAGATTTTAGCACTGAATTTTGTTTCTTATTTAATTTTTTATTGACTCTATTGCCGAAAAAACACGTTCAAGGCAAGCGCAGCTCGTTGATACACAAAGTAAATTTAATATATACAAAACTCTACTATTTCTTTAAACGGCTGTGATCCAGCGGCATCTTGATATGAATAAGCTTCTGCCCAAAATATGTTTAAGTTGCTTGTTATTTGTACGAGTATATAAAATTGTAAGCATCAAATAGGTTAAAGAACTAATTGTCAAAAAATTTAAGTTATATAGTACATACGTGTAAACAATAAAATTAGCTGATGAGCAATCTCCCAAAATGCGAGTACTTGTTTGTCTTGTAATAAAACTTATTTAAATTTTGCTAACAACAAATGTTAAAGACGAGTTCATTGTTACCATTTATCATTTTAAATTATTTATGAACTAACAAAAGAGCAATTGGAATATGTATTGAAATTAAAATATTCCGAGAAATAAATAAAAAAATAAATATTAAGTAAAATACAAATCCCCAACAAATCTCATAAAATTCCCAAAACATAAAAGTTATCCCCATTCAATTCCTCAATCCCCAAACCAAAACTCTTATCCCCATTTCCAAAAATAAATCCGCGATTTGGGGATAAATTCCCTAATCTGACAACACTGTCTAGGGCTAATAAATCAGTGCAAGTTAATCTCTATTTTTGGCTTAAAATATGTTTACTCGTAAAACACCAAACCAATAAATTGAATGAAACCAGCAAAATAAATTGAATGAATGAATGAATGAATCAAGTCAAACGGGAAACACAGGATACTGCGACCAAAGTAGATCTATTTTATATATATATATATATATATATATATATATATATATATTGTATAGGTGCTAGAGCACTTCATCTAGACCTACTCTCCTCCTGATGAATCTCAGGATCTAGTGTTGGCAGTTCCCAAGCCTCCAATAGGTGCTTGCCCAATTGGCTATATCTGCTGTGTCATAACGCTTCACAGTCCGTCAGAATATGCCTGGGAGGTTTCATCGTCGTACTCACAGCATCTGCACAGGCTGTTACTCTCAATGCCAAGTCTGTTGAGGTGTTTTCTCCAACCAATAAATTAGTACAGTATTTATTTATCTCTAAACGCATAAAATTGGCCGTTTAAACTACCAATAGAGGCCATATGATTTTGTTACTTAAAGGCCATATGTTTTGCATTAAAAGTGCACTACATTTTTTTCAAGCCTCTACTTTTTCTTCAGAGCTTGCTCGATCTGTTTTTTACACTCTATTGTTCCTTTATACTTTTCTACTTCTAAAAGCAAAATTTGGCGATCTTAAATTAAAATGTTTAAGCTTTGTTGCCTTTTTCATTGTGCAAATAATTGATAGCCTGCTGCAAAACAGCTGTTTTTTAACATTTATTTTAGTGCTGCCACAATATTATTTTTTAAACTACACAATGATTTACTCCTGTTGAATTTAAACCACTTATAAATTTAAGTTTAGTTCAACTAAACCAGCGCTTAAACGTTCATTGATTTATTAGCCCTTAGTAGTTAAAAGTAATTAACTAATTAAATTATATTTAACTTATTTGTTAGAAAACTTTTATCTTATACTCGTTTATGTTATTTATTGCTCCATTGTCACAGCATTACTTGTTTAAACCGTATAAATTTAATTTATCATTTTGTTTTTTTTTTATTGTGTTCATAAGAAGTTGGCATCAGTATTAAATGCTTTTATGGTATAATGCTCGTCTTTCGCTACCATTCACGCAATTAATATATGTTTTATCTATGAATGATAACTTTTTTGAAATGTGAACAATTTATTGAAATATTGTATTTTGCTTACAACGTACAATATTTCAATAAATTGTTGGTTGGGTGGCGAAAATTGCTAAAATCGGGAACAACTTAAACAATTATTGTTGTTAGGTGCGATTGTGACTTAGTCCTATAAAATACACAATAGCAGAGTTGTAAAAAAAAGAAAACATTAATTAAGATTCTCTCCTCACTATTTTTATTTGTCACTTCACCAACTGTCACTGGGAAATCAGATTTGCATTTCGGTATCAAAACAAAAAAAAAAATTTGTTTGAGTACTTTTTTGATCCCGAGAGAATTTTACTAACAAAAAATTTTATAAAATTCATTTACAAAGACATAAAGGTAGAGGTCCATAGCTCGCTTTTTGCGCGTTACGCTTTCTATGCATCTGTCAAAAAAGTAGAATCAATGTAATAGTATGTGACAAGTTACATTGCAAAAAGCGCAGAACGCGTAGGCGCGTTCAAAGCAAAAAGTAGGTCTACTTTCTACTTTTGTACGCGTTACAAGCACCATGAAAGAAAGTCAGCTGTTCTTGAATGCTAGAGATGTTAAATAATACTTTATTTCTTACGTTATCGATAAATATTATTTTGCCGTGGATAATTTTTTTCTTTTTTTTCAATAAAAAAATTTCTTAGTAAAAAAACTTGTATAATAAAATATGTGAATATTTTCATTAATGCCATGTATTTTAATTAACTTTTCACTACACTTTTCTCAGTAACAAATTTTGCTTATTAGTTATCGATTACTTTTACGTACTGAGTGTCATCTCCGCTAAATCTGTATTAAATAGCTGCTTAGAAAAGTTATTGCTTAAGCCAATAATGTGCATACATTTATATGTAATTTTCAATTTACTTACATTAAAGTCAACAACAGCCGACAATCTGCTGGAATAGCCCTGGCCGAGTTCTTCTCAAGACTATCTTTTAAAATGCTGAATAAATAGTCAAAGACATCTGCAGACATTCTTGTCGCGGTTCGAAATTGCTCAGGGTCACAAGTTTTAATTTTTTAAATGTGGTTTCAAAAAACCCACTTAAATTCCGTTCTAAATACAACGGCCGTACCCAAAACCTTTTCTTTTTTGAAATTGTTCATAGGCATTTTTTGCACATAAAATTAAATATACAAACTCGACTAACTCCACAAATTCTTTTAAAAACTCGATTTCACTCTCCATTTTTTCTTTATAAGTATTTATAAACAAATGCACACAGCTGATCAAAACAAAAATAAAATGGCGCATGAAAAGCAGTGCATGTAACTCAACGCGAACAAAGTATAGAATGAAACAAGAGGATGAAACGCGTGTAAAGCATAACGTGCAAAAAGCAAGCTATGGACCTCTACCTTAATAACAAGAAGAGTTTTTAGACTTCCATAAATATTTGACCTGGATAAGGCTTGATACTGGTGGAACCTGTCCCTTTGTTTTCATGCGATTTTGGTAAGAGAAAATCGTTTTCATGCGATTTTGGTAAGAGAAAATCCTTTTGACATTTAGTCGCCTCAGAATTGTTTTAGCCTATACGCCACAAAGCTGGAGTGGAGAAAAACGACAAAGAAGGTTTACATGAAGTTTTCTCAAAATATACCCGATGGCATTTGCAGCACTGCTTCCGACACATGTTTTGAAGAAAATTTAAAATTTTTGTGAACTTTCACAAACGAAGTTTAAAGTTAGTTAATATTACTTTATTGCAAAAGTAAAAATACGTTTTGCGCCACATACGCAATTTATTTTCAAAAAATAGCTTTTTGTGCTCCATACGTATACTTTACTGCTGTGAATTGAGAATTTTGTTGTTTTGTTTATTTTTCTTGCTGTCCAGAGAAAAAAGTCGATCGTTTAACGCCGACTAAAGGCTCAGTTAGCCGACTGTAATGTAATGTAACTGCAACAGTAGGAAACAGCTGATCGATATTGTTACTTGAAAAGTAATGCAAATGGTTATAGAGATGTAATGTAACGTAACCTATTTTTCATATAAAAATATCGATCAGCTGTTTCCTACATTACAGTTACATTGCATTACAGTCGGCTAACTGAGGCTTAAGAAGCCGCCGCCGTAATATTTTTTAGCTATCGATCCGCTTACACACTTACACAAGAGAAAAAAGTAATTGAAGTGTATTTAATATAAAGAATGAAATTAAATGATTTCTGTTATACTCGAACATGCATAATTAAGGTTTCTTTTATTTTATTTTAGTGTTTAATAAGTTTGTATTAAAACATGTAATCGGCGGCTGCGTCTGGGTGATGATATTTTTGCTTAACAGTCGCCGTTGAATATTTCTTACGACACCTTCTTTTTTTATTACTAATTTCTTATAGAAATGAAGGAAAATAAGTGATAACTTTACTTCGTACGTTTGTGTATGAAGAATTTGACGCAATCGCCTAACAGTGGCTTGTACTGCAAAACAATACTTAATAAACCTAAAAATAGTGGATATGGAGCAAAATCAATGCTTAATATCTCAGAAACCATAATAAATTTCGTAATTTGGCTTACAGAGCGATACGAACTTTAGCCTGATCAAATCATACATATAGAGAAATTGCGAGTTTTACTTAGAAGATTGAGCGAAATTCCAAATGTCAAGGAGAAGGTGATATATTAGCAGTAAAGTAGTGTTTAAAGAGTTAAAAAAAATTCATAATATATATTGGCACTCAATACAAAGAAAAAATTAGCGATTTTTAAATACCAACACCGGCCTAGCAAAAATATTCGTCTACCTGGAAGCAGGTTGGTAAGGGACAGAGAGCACAACTCTCGCTTACCAACCGGCTACGGTATCACTTAATAGCTCTCCAGGTATGAGCTCCTGAATGCATATAGGATGTGCATAATGCCTTTTTCATATGTATGTATATAATTAAAAAATTTGCTCTTTAGATCAGAAATTTATATCCACGCTCTTAGTTAGATTAACTTCCAATACTTTATTTTGTTATTATATTTATTATATATTAAATACAATATCAAATCAAATAATTTTTGTTCGCCGGTTGAAGCAGGACTCGATCCCAGGATCACAGTATATTAACCTGGAACACTACCCACTGAACTACCGAAGCACATATTTATTTTCGTACAGAATCCGATTAAAAAATAAAAAATTAAAACTCGAAGTAAAAATTTCATTCGCCTCCAAATTTGTATGCAGATAAGCGAGAGAGGATGCACTATAAAAAACTTTGAGAGTTTGAGTATAAGCAGCCGATCAATTTCGTAGTGTTTGTGGTAAATTTCGTCATTCGCTTACGTTATTGCAACCTCGTAAAACGGAGGGAATGCACTGTGTTACTTTTGCGCTTCCTTTTGTCTTAGTGGTTACTTGTACCAAATAAATTTTGGCTGGATCTATTTAGAACTTCATATTCAGAAGGACTGTAAAAGCCGTTCGTTGAATTGACTGAATGAAGCCAGAGAAAAAAAATTAGATTAAAAATTAAATTAGCGCACATTTTTTTTTTTTTTTGCTAAACAAAAGTATGGCAAAACTTAAAAAAATCTAGATTTTCAGAGGTATGATTAGTTCCTCTAAGAGGAACTTTGTTTCCCTTTTTTTCGATTTTTCTTAATTTCAAGCTTTAATAGTCTATGACTATAAGACATATTTCTGCCAAGTTTCACTGATCTAGGGTCACTCAATAACTTTTCACAAGCAATATAAACTAAAAAAAAAGTAATGACCAGATTTTTGGCTCAAATAGTCCTCTGTAGAACTCCACTGTACATAATTAGTACTAAAAGTAAATATACAGGGTGTCTGGTGGCAAATTTATATTTTTAAATACGGAGGGAGGGTGGCGCCGTTGGAATTATCGATTGCGCGGATTTGTTAGTCACGATATCGCAGTGGTCGGGTGAGCATCGTGCGTTCGCTGTAGAGACATTTTTTAAGTGTAATGATTCTTACGTAATTGCTCGTCGACAATTTTGTGCAAAGTTCGGTATTCTGGGAATACGTGATAGACCGAGTGTAAATTTAATTCGTTCGTGGATGCAGAGATTGTGCGCAACTGCTTCGGCTATGAATGTCCCACGGCCAGGGCGCAGTCGATCTTCAAGGACTCCCGAAAACATTGAATTGGTTGAAAGCACATGACCATGAAAATCCGCGACTTTCAATACGGAAAAGAGCAGCCTCACTGGGACTTCAAAGAGCGATTATTGATGAAATTTTAGAAATGGATCTGACGTTCCATTCTTTTAAAATTCAAATCGTTCAAGAACTGAAAGAAAGTGACTTTGATTTACACAAAAATTTTTGTGAAACGATGTTGCAAGCGTTTTCGCACTGTAAATCCCATTTTTTTTGGAGCGACGAGACTAATTTTCACTTAAACGGCCACGTTAAAAAACAAAACTGCAGTTACTGGTCTTCAAGAACCCGCAACCCTCGATTGAAACATCAAAAACCTATTGCATTGCCCAGGGTAACTGTTTGGTGTGCCTTATCCACGCATGAGATAATTGGACCATTTTTTTTTCGAAAACTCTCGAGGCCAGGCCACGAATGTCAACGGTGAAAATGATCGACGCATGATTACGGAATTATTTTTGCCAAACCTGTGAGCTCATCCATCGTACTCTTCATACACGTGGTTTCGACAGGATGAGCCGACTGCACACACAGCCAGAGCTTCGATAAATTTGCTTCGGGAAAATTTCCCCCAAAAACTGATCAGTCGCTTTGGGTACATCCCATGGCCACCGAGGTCGCCCGATCTAATTCCAATGGATTTTTTTATGGGGCTACCTCAAAGAGAGGGTTTATAATGACAATCCCTAATCTCCTGTGGCTTTAAAGGAAAATATTCGTCGAGAAATCAGCTCAATTGAACCGTATGGCGCAGAACACAAGGCTCCGTTTTGAACAGTGTGTTCAAATCTACAGAAGACATATGGATGACATACTCTTTAAAAAATAAAATCCGCATTTCCATTCTATCGTTCAATGCTCCTAATAAAACTTTGTGTCAATTATTACGTTTTTTTATTTAAGTTTGAAAATATAAATCTGCTACCAGACACCCTGTACAATTGGGAGTTTCAAACGGTGGTCTTAAGTGTCCTAGTGTCATAATGAACTAAAATTAATTATTAGTATTATTAACTGAATATTTCGGCAACAAAAAATAATTATAACTGTGTATTGATTTTTGAAATTAATTAATTTTCGAAAATAAATTCAAATGCACTTATTATTAAATTTAAAAATTATATTGTGTAAAGGTAAATGTACAAGTGGCCAAATTCGCCACTAGGCAAAATTCTTAAAACTGGAATGGAGGCCCCAAAATCATAAAATCAAAATATTTGGAAAAATATGCTAATAAGAAAAAAGATTTAAGTGTCTTAAGTTTTGAATGAAGAACATTTAATGAAAACTTGGCAGTGTCTAAATAAATAATTTTTCTTTCAGTGCAGAGAGAAAGATAAAATGTATATTACTTTATTTATTTTTAGTATTTATTTTTTAGCTATGCTAAATGTTTTATGTTATAATTTAGGCATTTTTAAAATGTTATTGTCTTATCAGTGAATTATAAAGTTGTTTTCCAGTATTAAATTAATTTATGATCTTAATGTAATGTTTTGTTTTTGTTTTATAAATTAAGATAAAAAACTTAAAGTTACAAAGTATAAAAGCTGCAGCCAGGGCTAGTTTTTTATCAAGTTCAGTTGAAACTCTTGACGCTGACAATATGAAATTCATAATCGCTCTACTTTTAACCATACTGGCCGTTGCCGTATATGGAGGTAAGATAAGAAGAAAATATATCTCTTAATAATTAATTAATTAATTTTAAATTATGCGATTTGTTTTTTGTTATCTGCAATATAAGAAAGATATACAAGCTTTAAGCATGGTCCTCCAAAATCCCCATATGATTCTCACAGTGCACCAAAACATATCTATAAACCATTTGTGATTAAAAGCTCTTATATTGGTCGAAGTGGTGCACTTTATGGTTAGAGCACTGCGCAGGGATGTAAATATGTATGTATATGCTGCTGATGGACATTTTTGAAACTAGTCCAGATGTCTATTTCAATACGAACGACTGAGGAATAATATCGATTAAAATCTCTTAAATCTTTAATAATAAATGCAAAAGCATACAAATTAAGTATGAAAATGAATAGTTCTTTTTATATTTATAATTTGATTAGGCTAAAAAAGTTCCTATCGCTTTTTAAGCCAAATCACATGTGAAGAGCTTAAAGCACAAGGGGTTTAGTTTAAGTGGCTTTTTTTGTTTTCCAAATTGAGTTTACTTACTCATGGAATTTTCAGGTAAAGCATTTTTCATCCGGCGGAGAGGTAAGTGATCATATACCCCTTGTGCTCCAAAAAAGATAAAATATGTGTATGTGGAATGAAAGCTAAGCTCCACCTCGTGGCTGGCAAGAAATTATGTAGTTCTTGCTGTTGAAATTTATTAATTCTGTGAAACAGAATGTTACCCACCTTACAGCTTGTGGCAAACAACTATAATGGTCCGAATAAGAGTCACTAAATTGCTCAGTTTTTGGTTGTATGTTCTTCGAAATACTCATGTTTACAAATCTTTACGCTCTGGGCATTCATTCATGGAGTGTGATCAAAATTTTGGAATTATAAAAATTACAAAAAAAAAAAAAAATCTCTCAAATTTATGTACCTCAAGATTGGGAGAAGCTTATAGCGAATTCGAGTAAAAAGTTCTCTTTAACATCAATGAAAACTGAGGATTTAAATATAACTCTGGCAGGGCTGTCAGATATGGCGATTTCTCGTCAAACGTGATGATTTATCAACTTTTGCGGCGTCTAAAGTTTTGATTTGGTGCTAAATAAATATGTTGACTAGTTTTATGGCTATTTTTTTAAATTTAGTTTCAAAATTATTATAATTCAGTAGAATTACTTTGTTTAAAGAGTATTTTCAAAAAATAAACAAGAAATTAAAAATTAAAAAATTAAAAAAAGTGTGTTGAATTTGGACGAGAAAAAATTACAAGAAATAGTTTTTGACGATTCAAATGGTACTTTTAGCGATTTTCTGCCAAAATTTGTTCACTGTTATCTTACAAAATTTTATATTAACAAAAAAGTATTGTATAAAAAGAACGCAATGCGTGTCACGGGACACCGGGTAGGAACGTAGTTTCTTACGTTTTACTTACCTTCAAATATATAGCGCTTGTATCCTTCCCGACTCGGATCTAGCCATGTTTCGAATTTCATCAAAATCGCATAGATAGTTCCAAAGAGAAAGAAATTTCGCCTTAGCACCCCACGTGCTCATATTTAAAAAAGAAATCTACAGCCTATGTCTTCTTTTAGACTCTGATGTATCTATGTTTTGAATTTCATCAAAATCGCATAGATATTTTCAAAGAGAAAGATACATATTTCCATTTCACCTTTTTGGAATTTCATCAAAATCGGTTAGATAATTTCTGAGAGCAAGTTTCCCCTACCTCCCCTCGTGCTCCCAGTTAAAAAAAAAACATATATACCTATGTGTTCATCTAGACTTAGATCTATCTATGTGCTAAATGGCATCAAAATCGGTTCCGATACTTTCGCATTTATAATATTATTTAGCAGAGACACCTTCAGCTATCAGTGTCACGAACCACTTATGCGAGGCACGAGCTTTTTTTAGCAAAGCCACAAACCTTATTGGAGATTCCCAAAAATAAGCTAGAAATCTCCAAAATCCCAGGAGTTCCCCGGCATTTCGCCGGCAAATTACGGCAACACTGAAAATCTAAAACATCAACAGTGACAGCATCATTATGATTATGTACTCGTTACCAGTATTCGCCAGTATTTGTTTAATTTAAAAAAAAAAAAATTTTGTTTTATATGCATGGCGCGGCGCCATAAGGAACTGACGACTACGTTCCAAAAAATTAAGAAAAATAAAAAGCAAGAAAAATTATTAAAGCAGGAAAAAAATAAAAAATTTAAATGAAGAATAACTAATAAAAAATTAAAAAAATAAAAAAAAATATTAATAAAAATAAAATATAAATAAAAAAAAAAATAATTTTATAGGGTGATTTTTTAAGATCTTTCGGACTTGATTAAAAAAACACATAAAATTTAGAGAAATGTATGAGTCGGTAGAACGATCTGTGTAATTGTAATGTTTAGAGATGATTTCATATAAATGTTGACCGCGAATACGTCTGAAAGGGTCCTATTTTGGCATACTGTCTCCAACATATCGCACGGTATCTCACGAATAAATTCTTGAAAATTGTCTTCCAGTGCTCCAACCGTTTCGTTCTTGTCCCTATAGACATCAGCTTTAACATAGCCCCCAAAATAACTTGTCTAAAGGCGTTAAATCGCACGATCTAGGCGGCCAATTGACCGGCCCCAAACGTGAAATAAACTGTTCACCAAACTCGCCACTCAATTGGGTCATCGTTTCGCGTGCTGTGTGACATGTGGCATTCACGGTCATCAACAACACTGGCGCATACAGCTGCGTTTTGTGCGTGTTGGCAGTTTAATGTTCAATAATGTAATTTTGGTGCGAAATTTAGTCACAACATGCCGAATAGCCGCCTCAGAAGGTCGCCCAAACTGACCATAAAATGGAAGAAGTGCACGATGCACTTTCTTAACCGAGCATCAGTTGTAAGTAAGATTTATGGTTAAATTATAGACCAAACTGAACATGTTTAACAGTAACATGACACACGAAAAAAGCTGAGTTTACAAAAACAGTGTTGCTAAAATGAAAGTTGCTAAAAAATCACCCTTTAAAACGAACAAATAAAAATGCAACGATAAATAAAATGGAATGGAGAAGTGGGGCTAAAAATATAAAAATTATAATAATCCAACACATTTTTAAAATACAAAATATTATTGTGAGTGCTGTTAATTTAAAATATAAATGTAAATCATCTATATATATATATATATACACGATTTAATGCTTTGAAAATTTTAAGCACTTTCTTTTAATTTCTATTAAAAAAGCCACGTAATGATAACAAACTGAAAGTAATCATAACAAAATATAATGAGCATCAGCCGTCGTTATATACAATTCAAAGCCACCGTATTTCTTTCTCCCCACCCAGCAAAAGCATAAATTTAAATTTCACCTTTTAGAAATAAATAAAACTAAATATAAATTCCAATTAAACTTATATAATTTTTTTTTTTTGCTGCGTTTGTTTGATCGTAATGTAAAATGCTTTTGATACTCGTATTAGCCTTAACGGTTTTATGTATTTTATTACACTTCCAAGATTTAGCTTGAAAATTTCATTGGACCAGCCCTCATCATTCCAACAGACTTTAGTACAACCGGCAGTTTGCTTTGTTACTATTTATCTTCAGGGCCACTTGAGGAGGTGGGGCGGGGAACAAAACTAAATACTAAAGGAATAAATAAACATAAAGTTCAAATTTATATGCCGCATCAAATTCTCCACCCACAAAGTAGCGACCAGGCAAAGGCAAGGCAGACTTGCCGTATTGCATTGAAAGATAAATTTAAAGCAGTTGGCAGTTAAAAGTCTGGTTTTCTTCTTTTTTGTTCCTTTCTCTTTATTTAACCAAAACCAGTGTGTAAAAGGACACTTAAGTTGGGCAACAATGGGAAGAGTAAAATTGAAAGCAAGGAAAGCAAGTACAGAACTTGAAATACGTATGCGAAACTATAAAATGCGATGCGTAGGTAAGCGCTAGTTTTTTTTAGAAATTTCTTTAAACTTAAATAAACAAAAATATAAATAACTTTGTGCATAATAAACGAATAGAGAATGAACTACGCGTACGAGTATAGTGCAAAGAAATTTAAACCTATTTAAGTTTTAGTTAATTAATCAAATATTTGGATTGTGATTTTTTTTCGAAGCAAACTGCAAATTTTTAAATAAAATCTTTCAAAATTTCATAATCTCAAGCTCTTACTTTAATCAACAATATTTTGGACGATAGTGAAAAGTTTTTAAGAATCCCATTATAAGAATGCTTATACTGCAAGATGTAATACATTTGTATTTTGCTGCCTCTAATATTAAAGATAAATATTAAGCCTAATTGCGAATTTCGTCTTACAACTTCGACTAGATTAAAGAAAAAATATTGCAATGTTCTTTAGTCTAGTAACTAGTAGTGGAAGTCGAAATACGTTACTCGTAATTAGACCCACTCTGTACATTATTTAACTTATTTTAGAAATTAATTTAAAAAAATACTTTTTATTATATTGTATTTTCTATGTTCGAAAATTCGAACATGCCCAAAAATATATGAATTACATATATATGTGAAAACATAAAAATGAAGTAATTTTTTTTGGCTACAACTAACTTTAATAAAAAATTTTTTAATCATAGAAATCATAATATTGTGAAAGATTTTTCGAAAAAAATAACTTCATAACACTGCTCGAAAAATATTTTTTTTTTAAATTTAATTTAATAAATTTATAAACTAGAAAATGAAATGTGTGTTTTTGAAGCGTTTTTTAATTTCGAAATTTTGTTCGAATTTTCGAACATTCCCTAGAACTCGTGAATATAAAAAATTACAAGCAACAAAAACAGTTAACTGCTTGATTTATGCAAAAAATTAATCATCCTCATCATGAATTCCACATGTGAAAATATCCGAATCAAATTTCTTGTTCACATGGATTTTAATTTTTTTATCATCAATTCCAATAAAATGAAAAAATTACATTTTCCCACTTTTTCCAACAGACAAATCTTTGTGAATAATTTTATTCATTAATTGTCAAAATATTTCGCAATCGTATGAAGTTTTTTTAATACCAAATAATCACACGTTCGGAAAATTCCATGTGATATTTTATTTATGCTAAGCCTGAGTGTGCAAGGTTTCACGAAAAAAACCTTTATAAAACTTTTAAAAATATTTTTTTTTAAATTTAATTGAATAAATCTATAAACTAGATGAATTAAGTGTGGTTTGAAGTGTTTTATTTAATTTCGAAATTTTGTTCGAATTTTCGAACATTCCCTAAAACTTGTGAATATAAGAAATTACAAGCATCATAAACAGTTAAAGGCTTGATTTGTGTAAAAAATTGATTTTAACAAGAATTCACTCACATACTTTATTAAGAGAATTAAAAAACGACCTTAAAACTTGTTAAAACACCCAAATTTTTTATTTATTTTAATAATTTTGAAAGCTAAATGCATTAAATGTTGTTGGGAAGTCTCTAATTTATTTTCGAAATTATGTTCGAATTTTCGAAAATTGTCGAATACATTAAAATTTTGCCGCAATCATAAAAATATATAAAAAGTAATAGGTTTTGTAGTTTAGATGCATTAAGTGTTGTTGACAAGCCTCTAATTTATTTTCGAAAATTGTCAAATACATGAAAATTTTGCCGCAATCATAAAAATTTTCATAAATTAATAATTTTTCGGTGATAAAAATTCGCCCGTTATTAACTTCCAACATGACCAGGGCAATTCTTTAAATTAAAAGTATATAAAAATATAATTATTTCTTAAATTATTTTAAATTGCTATATAAATAGATTTTCATACTTAAAACTTGTGAAGAAATATTTTCCTAATTAAGCAAAATATTAGATAAGTAAAGTATACACAAACAGCGATCTTAACCAAAATAACTCTCTTGTCATATTGTAGCATGTGGAAAAAGCACAAATATTAAATGTAAGAAAGCCCAAGAAATAAAAAGAAAAGAAAAAACGCCAAAGACTGCAAGACTCCGGGGAAGCAATAAAATTTTGCTAACTTGGCATAAGACAAATAATTAACAGATTATAAAGTTTTCGCCGACGTTTAAATAAAATAAAGTAACAAAAAAAAAAATAAACCAAACCGGTAGCAAAAAATTTAAATTAAAAAACGCAAGAAAATAATAAAAAGCATAACGATACAGTTAAAAGTAGGAAGGAAGTGCTACCAAGTGCCTGTTTTCTTTAAACACACACACACACACACACACAGAGAAAATAACTCTCAAATGGGTTAAATATTCTCAGATTATTACGCGAAATTATGGGAAAAAAATAAGAAGCGTACACACTGTGTTGCAACCATAACAGCCAATGAAAACTTATTTTCTACGCAATTTAAAGAAATTTATTCCTTTTATTTTTATTTCCCTTTCCGACATCTTTCTCTTGCCAAGACAAGATGCGTTGTTGCTTTCGTTTTGCTTTTGCTAGCGCCTTGATTTGTCTACATTTTCCCATTAAATTGGTAACAGGAGCTAGAATTTTAATGCCGTCGGTTGGGCGGGCGGTGGTGTTGAAGGCTGCGATTGAAAAAAAAACACTGACCATAGGAATACCATTAGTTATTTCGTTCTGTGTCCTGTGCTTTATTTTCAAGAATTTACTTTTTTCACCTCCCCTTCATTATTATTTTGGCGCGACTTTTAAGGAATCCCTCTTAAGTTATGTTGTTACTTTTGCACAAAAATTTGTTGCAAACACCTTTGATGCACATTCCAGTCACAATTTATTTTGTGTTCACAAAAAAATAAACAAGGTAAGAATGAACAATCGATAGAATTTCAATTGAATTGCAAGCAGTTATTTTACAAAGGAAATATTGAAAATGTTGAAATTATTCGAGTAAAATGCCAAAAAGAAGGTAAAATTTGTTAAATATGATTGCTGTTGGCTTTTTGTAATATAAAGAAAATCTGTTGAGTGAAAAAAGTAATTAATAATGTAAAGTACATATTTGGAATTTGTTTAAAATTAATAAAAATTAAGTATTATGCTTAATAAAAAATAGTGCAATTTGAACGACATAAAAATAAGTTCTATCACAAAATTTTCAGGAAAATAAAAGTGGATAAAGTTTTAATATTTTTTTTTAGCATTTCATAAGAAAAATATTTCTTATTTTGTTCGTAAACCAATCCTACAGTCGCATGACCACAAAATCCTACGAAGTATGTATTACTTAATTTACCTTATAGACTGTGACTGTAGTCGAAATTACTGATCGAACTTATTTTCATTTCACAGAAAAAAAATATTCCTGCAATCAACAACTTTAATTGAAAATAAAACCAAAAATCAATTAAAAATGTAATTGAGTCATTTAAACTTTGTATGTAATTAATTAAGTTTTTAAACAAAAGTGTAATTGACTTAAATACATTTTTAATTGATTTTTGCTTTTAATTTCAATTAAAGTTGTTGATTGCAGGAATATTTTTTCTGTGTTGGTATTATGACGCGCATCCGACAAAGAATGTCGCTATTTTCGGTCGTTGTAATTTTTAAAATTTGCAACAATTCGAAGATTTTTTTTTGCCAGGAACCATACAAAAATAGTTAATATACACAGAAAATTAAGGATTTTCCCACTTAAGTGAAACCTATCGAATTGTTTAGCCCTTACGAACTTAGATCTACATAAAATCGATAAAAATAGTTTACAACTCCTATTTTCGCTCATTTACTTTAATAGTGGCACAACTCAAAGACAAAACTAGTTTTGCAGAAAACGTGTTTAAAGTTTTAAATTTACATACAACTCAATGAAGAAATTAAAAAAAAAAATATTCTTCTCTCACGAGGTGGTAGTAAAAACTATTTATATGAAATTTTTGAACAAGATAAAATGCAAAATGCCGAATTAGTTTGCATTATTAACTAAAAAAAACGCATTTTTTGAGTTATGACACTTTTGAAGTAAATGAGCGATATGTTATACTATACGAACTTCAGCCTATATAATCGAATATCTTACCTGATCAAGACATTTTTAAAACAATTTTAAATACTCGGTAAACTTTTTTAGTTTTTGGCAGTTTTTTCAAGCTTTGCGCTTTTTTTACTTTTTTTACTAGTTTTTTTTTTGGATTTTGAAGTTTTTTTAATTTTGACGTTTTTTCGTTTAAAGGATTTTTTTGGTTTTTGGCGATTTTTTTAGTTTTAGCGATTTTTTTTGTTTGGCGATTTTGTTTGTTTGGCAATTTTTTTCGGTTTTGGCGATTTTTTTTCGTGTTAGCGATTTTTTAGTTTGAGCGTTTTTGAAAATTTTGCCTCTTGCGTTTTCCAAGATATCTACCGCGAGATGTCAAAATTACATTTTCACCTTTGCGGCTACCCAAGCGCTTCCTAAACTTCTACACTTGAATTTTCAGAAGCAGGAGTATGAGCAACAGGTTGTGATTGGGCAGTCAAAAAATAAAAAGGTCGAAGAAAGCGCACAATTTTACGACTTTTGATATTTCGATGCAGTTTTTTAAACACTGAGCTTTTCTTTCAAATGCAACAACAAAATACACACACAAACCAAAGAAAAGCATTTGCACTTACGCAAGACAATTTGCATCAAACATCGAATACCGCCAATGTTTTTTCTATGACAATCTACAAGAAATAGCAAAATATGTATGACATCGCCATCTAGCGTGAGTTTTAGGTAAAAATACATATCAAAAATTTATTCCCGGACCCCAAAAACAGTTCGATACCAAAACTTTCCAGGATAATAAAAATAAATATCAAATTATTAAAGATACAGTCAAATCCCGATAATTCGTACCCCGATAAATCGTAATTCCCGATAATTCGTAATAAACTGTCGGTCCCTTGAAAAAATCTCGTTAATTCGTAAGATTTCCATACATTTTGATCCCCTCGCTAATTCGTAATTTTTTTTTTTTAATAAAATCTTTACCTCTTATAAATCGTAATTGTGTGCTAACTACCACTTATAATTCGTAATAAAAACAACAGAAACATGTAAAAAGTTATTTTTTGTTTACCGCTATTTTTTTTGCGTGGGTTTTTGCTTTTGCTTGTGTTTGTGTTTATTTTTTAAGATCAGTTTGTTACATGAATAATAAAGAAAAATGTCAAAGCGCATAAAACTCTGTCGGTGTTACAAAAACAAAAAATTTTTGTTTTTTATGTTTTTTTTTATCGTTTTAGTAAACAAATTGAAAAACCCCGTTAATTCGTATTTATTTTATTTTAACCCCGTTAAATCGAAACCCCACTAAATCGAAAACCCCTATAAATCGTAAGAAATGGCCGGTCCCTTGCAATTACGAATTATCGGGATTTTACTGTATTTATCTAGCTATAAAGTAAAAAAAAGCCTTGAGGGGTTTGTTCTCGAAAACGTCAACTTTCATTTGCTTTTGGTGTCATCAAATTCCGTTTCGGAAAGTTCTATTTTATATCATAGTGTAATTTGGCATGTTGTTGTATATTTTGGTGGTAAGTGCATATTTTTAAATATTTTGGCAATAAATGCCTATGCAAGCCCTGGTAAACACTGTAGTATTATGTATTATTTTATTATTTGTAGTTAGTTATTAAAAAAAAAATTATACGCCCATAGCAGAACAAGGTTTCGATCCTCGGACCTCTGGGTTATGGGCCCAGCACGCTTCCACTGCGCCACTCTGCTTGTTGGACAACTTTTGTCAAATTACGCATTAATGCTGGATAACGTGATTTATTAGAATTTTTGTGTTTGACAATTGCTTGCTTTGCTTGGTTGAGTAGAATTGAAAAGTTATATACATATGTATCTGTGGTAATAAGGAATAAAATTAACAAATAATAATTAAAAAAAAAAAAAAATCAAAAAACCCGACTGCGACCAACTTTGAACCGTTCAATATCCTAGACGCCCATTCGAAATGAAAATCATAAAAGAAACCTAAAGATGATTTTAAAATACCTGTCGAATGATACCCATTTTGATATAGTTCGCTGACTTTTTATTTTTTCGTATTTAAAAAATTGCGTCTTTTGACCGCCATATTGAATTTCTACTACTGTCGAATCTTTAGTGATACTCCCGGGATTAAGAAAAATCAATTGATGTAAGAATTAGTAAAATTGGTCCTCGCGTTCGGTTTATATAAGGCCGCAAAGGACCACACACTCATATACAATCAGAGTACAGAATGAAACCATTGACAATTGCTAACATTTCAGTGTGAGGGTTAAATTTTAGAAAAAATTAATGCCGATATATATATACGCTGTTAGAAAAATAGAAAATACAAAAGTAAAATTTGGAAAAAGTAAAATAGATCTAAAATGTATTTCAATATGTAACTGTTTCATATAAAATTTGACATAAAATACATTTAAAATCGATATCGTGTTTTATTAATACTAATGTAAGAGTACATATACGTTTACAATACTACGTTGTGTTCAATCACAGTAAAAAGTATTCGCACCATTCACTGAGTATTCGTTGCTTTTGACAAGACCAGTGAACATTTATATAAAGCAAGAAATGCACGCAATAAAATTCGCAGCACACATCTCTTTCGATTGTGCCATGTGTTGTTTTTTTTTTGTTAAAATTTTGTGGATTGACAACAATATGCAGGTTTTTTGTGATTGCATTCAAAGCCACAAAATAAGGCATTCAATCTGTTCTCTGGTACGTATTACGACGCATTTTCTTGTTGTAGTGTTTTAAATTTAGCAAGATTTATCAAAGCTACAAGCTATGCAAAAGGTCTTATTATTAAATACCTTCTGTTTAATCTCTTTATCTTAATAAATAAATAAATAGTTAAAAATTAATAACAAGAAAATAAATAAAAAACTACATAAATAAAAAGCTACATAAATAAAAAGCTACATAAATAAAAAACTACATAAATAAAAAACTTAAAAAAAACTACATAAATAAAACTAACAACTACATACTTAAATTAAAAATACCGGAATAAATTAAATGATTTTAAAAATAAATAGAAAGAAAGTAAAGTGAAAGAAAAAAATTTGGAGATGCCGGGGATCGAACCCGGGGCCTTTCACATGCAAAGCGAACGCTCTACCACTGAGCTACATCCCCTTCGTATCATTACAAAGTTACTTTTAATTTTGTTATTTAGACCAATGCTTTAAACTGAATATTATGCAGCACGCAATACGTACATACATACTTTAGTGGTGGATATATGTACTTTTTTTGGTGAGTTTTACCTGTGTTGTGCTCAGTTGACGAGTTGATTCTTTGGTCAGAACATTGTTGCCATTTTAGCATTTTCACTGCTAGATCTGGCATTTTCATTAGTTAAAAAGCATTCCACTTTCAAAAAATTCTGCTAAATGCTTTCTGGCAGAATTTATTGAAAATAAAAAATTTAAATGTGTTAAAAAAATTCTTCTGTCTAGAGGATTTTTCTCATAAATATACATGTATTGCAGGGTAAAGGTTATCTGATGTTCTGCACTACAAACAGTGAAATGCGCATAGGATCCAGCTAACCCCTCAATAATCAATTTCAATGTATTTTTAATAAAAAAATATTTTACTGAATAAGTAAAATATTAATTTGGGATTATTAGTGCGTTCAAAAAATGTTGAACGTAATTGTAAAAACACCAATTATTAACTATTTTATGTTTGTATGTGCTATAAAAATACATGTAAACATGAAATTCAAAGCTATTTCGATAATTTTTTACATTTAAATCTGGCATTATACTTTTCTTCTTCAGAACATTTTAGCAGAATTTTTTGACCGACTTAGCATTCTCTCATCATAATTTTCTGACAACACTGGGTCAGAATCACGGTTGCCAGAAGTGCAGATTTGAAAATTTTTGTTCTAAAAACGCAGATTTTTTTAACTCCATTTATAGTGCAATATTTTTTCACATTTTTCCTAATACATACTGCTACTACTACTTGTTGTTTCTTTATGTGTGAACGACTCAGAGTTTAGAAGAGTTACAATTTTTGAACTTTGGAGACATCGTTAAAGCAAGCTTCTGTCTGGCAAGGAACATCTGATATAAAAAGAGCTTATTCTGATTACGATTTTGCAGTCCTAAATTTATTCAAAATGTAATGTCTTCGCCACATTCATTTGAAAATGTCGAAGGAATTTTCAGTCAAGTGAACTTCAATAAAACTAAATTTCGAAGTCCTTTGGATATTTATGCAACACATTTAATGACTTTTTGTTTAATTTTTCACATATCCGATTTCTTTTCCCATTTATTTTATATTATTTGCACATAACTATGAAGAATTTGTATTTGTTTGTTGGTTGTTTGCATTTCGTTTCTCCTTAAGAAAGACGGGGTTTCCACATGCAAAGTTTACTTTGCAAAGTCTTGAGTTTTTAAGAGAGCAGGGAAAAGAGATCTCATTCGATATTATATTCTCTTTAACAAACTCAAGACTTTGCAAAGTAAACTTTGCGTGTGGAAAAGCCGCCAAACGCATCAGTAGACTTCAACCAATGTAGCAGCTATTTATAAAAATATAATGAGATACTAAAAATTGATTCAAAATCGAAGATGTTAGTTTGTAAAGATTTTTGCTTGAAGCTTTTAAGCTTATTCTATCGTATTTATAAAAAATTGTTTTAGCTTACAAAAGGTTTACCAAACAAAAATTTTGTATGGAAATTTGTTTGTTAAACGTTTTGTAACCCAAAATAATTTTTTGGAATATTACCTATTACGCTTGTGTACATAATTCTTAATAACATATTGATACTCGATTTTTGCCTTATTTCAAGAATTTTTTGCTTGAAGTTTCTTAAGCAGAAACAAAATGTACATTCCTCATACATTAAAGGCTTATACATATTTCTATAATTAAAAGTATTTATTTGGCAATGATCTTTTGTATTTATGGTTTAAATGTTTGCAATATATTAAATTAACAATTACTGCAAAATATTCTTCTATGTGAGATTCTTCTTTTAAACACAAACATTTTCCAAGAAACAAATGTATACATACACACATATTTGTAGATACATATGTATATATGTATACATTTATGTATGTATGTGTGTGTATATGTCCTTTAATCTTTGTGGACACACAAGCTGAAATATTTTCTGTCATGTCATGTCTTAGACATTTGGTATTTTCAATATTTTATTAAGCAAATTATTCGATATACTCGTACATACTTATGTATGTAGATAAATACAAGTAAGGGAAGCCGAATAATTTTAAAAAGTAGTAAATTAAATCACAAAAAACCGATTTCTTTGTTGATTTTTTAAATAAATTATAAATTTTCTAAAAGCATAATTTTCTTATGAAAAATTTGTAAAAATCGGTTTTTAAGTATTATTTAATGTTTTTTGTGCTTAGAATATGTATTTGATAAAAAAAAACCAGTTACTTTATATATAAAAACCGGTTTTTGGAAATCCGGGTTTCTGTTAACCCGGGTTTTTACTAAAAGACACTCTTTTTAGAAAACTAACTTGAGTTTTTTTTTTGAAGACTGGAAAGTATCTGATGTTATAAAAAGTTAAATAAAAATTAGGATTTATCTAAAATATAAATGTTTTTTTTTTTTTTTTTTTTTTTTTTGCAAAATTTCCTTTTTCGAAATAAATTCTATGGATATTTTACATTTATTATAATGCCAGTAAAATCTTATAACAAAAAATTATATATAGGTATACGTATGTAAAGAAGTAGTAAATTGAACTTCCAAAAACCGATTTCTTTGTCGATTTTTTAAATAAACACTAATTTTTCTAAAAGCATAATTTGCTTATGAAAATTTGTTTGAAAACAAAACTGGTTTGGTAAAAATCGGTTTCTAAGCCACAAGTAATATTAAATATTTTTTTCTGCCTTAAAATGTTTATTAAAAAACAATTATACTGTGAATAAAAACCGGTTTTTCGAAACCCGGGTTTCTGCTAACCCGGTTTTTTTTACAAAAAAAATTATGTTTTTAGAAAACGAACGAAACGGGGTCTTTTGACGACTCCATTAAGTATCTGATGTTTTAAGAAGTTAAATAAAAATTAGGGTTTGTTTAAAAAATATTTTTTTTTTGTAAAATTTTCTTTTACCAAATAGATTTTATTGATATTTTTTATTTATTAAAATAGCAAAATTTTTTAAAAAGAATTATGTGTGACCTTTTTTGAATAAAACAAAATTTTTATAGAAACTTCCAATAAAAACGGTTTGAAAATTTATGATAAATTTTTTTATGTTAATTAATAATTTAGTTTTTAACTTTTTTTTCCAAAAGTAATATTAAACAATTTTTTGTAGTTAGGGCAACTCATTAGTGGACTTCAAAAAATTTTAAAAAGTTCCAATACTTATAGAAAAATTCACAATAAATAAATGAGAATTACCAACACATAAACTAAAAAAAAAAACTACAAGCCATAATATTATTCAACAAGTGCTGGCTATGTTATTTTTTACCTTCCTTTATGAATTCGAATTTATATAGACTCGTGATTAAAAATAAACAAAATCTACATAATATTTTTATAAAACTGTTTGTTTAATTTTTTTCTAACCAAAATAATCATTGCTTTAACAAATATCATGCACTTTAAATTTTCTCTTCCTTTTTTTTCTTTGCAGTTGTTGCAAAATGTAAAATTGATTTGAAAGTATTTCTTAGCTATTTTGACACTTCTTAATTAATTTCTATTCTCCTTGTATTTGTATGTGTATACAGTTTTTTTTTCCTAACACTAAACAATTTACTCCTTGTGGTAAAATATTGAGTTGAATGGCAAACGAGTGTTTAAAATTTAAATAAAATCCTACAAATAAAATTGTGTGTAAAAATGTTCGCATTCTACTGGCATCAGGATATATATAACTATATGTATATATATTTTTTTGGTATGAATTTGCATGTCATTTATTGCATGTTAAAGTCTTTAAAAAGAAGAAAACATAATAATAGTAAAGAAAAGAAAAGAAAATTTGTAATGCAAATTTTTTGAAAAATATTCAATAATCACCAACATTAAGAAGAGAATTTCAAATTGTTTGTGTTTGCTGTGAAATATAAACTGAAATCAATATGTATTTCAATAGTAGTTGTTGTATTTATACAATATATGCTAATAGATTTCTAGACTAAAGTAGAATTTTGCAACGAAAAAGAGGGGGAAAGGGAGAAAGTGCGAATTTGTATTTGAAAATGTATATTAACATTTAAGCAAAATTAAGCCTGTATTATGCAACAAATGCTAAAGTCTTAGCGTTTATATGCTAATCGAATACAATATTGATACTCAGCATTCACTTCTACTTAAATAAAAATTTTTTTTTAGTGAAATTATTTCTCTTCTAAATGTTAATTTTTATTAAATCAGTTTAAAAACACTGCAAATGAAACATTAAAATTTAATGTAAAGTAAAATTCGCTAAATCGGTTAACTGGTTAACCGAAGAACTGTATAAACGTTATTCGAATATGTACTATGATGGCTTTTTTATTTATTTTTTTTTTGGTAAATAAAATTTTTATTTAATTGAAAGAAAACAATTTTTAATATTTCTTAACCGATTATTCGAACAATTTCTTTTTATGTTTTTTTTTTTTAATGTACATATATGTATACCCGTGTTTTGATACGCTGGTTATTCGGTTATTCGGAATATTTTTTGGACTATGCAATATTTTCATTAACTTGTCTGTAGACATGATTCCAATAGCAAGTAAAGTGTTAAAAAGTAACCGATTATTTTAACTAAAAATGAATTTTTTGCTCCAATATCCGAGTAATTTGATTTTTTAATAATAAATTGTTTGACTAAAGTATTCATATTTTGAAAAAAAAAAACATTTTTAATATAAAATATCTTTCTTTACTGATGTATCGGTTAACCGAGTACCCGACTAATTTTTATTTAAAATAAAATATTTTTTATTCACATACATACATTTTGGATTGTTAGTTTGTTTTTGACAGATAAAAAGGTTAGTCGTGTTTTGGTGTGCTCTTCGATTTTTTACTATTCGAAAAAATGGATCAAAGAAACTGTATTAAGTTTTGTGTAAAAAATGAAATTAAATGCGCAAGGACATTTGAAATGTTGACTGCGGCGTTTGGCGAGTCTACAATGAGCAGAACACAAGTTCAATTGTGTTATAATGGGTTTAAGGAAGGCCGAGAAGATGTCAATGACGTTGCTCGTCCTGGTAGCCCGAGCACGTCAAGAACCGATGAAAATTTTGAAGGAGTGAAGAAAATGATTTTCGATAATCGTCGAATCACTATCAGAGAGGTTGTTGATGATGTTGGCATATCGTTAAGCTCATGCCAAGCAACGTTTACGGATGTTTTAGGCATGAAACGTGCGGCAGCGAAGATTGATAAATTTTAAGCAAAAACAACGTCGCATGGACATCGCTCAGGAGCTGTTGAACATCGTCAACGACGATCCAGATTTCCTCAAAAAGGTCATAACTGGTGACGAATCATGGGTGTATGGCTATGACATTCAAACCAAAGCCCAATCATCCCAATGGAAGCGTCCAGAAGAGCCAAGACCGAAAAAGTAAAAAATCGAAGAGCACACTAAAACACGACTAACATTTTTATCTGTCAAAAACAAACTGACAATACAAAATTGCTTATATTGCCAACATACGAGTATATAACAGACATGTGCACCAACATAACAAAAAAAAAAAAAAATTCGAAAATCGAACATACGTAACTCACGAAATTTGAAAATAACGGTTATTTTTTGATCAGACCTCGTATTTATTTGAAAATAAAGAAAAAAATTTTAATATAAAATATACATACATATGTATGTATATAATGAATATTTTCAATGTATCGGTTAACCGAGTAACCGATTATTTCAAAAACAAATAATTTTTTTTTTAAATTAAAACTTAAAATTTTTGGATAGTAATACATAAAAACAAAATAATTTTTAATATAGCATATCTTTCTATACTGATGTATTGCTTAAGCGACTACCCGAGTAAATTAATTTTAAATTAAGTTTTTTGACTAAAATATTAATTTGTTTGAAAATAATCAAAAAACAAGTTTTAATGTAAAATATCTTGCTTCAATGATGTATCGATTAATCGAGTACCCAACTAATTTTATATTTGTGATTAAAATATTAATTTAGAAATATAACAAAAAAAATAAAAAATTATATGAAATATATAGTTTCAATGTATCGATTAACCGAGTAATCGATTATTTTTAACTACAAATAACGTTTTTTCATTCAAATTCAAAATTGTTTTTGTAGCAAAATGAAAGAAAACAAATATTTTTTTCCATAGAAAAAAATAATAATATTTTTTTATTGAAACATTTCTGAAGTCATTGAGAATTCTAAAGAATGAGCCTATTATTTGGTTTTCCAAAACTTATTCGTCGAACCCGTTTCACCGATTATTCAGCAGATAGTCTTGATTGCTTAAAATTTTCTTTTAAATTCCTTCATCTTCTTTTCAAAAATCCTACAAGAAATTTCACTTTTAAATAAATTGATACTACATTTGGATTTCTTCGTGCTGCAAGTAATAGAAACAAAAAAAAAACAAATTGAAATTATTGAAAAGCCCATTAGTAGGCTCTCATACAAACATTTAGTTACATATACATATATTTATGTACATATTTTTAAATAGAGACATGATACCACTTTCACTCTAAACTTTTTTTTATACCTCTTTTTAATTTTTACTTTATTTTCCTTTTTTGTATTGAGACACATTGAAATTATAGCAACAACAAGTAGCAACAAAAAAGGGATTCTGTTGCATTTAAATTTTAAAACATAGACAGACGGTCGGCTACACACGCTCAAAACAAACAAAAAAACGCATGTTGTTTGCATTCCTCCTTACACACTCAAACATAATGTTTATACATAAAAATTTAAATGCAAACAGATTGAAATAATTTTTGGGACTGTTGCTGGACGAAAGCAAACAAATAAATGAGTGAGTGTATAAATGAATGCGAGTGTGATAGGATGCATGAGAGAAGGACAGAGCGTGCACAATGGACTTGATACCTGCATTAAGCGGCCCACCCACTTGCAATATATTTATATAATTTTTCGTATTGTACAAAATATCGCCAATGTGTATGTCATATTCGAAGGTGGCACAATAAATTGGCAAACATCAAAAGACTTTTGATATTTATTGTAAAATCAAGACAATTGTGTAATGTGGTGACAACATTGTTCAATGCTGTTTACTTTTACACTGCCAGGAAAATCTGGCAATATTTTCTTTAAAAATATTGTGCCATTTATTGCATAGTATAGCTCAAAATGACAATAATATGTACAACAACATACGCAATAATATTGTATAATGGATGGGCCGCTTTAATTGATTATGGCGCAGGAGACAAAAAAAAAATTTAAATGTGGTCTAAGTCGAAATTGTTATACAATTGTTTCACACTATATCTTTCACAAAAATATCTTTATTGAAATACAGTTGTTGCAAATATATTTTTGTACTTTCACATACAGAAAATGATAATTGCGAGCATTTCGAGCAAATTCTTTGTTTTTCGTTTTCTGCAGAACCTAATGAAGGAATTGAAATCAATTTCGATCGAGTTTGAATCTCAAAAACAGTAAAAGCAATAAAATAAAAAAATTACTTTGATTATTTTCTGCTAGATGACAATTTGGGGGTATTGCTAAACTATTGCCTGCCTTAGGAGATAGACATCTTTTATTTGTTTGCCGGGATTATTAAATTTTTTTTTATTAATACAAAGTAACGTATAAAGCGAAATGGTAAAATTTAGTTTTGAATTTATTAAATTATTGGCCCATAGTGCATGTACAATGAGCTTAATATCAGATGAGGTTTATTTGAATTTGATTGTTTTTTTCTGTTGTTGCATTCATTCAGTGTGTGCAAAGATGAACAATTTCATATTTTGTTATACTTATTAAAGGACAATTGTTAAAAGCACACACACCGATTCACACATGCACGCACAAGCATGGGCACGCAAAACAAATTTCAATGATAGAATAGAACGCACACTTCCACATGCAGCCAAGCTGACACAGAGAGAGAGAGAGATGCACTGGTAAAAAGTATCTCACACACATGGATTCAAATTGTTTGCCTATGTATGCAATGTGTGCGTGCGGTAGCGTGTGTAGTTTCCCAGTTAGCCATGTCTTTCAGACATTTTAAACAATGGCTGCAAGGCAATAGAAACTCGTGGAAGACATATTGACGACAGTTGAAATAAATCGTTGACGAAATTTTCTACCAAGTAGCCACAAAATCATGCAAGACCACACAAGTGGCAATTTCCACCACCGTATCGATTGTCGTTCACAAAATGATAGTGTGAGCTCTTGAGCGACAATGTAACCCAACAGAACAGACTTTAAAGATCGTGATACACTATCCTGCACAATCGTGTAATTTTTGAGAAAATACAATCCTGGTATGATGGAGTCTATGAAAATTCTTCACATCAGGGTTGTATTTTTTCGTAAGTCGTGTGATTATGTAGAATAGTGAGTCCATGGCCTTAATTAATATTTTTGACACATAAATTTAATATTTTTTTTGTTTACTTGCTTTTTTCCGTTTCATTTCAATCACTGACTGACTTAGCTGGGATACGAACTGAGGCCACAAAACATACAGAAGTGCAAAAAGTGACAGGTAAAAAAAGCAATAATCAGGTTTTTTAAAATTCGTGGGAAAAAGAGACGTATATAGTGTAAATGTTATTGAAGTTTAGTACTAAAAAAATATGTATGGATCATATATGATATCCCATATATGGTTTGGATCCGACAAATGATGGTATATGGACATATCGTCGCTGATTTAACTAACTGACCTAACTAACATTTTAACAATTTAACAGGAGAGCAGCTTTTATGCTTGTTTTATACATTCATTCTTATGGCTGCGTCTGAAATCTTTTTACTTATAAAGGCACAACAGTAATCCTTACAGTTATGAAAATTGTAGACAAGGTGTATTATGGCTTATAAAGTCTAGTAAAGGACTTAGCTCATTTTTCAAAAAAATGTCAGTTAGGTCAGTTAGTTAAAACAGCGACGATATATGATAATATATTTACATACATTTTCATACATGTATGTGTAAATATTCCCTATACAGTATGCGAAGTTCATATTCATACTCCAACATAGATTCAAAAAAGCGCACTGCTGTGCAATAAATTAAATTACTAAAATTATTTTTTGGTAAGATTGTGTACATGATACAATTATACAAGGTACTTGCACGACTACAACAAAATTGCAACACCAAGAAACACACGCATTTTGTTGGTAGAAACAAACAGAATTTAGTCAAAAACAGATGTCTTTTGTTGTTAAAAATAACAATTACAGGGTAACTAAAGTACATTTGCAGACGCGGCATTCATGAATGATTATAGTCATTCAGTGTTGCCAATATGTGTGTAATATACAGAGTGTGTAATTTCTACTCACATGTGTAGGCCTATAATTAGATTCATGTATAATCTGTGTGTAATTCTACTTTGACTTCTATTTTTGTTTAAGTTTGTTTTAATTTTAACCTACACAAAGGATGTGTAGTGTAATTTTCTTCAATGTATAATTGGAGACACAGCCATATGCAAATTCATTGGCAACATTGTAATCATTTTATTCACACACATACACTAACATTTTTGCAGCTTGTAAACAAAGTTTGACAACTTTCTGCATTGTATACATAAACAGGCTGGGCTTGTGCAAGTACCTTGTATAATTGTATCATGATTGTGTACAGAAATGTTGTGTTAAATGAAACATTTGTTCGAACAAAATAATTCAAAATGAACTAAAAGACATGTCATTCGACATTTTAAGAGAAAAGGTGAATCGATTATTAAAAAAGCACAAAGAAAGAAATCAGATTAAAAACTAATGCAATTATAAAAGAAAAACTAAACCATTTTGATACTTACCCTAGTTTTCAATATAATTTTTGGTAGTAATATAAGCTTTGTTTCTTAAAAATATCTAGAGAATATAGTTATTTTCTCTAAAATTAATAACAAAATTATCCTTTTGATAATTTGATTTATTAAATAGGCCCACAATATATAAAATTCGAAAAGAATGTTTTTTTTGGTACACGAGTTTTTATTTTTTAAACGTTGAGGCTCTATGCATATAAACTTTGCATACTGTATGTATTTTCTAATAGACTTCCAATTCACCAGTGATAAAAAAAGAGACAAAAAGGATCGAGTTAATAAAATGCAAGCTTTTTTGATTGCAAATTGCAAATTGGATTCACATATGAAGAGCTTCATAATTATATTTCCATATATGAGCTCATATATTATAATAAATTCCATATATTAGTCCATATATTAATTCATATATAATAGTTTTGCCATGTATAATCCCATATATTTCCATAAATGAATTCATATATATTCATATATATATATATATATTTATATACATTCATATATTAAAAATATATGGACCATACATATTTCATTTAGCTGGGAAGGCAATTTTATTGCACTAGAAAGAAGCATCAAAACAAAACCGGCTACAAAATTTCTCGTGTCACCTCTGTGTACCTTGTGCTTAGGCTGCATGGTTATAAGTTTTCGCGCTTGCCATCTGGCTACAGCAGCGCCTAAAACTTTGTCAACAAGAGGCCAACACATTCAAGTGTTTGATTGAAGACAAAACACATCACTTGTCGCTCAGCTTGTCATCAACAAAGTCAAAAGTGTTTAATTGGGGACAACATGCAAGACATTGTCACTCAGATTGTGAACGACGATTTCCTTTAAATTGTCGACTAGAAAACTAAATGAAAGAGGATATGTTGTAAGACAATCATAGAGATGATAACGTCGTGCAAGGCAATCTAATCTGGCCAACTGGGTTGTAGAGAAAATGTTTAATTGAAATAATTTTCTTTATGCTTTTGGGAGTTTTGGGAATTAAATTTGCACTCTTAAATGTATGAATGTATGAATGGACTTTTATGTGTAGTAAATTAAAAATATATATGCTTACATGCCTATACGTAGGTATGTACATATGTACATACATATGTAGATACAGATAAATATGTATCTACCAATGTAAGTAAATGTGTGTATGTTCAAAAGTGTCTATATGAATATTGAATTGAATTTTAATGTGCCAACCCCATTGATTCACTCAGTCAGTCATTCAAGTAAAATACACTCTCCTACAATATCAACAATAATAATAATAATAATAATAATAATAATATTGAGTTCATATGTTGCGTTCAATAAATTTATTAATTTATTATATTTACCAGAGGCATACACACATACTAAACACACGCAAACACACATACACAAACACACATACACACACATACCCAAGTGCATGCGTGTTTATACCCTATCGGAAATTAAGTTAACTTTAAACTAACTTTAAGCTAACTATTTCGCAACTAGTACTGACTGGCACTTGGATTACTTTTCAATGTAATCAACTGACTATTTTAACATTGCGATGCCCTAGGCAGTAGTCGATTGTCTCACTCTGCATTACTTTCAGCTAACTTAAAGTTGGCTTTTTTAAATCACCTGGTAGTCAGTAAATTAAAAAAAAATGTTTGGGGTTCGAACGAACATGTATGATCACACGTTGTGTACTCAACGCGCTAACTACACAGCCAAGGTACCATTTAAAATAATAACAGCAAAATGTTAATATAAAACTGGAATGAGTTTCAAAGTAGCTGAGAATAAATTTGTTGGCTCTCACCAAATTCGATTACGTACTCAACTTAAGAATTAATTTTGGGTTTGTTCTGGATGACTTTGAAGTTAGCTTTTAGTCAGTCTAAGAAAAGTTAACTATAAGTTAACTATTTTTGTAGTCAACCACACATTCTCCGACAGGGTAACTCCATATGCATCCCGTCATGCAATTAAGACCAACTAAATATATGAGTTCATATTTAAATATGCATCTGTCACAGATTCAAACACAATTTCAAATCTCTACTACTAATATTAACGGGGGAAAATACGTTTTAATTATTCTACTATCACATTCATTTGAGAAGTTAAATATATTTAATGAAAATTAGAAGCTGTGAAAAAATAAAATTTTTGTATTGATTATATTTAATTGGTAAAATTAACAAATAATTTTAAGGTACATATTACTGAATCGAGCCCTATTTTCGATTAAATCGTTTAAATCGACAAAAATTAAAGTTGTTAGCAGAACTTTTTTTCTTTATAATATTCAAATATGTTTTACATACGAGTAAATACGTAAATTGTCGCTTACGATGAAATTTTACAGGTCGTATTTTAAAATTAAAATTTTAGTTTCAATAAAAAATGTTAATTTTTTACCAATATTTTTTTTTGTTTTTTTTTATCTCGAATAAAATTTTTGGTTATCCATGAATTTTCTCAAGCTTTTTTTTACCGATTATTTTTCTATAGAATTTTTTTAGTAATGGGCTTAATTACTAGTGTCGTATTACTACTTGGACTACGACGATTTTGTACTAGATTAAAGAAAAACTATTGCAATGTTCTTCAGTCTAGTGCAAAATTGTCGTAGTCGAAGTCGTAATACCACACTCGTAATAAGGCCCAATATCTTTTTAAGGGGCCGTGCAAAAAAAAAAAGGTAGCGAAGGTTAATACTGGCAAATTTAAAGTTTAAACTTTGCTGGAGCTCTTCGTTTATTGCGCTAACTTCGACTACGACTCTTGGAATCTCAGTAGCAGAAGTATGAGCAACAGGTTGTGATTGGCTAGTCAAAAAATAAGAAGTCGAAGAAGTAGAATAATTTTACGACTTTTGCTATTTCGACTGCAGTTTTTTTAACACTGGTTTTGGCTTATTTTCATTTTAATTTTAATATGCAATAATAATGCAATTTTTAAACGCCCGACATTTTAGTGTTTTAAGTCATGACCAAAAATGTTTAATTTTGTTTTTGTTCAGCATTTTAGCGATTAAAGAATAAATGGGCTGCTTTGAAAAAACACTCACTCATACATACAAGAAAATTTGTATGAAAAGCACTTTTATACTCAAATCGACCGTCTGCGTTGTAGAAACAGGGTGTAAGCTTTTTTGGCGGTAATGGCACGATTACTCATAAGTATTCTTCTTCTTGTGATGCCATTTTGTGGTGTCATTTTCAAAATGTGTGCAACGCCGTTCCCATAATGCTTTTTATATGGAAAGCAATGCCACACAACGAAATATATCGGACATGAAAAACATTGCCACTAGTACACACTATTGCGATGTCACAAAATGCCAAAATGTGTACTCGGCATAAGTCTTGCAACGTCACTTCGTTCAACTGTTCATAACATTAAAATCAGCCCAAACCTCTAATTAAAATTAAAGTTGAAATCAAGTATTTATATGTACATATATACACTAGAATTTTCCCGCGACTTCGTTCGCATCCAGAAAGAAACTGAGGAGACTTACAATGGGTGTGAACATTTCTCGACTTTTTAGACGCAGATCTATCTATGTTGTAAATTTCATTAAAATCTGTTCTAACGTTTCGGAGGGACAACAATTTCCCTCTTTAGCCCTCCTGGTCCTACTTTTAAAAATGTATAAAGTCTTTGTGACTTTTTAGATCAGATCTATCTGTGTTCTAAATTTCATTAAAATCCGTTCTAACGTTTCGGAGGGACAACAATTTCCCTCTTTAGCCCTCCTGGTCCTACTTTTAAAAATGTATAAAGTCTTTGTGACTTTTTAGACGCAGATCTATCTATGTTGTAAATTTCATTAAAATCTGTTCTAACGTTTCGGAGGGACAACAATTTCCCTCTTTAGCCCTCCTGATCCTACTTTTAAAAATGTGTAAAGCCTTTGTGACTTTTTAGACGCAGATCTATCTATGTTCTAAATTTCATTAAAATCGGTTTGATTGTTTCGGAGGGACAGAAATTTCCCCGTATCGTCCTCCTGGTCCTAGTTTTGTGAATCTAAACCATCCAGGCCGTCAACCAAATGCATATAAAAAAAATTCATTCAAATCGGATCAGCCGCTTAGGAGGAGTTCAGTGACATACATACATACATACCTACAGTAGAATTATATGTATAAATAAGATATTTCTTAAATTTTTCCATTCTAATTCTTCGACCAATGTCTGCCACAAATGGTGTTTTGCCAGTTGAATTGTGGTTATTCATAAATTCCACCATTATTTAAAATTTTTTAAAGAATCGAAAAACTTATTTGGCAATTTTAACAATAAATAGTTAAATAAATAAATAAAATATAATTTTTCACTTACATTTTTGTGCTTTGCGAATGACATTTTGCATTCGAATACATTTTGCGATTTTGATATGTGTTTTCGAATTACAGAATACCGACTTTTTCGCTTTTTAAATGCGAATAAAAAAAATTTGCGAACATCGTAACACAGATTAGCAATTGTTCGCATTTATGTATTTGCGAGTCACAATGACATCCAGATGTTTATGTCCTCGTACTCAGCAATAGTTGCTATATCATTCAATCAATCAATAAAAATGTACAATTTTCTTGTAAAAATTTTATTAATAAAAATATAATAAATGCAAAAATAAAATTGTGCCGCCCGAGCAGGGACTTGAACCCTGGACCCTTGGATTAAAAGTCCAATGCTCTACCGACTGAGCTACCCGGGCATATTCACTCTGGCTGCTTAAACACTTTTACATTATTAAGATTACATGCGAGCGCACGAACATACACACAAACGATTCTCACTCAACCCTCCATCACTCTCTGTTTTATTTGTACAGTTGTTTTTGTGTTTACTTTCTCATATACAGAGTACTTGGTCTATGTTTAATAATTTTTGACGCCGGCAATAAATATCAACTTATGGCTGGAAAACAATATTATTAGGAAATTATAAGCCAATGATGAACTGGTCGGCTTCAAGATTTGTTTGTATATTATTATAGCGTAGAAATATTTATAAACAATCCGATACGCATTAACAAATTTAATTAATTAGTAATTGATAAAGTTTATTATGAAAAAATTTAAAAATGTTATTTTTTTTGCATTTAAGCTTAATAAAATTGAAATAATGTGTGTTTTCTTATTTGCTTTATTTTGAGCAGAACAAATATGTTTTTGTGTTTAATGTAATTGATTAATTTTACATACATATGTATGTACATATGTACATATGTATGTACATACATACACAGTTTACTTTACACAGTTAACTTTAATCCGACTTGTACAGGGTGTCTGGTAGCATATTTATATTTTCAAACTTAAATTAAAAATGTAATAATTGACACAAAGTTTTATTAAGAGCATTGAACGATAGAATGGAAATGCGGATTTTATTTTTTAAAGAGTATGTCATCCAGATGTCTTCTGTCAAGTTGAACACACTGTTCAAAACGAAGCCTTTTGTTCTAGCCCACGCGCTGCAGTAAACTTGGTTCAGCTGAGATGATTTCTCGACGAATATTTTCCTTTAAAGCCAGAAGAGATTGGCGATTGTCATTATAAGCCCTCTCTTTGAAGTAGCCCCATAAAAAAAATCTATGGGAGTTAGATCGGGCGACCTCGGTGGCCATGGGATGTCCCCAAAGCGACTGATCAGTTTTTGGGGGAAAATTTCCCGAATCAAATTCATCGAAGCTCTGGCTGTGTGTGCAGTCGGCTCGTCCTGTTGAAACCACGTGTGTGAAGAGTACGATTGATGAGCTCGCAGGTTTGGCAAAAATAATTCCGTAATCATGCGTTGATAATTTTCTCGAACAAAAAAATGGTCCAAAAAATGGTCCAATGACAGGCTACGAATGTCAACGGTGAAAATTATCAACGCATGATTTCAGAATCCTTTTTGCCAAACCTGCGAGCTCATCCATCGTACTCTTCACACAATTATCTCCTGCGTGGATAAGGTACACCAAACAGTTACCCTGGGGTAAAGTAATGGTTTTTGATGTTTCAATCGAGGGTTGTGGGTTCTTGAAGACTATTAAGTTTTCTTGTTGACGTGGCCGTTTTAGTGAAAATGAGCCTCGTAGCTCCAAAAAATGGAATTTACAGTGCTAAAACGCTCCAACATCGTTGCACAAAAATGTTTGCGTAATTAAAGTCACTTTCTTTCAGTTCTTGAACGATTTGAATTTTGAAAGGATGGAACTTCAGATCCTTTTTTTAAATTTTATGAATAATCGTTCTTGGAAGTCCCAGTGAGGCTGCTCTTTTCCGTATTGAAAGGCGCGGATTTTCATATAAACTGCTTTCAACCAGTTTAATGTTTTAGGGAGTCCTTGAAGATTGACTGGACCCTGGCCGTTTGACATTCATAGCCGAAGCAGTTGCGCGCAATCTCTGCACCCACGAACGAATTAAATTTACACTCGGTCCATCACGTATTCGCCGAATACCGAACTTTGAACAAAATTGTCGACGAGCAATTACGTAAGAATCATTACACTTAAAAAATGTCGCGAACGCGCGATGCTCACTAGACCACTGCGACATCGTGACTAACAAATCCGCACAATCGATAATTCCAACGGCGCCACCCTCCCTCCGCACCGTTTATTGCTTTTTGAAATAATCGTATTTAAAAATATAAATTTGCCGCCAGACACCCTGTGCATTATGAATTTTAAATAAATAGATATCGCATTTACTAAAACAACGTAGTAACTCAAAAATTGCAAAATTAATGCTCATATCATTCTATCATATCATATTCTATAAAAATTGCACACAAATATCTTGTTTCCTCAACTCTTGAGAGAAAAATTAAATTTTCTTTTTCCATTAAGTTGCGTGTAATTTGAAAATTTAAATTAGTTTTTTGTTTCAAACTGGTTTGTTTTTTGAGTTATAACGTTGTTGGACTAAATGAGCGATATTGCATAAATACTATTGGTCATATTATTTTGCTTTTGTACTTTTAATAGGAAATTCATGTGATTGTCTTAGAAAATCTTTTGAAAATTGTCATTATATACATAAGTATGTATATTTATCTATGTACTCGTATGTATATAAAAAATAACTTTAGTACACAAGAAATATTTCTTTGCACAAACTGAGGTTTCTTAATGTTGTTATTTTTTCTTGTATCAATTTCATGTTTCTGTATGCTTTCTTACCTTTCTGATTCGGAATGTCACAGAGTTGTGGTCATTTGTTAAAATGTTGGTCAACATCTTCATTGAACACATGAAAAATCCAAACAGAAAAAAATCCAGGTGAGTTTTTTTTATATTAAATTTTTTCGCTTTTTTTCCTTTCATTGACGGAGAGAGAAAGATTTCAATTGTGGTAAAACATTTTATAAACTTAAAAGTTTGCAACATACGCACATACATAAGTATTTAGAAAATATAATAAAGGAATAAAGATGTAAAATATCCAAGAAATGAAAAATATACATTTATAGTTCATAAGTTTTCATGAATAATACATTTTACATCATTCAATAATTATCAGTTAAGATGTCAAAAGCAGTTAAGAGAGACATATTTTTCGGTGTTCCTCCAAAAAAACAATTTCTTAATTTTTTTCTTATTTTTTTTTTCAAAAGTATTTCTTTCTAAAGGAAACCTTTTTATCGATAAATCTTCTATAACAATTTTTAATGGCGCAATTTGTCCATAAAACAAATTTTTGCTATAGATAAATTTACGATAGAACATTTTTTAGTTATTGTCAACTTTTCATAACTTATTCATAAATTTTCATTAGAAACCATTAATTTTCTTTGGCATTTTTTTTTCTATCCATAAATAAATTTTCTAAATAAAAAATATTTTGTTGTCGTTAACCTTTCCATAAAATATTAGCTGTTGTCATTAAAATTCGATAATTTTCTATTGCCGAATTTTTTTTCATATCGAGCCATAACCACAAAAAGGTTAACCAAAACATTTTTTTGACCTCGTTTTTTGACGAAAATCGATTATTTACGATCGCAAATGATCGACTTTGCCCAAAAAATTAAGTTCAAAAGTTATGTGGCTTAAGCTTTTTTGGCGGTTATGGCACGATATATTCTTTGAACAAGCTTTACCATCGATAATAATTCTACTCTATCGGTACATTCCTATTATTCTTTAAGATATTTTTTTTATTGATTAATTTCCTGTAAAAAATTTTTTGGCTTGAATAAATTTTGTTGGAAAATATTTTTTAGATTTTTTTTGAGGAATATAAACAGTCCAGTACCTAGAACCGAAATCGTAACATTTATCGATATATTTATTCGTTTGCAATAACAATAATATGATTCTGTAATTTCATTTTTACTATAGTATACTTCTGTGTCTTTAATTCTATATCATGTGGCATCTCCGCGAACAAAAGGTCAAAATAAGCAAAAACCACAAGGACAACAGATATCTTTTAAATAGTATATTAAGTTAAAAATTTAAATAAAACTTGAAACTTAGAGCCTATTTCACCAACCATATTTAAAAGTAGTTTTTCTATAAAAAATTTTATGAAAATCGACATTTAAATATGAATTGATATTTAAATAGAGTTGGTGAAATTGGCCCTTAAAGCAAAAAATTAAACCAACTTCAAAAATAAGCACTAAACAGTTAAAAAAATTTAGATTCAGTTAAATAAAACATTTTTATATGTGTTACCTATAATGCCATTCGAAGTGGGTGGTCTGGTTAGCAAAAGTTCTTTATTTACTTATATGTATATGCCAATTTTATATTGGTCACGCCTAATTGGGAAATATTAGTGTCCGCCCACTTTTCTATTTTCAACATCGCGTCATCTGTAGAGCTCAAGATATGTACGAAATTTCGTAAAAATCGGCCAGGTAGAATTAAGTGAAATGTAATATTTGTATAAAATGGGCATGGCCCCGCCCATTTCTTTAAGCACAAAATTATATAATTTTAAGAGCCGAAACTTGCCAACTTTCGTGGGAATCGGATAAGTAGAAGTACATATAATTTAGTACTAAATTTTCATGGGCGTGGCCTCTGCCCCTTTTTTGAATGCAAGATTGTGTAGTTTTAAGAGCTCAAGGTGTGTGCCAAGTTTCGTAAAAATCTGTTAAGTATAAGCACGTGATATATAATATTAAAATTTAATAGGCGTGGCCCGCCCACTTTTTTGAATAAAGAATCTGTCTCTTTTAGAGATCAGGGTGTGTGTCGAATTTCGTAAAAATCGGTCGAATAGAAGCATGTGAAATATAATATTAAGTTTAATTGGGCGTGGCTACGCCCATTTTTCCAACTTAAAAATTGTGTTGTGCCGAGAGTCCAATATGTTAGGTAAGTTTTGCAGCAATCGGATAAGTAAAATATTATAAAATGAAATAAAAAAAATTAGTGGGTGTGTTCCAGCCCAATTTTTTTTTACCAAATTGAAGCTATACCGTCTCAGACAAAAAAAAATTAAAATTGTTTCAAAATGGCCCAATAACAAAACCAAAAAAAAAAGAATTACAGTCGAATTGATAACCTCCTCCGTTTTTTGAAGTCAGTTAAAATTATGTTACTGAATAGCAAAGACGTTGAGTTTTCGTTATATTTATTACAGCGATACGATTACAGAATCCAGGTAAATATATTTAGGAAAAATTTCTAATGTAACTGCCTGGTAGCACAATAGAACTGAAGTGGGTTACGATTAGGACGGATGCCAGTTGAGCTTTAACGAAGTATTTTCTATGAAAAATTTCTGTTATCGGTAAACTTTCTTAAAAGTTTTCTTTTTCCATCGAAAGATCTTTAAAAGAAAATTTCTTTTATCTTATTAGTTTAATAAAAAGTTAATTTACATTTCTTTAAGCCATAATTTCTCTTAATAAAATTATTTGTGGTAGATAAAACTTTTATAGACATTTTATAGTGATATTGTTTTGTTATCGGTAAATATGCCATAGAACAATTTCTATAGCTATCGATAAGAATTCTATCTTTGAAAATTTGTTCGCATATTTTTAGAATAGCTTTTTGTTACTGATAATCAGGGAAACCGCAAATATGCAATTGCATGTTTTTTCTTGTCTGACGTATCAATCGGGAAATAAGATATTTATCCATTTTAGAACTTTTTATGATTTTTGGCATCGATTTGTTAGTGCATATTTTTGCATATTTTACCCTTTAAGGCATGTTTTTGCATATTACAGACTAACACGCATATTTTGAGCATTTTTCCAATAATCAGAACATATTTGACGCTTTTAGGGCATATTTTGGTACTTTATAAAATTTTTTTACTTTTATAATTTAATAAAAAACATTGTTTGCTAAATATTTCTACTTTTCTTCGTCTTAACTTCATTTTCAATATTATATGCATGTAGTGTAAAAGCAGTAGTATGGGCGAGCAATATTTTGCTACCATTATTAATTTAGGGCCGATTTGTTGCACACTTACATTTAAAACAACAACAAAATATGAAAATTTTTAAACAGTCTTGTGAAATAAAAACGAAACAAGAAATTAAAAAATTTTATATCGTCCATTTAGAATTTTTTTTCTACTAAATTTTAATGCTGGAATAAACACTATTGATTTGTTTATTGAGATCTTAGGTACATTTTTGTAGTTGATTGTTTCCTTAAATTTTGAACGGTTTGAACAGGGGGGAAAAGGTAAACAAAAATCTAATTTCTTAAATTTTTTTTGCGATTTCGATCTTGAAGATGAATGAAGCTTTTTTGATTTTATATGTTCACAATTTTAGTTCTTTATGACAAGAGCTACAACTTTGTCTCAGAGAGTAAATTAAAATTCCGAACGGTTTGCAAGATATGAGCCTGAGAAAAGGATCAGTTTAAAAAAAAATTCTGTTAACGTTAGTTTTCTATAATAAATTTTTTATTGCTGATAAAAGTTTTATAGATTTTTTTTATCCACGAATTTTTCATCGACAGATTATTTTTTTAAAATTTTTTGTAATTTTTTGTTTTTTGTAAAATATTTTGTTATCGATAAAATATTTTGTTTTTCTATTACTGCAGGTTGTTTTGCTTTATTTAAAAAAGTTTTACTCTTACCGGCAAATTTTCTATTGAATATTTTTTTTGATATCAAAACATTTTTTAATTTACTATTTTCTATAAAAAATTCTGCTTAACGTTAAAATTTCTATAATAAATTTTTTTGTTATTCATAAATATCCAGCCTTTTTTTTCGATTTTATCGTAAGCGACATGTTTTCGAAAATAGACTTTTTTATTAAAATTAAAACTTTATGGGCCTACCCATAGTTTAGAATTATCAAAATAACAAAATTGTTGATAACTTCTAAAATACGGGCTATAAAATTTTATCGTGAGCGACAATTTACGTTTTTCTACTGAAAAATTAAATTTTTGTAGCTTACGATTAGATCGAAAATAAGGCTCGATATTTTAATCATATTTTTTTATCTATGAATTTTTTATCGACAGATTTTCTATTACAATTTTTTTTTATCGATAAAATAATTCGTTATCGATTAGTTTTCTATTATGGCAAGTTGTTTTGGTATATTAAAATAATTTTTTTGCTATCGAAAAAATTTCTTACAAAAAGTTTATCGATATCGAAAATTTTTTTAATATACTATTTTCTATAAAAAAAATTCGGTTTAAATTTTTATCCTGAAAATAGCATATTACTTAAAAAAATTTCAGTTATCGATAGTTTTTTATAAATATGTATTTAAAAAATTTTTTTTATCTATGAATCTTTCATCGATAGATTTCCTAGTAAAACTTTTTGTTATCGCTGAAATATATTCTTCTCGATAAGTTTTCCATTATCGAAGGTTGTTTTAAATTTTTAAAAAAAAAATTTTCGATATCAAATAATTTTTTTTTATGGGAAATTCTATTGTAGACGTTTTTGCATTAAAAAAAAAACCGTTTATTCCTCACGCGTTGATATCTATTAGTTTTATAAAGTACACATGAAATAAATGTAAGTAAATCTGTGTTTAACTTGAGTGGCTCTATTCTGTTTAGTATCATTAAATATAACCCAACCGCAAAATATGTAGGGATAACACGAGAAATCATTTAGCTGCTTTTAAAAATACTGATCTCAAGACCTAAAGACTAAACTCAACAATAACAACAACAACAACAAGAATAAACAAAATAAATATGTATTACTAGACAACAAACAATATGAACAACTTCATCATCATCATCATCATTATTATATCTGGTATATATATAGACAATACTGATACGTACGCAAGCACAGGCCCAGACACACATTAACACATGCAAACTAACCGACTTTCTTCTATGCATAATCGTATGTATATTTCAAATTTTCATTTATATAGATGCTACTAATTTTGATTATATTGAAAAATTTGATTAGTTCAACACTATACGTATAGATATGTATTTGCAAAATTGACTTCCTTACCCGGCAGTTCAACGAACAAAATAGAATAAACTGTTAAGGTAGAGGTCCATAGCTCGCTTTTTGCGCGTTATGCTTTACACGCGTTTCATCCTCTTGTTTCGTTCTATACTTTGTTCGCGTTGAGTTACATGCACTGCTTTTCATGCGCCATTTTATTTTTGTTTTGATCAACTGTGTGCGTTTGTTTATAAATACTTATAAAGAAAAAATGGAGAGTGAAATCGAGTTTTTAAAAGAATTTGTGGAGTTAGTCGTAAAAGTAATCGATAACTAATATGCAAAAGTTGTTACTGAGAAAAGTGTGGTGAAAAGTTAATTAAAATACATCGCATTAATGAAAATATTCACATATTTTATTAAACAAGTTTTTTTTACTAAGAAAATTTTTTTATTGAAAAAAAAGAAAAAAAGAAAAAAATTATCCACGGCAAAATAATATTTATCGATAACGTAAGAAATAAAGTATTATTTAACATCTTTAGCATTCAAGAACAGCTGAATTTCTTTCATGGTGCTTGTAACGCGTACAAAAGTAGACCTACTTTTTGCTTTGAACGCGCCTACGCGTTCTGCGCTTTTTGCAATGTAACTTGTCACATACTATTACATTGATTCTACTTTTTTGACAGATGCATAGAAAGCGTAACGCGCAAGAAGCGAGCTATGGACCTCTACCTTTAGGATTGGCTGTAACTAGTTGTAATTTAGAGCAGCTACGTACAGGCCATATTCACAATGTGGAAACTTTTACAAAAGAGCTTTTGTGCTTTCACACCCACGAGAGCACAACAGTCAATCAGATCTCGATGACAGCAAAGCTTGCTTTTACTTTGCTTTTAAAAAGAGCTTTCAAAGCTGTTTGTTTACCTGAAATGCAAATATCAGAGTGTGTGTGTGGGTGTTTTGACGTAGCTTATTTGGAGCCAATTAAGCTCAAATTAAAACTGAAAATCAAGCTATACTATGCATTGTGCCAAATGAATCGACTCCATCATGGATTACGGGGGAAGAACAAAATAAGTGATGCATTTTGCTTAACTTTTGTTAAGCAGACTGGCGGGCATAAGCAAATATATTTTGAAATTCTCACGTCTGTGTGTGAGTTTGTGCGTGTACAAAACACTTTAATAAATTACATCTATTTTCTACTTTAATGGAATTTTAATAGTGTTGGTGTATATGATCCGCACGCACACATACATACATATGTACATACCAACTTATAAATATGCAGAATGGCAAACATGCATACAAATTTAGTCCACAAATACATGGTTGGCATGTATGGGCTGCATGCAGTAAGTGAGTTGTCTGAAAAGTTCAATAGTAATCGATAAATTTTATATATATATATATATATATATATAATACATACGTGTAAACTAGAGATGAGCGATTTTTCGAAACCTGTTACTTTTTCGCAGCGATTGAAAAATCACTAATCACAACTGTGACTGAATTTATCAAGTAACAGCTTTTGGAAATATACAGGGCAATCATGAATAAAATTCCGCGTGAAAATTTTCCCTGGGAACAATTAGAACTAATAGCAAGTAATAGGGAAAACAAAAAATTCTATCTCTTTGTTATTTTGGCCAGTGTTTAGGTTTAAGTTGATTTCCTTTTAAGCTAATTGGGCCTAATATTTCAATGCAAATAAAAATCCATTTATTTACAGTTTTTCCCTATTTCCCTAATTCTAATTGGAAAAGGGAGAAATTTCATGCGGAATTTTATTCATGATTGCGCTGATAGTTCTTTCATACAAAATGTGAATGTTCTTGTATGCTTACTTAACAGCACACAAAGCTACCACATGAATTTTTTTTATACCACCACCATCGAGAAAAAATCGTCAAATCGTGTCAAATCGTCTTTTCTGGCAACTATGTATAGCTCTCACATTTTTGTATTTGCAATTTTACTGTCTCTCTGCCTCTTATACAACAATGCCCAATATTTGGATGGGGTTGCTTGCTAATTGTTTGTTCTTGCCGCTCTTCTTATTAGTATGTATCAAAATACAGAAGAGCTGAAATGTGTTAAAACGTGATCACAGTCACTGTTTAATTTCACTGCTGTTCTTCTTATGAGATTTGGTCAAAATAATAAAACTGCTACAAACAAAATACTTCTAAACTGTGCTCACAGTCACAGCGATTTAGAAATCACGTTCACAAAGAACAACATTATGAGTATTAAAAAATCACAGTATCGCTCAACACTAGTGTAAACTGATATCTTATAGTATAGGTATAACAAATATTATTTTACTGAAAATAAAGATCGGTAAGGATATTTTAAGAAAAATAAATTTTCTATGGAAAGTACTTACAGTGAACTCGCGATAATATGAACTGATTAAAACCAAGCCACTTCACTTTTTCAGGATTGTTCGTATGCATTTGCGAACGGCATCTAATTTTCATTTAAAAAACTTAAAAATAAAATTTTTTTATGTTTAAGTTTTTATTTATTATTGATTGGACTTGAAAAAATAACAATTTATTTTTGCAAAAAAAAAAAAAAAGTTATTGTGCCAAAAATTCAGTGACTAACTTTTTTTCTTTTGATCCATCACCTCCCTGTCGGAGAATGTGTGGTTGACTACAAAAGTGATCAGCTTATAGTTAACTTTTCTTAGACTAACGAAGAGCTAACTAGAATGTCATCCAGAACTGACCCAAAATGAATTCTTAAGTTAAGTATGTAATCGGATTTGGTGAGAGGCAACAAGTTAACTTTCAGCTGCATTAGAACTCATTTCAATTTTATATTAACATTTTGTTATTATTATTTTAAATAGTACTTTAGCTGGGTAGTAGCGCGTTGACTCTACAACGTGTGATGATCATAATTCCCTCCCCAGCAATATTTTTTGTAAATTTACTGACTCCCAGGTGACTTAAAAAAAATGTACTTTAAGTTAGTCGAAAAGTCATGCAGAGTAAGACAATTGACTACCGCCTAGGACATCGCAATGTTAAAATAGTCAGTTGATTACATTGAAAAGTAATCCAAGTGTCAGTCAGTGCTAGTTGCGAAATAGTTAGTTTGAAGTTAGTTTAAAATTAACGGAATTTCCGACAGGGCTTTTAATCGGCTCGCTCTCTCAACTGTCTCAATGCCTTCAAATCTTGTTGATCAACCATTTCATATTTTAAAGCTTTTGCACTAAAATCATATTTTGAAGTAGTCAATGGAAGAAAAAAGGTCATATATAAGGGTGTTCATATTATCGCGAGTTCACTGTATGAATTTTTTATTTTATTTGCAGTTATTGTTATCGATAAATTCTCGATTGATTAATATCCTATAGAAAATGACTGCTGCTGATAATAAACATTGGAAATTTTCTGTAAAAATGTTTTGATTGATGTTTTTTTATACATTTTTTTTGTTGAAATTTCTTTAGAATTTTTTTCGATAATTAAATTTTAAAAATTTTCTGTAAAAATTTTTGGATTGATGTTTTTTATAACTTATTTTTTGAAAATTTTCTTAAGAGTTCTTTCAATAACTAAATTTGGATATTTTTTTATAGATTTTTTTTTTTTAAATTTTTCTATAGATTTTTTTACGATAATTTAATTTGGAAATTTCCTTTAAAGAAATTTAATTGATAATTTTTTATATATATTTTTTTTATTTTCTTTAGAATTTTTTTCGATAATTAAATTTTGAAAATTTTCTGTAAAAATTTTTGTATTGATATTTTTTTATTTTTTATTTTTAATTTATATAAGATTTTTTTTCGGTAATTTAACTTTGGAAATTTTCTGTAAAAATTTTAAATTAATATTTTTTTATAGAGTTTTGTTTTTGCAAATTTTGTATAGAATTTTTTTGGATAGTTAAATTTTGGAAATTTTTGTTAAAAATTTTTGAATTGATATTTTTTTATAATAAAATTAAATTTAGAAAATTGTGGTTAACAATTTTGTATGAATATTTTTTTATAAACTTTTTTTGGAAATTTTCTATAGAATTTTTTTTAGATAAATTAATTTTGGAAATCTTTAAAAAAATTTAATTGATTTTTTACAGATTTTTTTTACATTTTCTTTAGATTTTTTTTTCAATAATTTCAATTTTTGGTTTTAAAATTTTCTGTAAAAATCTTTGGATTGCTATTTTCTTTATAATTAAATTAAATTTAGAAAATTTACATTAAAATTTTTGGATTGATATTATTTTATAGATTTTTGTTTTTGCAAATTTGCTATAGAATGTTCGATAATTAAATGTTGAAAATTTTCGGTAAAAATTTTGGATTAATATTTTTTTAAATTTTTATAGAATTTTATTCGATAATTAAATTTTGAAAAATTTCTGTAAAATTTTGGATTGATATCTTTCTATAATTTTTTTTTGGAAATTTTGTTTAGAATTTTTTTTTCGATAATTTGAAAATTTTCAGTAAAATTTTTGGATTGATATTATTTTATAGATTTTTGTTTTTGCTAATTTTCTATAGAATTTTTTTTTCGATAATTAAATGTTGTGAATTTTCGGTAAACATTTTGGATTAATATTTGTTATATTTTTTTTTATTTTTTTATAGAATTTTTTTTTCGATAATTAAATTTTGAAAAATATCTGTAAAATTTTGATTTGATATCTTTTTATAATTTTTTTGTTGAAAATTTTGTTTAGAATTTTTTTTTTTTTTTGATAATTTGAAAACTTTCAGTAAAATTTTTGGATTGATATTTTTTTTATAAATTTTTTATGCATTTTTTCTTTAGAATTTTTTTTCGAAAGCTAAATTTTTAAATTTTCTTTAAAAATTTTGGATTGATATATCTTTATAATTTTTTTTTCAAATTTTTTTTTTTTATTTATGAAAATTTTCAGAAAAATTTTTGGATTGATGGATATTTTTAAAACTAAAAAGAAATATGACTGATTTTGTTATGATTTTATTTTTAATTTTTTTCGGAAGATATCTATAGAGAGAATTTTATAAAAAATATTTATCATCGTGTTTAAAATTTTTTGCACGGCCTGCGTATGTGTTGCTTTGTAGTAGATTATTTTACTAACAGAAATTTTTGCAAAAACTTCATCTTAATGTTGGCTATTAAATTTTTCATGCTGCTGCTGTAGTTTTATTGTTGTTAAATATTTTTGTTTTGTTGGTTATTTCCATTACTGCTGATAGTAGATTTTAACAATCTAATCGATTGACTTTCTCACATACGAGTATGGCCAAAAATGTGGACAGACATACAACACACATTTAAATATGTAAAGTATAAATTTATAAGGGCAAAAATAATTTTCATAGACATTTCTTTTTCTTATTTGTAAATTAAATTGAACTGGTCAATGAAGAGAGAGAAGAGCAATAGTTGTGTGCAAGGCGATTTGCAACTCTGCATAAAATGCATGTATATTTCTGTGGCAAAAAGGACAAAGTGCTTAAGTCGAGATAAGCACATTGTGAGTTAGTGACACTTCTGTAATCTCCACATTCAAAAGTACCTGTGACAAGAATTTCTATTATTTTATGTTATAGTGCAATAAATTGGTGCTTATCTTTTTCCGACTTATAATCTCATACGTAATAATAGCTTAATTTAGCTTATACTTTGATATTATTTCAAATTGAATTTATTCGTTACAGTGTGTAGAACGATGTTTTTCTAAAAAAAAAAAATCAAGTGAACACCGAATTTCTAAATTTAATTGCAAAAGAAGTAAATTTCTAAAAATCGACTTGAAAGTTTAATGCCACAGATTTGTTGGTGCAAAATCTCCTGCTGTCAGAAAATGTCCGAACGTTTTGCTTGATTTGACACCAGATAAATTAACAGCTGATTACCATTTCCTGAAACGAGATCACTTGGTGTCAATGCGCCTTTTGTTTGTGTTTTTAGTTGTGCTGGAGATATTCTAAAACAACATCTGAAAGGTTTTGGTGAGATTTGCCAGTTTTACCCATGTCCTTCCACCTGCTTGTTGGTTTGAATTGATTTCATAATCAAGCAAACAAATATAATAAATTCAAGCATAGAAACTTAAAACTATAATTTGCCAATAAGTACCGCCCTAATGCCAAACCCTACACACATACTAAATTAAGTTAATTCTACTGTATTTGAAATGAGTCTGTTTGGCTTCTTTTTTCAAAATATCAATTTTAAATTTAATTAAAAAAAAAAACAGTTTGCCAAAGTCTTTAGGAAATATGCTGCTCGCAAACACACAAAACGCAAAAATGAATTTGCATAAATAAGCATGTGTTTATATAATAGTTTGCCTTTATTTTATATTGTTAATTTATAAAGGATTAAAAAGGATTTTCATACATATGGAGTATTTTTTATTTTCTATTGTTAGTTGGTTTTTAGAACAAAGTTTTTTTATTCAGAATTTATCCAACATTTCACTTTTCAAAGTGTGGCTTAATTTTGGAAAGGCATAAATATTCAATTAAATGAACTAAAAGTATTATATTGCTAAATATGTGATTTGATAACTTTTAGAGACAATGTGCACGTGCCAACTATCTGTCATTTAGAAAATTGTCTTTGAGTCACTAATAAAAATGATTTAGCAATTTAGTTTTATTTTCAAAGACTGTTGAAAAATAAAACAATTTCCTTTTAAATTTTAAATTATTTTCTTAAATTTATTCAATATTTAAAGGATAACAAAAATGTTTCCTTAAACCAGCCAGTTTAGTGTTTTTGAAGTTTTGTGGTAAAGAAAGCGTCAAAAAGTTATTTTTTCCCTTCTATACACTCTCATGTTTGTTGTTTGTTTTACAGTATCCTAAAGCAAAGCAAGAGAAACAAAATCAAAATAATTTTTAAAATTCTAAAGAAAGCTTAGGAGACCATATGGCAGTAATTTTTAATTTTTAATATTTAACGTACAGTAGCCAATTTTAAAATTGCCGCGAAAGCTGAAACTTTTATCTTCCATGGCAAAAGATTTTGTTTTTCTGCAGGTAATGCAGTTTGTCTTAAGAATTTTTCACTCAATTAATTCATTTGGCTCTTTGTATGCAAAAAACTTTCTTGTAATCCTATAAGTAAACTTTTTTTTTTTGAAGGTATTGTATTTTTTTAAAATTCTCAAACAAAAATAATGGGTTATTCAGTCAATTTGTAAGTACTTAAACTTTCTTTGCATTCTAGTAAGCAAAATTTTTGCTGGGTTTTTCCTTTCAACTATTGAAATCAGATGTGAACGTAGATTCATCAAAGCAGAAGTACTTGAAATAATATGTCTGTATGTCTATATGGCTATTTTCAATTCGTCAATTATTAAGTACCAAATGCATATTGTTGCCAAAAATCTACATATCGTTTTTTTCGAAATAAATACTCAAAACTATTATCTACATCTTTTTAATGATTTTGTTGGTAATTTGCGCTTAAATTGTTATAATTTTTTTAAAAACATAATAAGAAAATTGGGTCAGATCTAACACAGAATTTGGAAATTGCCTTCTTAGAGTTTTTAGTTTCTTGAAAAATGTATATTTGGTCATTCCTCAATTATTTTAGTACCAAATGCATATTGTTGCCAAAAATCTACATACCGTTTTTTCCATAACAAATGCTCAAAACTATTATCTATATATTTTCAATGATTTTGTTGGTAATTTGCGCTTAAATTGTTATAATTTTTTTAAAAACATAATAAGAAAATTGAGTCAAATCTAACACAGAATTTGGAAATTGCCTTCTTAGAGATTTTAGTTTCTTGAAAAATGTATATTTGGTCATTCCTCAATTATTTTACTACCAAATGCATATTGTTGCCAAAAATCTACATACCGTTTTTTTTCATAGTAAATACTCAAAACTATTATAAAAGTTTTTTAAACGATATCCTTTGTAATCTGCTTCTTAATTGTTGTGGACAAATATTTTTTAATACAGAATAAGAAAATCGTGCATTTAAGGGCCAAATCTAACGCAGAGTTTGAAAATTTCCTTTTTAGAGTTTTTAGATTCATGAGAAACGGCTATTGTTCATTCTTTAATTATTTTAGTACCAAATGCATAATGTTGCCAAAAATCTACATACGGTTATTTTTCAAAATTAAAACTCAAACTGTTATTTAGATTTTTTTTAAATTAATTTTTATGTACTCTGCGCTTAAATTGTGAAGAAAAATTTTTTTAATAAAAAAAAAAACAAAATCGTGCTCTTAAAGGTTAGATCAAACGCCATCTTATATACACCCTTTAATCCACCTTTTGAAAATATCGTTACTATGCAAAATTAAATTAGCAAATACTTGCGACTTGAAATTGAAATAAAATAGCAATTCTGTGTAATTGGCTTTTTAGCAACAAAATTTTATGCCACTAGTGTTGGAATACGACACATATGTATGTATGTATATAATATATTTTATTATCAAAGTTAATATCTAGATTTTTTAAATAATTTTTTATGTAATCTGCACTGAAATCGCTATGTTTAATATAGAGTAAAAAACAAGCATTTAAGTGTTAAAGCTTACGCAAAATTTTAAAAGAATCTTCGTGGAGTATTTCGTGTCATAAAAAAGCTGTAATAAAAAATCTACACCTACTTTAAGCGTCTTCTGAAACAATTTTTACTTTATAAAATTAAATAAGCGAACTCTCGTGATTTTAAATTGAAATATAATAACAATTTTATGTAATTGGCTTTGCTAGTAAAAAAATTTATGCCACTAGTGTTGGAATACGACACATATGTATAATGTTCATTCCTGAATTATTTTAGTACCAAATGCATATTGTTACCATACCGTTTTTTTAAACTAAATAGTCAAAAATATTGTCTAGGTTTTTTAAAATGATTTAAAAGGTAATCTGCGCTTAAATTAGTATAGAATTTTTTTTGAATACAAAATAAGAAATTAGTGCATTTAAAAGTCAGATCTAATGCAGGATTCGAACAAAAGACTTCTTAGAGTTTTTAGTTTCCCTCAACTATTTTATTACCAATTGCATATTGTTGCCAAAAGTCTACATACCGTTTTTTTCAAACTAAATAAATACTTAAACCTATTATCAAGATTTTTAAAAAATATATTTCAGATAATTTGCGATTAAATTGTTAAAGAAAAAACTTTTTTTTAATACAAAATAAGTAAATCATGAGAAATCTTTAAGCCGCATTGTGAAATTATTTTTACTATACAAAATTAAATTAGCAAACACTCGTGACTTTTAATTGAGATGAAAATAATAATTCTACGCAATTGCTTTTATTAGCAACAAAATTTAATATCACTAGTGTTTGAATATCACACCTAAAATTTTTCATTTACCTCTTTCCGCATCTTCTTTCCCATCCAGTAGTTTATTTATTTTTCTGCAGTTGTTGGCTAGGGCATTCTTATAAACGACTCTTATGCTAAAAATATTCCTATAACCTTAAATTTCTTATTATTACATATTGTCTGGGCAAATTAGTGTAAAATGTTTGTTGAATATTTTTAACAAGCTTGGAAAAAAAGAGATAAAACTGAAGAAAATGGAAACCATGAATGTAAGAAAAGAAAAACCACTGAAAAAGATATGAAGAAAATCAACATAAATAATTCATTATTGCCGCCTGGTTGAACATAAATCAAAATGCCACACATACCACATATGGCACGCGTTAACCGTTACCCTACGATGACGCACAAGTGTTGGTTTGAGTGCCAGAGCACACTTTATTATATCTACCCGATAGAGTATGAGAGACTGTCTCAAATATGCACTAAGTTGCTGCACACAATCTTGGCATTTCGATTCGAGGCTAAGGACTACTAAGACGCTCAACAACTAACTCCCTGTATCATTTAATATGGTCTCAGTTTTAAATATCAACAATAAACGCATTAAATTGTACATTTATTGTAAAATATATTTGAGCGTGAGTTTTAGAAATTGTTTTTTATTTTCTTATCAATTTGGGTCGCTAACTTAAAACTATTCATGTCTGCATATACATAAGTGTACATGTAGATGAGGAAATATTTGCAAACTACATATACTCAGGGAAACTTAAATGAAAGCAGCTGTCTTAAATCAAAGATGAGCTGGAGAATCTGAGTATCTGGTAATGGTAAGACAGCCTGCCGTATGAGCTGAGCATGCGAAGAACCATAAAATCACTGATCCCAATTACCGAATTAGTACATGTATTTCTTAATATTTTACAATTCATATTTATTTAAGATTCCCTTAATAAAATGTCCCCTACTGTTTAATACCGGCTTCCCTTAATCGTTCAAACAACCATCGAACTGTACATACACATCCAACGAAATTCATTCATCCATCTCCATCCAATATATTTATATACAGACAGTCAGTCTTTCATTCAGTCGTTCATTTATTCCGTCTTGTTTCTTCAGTTTAGAACTTTTGATTTTCCGTTTTATATTCTACTCAATTGCATCTTATTACCACATCGCACATTTCACACACGCATACCAATACCCACACACACTCTCTCTTACACACGCACACACACACAAGACATCTGTTAAATTAATACACCCACTAACATATCCTTACATCCTGGCACATTTGAATGCGAGAGCGAGTGAGTGAATGAATGCATTTGTTTGTTTTGTATTTCTTGGCATTGTTGTGTCTTGTTATCCACTGCCTTCTTTTTTGTTTGTTTGGGTTTCTTTTCCCCAATCTGCATGAGTGTGAGAGCGACTTTATACACGTACTACATGAATTCTAAGCAGAGTATTATGTGCATTCACTGGTAAATTATATGGAATAGTTGTAGGAATTTCTACTCTATTTGTCGTTTACTCCATTTGTGGTTTTATATATGGTGACACACACAAAAAGTTTGATAAGTCACCAAATGGGTAAGAAAATAAGAAAGCAATAATGTTGGTAATATGTATTGCCAAATAAAGAAATTGTGTGATTTTTCACGTACTGAAACTTGGAACTTTCGCAACTCGTGTTGTATATTATTAAAATAATATAAATAAATAAAGTAAAGCAATTTTAAATGTTTAGTTGAACTATAGAGAATTTTAATCAGAAATAATTTCTTAGTCGGGATTAAGTTCAGTAATTTCAATTATTATTGAATGAAATATTTTTTATTAATTAATGTGAGTTTCTAAAGAAGAGAAGAAAAATTAAATTTGACTTTATTAGCTGGGGGAAATACCGATATTTTTCTGTGCAGCAACGCACTTCATCAGCACCCAAGTCTATCTACTGGGGTAGAGATTGTTATTAACATCAGCTATTTAACGCAAATTTTTAATGAAATGGAATATGAGAAATGTTGTGTATACAATTATTGATTTACCTTTGGTAAACACATTTGTAACTATCACTATTCATTTTCTGTTTATCCGTTTTTTTAATTTTTATATTCAGGTTAGCACGAAGTTATGTCACTCTACCTAAGTATGTTTAACTATTCTTGCTTATCTTTTACGATCATCACATTAATTATTTTTACTTATTCGATGTACCGTCGGTACATACCTGTCAGTATTATTGTAGTGGATATTATGTTTACATTGTTTTTGCTTTCTACAGTTGATTTTACTTTCCAGTATATGAAACTGTGATTGCCAAGTGAACATATATTTGTCATAGTGATAGTTACAAATGTGTTTACCAAAGGTACATCAATAATTGTATACACAACATTTCTCATATTCCATTTCATTAAAAATTTGCGTTAAATAGCTGATGTTAATAACAATCTCTACCCCAGTAGATAGACTTGGGTGCTGATGAAGTGCATTGCTGCACAGAAAAATATCGGTATTTCCCCCAGCTAATAAAGTCTAATTTAATTTTTCTTCTCTTCTTTAGAAACTCACATTAATTAATAAAAAATATTTCATTCAATAAGAATTGAAATTACTGAACTTAAGCCCGACTAAGGAATTATTTCTGATAAATAAATAAATAAATTTTATTGAAAGGTACTTTTATTAAAAAGTTCTTGAATTAAAAGGTACTTTTATTAAAAGATACTTTTATTAAAATGTACTTTTATTAAAAGGCACTTTTATTAAAAGGTACTTTTATTAAAAAGTACTTTTATTAAAAGGTACTTTTATTAAAAGATACTTTTATTAAAAACTACTTTTATTAAAAGGTACTTTTATTAAAGCGTACTTTTTCAAAAAATACTTATTTAAAAGGTACCTTTTCAAAACACAAACATTTATTTGTAAAAAAAATTTTCCATAATTTTTTTTTTAATTTTCAATTGACCCACTTTTTACCACTTTGTATACCATGTACATATATTGGTGGCGTAAACAAATGCATTCTACTACATATTGTAAAGTTTCAATTCAATCCCCACAAACATATAAACGCTTACATGCACCCACTATATTTTGTCGTGTGTAGGAAAACATGTAAGAAATATCCTTAAAAAAATGTCCTTTAGATTCCTTCTCATGCAATTGTGGCTGCTTGTATTCGAACATTGTTCAACGTAGAAGATAACAAACGACACATGAAAATAAAAACCACCAAAAATTAGTGTTCAAGAAAAAGTAGGAAAATTTGGAGTGAAAATAAAATGAAATAATAAAGCAAGATTTGCCAAACACACTCATTTATAGTTTTCCTCATAAACGAAGACGCTTAAATGTTTTTCTATGTTAAACAAAGGATTTTAGTCGTATGCATTGCAACATTTGGTGGTATAACCTAAATGACCCCATTGACACTTTAAGCATGACGCATGATTTTATGCCAATTGACATGACATCAAGTCATGGTTCAATTGTAGAATTTTCCACTTTGGGTATCTCTTGTTTTTCTGGTTTTTTTTTTGTATGAATTAAAATGTTCTATTTTGGAGTTTATTTGGTATTAAATGAAATTAATTGAGTTGGATTTTTCTTTTCTTTTTTTTTTTTTTTTTGATAGAAGATGGTGAGAAATGAGGTCAGGTGAAAGGGTTAAAGAAATGAATAATTTTTGCCTTTGCTTTGAATTGCTGAATGTGGAACACTTCAATGCAGTTGAAAATTAAAGCATTCTTTTAGGCATTTTTAAAATATAATCTACAATGAGTGCATGGAAATAATTAATGTAAGCATATTTGATTTGAAAATTTTTCAAGCTTTTGCTTAATATTATTTTTGCTTAGTATAAATATCTGCAAAGAAGATTTTTTTCGAAAATTTTGACGCGGCCGCTGAGAGATTCTTGTTTCGTGTGAAACTGTCTGAAACTGAAACTTTCAAGTGGAACATAATACAGCACATCAAAGCTAAATTTGTTTAAGCCGACTTAAGCGATTAGTCCATATTGCCACGAATATATTCATGATCATTTATAAATTCTGGTGAAAAACGTCGTTTATTTATGACAAATTTTAAAATTAATTAGATAGATTATAAGACTATTTGAGAGTTATTTGATGTAACCAATTTGACAGTTCAAGTCGTATATTGTGGTTTTAATTGCCATTCTCGCGTATTTTAACTTCACCTCAAGTAAAATATATCGATTGGGCGACGACAGACAGTTTTTGGTTCACCCTCGGTCTGCTAAAACTAACTATTTCCAAAGTACTCGAATATTAACAAAGAATAAATCCCATTTTCCTTTTATGGATTTATTTTTGGATCCTTTAATAGTTACTGGTTGAAGTCAATAACTAAGAGAATAAATTTATCACAAAAATACCAAAAAAAAAAAAAAATCAAAAGCAAATCCAATTTTTTTGTCATCCTGTATTAGATGCATCCACCTGTAATGTAACAAACAATAGCAACAAAAAAAAAACGAAATGTAACATCTTTCATCCCACTGTTATTCAGCATTTATACAATTAAGTTCTCTTCTTGTTTGGCTTTCCATTACAAAAAAAAACCAAAAATTGAAATAACCAGTTCCAATTTTTTTCAAGGTATGTTTTATTTTCATTTCTAAATATATTGCACGAGGGTCATCTTAAAAGTGTTTTTTTTATAGGTATGTAGATATTTTAGACAAATTGATATTCACTAAAGTTCTTATGGAATCGAAGGTTTTTTTTGATAGAATAGTTTATTCGATTAATCGAATAAATTTTTTTCTTTAGGAGATCTCAAAAAAAATTTTTCTCTTTACTTACATTTTATAACATAATATAAAAAGAATTTTTTTATTTGGTAATGCATTGAATAATCGAATAAAAAGTTAAAATTTATTCGATTAATCGAATATTTTTTTAAATATTAATTCTAACAGCTTTCAATTTCGTATTTCAATTTATAATGCTTAGTAAAATTCAAAAATCGTTATACTTTATTGAATCTAATAATCGAATATCGCTATTCTTTATTCAATTTCAATTAATCGAATAAACCTAAAGAAATACTATACTGTTCACAGAAAAATTTGTTTTTCTAAAACGGCAAATGCTTGTTCCCGCTTTGCTCATGTTTTTATGATCTATTTAGCGGATGAAATTTAAAATTTACTCGATTAGTGTCAGAAATAGTTCTACTATATAAAAAATTGACTGCTAATCGTTAGTGACTTAGATTTCATATACATTTTAGAAACAATTTAAGCCGTTATTGATATAAGTAATCGAATAAAACCAAAAATTTATTCAATTAATCGGAAAAAACAATACGCTTATGTCCCTCTTTTGTTATCTTTAATTTATATTAATATTGCACCAAATAATCGAATTGAAATTTCGAATAAATTAAAAATTTATTCGATTAATCGCAGGAAAAAATCCCATGGGTATCAAAAAAATTAACACCTATTCGTTAGTGATGTGAATTTAATTTCAATATTAGAAATAATTTTAGCCGCCTTTGATATACATAATCGAATAAAACCATAAATTTATTCGATTAATCGGGTAGTTAAACAAATATTTGCTGAAAAAATCAATATTTGTCTATTTTTTGTAATCTTATTCTTTAGTCGATTACAATTCTATAGTAATATATGTATTTATATTGCGTCGAAATCTATTTGATTGCATGCGAAATTTAAAATTTATTCGCTAATCTCACAAAAAAAATTTCCATCAGTATTAAAAAAATAGATAGATATTTGTTAGTGATATATTATATCAATATTAGAAATAATTTTATTCACCATTGATATAAGTAATCGAATAAATTTATTCGATTAATCGGGTATACAAATACAATGTTTATTTCTTCTTTTTGTAATTTAGTTCTTTAGGTGGCTTAAGTTTTAGATTCATATTGCATCGAATCCTCTATTAATGCAAATAATCGAATAAAATCTAAAAACTGTTGGATTAAGCGAATACAATTTTTGCTAGGAAGAAAAAAATTTTTTTTATTGTATTTTTCTGCATTCAAATAAACTTTTTTATTTATAATCGAATTAATCAATTGTTCGAATAAAAAAAATTTTAAATTTTTTTACTTTGTCATTCGACTAAGTTTTTTCTTCATATTTATTTAGCCCAGCGAATAAAATCGATTTTTTTTTCGTTGCTTGAATCATTTGCTTCTTTTTTTCCCTTGAACTCGTATTAAAGTTAACTCTAGTAAAGAGAAAGTGGTTTATGCCCCAATTATGTTCGACAATTTTGTTGTCTTGTCTATAGATGGCAGAAAGTCGCAGTTGTGATTCTTTAAGGCTCAACAAATGCACAGTCTTTAAAAATTAAAAAAATTTTTGATTAATCGTATAAAAAGATAAATTTTAATTAATCAAATCAAGCTTTAAATTTATTCGACTACATATTCGAATAATTTTTTTGTTGAAAATATAAAACTTTTGAAAATTGGAGCCTGCTAACCCAGCAACCGATTATGAATAAAACATTCGTTATTCATTCAAATAATCGAAAACTCAAACAAAAATTGTTGTTAAAGATTAGTTATCGAATAGGTCTTGAAACTTTCTTCGATTAAAATAAAAAATATATTCAATATAAAATGTTTATAATTTATTTTTAGAGCAGTTTTAAAAACAAAAATCTTAAGCAAGTGATGCGAATAAAAGTTGTAATTTATTCGGTTACAGCAGCAAATAATTTTGGTGGTTTTAACAATTAAAATTGCTCAGATGAAAATTTTTTATTCGCTTTTCATTCGAATAATCGAATAAAACTAAAATTTTTTTTCGATTAATAGTATAAAAATCAAAATTTTGTTTAGTAAACATTAAACTGGTAATAAATTTTTGTTACATATATATTCGATAAATAGATTAAAACTTAGTATTTATTCGATTATTCGAATAATTTCTTTTGAAAATAAATTTTTTTTTGAAATTTGGAGCTCTGCTAACCCAGTAAACGATTATGAATAAAATATTCGTTATTCATTCAAATAATCGAAAATCAAACAAAAATTGTTGTTCCAGGTTAGTTATCGAATAGGTTTTGAAACTTTCTACGATTAAAATAAAAAATATATCCGTTATGAAATATTTATAATTCTATTTTGTAACTTATTCGGTTACACAGCAGCAAATAATTTTTGTGGTTTTAACAATAAAAATTGGTCAGGTTGCGCTTTTTATTTCGGTATACGAAAAAAATTCAATTCGAATGAAAAATTCGAATAATCGAATAAAATTTAAAAAATTTTCAATTAATTTAATAAAAAACTCGATTTTTTAGTAAACATTAAACTTTTATTACATTTTTGTTATATATATATTCGATTAATCGATTGAAACTTAATATTTATTCGATTATTCGAATAATTTTTTTGTTGAAAATATAAAAATCTTAAAATTTGGAGACCTACTTAAAAGCAAGTGATTATGAATAAAATGTTAGTTATTCATACAAATAATCGAATATTGAAAGGAAAAATTTTTGTTTCAGCTTTTGTTGCAATAATTTTCAAGGCGACTAATTAACAACCTTAGATAGAACTAGACTTGTATCGAACTCTTTCAGTAGCTCGTTTTAGACGCAAACCTATAATCAAACCCATGTAATTTAAAATATGGAACATCCGTTTGTTCCTGGTCCTTCATACCTTCTGATGTTTGTTTAGTTGTGAGTGTTGCCATTTTTAAAAATTGTAATGTATGTATGTATCATGATATTTAAAAAATATTTTAGAGCATGGAAAAAAATATTGAAACTGCGTGAAAATTAATTTTTTTGCTCACTTTTTAGTTTGTCCTCCTACTGCATGAAAATGATTGTGACATAAGCCACGCAGTTGCATGTGCATGTGTGTGTGTGTGTGTGTGTGTGTATGTATGCATGCATGCATGTATATGTTGACAAATCTTGTTGCCATGATGGTGGACCACAGGTATTCATTTGAGTAAAAATCATGAGATTTTAATTGTGTGCTGTTTGTGTAGTTGTTGTAGATTTTGGGAATATTTTCTCCTTTTGATTTTTTTGCTTGCTATCGTTGTTGTTGCTGATTGTGTCGTTCGTTGGTCACTCACTCGTCTGTTCGTGCAGTCGTTTGTTATGTTGAGTGTTTCAGTTACAAAAGCAATATTCAAATCCCTGCACAACATGCGCGTGTAAATGTGGGTGGATGGTATCGTATGAAGCAGTGGACATCTAATAAGTGCTTTGTGGTAAACATTTTTATTATTTTTTTAGTTAATATTTGGGGTTACTACAAAGCGTATGTATGTATATACATGGTCGAACATAGCGATTTCCCATACATTCATTCTGACCAACTTTAATTGGTATTAAAAGATTTTTGGCTAAAAACGCTTTAGAGGCTTTAAAGTTTCTAATGTTAATGTTCTCAAATGTTTCCTTAACAAAAAAAAAAAAAAAAATAAAACATTGCCAGTCGGGCCTAAATGTAAAAAAGTGTAGTTAATAGTAAGTCAAAGGATACTTTCATTAAATTAATCTCTTTAATTTCAATAATGCCAAATGATTCTCAGTAAATTGCCTTTCTCTCACTCATTCATTGCCTTTATTATCCGAATAAATGTCATAATCTCAGTATGCTGCCAAATCCTTAACAATTACTTTCAACTTTATTGTGTTCAAAGTCTTTTGTTAAAAACCTTAAACGAAAAGTAACGTTTTCAAAAGAAGTATTTTGTTATTTACTTATTCCTGGCCGAAGGGTAGAATAAATGCTTGTGTAACAAAGAAACTATTTCCAAAATTCAATTATAATCTAAATACTAAAAATTATGCTTTGGGTTTAAATAACAGTAGAGAGGGCCAACAAATATGTTAATATTAAGGTAAATAATTTTTTTAATGAAAAATGTTTTTAAAAAAACTTTTAAAGTATGAACTAAAATTTCCAACTTCTTGTTAACATTCCAATAATTTTTTATATTATACGAATAATCGAAATTTTTTTTTAACAAGATTTGGGAAAAAGCATTTTTTAGCATTCTTAGTGAATAATCCTAAATATTTTTATTCATTAATTATTCGAATAAATGAATAAAAATTATAAGCGATTAATCGGAAAGTTATTTAAAATAATTAAAAAGAATATTCTAATGAAAACAACAATATAAACTCAAAAATAATATTACAAAAATTTATATTAATTTCGAATAATCGAATATTTTTTTATTATTTCGAATAAACCAAAAATTTTTCATGAATATTACGAACTAAACAAACAAGATTTTATACGGAGTTAGTGTAAAGTTTTAAAATTCAAGTCGAAATTTCAGGTCGTTAGTGATTTGTATAAATTTTATTCGAACAAAGTTTTAGTCGATTAAACGAGAATTTCTAAATTTTTTTCGATTAAAGCACATTTTTAAGTTTTAATTTTTTTTATTAATATTTTCCAACTAATTGAAGAATTTTTTATTTTATTCGATTAATCGTTATACTTTTATTAAGAGATTGATATAAGAACTTTAAATTCGAAAGAAAATTTTTAAGTGAAAATAAAACTTCAACAATATTTTTCACTTAGATGCTGTTCACATATTGTGTAACGCTCCAAAGGTGGGAGGGGGGAGTTAACGATTTGTTACGGTTTAGAAAATTTTAACTAAAAATTTTGTAAACAGCACTACAAAGGGTGGGGTGGGAGGGGGGTGTTACGTAATATGTGAACAGCCCGTTAATGGAATAATATTTATTATTTATTTTGTTAGTACAATCGCACAATTTTCGTTGTGAGTTTGAAAAAATATGATAATAAATTTTTTTTAGTTGGAAGAATAGTTTGTGCTCGCTATAAATTGATGAAATAAAATTTAATCGAGTATATTTTTCAATTATTTTTCGAATGAATTTAATAATGAACGAATAATCGTTTATTACAACATATTTATTTGATGCGAATAATCGCACAGTTTTTTTATATAAAAATTTTGCATAAAACTAACAGTTTTTAAACAGATTTACTGAAACATCTCAAGACTCTAATGTAAATTTCTAGTCCTTAGTGATTGGAATAATCAAATAAAATTTTATTTGATTAAACCAGAAATTAGTCTAAAAAAAGAATTATATATTTAATGAAAAAAAGTCAATTAATATGCATATACAAATGTATATATATTCGACTAAGCGAAAAAATAATCGAAGGAAATAATTTAATTTTTTAATGAAAAACGTGGATTAATATTTATTTGAAAATATTTATTTTGCTTTCCCCAATATTGTGGCATACATATGTATTTAATAGTCCTCAAAACAGCCTTCCTGTTCGATTTGAGATTCGTTTTATTCGTTAATCGTTATGCCAAAAAATTAAAAACTTGGTATTTTTTAACGAGTAATCAAAAGTTCCCAAAATTGGACAAGAAGACTCTCTTGAGGGGTGCTAAAAATATCACAAAATTGGAGAAATAAAAATTATATTTTGAAATAGTTCTAATTTGTTAAAAAGTTATTTCTTTCGATAAATTTTTCGAATTTTTTTTTTTTTTTTTTTTTTTTTAGTAAAAGGTCTTTGAACTCGATGTTTATTCTTTAACCATTCGAATAGAATTTGGAATTTTTCGATTTGTCGAGATTTGCTTGTCGTTTATTAATACAATAATCGAGCAACTGCTATATAATATAACCAGTTTTCAAAATGCTAAGTAAAAAATTTTAAGACTCGAATAATTTATATATATTACATATATTCATTGTTCATTCGAATAATCGAATAAAGTTTAAGATTCAAAATAAAAGATTTAAAATAAAAGATTTAAATAAAAATTGTTAAATACAAAAATAATATTCGTGCAAAATTTGTTAAATAATCGAAATTTTTTATTCGAATAATCGAACGGGTTTTTATTAAAATTTTTGTAAATTCTTTTCATTCCTTATTTATTCAAATAATCGCTTAAAAATTTATTCCAATAACTCAAAAGCTATTCCTGATTTTCTTAATTTTTTTTTCGTATTTAAGAAAATTTGTAATAAAAAAATATTAGATCAATACATGTCATATAATCGAATAATTTAAATTTAATCGAGCAATTTTTCAATTATTCGTAATTCGATTAACCGGCAAGGTCGATTATCCGGAAAATAAAAATCTTAACTGTTTTTCTAATTTTTTTTTTTTTTTGCAAGCCAAAATATCTTTCTTCCTTACAATACATATCTATGTATGTTTTGATTAACCACAAGCATAAAATCCATGAACATTTCTTTTATCATATTTAGTACATAAAAAATATATGTAAGTAAATAAAAAAAATAAAAAAAAAAATTAAAAAATTTAAAAAACCACTAACATCTGTTGTTCTATGAACCGGGAAAATCGATTATCCAGAATGCTAACGGTTCCGATCACTACGGATAATCGAATCCTAACCGTACATATTATTACCTTTTTACCTTAAAAAAAACATTGTTTTTGTAGGTTCGTAGATTTTCAATTAAATAAAAAGAACCAAGTATACAGTTCTTATCAAATAAGGCACTTTATTTACTCAACACTGATTATTAAGACCTTCACAAGCGCACACATTGTTAAATAATTCCACAAAAAAACAACGCTGACTTTGACTAACTGCACTGCTTAGCGGCAGCATGGCCCTTTTTATACTCAGCATAAAGCTTCTAGAATAAAGTCAGCAACCTAAATAAAATTCACAGCACATTCAACAGAGTCTCAAATACTGTTCATTGTGTTGGTTTTTGTGTATGTATGTTGGCAATAGCATGAGTATGGAAGCATTATAGTTGTTGTTGCTATTTGTACCCTTCGTCTGCATTGGATTATGTGTTTGCGTGGTTGTACATTTCTTAATAAGCATTAGTTCGCGTTCATTCTGTTGGTTTCGAATAGAAATTTTTATTCGTTATCTCAATAAATAATCGAATAAAATTTATAATGGATTAGAAAACAAATTAATTTTTGATACTAAATATTTTAATTTTTTGCCTGCATATTCATATTCTTATGCTAATTTTGCCCGCTTAACTGTCTCATTTTGTGATTAAAAACAATATGTGGTGACAATGGAAACCTGCAGCAGGACCAAAAACATCAAAATGACATTTGCCCACAACAATAGCTGTAGCACAAGCAACAATAACAATATAGACGTTAACAATGGCTGGTTATAAAACAAACCTGGCCCATACTAAACTACATGATTAACAAGATGTAAAAATTATGAAAAAAAATGAAATAAAAAAAAAACTGAACATTAGATTTCTGTTGCCAGCAAAATTCCGTAAGAACAATAACAACGCAGCAACAGCAGCAGCAGCAATGTACCTGTTCTAACAACAACAACAACACTGTGAAACCAAGATTCAAATGCACAAAACACATTTGCAATTACCAGCCGACAAAATCGAACTCAAACACTCCATCCAACATACAAGTTGTTGTTTAAATTTACAAAAATATAAAAGTGAATTGCAGCATACTCTAGGGATTTTATATATTTTGGTACAAACAAATAAATGAAAGTACAAAAACACAACGAAATATACTCATAAATACATACATATACATATATATATATATACATACATACAATTCTATTTTACCAAAAATGTCGGACAGCATCATCATCATCATAATGTCATATAACATTGTCTGATCGACACACATGAATACAAAATAGCAGCAACAACATATACTCGTACACCATAATGAAAAAGCAATGATGTCCTTTAACTTAACAATAAATGTGCACACATTGGCATAACCTCTCAAACCGTAAATGAATGAAATGAAAAAGCAGAGCCCCATACATACCAGTACATACATTTGTACATAAACACAATACCCATGTCAATAGTACCCATATACACAAACACATCTGCACACACACATCCCCTGATGAGGAACGAACACTCATTGAATACACAATTTTCATTTCACCACAGTCACCAATAACCAGTGGCCTCATAAGTTTGATTTTTTTTATTTTGAGAAATTCACAAACTCCAACATACGGTAAATATGGATACACATCCATTTTACTCACTATGCGATCACTCACTCTCTTTTAAAGCACACGCATACACCCATCCTTGGACAATGGCGTACTCTATCATTCTGTAACGGTATGTGAGAGACCACAACACAAACACAAAAACGGGAACATTAAACTGAAAGAGCACCAGAGGTGCTTTTAAAAGAGTGTATTCGTTAGAGACAAAAATTAGATGTTCAGGTGTACGAGTATGTGATGTAAATATTTTTGATTTAAATTCGATTGAAGAACGTAAAAAGTTGTGATGTACACCAGAGAATGACAATAAGTACTAAAAAAATATACGAGTGCTTAAGTATTTATAGTATTTATTCTTAATTTTAGTAACTGTGTATAAGAAATATCGTGCCATAACCGAAATAACAACTTAAGCGACATAATTTTCGAACTTAAGTTTTTGATCTGGAGTCAGCTTACTCAACGACCGGCAATAAGGATTTCGTAGAGGCCGCTCTACGGGAGACCTACTTGCCCTCCTCTCGGGGAAATTGTGCAATTCAATCAACCATTTTGGCGAAAGTAAGGTGGTGGCTCTAGATATCTCCAAGGCGTTTGATAGAGTGTGGCATGGCGCACTTTTGTCAAAATGTATTGTCCTTGGTGTCGGTGATAACTTCTCTCGATTCTTATCGAGTTTCCTCAGAGATCGCACTATAAGAGTTGTTATAGATGGGATCTCATCAAATGAGTTCAAATTAAATTCAGGGGTAACGCAAGGTTCCGTTCTTTCACCAACTCTATTCCTTATTTTTATAAATGACCTTCTATGCAAAACTTTCAACCCTATCTATTCTTTCGCGGTCGACAGCAGCATTTGCCATTCTATCTCATTCAGCAATAGACCTAGCCTGCCAAAGGTTGAGGCTATGCGACAAACAATGAATGATACTCTAAATTATGATTTAGCAAAAATCTCTGAATGGGGTCATGCGAACAGGGTCGACTTTAACGCCCGTAAGACCCGATGTTGTATGGTTACTCATAGACGCATGACCGAAAATGCTGGTGGTATAAATATTAAGGAATCAGATGCTCTTGATGATCTTGGAATGAAAATACAGTGTGATGCCCGATGGACTGAACACATTTTTCAAGTTGCAAAAGAAGCATTCAAGTGCCTCGGGTTTTTAAAACGGTGCAAACGATATTTCACCCCATCCGATCTCCTTACTATTTATACCACTTATATCCGACCAAAAATGGAATACAACTCTCATGTATGGGCCGGCGCTTCAAAGTCTATTTTGGGGCTGCTCGGCCGCGTACAGGAGAGAGCGAAGAAGCTCATCGGTGACAGTAGGGTATTCAGCTCTATTGATTCATTGGAGCATCGACGCAATGTGGGGTGCATTTGCTTGTTCTATCGTTACTACAACGGAATGTGTTCTAATGAAATTAGGGAACTTGTTCCTGAAACCCGCACATTTACAGGCACAACACGTGCCTCATTCAGAGCACATCCCTTTGTGGTCGATTGGCCAACGAATCGCACTACGCATTACAGAGAGAATTCATTTTTTAGCCGCACTGTTCGTATGTGGAACCAACTAGCTACGGAGGTCTTTCCTGTCACTACCAGCGTGAGAAAGTTTAAATCAAATGTTCACAGACACTACTCCCTCTATCCTCCTTCCCTATAACCTATTTTCCTAGTTCTAGCGCAATGCATTGCATAAGTAGGGGTTGGTTAACCCCTGAGTGCTGGTCCTATAAAAAAAAAAGATCAAAAAGGGCTAGGTCCAAAAAATGCGTCTGTTAAGCTTTTTTGGTAGTTATGGCTCTACATTTGCTTTTAACACATAATAATATCTTGATTTCATTCATGCAAAAAACTTAAATACTCTATAACTATAAATAGAAAGGCACGTGGGTATTGTGCGTATTGGGTGTTGGTCATATTTATAGTCGGAGTATGCTTATACTCGGAGTATGGATATTTATTCGGATATTTGTATGTTTGTAATACAATACGTTCCTGTAACATAAAAATAAGACCATGTCTTGTTGTATAAGAAGTGGAATAATAAATAAATAAATAAACAAAATAAATTTACACATGATACTCAGATAAATAAATAAATGTGATAAATGTATTTCTGGTAAACATGTATTTAGTTAGAATTTCTTTTAGCATAGTCGAGAATTATTAAATCGCACTTTCCATCCCTGTGAAGAAATCAGTTGAACACGGTTGCCATTTTAGCGTTTTAAAAAATTCACTTCTCTGGCAGCACTGATTCTTGAAGTGAGTGCAAATAAAATACTCCTATATATACTCATGTATAGCCTAATAAACACTCAGAGTATTTTTATACGTAAATGTATGATTGCAGCTTATATAATGTATGAATTTTACTTACAGTCGTTTGGGCTGCATAATTAAAGGAATGTGTATGAACATAGTCTCGTTGGTTATTTAAAGTTAAATTTATTCAGTTTTAACTTAGTGAGTATGTTTGCGTGTGAGTATGATTTTGATTTTTAACTGTATATGTAATTGTTTGACGGAAAATACTCAAAGAGTACTTAAAATGATACTTCTGTCACTCTCGAATGCTTCATATATTGTTATGTGACAATCTGAGAAAAAAAAATATGTGACGAAAACCAGAATTTGTATTGCTCTTTCATTTTTAAATCGAGTGAGCGGGAGGGAGTTCACGATTTAAGACTTGTTGTATATTTGTATGGACATTTTGATCGATATCGAATGCTGTAATTTTCCACCTGATGTACATATGTGTCTGTTTTACTCAGCTGATAGTAATCAGCTGATGCAGATGGTTAATTGAAGCGGAGATAAATATGAACAGACCCATATTTATCAGCGCTTCACATGTAAGTATATGCGTATGTTCAATATATCAACTTAAATTATTAAACACACGATGAGTTCAACTCTAAAGGATCCAAGTAAAAAACGTACTTATAGTGACTGCATTGTATTTTTAATTATTGAATCATAAAATAAATATGTATTAACTTACGTAACAAATGACCTTCACGGCATTTATCTGCTAAAGCTTACTTCTCCACAAGTGAAATTTATTTGCTGGTGGTTAAGCGATGTCTATATGCATTTCATTTTTGCTTTAACAAATCGTCAGTAGACTTCATCCACACATTTTGAACAGTCACAAACCTCTTATCTTATGCACAGACTTTCATAAACCATTTGAGAATTCACAAATATTAATATTTTTGAAAATCACAAAAGAAAAATAAGCATAGTAGGCTTAGTACCTTATACAAAACCCAGCAAATAATTTTTATTCGATATGAATCTACTTTATTTTTCTACACCTTTATACAATTAGAAATCCATTGGATAACAATAAAAGTATTTATAAGACAAAATGAAAAATAATATTTTAATTAAACATTCAAGAGATTTATAATTCGACATATTGTCATAATTATACTATAAGTGAAATTTATTTGCTGGTGGTTAAGCGATGAAATGCATATAGACATCGCTTAACCACCAGCAAATAAATTTCACTTATAGTATAATTATGACAATATGTCGAATAATAAATCTCTTGAACGCTTACTTCTCCACTTTTTTACCAGATACTTTTTAAAAAGGTATCTTTTCAAGGGCAAGGCACTTTTTTCACAGATATTTGTGTTAAGAAGGTACTTTTTTAAAACACTAATTTTTAATAAAAATTTATTTTGAAGTTAATTCTATAGAAATTTAAAATTCCTTTTTTAAAAGTTACATTTTTCAAAGATACTTATGCTAAGAAGGTACTCTTAACTAAAGCACATTTGCAATAACTGGTTTTTTTAAAAGGTACTTTTTAACAAGCAATTTTTTAACAGGCACTTTTATTTACTTATTTTAGTACTTCATTAAAACGCACTTATTTCAAAAGTACTTTTTTGAAAAGTACTTCTTCAAAAATTACTTTTTTGAAAAGCACTTGTTTCAAAAGTACTTTTTTTTAAAGTATTTTCTTGAAAAGTACTTTTTTGAAAAGCATTTTTTTGAAAATCACTTATTATTTCAAAAGTACTTTTTTTGAAAAGTTCTTCTTTGAAAAGTACTTTTTTTTGGAAAGCACTTTTTTGAAAATAATTTTTTTTGAAAAGCACTTATCTCAAAAGTACTTATTTTCAAAAGTACTTCTTTGAAAAGTACTTCATTGAAAAGTACTTTTTTGGAAAGCTTTTTTGGAAAAGCACTTTTTATTTCAAAAGTACTTCTCTGAAAAGTACTTTTTTGGAAAGCACTTTTTTTGAAAACCATTTTTTTTTGAAAATCACTTCTCTCGAAAGTACTTATTTTGAAAAGTACTTCTTTGAAAAGTACTTTTTGAAAATTACTTATTTGAAAAGCACTTTTTGAAAAGTACTTTCCTGAAAAGTACTTTCTTGAAATCACTTCTTTAAAAAGTACTTTTAAAAAGCACTTTTAAAAAGCACTTTTTTGAAAAGCACTTTTTTTGAAAAGCACTTTTTTGAAAACAAAAAGTACTTTTCTTAAAGGTAAATACGTAATTTTTTAAATGCTAATTTTCAAAAATTACTTATTTTGAAAGAAGTACCTTTTTCTTCATTTTAAAAAGTACTCATATACATATGAACTTCGTTTAAAGTTAATTTTACCAAATGTACTTAAAAAAAGTACTTTAAAGGGTACTTTTTTTACAGGTATTTTATTTACAAGGTACTTTTTAAAAAGTAATAATTTTAAAAGGTTTTTTTTCTAAAAGCTTCTTTTATAAGATACTTTTCTCTATTTCAGAATATATCACTCCTTTCCAAACATGTCACAAGCTTAAAGTGGAAAATAATAACAGCTTCAAAAGCACAAACTCTTTTGTACCAAAATGTATTTTGATTGTAAAGTGTTAGTGTTTGGTCTCAAGCACATATACGCAAACTTAAACGTAGTCGTACTTATGCACGCACGCACGCCTACACATACACAGTCACTTGGATAACTGCAGTCACAGCAAATGCCTTTAGGGATTTTATCAACTTCATACGCATTACGCATACAGACCTGCTACAAAATACGAGTACTCTTTCATAGGGAGAAAAAAACAAACCAACAAATGCCTTCATTTACGAACGGGATTTCGATTTTTTTCTTCTCTCAACTCATTTTAGTTTTTACTTTTTTCGTGTTTGCCTACCAGTCATCAGTGTAATAAGACTACATGTGTAATTGCATGTTGGCCATGCACACTTGCATTCACTCATTCATTTTGCCCATCGGAGGCATGTTGTTGCTGCATACCCAGGTAGTTAAGTTGCAATGGTGTTGCAATCAGTTTAGAACTACCACTCAAATTTCACAATTTAAACTTGAAGCATTAGGCACACACACACACACACACACACACAAAAAAACAACAGACTTAATAAAACCAACAACAACAACTGCAAGTATCCTCTAACACACACACATATAAGCAAGAGCATAAAGATGTGTGTGTGTGTGCCTGCGTGTGTAGGGAAATGTATGTTGCTTTGTACACTTACACGTACAATCACACGTACTTGACCTAAACTAATTACGTTAATATGTGACAATGCACCATTTACCAATGTCCAGTACAGATTGGTCACTGATTGCTTGACACTTCAGTGCGTGTGTGCGTGCATAAGTGCATGAGTTTGTGTGTGTGTGTGTGTGTAACATTAGGGGGACAAAATGGATTATTTTCTACAAAATGACAATAATTTTACATAAACTCTTTTGGTAAAAAAGAAATTTTTTTTTCGGTTTGTAATTCCTAATGGATTCAAGAATTTTGCAAAATGCCACAATATTGTGTATTTAAAGTCAGTATTTTAACAGAAATTTAATGAAAATTTATTCCACATGGAAAGTGATTGACGACTTTAAGACGAACACAATTTTAATTCTTGTAAAAGAGTTCTCAGAAATCAAAAATTTAGACTGTTCAAAGGTATGGGTTAAGTATACTCACGATTTGGCAAAGCACCAATGAAATGCATATATACATGCTTAGCCATTAACAAATAAATTTAATTTAAAATTAAGAAACTGTAAGGAATTTATTATTTGACATATTATCGTATGTTTATTTGAATGGAAATTTATATCCTGGTGCTTAAGCATGTCTATATGCATTTCATTGGTGCTTTGCCAAATCATCAGTAGTTTTATTTGATTGTTTTGGGATTTTAAAAAATATTATTATTTGTGAATTCTCAAATTGTTTTTGAAAGTCTGTGCATAAGATAAGAGGTTGGTGACTGTTCAAAATGTTTGGTTAAAGAGTACTGATCATTTCAATTATGAAAATGTTTATTTTTTCAATTCAATGCGTTTGCGAATAAAATTATTTAAATCAGTTTATTAATGCTGAACCAAACTGCAGCACGTTGAGCGTTACTTCAGCTCTTTTTCTTATTAATAAAAGTTATGATTTCCTCGAGCTTCCACAACAATAATTTCACTTCGCTCTTTAAACGTCCTCAAGAAAGCAGGAGTTTATCAATTAATTTCATTCATTTTTGTTTATAATAACTCAATAACTAACTCTAAGCGGTTTAAAAAAGAAATTTTTCTGAGATAGTATAGCTTTCATTTGGTCTCACTGCCAAAAAAAAGTAAAGTGGACAGGAACCATCCCACTAATTATTTTCTTTCATTTTATATTCTCTTACCACCTATCCGGTTGCTGTGGGCTCACCCTGACGATTTATCAAGATTTTTTTTATCGACAAAAAACCCATTAAATGAAAATTTTCCAATACTAGAACCAAACAACTGCAATTCAGCCAATTCACATGTTGTCATTCCCTTCTAGCTCTTCTTTTTTCACTTACGAGACGTACAATGTCCGCAGATCTGCCTGCTTTATATTTTCGTTAAGATTGGCAATTTTAGATTCAATATCATCGTGTGTTCTTAGCGTAATGTTTTCCGTGCAATGATTACTAAGATATTTTTTTAGCTAATTTTAATTATTATTCCTCGAACTTCTTTTGTTTCTATTTTTATTATTTGATCAGGCTAAAGTTCGTATCGTTTTGTAAGCCAAATTACATGTGATAATTATTAATGAACAAATAACACCAAAGATTACTAATTAACACGATTGATCATCTTCACATATGGGTGAGGTAAGTCACTTTTTAGTGGGTTACATACCGTAACGATAGTGGAAGAGTGATCGGAGGAGAGATCTAAAGAAGCTGCAACATGAACTAGAAATATTTTTCATGACGCCAAAATCTATAACATCCGGAGTTTTTTGTATGTCTCTAGGCCAGTAAGTGGACTCCCCACTCGAAATGACGTTCAAGCCCATGTTTGCAATTGTGTTTAACAACGTTCTACCTCTAGGTGTAATAAGGCGTGAACCCCAGAACGCATGTTTTGCTTTGTAGTCTCTAGCTGCCACGAAATAAGGTCCAAGCGATTTGTAGAAATCCTCGTATTGATCCTCAGTGATTAAGAATCTGGGAGGGGAGTAAATTGATGATATAACGAAATTTGTAAAAAAAATTTTCTAGACAAATATTAGAGGCTTGCAAATGTTCGGCACAAATCTTAACAAGAATATAGTGCTTGAGTCTTAACTTTATTAGAACTGAAGATCCACCGCATGCTCTTCCTCTAGGGTCCTTTGAATCATATAGGGTGTAGCCAGTCATTTTAAAAAGGCTTCTCGAAGTCAAATGAGTCTCTGAGACCAGCATTATATTAATATTTTTTTTTTGCGTGAGGAAGTGCTCAAGTTCATTTTTATGTTGGCGAATGCCGTTTGCGTTTCAGAAACATATTTTTAACGTGTTCATGGCTTGTTAACTATTGCTTGAAGCAGAGTATTCTGCATACGCAGCATTTCTTGCATCAAACTAGTCACATTTGTTGTGAAGTGGCTTATAGTTTGCACCAGATTATCAATAGTGGCTTCAATGTGATTAAAATTGAAGCTAGAGTTTGTATTTGTCGAATTATTTGGCGGTGATACACATGAAGTAATTGGTTGGCTTATTTGAGGAAAAGTGGCGGAGTAAGCGTTAGCTGGAGCTAATTTAGTTTTTTGTTCCATAGTCTGTTTAACGAAAGAATATACAGGACATCCTCTGTAGTTAGCGGTGTGATTACCTCCACAATTACTACATTTTTGTTCTGCTTGATCTTTAGGCTTATTGCATATAGCAGTATCGTGCAATTCACCGCAACTGTGATTTTTCAGTATAAGATGTAATTCAAGTTATAAATTGGATGGGTCTCATTTTTCTTCAGAGATTATTTTATATAATTCAACGCGAAATAGAGGTTGGAGGATCTTCTCCCTATTTTTTATATGAGATAAATTGTTTACCTTAAATCTTTGGAGGACGAGTGCATTATATTTATTTCTTCGGGAACAACATAAGAATCTATGCCCTTTAATACGATCTGCAGGTCTTTAGCACTCTCTTAAGCTGGTATGTATAGAAATTTGTTTTATTTCTTTTCAAATTCAGTAACCATTTCGCAAAAATCTTTTTCTTCATAAATTTGAATTTTAGTTTCATTATTGGAACATTGTGAAATTTATTCTCATTTTATTATTATTTTATTATCTCTCTGTTTGAATTTTTTTTCTCCAAATATGATTTAAAATTTCTGGATTTTTTTTCTTTATTAAAACTTACACTTTCTTTAAACCTTAAACATAAATGCAATTGTGACATTTCTTTTACCATTTGGGGCCAATGTCTAGCTTGTCAGTTTTTTTTTTGCTTTCTAATATCCTAAACGCAAATAAAGAAAAACGCAGTTGGCTGGTGCAGTCGTGCGTGTTTGTGTGTTGCAAACTTCACACCAACTTTCTTTTTACACCCCTTGACAATGGCGGCAGGAAAAACTGAAACACTGGTAACTCCTATTAAAACACACCTCTATGATTAAACAAATTTAACCTCAACGGCGGCAAACAAGAAGAAGTCGAAAAATGAGAGCATAAAAAAACTGCAACAACAATAACAACAACATTAACAATGTTGAGCTTAACATAACAGTTACCAGTAGTGAGTTGCAGTGAGAGAAATAGTTGCATGTTTGCCCTTGTTTGGGTTAAATATTGAAGAAAATCTGCTGCTGTAAAATAAAAAGCTGAGCAGCAATTACATCTGTGAAATTTCAAAATCATGTCAATTTCATGAAATTTTTTCAAGTGTCCTTGGCATACGATGTTTTTCCTTATATCAAATTGTTTTATTTCGCTTAACAACCTGGCTATAAATATTCGTACCAAAAGTGGAAACGTATATAAACGTGCCTTTTTAGTTGTCATTGCTGGGCTGCTGCCGCCGCTGCTATTCCAACTTTACATACTCCCCTTCGTACTCGTATTTGCTTACCGGCTAGAATTATAATAATATAAAAGTATGGTTCATATTTCCCTTTTTTTTGCTCCTTTGTTCCGCACTTAAATAAGTATACAACTGCATGTCTTTTAGTTGTTGGCTCTTGTTTTTTTTTTGTTTGTTTGCTATTTTGAAATTTCATTTTACATTTTTATTACTCTTTCTGTAGAAGAAGACACCCACTAACTTTTGCTATTGTACACATAAAACGAGCCAGTAGGAATAATATAGAGAATAATATTGAGATTTCAATAAGCAATTGAACACATTTTTATACATATGCATACATAAACTAGAATCTCCTTTCTTGAGTAGAAGCATTACACTAATTAATTTATTATTTTCATCCTGTATGCATTTTAAATTATGTTTAGTTTCCACAATGCAAGCAAGACTCTCTTCTAGAAAAAATATATGAAAAATACTCAAGTTTTTGAGTGATTCCTATAGAAATTTTGTAAACAACTCCCTTGCTTGCATTTTGGAAACTACACATTATTTTTATTTATATATTTGCCCACTGTTTCTACAATACGGACGGCTGACTTGAGTATAAAATTTATATGAAAAGCACTCATTTATTTGAGTGATTTTCATACAGAGTTTCTGAACGAGTAGCCTGCCTGACTAATGGAAACTACACATTGAGCAATTATGAGTTTTTAACTTAAGAAAGAGTTTTTTTAATAGAGCATTTACACTTGCACAACATCTTTCAGATTTCATAAATTTTTTTTTATCAAATTCTATTCCATTTTTAACAAATTTATTGTGACATTTATCAAAGTTCTTTGCCCAAAACAAAAAACTATATCCATAACCATGTTTTTCTCTAGAAAAATTTTCGGTTACAAAATTTATCTATACCACAATCATCGTCACCCACTTTTCTTGACCAAAATTAAAAAAAAAAAATAAAAATAAAGAAATTAGTATTTTTAGTAATGCCCTAATTCAGTACTAAGATTTAGGACGTTTTTGTTTGAAAATACTTTTGAGTTCTTGTTTTTGAATTCTCTGAATTATTTTCTTCATAAATAGTTGTTGTCTTTGATAATGAAAAATAAAAATATTATTACCATGTTTTTAAAACATAAAAATAATATTGAAATTATTATACAATAGTTTGAAAAATATTTCAAAAAATATGTGTTGGATATAATGTTTATAACAAAATCATAAAGCAAATACACGAACCTTCTAGCATGGACAATAAATAATAATTGTTTTAAAGAATCACAACTGCGGCTTATTTTCGTCCATAGACAAGACGAAACAATCGTCGAACAGAATTAGGGCATATATTTTTATACATTTCTTAACATTTGCATGAAAACATTAACCCTTAAATGCACTTGCTTTTAATTAATACAACTATTTGTGATGCAACATATACATTTTGTATTGTTAGTCAATTTCTGAGGTTTAATTAAAAAATACGTTTTTATAGCCCTTATCGCTAAAATAAAGTTTTATTCACATATTTTTAACTGAACTTACAAAAAAAATATGAGGTTTGCGGTCTTAATTTCTTAGCTCGAGTCGAAAGTGTCTAGTGGGGCCTAAAGTACCCCATACACAGTTGGAGATTTTGTTAAAAATAAATGAAAATAATTCTGTTGTTTCTAAACCGATTGTTATGAAATTTCATACAGCATTTGAAGACATGTCGCAGAGCTTCAGTCTGGAATTTGTACTATATGCATATCTTTAAAAATGGGAGCCACAAATCCTTAAAGTGGGCAATCTTGGGTTAATGAAAACTTAAGACTGATGCCCAGCTGATGCTTTTGAACTGACAAAAAAAAATTTTTGGCACGTGAATTTTTTTCCCATCCAAGAGCTTAAAAAGTTTGCTTCAGTTATTTGGTTTCGCTTACAGTTTAAAAAATATTCCAGAAAAAAATTAAAATTTTTGCTGTTTTACCAAACTTGATCTACTGTTCTGCTAATGGAAAAGTCAAATCTTGTTGAATTTAGAAAAGGAAAGTTATTATGAATTAAGAACAAAATCTGTAACATTAAAAAAAATATTTGGTATCAAAAGCACAATTAAGTCAAAAGTTATACGAAATTTAAATTAAAATTTTGAGAAAAGTAGATTTTTGCCGTTTTTGCAGAAAAAAGTGGGTTAATTATTTCGCTATTATAAAATTTTTTTTGCAAGAATACAAACCCCATATTTTTACTTATTCAAAAGATGATATTATAAAAAATATTACAAAGAAAGCTTTTGTTAAAAATTTTCGCCAACGAAAGAACCAGATCGTTTCGAAATATACTTATTTTTGTTATAAATATGAAATAAATATCCCTTTTTCTCAAATTCCAAAGCTGAAACCAAAAAATTAATTATGCCGCCTTAAGACGTGATATGTTTTTAAATATTTCCCAAAATTTTATCTGCGCTCGGCGAAAGATAAAAATATATAGCAAATATACTGAAAAAATCCCATTTTTGGGATTTTGCGAATTTTTTCGCGAATTGCCGAGAACTTAAAAGAAAATTTTAAACCAGCGTTTTCAGCCGAGAGTATCATCGGTATTTAAGTTTTTGATGAAAAATTATCAATAACAAATATTTTGTATAGAAAATTCTCGATTAAAAAAGTTCTTTTCAAAAATTTTTTTTTTCAAAAGCATACTATTTTGCTTATGCTTTCTAAAAAAATGATCGATTACAATTTTTTTTATAATAAAAAAATCCCATAACAGAATATGTTTATAGAAAAATATCGATAGCAAAGATTTATATAGTATAGTTATGTATTACAAAATTTATCTATAAAAAAGTTATCGCTAACAAAAACCCGATAACAAATAAATTTTATAGAAAAACTATCGATAACAAAAGATATAGAATACAAAAGTTGGTGATTATAAAATTTATCTAGAGAAGATTTATCGATAACAAAAATTTTTATAGAAAATATCGATAACAAAGATTTCGATAGAATAGGTATCGATTATAAAGTTTATTTATAGAAAAGTTATCTATAACAAATACCCGATAACAAAAAATTTTTATAGAAAAATATCGATAACAAAGATTTCGCTAGAAGAATTATCGATAACAAAGATTTCGATAGAACAAGTATCGATTATAAAGTTTATTTATAGAAAAGTTATCTATAAAAAATACCCGATAACAAAAAATTTTTATAGAAAAATATCGATAACAAAGATTTCGATGGAACAGTTATCGATTATAAAATGTATCTATAGAAAAGTTATCGATAACAAAAATCCGGCAACAAAAATTTTTTATAAAAAAATTATCGATAACAAAGATGTCGATAGAAGAGTAATCGATTACAAAATTTATCGATAACAAAAATGCGATAACAAAAAATTTGTATCAATTCAAAAATTTATCTATTGAAAACTTATCGATTACAAAAGCCTTTTGCACAGAAATTTTCGATTAGAAATTTTTTTTAGTGAAAAGTAATCGATTAAAAAAAATTTATAGTGAAAAGCTATCGGTAAGAAAATTTTTTTCATGAAAATCATCGACAACGAACTTTTTTTTATTGTTGTCACTAAATTTTCTATTAAAATCTTTTCAGCCTTATTTATAAAAACTATTAAGTCTTATTAATACAGGGGTTTTAAAACTGATGTCCATACAAAATTATACTGTTTAAGAATTTAAAAAGCCTTATTAATTTTTTTTCATAAATAATAACAACATTTTAATTTTCAAAAGTTGTTCTGGTATATGATGGAAATAGCTTCGATTCGAATTGAAATCGCCAATAAGAACCAAATAGTTGTTTTGTAAATCGCAGGATACAGTGAAATCTAATTAAAGTTCGAATAAAATATTCTAACTCTTGAAAACAATACAATAGCCTTAATGAGTCCTCTTGCAGTAGAATTTATTTTTTGTAATCTACGCGTTTTGAAATTGGCCAATTTCCCTCACATACCAGAGTGATAACAAAAACTTGAGCCAGAAAAAAAACAAAGTTTATTAAACTATAAAATTTCCAATAGGCTTCTTAACTAAATAAAACACCATGTATACAAAATACGAATAGGAATAAACTTAAATTGCACACAGCATCTTTATTTTAAATATAAACTTGAAACTCCTTTTTTTTTAAATTCATGACATTCACAAATAAATAAACACACATACGTACTTACTAAAACTCATATTTACATACGACACTCTACGACTTTGGCGTCATTGTAAAAGGAAACCAAAACACACAGACAATCTGACACGAGTAAGCAGTAAGCGGCAGCCTTAAAAAAAACGCTGTTAGGAGTGCCGCGTGTATACTCTCTCCCATCTCGCTCTCACAAGGGCATTAAGCTTTACTTGGTGTATTCTTTACAGCTTTTTATTAAAATTTTAGTTTTTAGTCCTTTTCTTTAGTTCTTTCTGCGCCGTTGTAATTTAAAGGCATATTTCCGTTGTATTCTTCAGCTCCAGTGTCTTTTTGCATCCTGGTGGCAAATACGTATGTGTGCGTGTGAGTGAGTGAGTGTGTGTATGTGTGCGTACTCGTATGTTTGATTGTCTTTTTAGTTGTTTGCTTTTGTTTTCTCTGTAGATATTTGCGTTTGGTTCTTTTTTTTTTTTTGATTTTGTGAATGCAGCTTTTGTTGTTTTTTTTTCGTTAGACAGTTTCTAGCGTTAAGGTTCACACAGGAGGTGCTGTGGCACATATGCGACATTTATAAATTTATAACCATTTCAAGTACTATACAACTACAATTGCAATGCAAAAAAAAAAGAAGACTATATGTATATACAGAAAATAACTTACAAACAGAAAAAAAGGTACGACAACAACTTTCTGCTCGTTTGGAATTCTTTATAATAAAGACAAGCAAGCAGTTGGAAAAAAGTGAACAATTTAAATGAACTTTAAGTTTGTCAGAATAGTAATGAAAAAAAAAAACAATGAACACACACACACCGATGAAATAGAAGGCATCCAAGTGCATATGCAATACGAATAGTATACGAGAGTTTGTGTGTGTGTGTGAGTATGTTTGTGTGACATAAAACATATTTGCCAACGTTTGTTGTAAATTAATAGTAATGGCAGTTATAAATTTTAACAACAAAAGAAACAATTGCAATTAATTTTTAATTTGATAGTAGAAAACGTATAACAATTCTAATTATTAGCTACTGGATGGATTGTAATTAATAATTAAATATAATTTGAAATGAAAATTACCAATTACCAATTTTTGCATTGAAGAGTTTTCATTACAAAACTTTTTACTAAAAATATCTTTCAATTACAAAAATATTATACTGAAAAGTTATCGATCAAAGTTTATTTATAAAAAAAATTTCTGATTATATAATTATCAATTACAAAATTTTCAACTGAAAAATTTTCGATTACAACACGCTCTACTGATTAGATATGTATTAAAGTTTCTTTATAGAAAAAGTTTTCAAAAAAAAAAAAAAAAAATTAGTGATGACAAACCTTTTATTTTAATAAAAATATATTACAACAACAATGGAATATACAACACTGGGCACAAACTCATCAGCAATACAAGCTGAAATAATGAGTAGGAACACACAAGGCAGCAAAAGAAGAAGGAAAGCCAGCACACACTTGACGAAAAGAACAATTTCCAAGATCTGGCAGAAATAGGTTGCAACGAAATAAAGAACCTAGGACCAAAAAGAAATGATTGGAGAAACTTTATTGTGGCCCTACTCTTATTGGAGAAGCTAACAAATTTTTCTGAGGGGGGAGAGTTGCCCCTCTCACACACTAATTGATCTGAATGATAAATATTAAAATAGATAATTACAGACAATTTTTAATAATTCTGGGGAGGCAAAAGCAGTTTTTGGGGCAGCAATGCCTCTCCCCAGAATGGCCTTTCTACGCCTATGCCTAAGCTCATTGTACGACCTAAATGAGCCAACGATGATGGCAACAAAATTTCTAGCTTTATTTTCGATTTTATCGTAAGTCACATATTGTCGAAAATATACTTTTTTATTGAAATTAAAATTTTATGGGCCTACTCATAGTTTAGAATTATCAAAATGCCAAAATTGTTAATAACTTTTAAGATACGGGCTGTACAATTTTATCGTAAGCGACAATTTACGAATGTAAAACACATTTTAATATGATAAAAAAACATTTTCCTGAAAAATTTAATTTTTATCGCCTACGATAAAATCGAAAATAAGGCTTGATTTGTTTATTGAAAAATTATTGATAAGAAAATTATCCCATAGAAATTTTTTTTACAAAAAATTTTTAGATATTAAGAATTTTCTAAATAAAATTCTTCGAAACTACAGAGAAATAATCGATAACAAACATTTTCTAGAGAAAAATTATAGCAAAATGTGTCTATTGAAAAATCGTGAATAAACAAATTTAAAAAAAAAATCCATTTTAAATTTTCTTAAAAAAAATTATCTATAATTTAGTGTTTGCATTGAAAAATTAAAGATAACAAAAGTATTCCACTAAAGAATTTTCTACGGCACATTATTTCTATTTTTTAAAAAAAAATTTGTGTATAGAAAAATTATCGATAACTAAATTTTTTTATATCAAAAAGGGTTTCCTAGTGTAAAATTAGTAATCGGAAAAATTTTTATAAAAAATTTTCTCTTATAGTTTTTCTCCTGGAATTTTTTGTAAAGGGTCCGCCAGATAACTTTTTTTTTTGAAAATGCTATAAAAAAAACTACTGAATATTTTCTCATTTCTTTTCCGGTTAATAATATAAAATAATTTCATTCAAATGGCTGCCTCGGCTGGCCAGGCAGTAGCCTACACGATCGGTCCAATTTTTAAGCACATTATCGATTGTGTGCAGCTGTATTTCACCAATGGCTTCACGCATATTGTCCTTTAAAGCGTCAATTATCTCTGGCTTGTCGGCGTAACACTTATCTTTGACGGCACCCCACAAATAATAGTCCAATGGTGTCAAATCGCAGCTCCGAGGTGGCCAAACGACATCAGCTATGCGGCTGATAATGCGATCTTAAAAAAATGGGTGCAAAACATCGAGTGTAGCTTCGGCTGTGTGGCACGTAGCGCCGTCCTGTTGAAACCAAATGTTGCCAATATCCTCCTCTTAAATTTTTGTGAACAAAAATTCTTTCAACATGGCCCGACTGTAACGACCACTCCTTGCTCATTTTCGAAAAAAATGGCCCAATTATGCCTCTGGACCAAAATCGATAAGAATTTTCCTTATCTAAAAATTTTACAGAAAAATTACAAATAACAAATTATTTCATATAAATTATCGATTAAAATTTTTATAAAAAAATTATCGATAATAAATTGTTTGTTTTTTTTTTTTGAAAATTATCGATAAGAAATTTTTTTTCGAAAAGTTATCGATATAAAAACTTGTATAAAAAACTATCGATAACAAAACTTTTTTTTGGAAAAATTATCGATAATAATTTTTTTTTGGAAAAGTTATCGATAAAAAATTTGTACACCAACATCTATAGAAAAATTTTAAAATACAAAATTTTACAGAAATATTGTTAATAACAAATTTTTTTCAAACAAAATATCGATACAAAATTTGTGTAAAAAAATTTATCGATAACAAATATTTTTATAAAACAATTATCGATAACAAAAATGTTTATTACAATATTATCAATAAAAAATTTTTTTCTTGCAAAAATTATCGATAACAAATTTTTTTATAAAATATAATATAATAGCAAATGTTTTTTTCTATAAAAATTTTGCTATTTATTACATTTGCCAGACAAATTATTGATTAAATTATTATAGAAAAGTTGTTAAAATTTTTTTAAGATAACAATTTTTTTTAGAAAAGTTTTTATTTATATTATTTTTTATGGGAAGATAATTGGTGGAAAGGTCCAGTATTTTGTAACCGATTTCAAAAAAAGGTGCGGTTATCATTTGGTCTGTATTTTTTTTATGTATGTTACTACATAACTCCTTCATTCTTAGACCGATTTTAAAAAGGCTCGCTACGAAACTTAGCAAGCACCTAGAGCTCTGCCAATGACACAATATCAATTTAAAAATATGGGTGGAGGAACGCCCATGTTTCTACTTAACTGACTCTTACGAAACTTGTCACACGCTCTGAGCTCTGAAAGTGACCTGATCTTGCATTTAAAAAAGTGGCCGGGGCTACGGCAATAATTGTCAACTTCTTTTGGCCAGTATGGGATTATATGGATACCAGGACGGTTCAGTTCGTATCACATTGGAAATTCTAGACGAGCGATTTGAGGGCCTGATTACCTCAGGTTAAAGTGATGTGAACTGGACATTTCACCTGACTTATAGATGTCATACATAACGGCCTTTCCAGCGCATACAAATTTTCTGTCATATCTCACACACACTTTGCTTTATTTAAATTTAAAGATGGAAAGCTCATAATGAAAGACTCTATATTTTGTACTTCTACTTTTGCACGTTCTTAAAATTGAAGTAACAAAATTTATTATTATTACTTGCATGCAAATGAAAATACAAGAGTGATCACTAATGCTTTAGTACAGTCACGTGAGCGCTGCTACTCATCTCTCATAACAAAACTTTATTAAGAAAAGAAAAAAGTGGTATGCAAGGGAGTACAAACATTCATGCAGTGGAACATTATACAGGTCTAAAATAACTTTTGTTATCAATTGTCGCAGTCACATATTTTGGCGTCTTCTTCCAACATTTTATTTCCACGTTGGCTTTTAGTTGATGTGCAAAATAGTCAAAAAAAAAAAAAAAAAAACAAAAATTAAGTTTGGTTGCTCTTGTAAGAGAAGTGCAGAAAAAAAGTAAATATAAAAATCTGAAAGCAGCAGCAATGACAGCAATATGCATAAAAAGTTGCTTTGCCATTTTAATGTATGGAGTAGAGAAAGTTGATGTCAGAACAAGAGCTTAAGGCTTTCGAGCGAGCAAACTAAAAATAACATTTTTAAGCAGCTTATAACAAGTAACAAAAAAAAAAGGTAACACAAAAAACTTAAATAAAAAAAAATTAAATGAAATGTACCAGCAGCTTTGAGAGAAGATATGTAGCCTGGGACATACATATAAGAGGGTGGTAAGAGAAGTTTTTTGATGCAAAATGTTTTAAATACACCCACTATTCGAAGCGTAATTTTTCTATTTAGTTTAGCTCTGTTCAATATTTTCGGCACATGAGCTTTAAATCTCCAAGACTTATTAGGAAAGTTTTGGCTTAAATAATGTTCAAAGAGCTGAAATGATCTTACACTCAAGGAATGTTAAATTGAGACTGACTCGTTCTCGTTCGTAACATATCTGTCATTTTCTTTGTGCTGGAGGTGATTGGTGTTTAGTGTAATTGCCTGAAACTTAAGAAATAAAATATCTTGTTGTCATATCATATAACCCTCTTCCCATATAGGAAAAATACGTCAAGCCTCAATTAACAATTTTAACCTAAGATAAGGAGAACCAGCATTTGGCAAACTGGCACTCCAGATTTTTGTAGGATGTGCGGGGATGAAGAAGAACCAGAAACCATTGAACATGTTATCTGTCACTGCCCGAAGCTGCAACGTCATAGGCTTAAATGGCTGAGCAGACGTTACCATGAAATCATTACTGATATCGGGAAGTGCAAACTAGAGGGCATCAGGGGCTTCATCATGGGAATTCGGTGGCTCAAAGACGGGTAATAGGGTCACTTCTGGCTATAAAAGTGGGGTAAATATTACTGTTTGGGCAACAGAAGGGTATCACAATGGACCCAATTGGGTCTCCGAGTAAAGGTGCGGTATAGAACCACCCTTCCTAACCTAAGGAGCGCGTGTGAGAGAGAGAGAGAGTGCGAGAGGATGTGTTAGTGATGGGCAATGAATTTTGCATTTCAGTATCAAAAACAAATTTTTAGAGTACTTTTTTGACCTCAAGGGTAATAAAATAATTTTTTTTTTTGAGAAATTGTTTTATTAACATATTTTTTTTATAAAGAGAAGTAACAGTCAGACATTGATTGTATATCCTGACTGCTAAGGGTGTTACCTTCGTTTTAGGAAAGGGCTAGTGATAGAGAAACTATCAATGAAATTAATTTATGACTCTGTTGTAGTCAACGCGTTAACCATTTCAGTTAGCGCCATCCTTAGAAAAATTTACTTCTTAGAATTTTAAGTCTATGAAACTATGGGTTCAACAACAAACGCTATATCGCTCAAATGAACATAAAACTTTTCTTCTCATTTGTTTTAACATGTCACCAACATAAATTAACAAGTTTTGGATTGAAGAAAGATAGTTATTTACTAACACAAGAAAGAAAAAGAATATTAATGTGAAGTTAACATGAAAAAATTTTGATTTCACATCACATTAAATACATTAGAAATAATATGTTGTTAGAGTTTATTGGTGTTTATTTGCGTTGTAGTTGCGTTGCGTTTAGTTGCAAGACACTGTTGTAGTTAGTTGTGTGACTTGTTCTTGTTATGTTGTTGTTTGGTTTGATGTTCGTATATAGTCGGCAAACTTCGCATTATTTTAGCAAAAGCTCCTGTTACTAATTAATAAGCATTGTACTAGAGTAGTAGGATGGCAGTAAATTCGATTCCTGACTTACTATAACTTTAATATAAATAATTTTTATGTTGGGTCATCAATCAAATCATGTTTGAATTAAAGTTTAATTCATGATGGTCTTTATTTAGTGTGTATCTAATAAATAATTAAGGTTGTTGTGGTAGCAGCGGTTCGAGGTCAAACAAACACACATTTTCCTAACGCCTGTGCGAATACACACAATAATGTAAGTTAAGCAATTAATAAAATAAAATGACTACATTAAATGTTGTTTGAACTGAAAATAACTTTGATTCAACATGGTTCTTTGTGTGATTTTAAGTATTAAGTTGACCTTGTTTCAACTTGAAACAACTTTGATTTAACATAATTCGTCATTTTAATTTAACAGAACTGGAATGTTAAATCAACAGGAAATAAAGTAATATCAAAAAGACAAATTTTCTTTGAAGGTTACTGTAGATCATGTTGAATTAATATGATGATATATGAAACAAAATCATTGCCAAAATCAAGAGAATTGTAATTTAATTAATTTTGGCAAATAGAAGTAATTTTTTGTGCCTTAAAAGTTATCACATGTAATTTTTCTTCCTCAAAATAGAAACTTTAAACTAATTTAATCAAATGAAGAACAAAAATAAAAATGAGCAGAAAAAATTGAAGTTTTTAAAAAAGAAATAATAAATTCAGTAAAATGAGAAATTGACTCTCACGCGAAGGCTTACGTACAGACACTTCATATGTAATACATTACGAAGTTTAGTCTACGAGTATAGCTGCGCATCAGAGATGCTCATTTTACACATTTTTGCTCGAAAGTTATTAATGAAATATGTGAAATCCTTTCCTTACTTTCTCTATTTTAAGAAGGCGAATACGGTGTATAATCGAATATTTTACCTGATGTAGACATTTTAAAAAAATTTCAAGTACCCAGTAAATATTTCTTCGTTTTTTTTCGATATTTTTTAATATGGCCGATTTATTTTAGTTTTGGCGACTTTTCTTAGTTTTGATGTTTTTTCCTTTTTGGATATTATTTTTTGGTTTTTGGCGTTTTTTAGTTTTGGCTTTTTTTTGCGTTTTTATCGTTTTTTTCGGATTTTGCGACTTACTTTAGTTTTGGCGACTTTTCTTAGTTTTGGCGCTTTTTTCGCTTTGGGATTTCTGCCGTTTTTTTAACTTTGGCGTGTTTTTGCGTTTTTGGCATTTTTTTTAATATTACGATTTATTATACATATTATTGGCCATAGTTTTAGTTTTGGCGCTTTTTTGGCAATTTTTTTTATTTTGGTTTTTTTTAGTTTTAGCGTTTTTGAAAATTTCAAGAGTTTGCTTCTTACTCTTTAATTTGGATTGTTTAAATTTCAGTGTTATTTGGTGTAGTCCATATTCCACATTTTCTATTGCTCGCTTTAGAACACCCTTTAATTTTTAACTGGCATATGTTTGTTGTTGTAGCGGCCAAAGTTTTACAAATTCTAGGAAAATTTTAGGTCCGAAGCTCTTACGGTTCTCGAGAAAACAGCCTGTAACAGACGTGTAGACGGACAGAAGTACATCCTAGCGAAAACAATAGGGTTTCTTTTCATTTTTGATGTACAGAACCCTAAAAAGGAAATAAGAATAATGTAAGAGTATCAAATTTGTTATGATTGTATTACGGTATTTATTTTTAATGCAATAGTATCAAAAAAGTACGATCGTTTCAACGTATCCATCCCTGGTATGTATATGCTTGAGTTAGATAGTGTGAGAGGGAGAGAGCGAAAGAGAGGTGTGGGAGAGATAAAAATTATAAAATAGTCTAGTATTTTTTCATAGTTACCGCTGTTGCAATTTTGTTTAGAGAATAATACAATAAAACGAGTATGTTTTTCCATGTAAATTTGATAGTTGACAAAACATTTTTGCATGTCGAAGTCTGGGTTGCACAAAAAAAAAAAAAAAACTAAATATAAAACTTTAGAAAAGGAAACCTTAATACATGTTGCAACAACAAAATTCACAAAAAGGAAAAAAGAAACAACAAAATCTAAAAAATACTCGGGCAACTAGCAAAAAAAAAAAAAAGGCTTTATGTTTTCCCAAGTTGTTATTGCTCTTGTTGTTGTTGTTTGTTTAAATTTGCGGGGTGTGTAAACATTGTTGCAGTATTTAAATACATTTACGTATTTTTTGTTAAGATTTTTACTTCCACGAATTGAAATACAATCCCTTATAAAATGTTGCCTAAAATATACCTTCTAATATTTTGTTTAAGGATGCAATCTGAGAATTTTGAAATATGTGTGTTTGTGTGTGGATGTGCGTGTGTTTAGGGACGTTTATAACAAGTGACATGCAAATACTCTAGCACATACGCATATACACCTTGCAGTGCATTATGGTAATACATGATAAATATATGATTGAGTTGTGGACAAAAGTAAGAGTTTTAAAACAAGTGCGTCATACTTTTTTCTATGTCCTTCAGAGTTATTGGCAAATTCGAAAAAAAGTCGGCCTTGAAGCACACAAAATTGTGTTTTTAAATGTGTATAAAGTGAGTATTAATCTCAGCGGATTGGTGTGGGGTGAGAGGAAAGGAAGGCCTCTAAGTAATTAATGAAAACTCTTTTACTATGGCTGCTGCCCGCATACAGTTATACATTAAGGCCGCGCGGTAATTATGTCAATAGGAAGCAAGGATATACCTTTCTGACTTGCTGCCATATATAGGGTGTTTTTTAGAGGTATAGAACTTCGAATTGAAATAAAACACAAGAAAATCGTCTTAATTTCCATCAATTTGGCTTTATTGGAAGGATAATTTTATGCCATTAACGTTTAAATATGATTTCGGGCATGTGGCCGCCGCGGCTGGCTCGAATAAAGCCAATTCTACAGGTCCAATTTTCAACCACTTTTTCGAGCATATGGGGCCGTATGTTGGCAATAACGCCACGAATGTTGGCTTCCAAGTCCCCTAACGTTTCTGGTTTGTTGGCGTAGACGAGCGACTTCACATATCCCCAAAGAAAATAATCCAATGGTGTCACATCACACGATCTTGGTGGCCAATTGACCGGTTAACCGAATTAATTGCTCTGATGGACGATTATGTCGACCATAAAATGGACGGAGCTTGCGGTAAACTTCGCGAACTGAACCATTATTTTCGAAATAAATTTGCACGATTTGCAAGCGTTGTTCTTTTGTCAACCTGTTCATGATGAAATGGCAAACCAAACTAAATATTAATCACTTGACAGCTGACAAAATGGCCGCCAGTTAAAAAAGTGATGCCAACTTAAAGTTCTATACCTCAATAAAAAACACCCTATATTTATTCTTTATTATAAAAACTAACTTTTAGCAGCAATTATGATTTAATTACATAGAAATTTCGTGCAAGTTTCAATATAACACAATTACGCTTTCAAAAAAACTCTACTTCAGTAAATAAAAGGACATGCCTAAATTTCTTATGTGCTTAACATTACGGCTTGATTTTCAGCTACCAAAATGAACAGAAACCCGGCAACTGTTTGTAGAATCAGGCAATTAAGATTTATGGTAAATTTCGTTTCTATCGGTTGCAGGACATGCCTTTCTCCCACAAATCCTTAATTTTAAAAATTAAGTTTCAGCAAAAATTAAAAAAAATTGGCGGGATTTCTGAATGTTAAAGGTTAAGGGTAGCCGATTGTTATAAAAATTTCGGCAAGGATATACCTTTTTTCCATATATGGCTGCTGCTCGCTTGCAGTGAGAGTAAAAGTACGGTCACACTTGGCAAACATTTGCTTAAATAATACAAATGAAAACCCTTTTGATACAGACGCATGTTTATTAGGTTAAATCTTTGGTACATTTATATGAAACTTCACAATTACTTAGTACAAATTATATTTAAAGAACATAGAAGTCACGTGCAGAAGCGATACTTTACTTTAATATGTCCATTAAGCCTTACTCATATAATTATATCTGCTTCTTGCAACACTTTCCAATTGCTTAAACCTTTTAGAAGGTTTTTTTTTCTAACTTTATAATTAACTGCACGCTTACTATCCCTTATTTTAAAATTCTATATTTCTTTAAAAAAATCCTAGTTTTAAAAATCTTTCTTACAACATAATAAAATTAAAAATGCTCCTACAACTGCAGCTGTTTGCCAGCACAAAAAAAAATATACTTAAAAATAATTTTATGTTTTCATACCAATAAATGAAAACTTTTTAGCCCACATCTGAACCACCATAAATGCAAAATACAAGCAACGAAATACACACGAAAAAATAAAGTAAGATTTAAGCAATTTTTTCTTCCACAAGAATTGCAAAGATCTGTTTGCGTATGACTAACAGCAAATACAAATGCTAATGTGTGCACGTGTGTGTATGTGTATAAGTGTGGTGTGTGTTTGTGTGTGAACATAACATCAGCCTTTGGCGTTACTACAAAGTACTTGGAGAGACTCTCGTCACATACATGCATACAAACGATGTTGTTGTTGTTGTTACTTTTTTTATATGATGGCGGAAGTTATCGTTAAAGGTGTATGAAATTGTGCTGTCTTTCTTTTGTTCTTTGTTTAGTAATGTTTTGTTGGGAAGCGTGTGTGTGTGTGTGTGTGTGTGTGTGTACGTTTTCCCGTTTTTTGTTTATCCCACTCTGAATGTAAACACCGAAATGTAAAAGTATATGCATAAGTACGACTGTGTGCGTATCTTTTTTCATCTTTTTTTAATACTGTTACAGTTAAAAACCACATGACGCGTCAAAATATGTATTTAAAATGGCAGCACGTGTCTGTATGTTTAGTTTAATGCATAACATCTTTGTTTTTAATGCAGGCAGACTTAAAGTTCCTTGTTGACATTGCTTGCGATAGATAAAGTTGAGTCAAATATGGTCATTAGCTTTGATCGTATAACATTTAATAGCACGACTAAGTTTTTCCATGTCTTCAGTGAAGATCTCCTTTGCACTAAAAATGTGTTTTGAATGCTCAGACTAAATTTTTGGTTCATAAAATTTACCTGACTTTAAAAAAGTTCCCTTTTCAAAAAAGTCCCTTCTTGGAAAAAGTACCTTTTAAAAAAGTACATTTAAAAATAAGTAAATTCTTTTAAAAAATTACTTTAACAAAAAATAACTTTTTAAAAAAGTACTTTTGCAAATAAGTATCTTTTTTAAAAATACCATTTTTTAAGAAGTACCTTTTTAAAAAAGTACCTTTTTTTAAAAAAGTAACTTTTAGTAGATTTTAAAAAAATTACCTTTTTAAAAAAGTACCTTTAAAAAATTTACATTAAAAAAAAGAATATTAAAAAAATACCTTTTTCCAAAAGCACCTTTTTAAAAAGTACCTTTTTTAAAAAAGTACCTTTTTACAAAAAAGTACCTTTTTACAAAAAAGTACCTTCTTACAAAAATCACGTTTTAAAAAAGTACATTTTTAAAAAAAGTTTATTAAAAATATTACCTTTTTAAAAAAGTACCTTTTTAAAAAATTTAAATTAAAAAAAAGATTATAAAAAATACCTTTTTCCAAAAGCACCTTTTTAAAAAGTACCTTTTTTAAAAAAGTACCTTTTTACAAAAATGTACCTTCTTACAAAAAGCACGTTTTAAAAAATTACCTTTTTAAAAAAAGTTTATTAAAAAAAGTACCTTTTTAAAAAAGTACGTTTTAAAAAAAATACTTTTTTAAAAGTAGTACCTTTTTAAAAAAAAGTGGATATAAAAAAGTTAAAAAAAGTAAATTTTAAAAAGTACCTTTTTAAAAAAAGTACGTATTTAAAAAAAGTACCTTTTTTAAAAAAAAGTACTTGAAAAAAATAAATTAAAAAAGTATCTTATTCAAAAAGTGCATTTAAAAAAAGTTCCCTTTAAAAAGTACGAGTAAATTAAAAAAAATTTCCGTAAAGAAGTACCCTTTTTGAAAAAAATTACCTTTTTAAAGAAAGTATCTTTTTAAATGAGTACTTCTTTTAAAAAGTACATATGTACATACCTCTTTAATACATATCGGACTAATTGAAATCAACGTATTAGTAATTTTTTAAATAAACATTACATATTAATCATACGTATTATTTTGTTTAATGTAAATTTTAAAAATGTGTTGCATACCTTAAGGCATGACTAGAAGAAACAATAAGCACAGGGAAATGCAAATATTTTAGAAACGAATCAGCTACGTTGCATTCATGTGTTGTAAATCTAGCGTATTTGCAAGAGCGGCGTTATAAGATGCTAAAGCAGAGCAAATGGCTATTCTGGAAAATTTTGATATTTCAATAACTATTATTAAAATTTAATTTGTAGTGAATTTTTATGCAACAAATAATTTCCTCGTCAGGCTAAAGTGCAATATTTTTTAAATTGAGGGAAATTTTATAGACTGCTCTCGCATTTATTATGTGTGTGTATGGCATTATTGTATCCTAAAGAAATATGTTAAATTTTTATTATATTTTATTATTATACTGTTCTACGAAATTACAGACTCTCGTTTGTTTTATATGACTTACGCAGTCAGTGTATACAAATTTGCTGTGTTTTTTTAATATGTATATTTTTTTCAATATTTTACTTATTTTTTTGTTATCTTTTTAACTACATACGTTGTTTTCTATTTAGATGTGTTTTTCCACCAGAATTGTTTTGCACAGATACGAATTCTCTACACAGTTTTAAAGGATTTTTTCCCAGAAGCTCAACATGAATTCCTTATGCACATGCAACGGTGAAAAGAAAAGGTAGAAAGGACAAATCTTTTATACACACATGTTGTCACATGATAAATTTTGAATACTGGCTGGTTTCCTTTAGCTTTAGAAAAGAAATAATAATTTTTTATAAAGATTTGTAATATATTATGAAATGTTAGGTAAAAGTAATTTTTAGGAATTGTCCTTGAAATTTTTGTGGGAAGGTGAAAAGAATATAATAATGATAAAATATATCAGCGTGATAAATGTGATGTTTGTATAGAAAATTCATAAATATTTTCAGTTTTTATTGAGTTTTATTTTATATTGGACCATGAAAGTGCATTTCTTTGTTTGCACACTTTTATACGATCTTTTCATTTTTCACAGATTTATGGTTCTGACTAATGTTTCTGTCACTGTGTCAAGTGCCATTATTAGCTGTGACTTCAAGTGCTATCCATCTTCCTTCCCGTTAACAAATCGATAGTAATTCTTAAAAATTTATTTATTCTAATGTTTCTCCTGGCATCCGTATTAAATGTTCTACAATCTTTGTTTCCCAGTTTAAGTGAAGTAGCAAAATTAGTAGAGTTATTGCAAAAAAAAAAAATAAGACTGAGTTAGATATTGTTTAATATCCAGTTTCAGAAAAGTTTTTAATTGAAGGTAAATCTGTACAAGGACATGCCCCCTTTTCATATATCCTTAATATAAAAAAATTAATTTCAGCTTTAATTAACTGGAAAATGAAGCCAAAGCTCTTAAGACTCCTTAAAACGATGCTAAATGTGCTTGTGAGCAGCGCAGCTTCAAGATCCTTAAAATATATCCTTGATATTAAAAATTAAGTTTAAGCTTGTAAATAGTCGTAGAATTAAGCGATCATACTCTCTTGTAAATTTTTTTGGTAATCAGTGCAAGGATATGCTTGCCTGCCATATATCCTTTATTTTAACCATTCAGCGAAAGTTTGTAATAGTTTCCAAAATAAGATACATATCTTGATTTTAGGCGCCGCAAAAAAATATATTCCTATCTACCGTAAATGGCGCAAAAAAACTTGTAAATATTTCTGCCAACATGCAGTTAAATTTTGTTAAAAATTCCACTTCAGTTGCTCGTAAGGATATGCCCACCTCCCCCCTACCTTTATAATTGAAAGATTAATTTATTATTTAGCTACAATTCCAACCTAGTGAAAGCTCTTTTTCAAAATGATACTGCTAAGATTTCTGGTAAATTGTAGTTCAATCGGCGCAAGGATATGTTCACATGTGTATATCCTTAATTTTAAATATAATTTTTTTTAGCCAAAATTATGAAAAGGATGGAGAGAAAGATTTCACCAAATGATATGTTTGAGCTCTGTGATAAATTTTTTATTAATTTTATTAATTAATGCAAGGATATGCCTACCTTACATATATCCTTTATTATAAAAATTAAATTTCGGCAAAAATTACAAAACAAATTGAAATTGGTAAGACTTCTGGAAGTGATACGTTAAGGCCATCCGGTAATTATGCTAAAAGGGGCAAAGATATACCTTCCTCCCATATATACTTGATTTTAAAAATTGTTTTTTAAATACTTTTATGAGCTGGGTGTAAATAAATTCAGTAAATATTTCGGAAATCACATGGTTGAAGTTTCTGAAAAATTTCCCTTTAATCCTTGGAAGGATATACTTACCTGCCATATATCCTTTATTATAAAAATTGATTTTTAGCAACAATTATGATTCTAATGCTTAGAAAGATTGTGAAAATTTTCAGAATAACACTATTAAGCCCTTTAAAAATTTAACTTCATGAAGGACATGCTCAACTCCCTTATATGCTTAACATAACAGCTTGATTTTCAGCTAGCAGTTATTGTAAAAATTAACCGAAAACCGGTAACTATTTACAGAACTATGCAATTAAGATTTATGGCAAATATCGTCTTGATCGGTAGCAGGACATGGCTTCCTCCCATATATCCTTAATTTTAAAAATTAAATATGAGCAAAAATTACAAAACATAAGGATATTGACAAGATTTCTGAATGTTATACATTGACGCCACCTGGTATTTATATCAATAGCGGTAAGGATATACCTACCTTTTTCCGTATATCCTTGATATTAAAAATAGATTTTTTGCTACTTTTATGATCTGAGTGCAAATAAATTCGGTAACTATTTCGGAAATCACACTGACTTTTTGTTAAATTTTGTTTTAGTCGGTGGAAGGATATGACTAGCTGCCATATATCCTTTATTATAAAAATTGAATTAGAAAGATTGTGAAAATTTTCAGAATAAGACAATTACGCTCTTTAAAAATTTTTACTTCAATAAATAAAAGGACATGCCTAGCTTCCATATATATGCTTAACATTACAGCTTGTTACAGTTGCAGTTATTATAAAAATGAGCAGAACCCCGATAACTATTTACATAATTATTCAATTAAGATTTATGATAAATTTCATATTGATCGCTGGCAGGACATGCCTTCCTCCTATTTATCCTTAATTTAAAAATTAAATTTTAGCAAAAATTACAAAACAAAAGGATATTGACAGGATTTCTCAAAGTTATAGATTAAAGCCACCCGCTCATTATGTCAATAGAAAGCAAGGATATACCTTTCTCTCAGACATATATTCTTGATTTCAAAAATATATTTTTAGCTTCTTTTGTAATCTGGGTGAATTCAATAACTATTTCAGGAATCATGTTGTGAAACTATGTGGCGAATTTCCTTTGAATCGGCGCAAGGATATATAAAAATTACATTTCAGCTACAATGTTGATAACATTGAAGTGCTAATTTGTAATAATTTCTTAATTTCTTATATGATTCATTTTATTTTAATTTTTCGAAGGACATGTCACTGGTCAAATATCCTTCATTTTCAATATTGAATTTTCGCAACTCGGATTTTAATTGTCGACTTATTTAAGTTGCATTTCGATCTTTGGTATATTCAATGATTTACGGTAGCCTTTATAAACCCGTTTATGGGTACTTACATATGTGACCTCTTTCTGTATGCGGGATAAAAAATTCTCAGTTTTAAATTAAACCATGAATGTAAATGAATTTCATTTACTTTAAAACGATTTTCTTTATTTATACTTAACATCCTTTTTGTGAACGTTTATATAAACAAAAAAGTTTACAGCATCCTGTTCCATTCAATAATGCTTAAAAACTCCAAAGAAAGTGAAAAATTTAGAAGAAAATAGCAAAACAAAAAACACACTCTGCGAAACAGATTAAGTTTTACAAATTAGCATAAGAAACAGAGAATTTTTATATAATTGCATTAATTGAGCAAAAAACACTTGACAAAAGCGCAAAGACTTAAGTAAAAAATAAAAAATAAAAAATAAACAACAAAACGTAAAATACAAATACACTTGAGAAAGAAAAGCGCCAGGATGAATGAATGAACGAATTCAAGGACTATAAAACAAACAAGTAACAGCGGCAGCAACAACAAGAACAAAGTAAGTATTAATAAAAAGGATTGAAAATACACTAAACAAAACCTCAAAACTCGAAGTTACTTTAACCAACAAAGACAATAAGAACGATACGACAATGTCGATGAGAATGGTGATGATGATGATGTTGTTGATGATGTTGATGCTGATAATGCAGCTGTTGTAGATGACAATGGCGTCAAAGGGAATAAGGAAATCACATTGAAAATTTAAGAATTTATGCAATACTCCTAAAAAAGGTCCTTTTAAATTCAATTTAGTGGCTTAACTGTGTAGTCAGTGATATAAACAATTATTTTTGGTCGAAAGACTTAAAATCTTCTAACTTAAATGACCGTTATTAAGTTCATGGCGTGAACAGGAATGATTTTTTCGGCCCATTTACAGGCTGAAAAAAAATATATTTTTCAGGAATTCTGGAAAAGCTTACTTGCCTGCTTGTTTTATATATAAATAAATTATAAATTATTTTTTAACTTGAAATGTTGTAATGCAGCCTGTTCAATACGGCTCGAAGAACCAATACCTAAGGTGTGCCTTAAAACTTCATTATTTACTTTTAATCACAATGAAGTCGTATTTTTTTAGAATTGATTTTGTAAGACATGAATCATCAATTCATAAAGAAAACTTGAACTTAATAATTTGTTTTTCCAAAACAAAAAAGATGTGTGTGAAGATAAATTTATATTTAATTAGCAGAGTCAAAAACCAAAAGTCTTAGCAGAGCCTATTTTGCCGTTAACAGCGCACTGTTAACCGTCTAACAGTCCTAGTAAACTAAATCAATATCATTTCGGAGCAAAATCTGGGAATGGGGACTAGGACTATAGTCACCAAATGATTATAAAAATGAGTACGACCCTAGTCTAGTCTCCTAGAAATTTCCATAAGTAAATATAAAAGAAATAAATTCAGTGAAATTCGATTTTGACTATCACACGAAGGCCACTTGTTTCTTTCTTGAGATTTTTTTTGGGTTTTGGGCGGTTTTTTTGTATTGACGCTTTTTCTAGTTTTGGCGTTTTTTTTAGTTCTTTCCTTTTAGTTTTTTTGGCGACCTTTTTAGTTTTGGCTTTTTAGTTTTTCGCATTGAAGCGAGTTTTCCATTTTTTTTTTGGTAAAATTTTTTATTTAAGCGCTTTTTTCATTTTGACAATATTTCGTTTCGGCATTTTTTTCATTTTAGGATTTTTGAGTTAAAAATGTATCAGACAAGCAATGCAAAATAATTAATTAATGCCCCAATTCAGTAAGATGACTTGAGACATTTTTGTTTGAAAATATTTTTGAGTGTTAAATTTTAAATTCTCTAACGGTCTAATTCATAAAAAATATTTTAGGTTTATTACAGGTTTATTTAATAAACCAGAAATATTTTTTATGCATAAGGCAGTAAGGGCTAGTTTTTAACATAAAAATAAACTCTACTTGTCATTTAACTGTAGTATAAACTTAAAATATTGTTTTTCAGATAAAGGTTATCTAGTTAATAATCTAGGTTTAACTGAGCAACATTGATCAGTTAAACTCTAGTTAGAACTGTCAAATGATAAATATGAAAATATTACGCAATTGAAAAAAAACAGTTTTACTGAAAAGTTTATTAAATAAATACATTCATACATAAATAAAATGGATGTTTCTTATGACGACGAAGATTTTAATGATTATTAAGTCAGAATAACTTGGATAGGACAATTGCGAGAAAAGTAAGAGATAAAAACACGTTCAAATCATTTATGAAATGCAATTCTTGCAAAGATTTTGTTTAACAAAGGGGTCTGTGTATGATGATTTTAGAAATAGTTGCAAAGAAATTATATTTCGTTGGATTTTAAATTTCATCTTTTATCTTTTTTGGTTTTATTTTTGTAGTGTCACTATTTTTTAAGTCCATGTTATTTATTTTTTAATATTCCAAAAATTCAGAATTCAGTTATTGAAGTTTTTTTAAAATAAATTTAAAGAATTGTCACATCGCTTTTTAAGTGTTGTCCTATATTCATAAAATATTTTCAAGAATTCCACATCTATGTATATTGAAAACAAAGTATGGCATTTCTAGCTAAATTGACAACTGTTAATCCATCACTGAAAAACAGCATGGGCGGCTATACCCCGTTTAAATTTGTTTCTTGGTTAACTGAAACGTATGTTAAACTAAGTTTAACTTATTAGTAAAAAACTAGCCCTAAATAATTTTCTTAAAAAATTATTGTTGTTTTTGATAATGAAATATAATAATATTACCATGTTTTTCAAACATAAAAATTTAATTAAATCATTATAGGATGGTATGAAAAATACATGAAAAAATATGTGTTGGATATAATAATTTGGAACAATAGCGTTTAGCTGTGCCACAAGCATGTCTTAGGGCCTGTCCCACGATGTCGCAACGTTCGACTTGTCGCACAGTTACACACGGAAAACAACAACAAAATTTTAAAATTTGTTTTTGTTTTAAATGTACCAGCCCGTTTGTGTAAGACGTTGACTATGAAAATCTTGACGTTTCTGTAATAGATTCCAGAAAAGTTGAATAAATTTCCCTTAATCTGTAAAAAAGAAAAATGCCCATGTTTCTAACGTAATCATCTTACGGAAACAGAGGGTAAGTGTGCAACAAGTCGAACGCTGTGGCCCTTTATGAATATAAACATCAAATTTTTTCCGTCTAAAGAGAAGACGATACAATCGTCGAACAGAAAAAGGGCATAAATTTCATCAAGCATAAAAGCATAAAATTCATCGATTTATTGATGTTACTCTCTTCAGTTGCAGTCTTGTTCTGTTTCAGCATTAATTGCTGTATTGCCTTTTGCACCATTTTACACATGATCTCATAATGATGAACTCTTAAATTTCGCTCAACCACATGGAAAATTTAAAAATAAACATTTGAGCTGAGTGACTAAAATAAAACTCACGTTCCTGACTTATAATTTAACTTCTGCATAAAGCCAATTCAACTCGTTATTATATTTAGGGTTTAAAAATGATCTGCAGCATGAGTTTATTAAACAACAAAAATATATGGCAAAACAAAAGACACTAAAATTCAAATAATGAAGTACGTATACAACAGAAAGTGGTATTGGCAATGTTCTCCAGCATGATAACTCACACTGAAAAAGAAATCAGAAAAGTAAAACTACACTGACTCGGCATCGGACTGACTGACTGCCTGCCTGCCTGCCTGCCTGCTTGCCTGGGTGACTGAGTAACGATTTGTATGCATTCAAATTTCTACACGGCCAGTTACCAACAACAATAAACTAAAAGCATTCATACAACAATTGTTAGCAAACAGCATGTATGTAAGTAAAAGAGGGCGACAGCAACCCACAGCACTGGGGCACTGACTGCCTGTAATGGAATTGAAATACATGCTGCTGTGTTTAGCAAGCAGCAAACAGTTGATATTGTCGCTGTCGTTGTAAGAGTATTTCCACCAGCAAAATATTTACTGTCATACAGGACAACATTTTATGCTCGAAAGAGTTCTCCGAGTTGTCTTTTTTTTTACTTCTTATTTTAGTTTGTTTCCATGATGTACTGCTGCTATACTTGTACATGGTTGAAAATATGTTGATAAAAAAGTTTGCTTCAAAAAGAAAAAGAAAAGCCAGAAACAAAAACGAAAATGAACATGAAAAAAGCTTTAGACAAACTAGAATGTATAGATAACAGACAGTTATGAGTGATCATATCATACCCTACAGTAATTGACAAAACAATGTCGTATATGTATATGTGTGTATATGTGTGTGTGTGTCTCCCTCTTTCAGGGGTGAATGTGTTGTTTTTTGTTGATTACTTTTTATGAATTTTGTGGGAATTTTTTTTTGAAGCGTTTTGTTTTTACTTTTGTATAAATTATTAGACTATTAAAAAGTCTATGCCAGGTTTGTGGAAGACAAAAACAAAAAGAAAAATAACTGCGAAAAAATTTGGAGTATTGGTTAATGCAATTAAAGTTTTTTTTAAATAGTCCAGTATTTATTATGTTTTGTATTTAACCCTTGTAATGCCAACATAAAAGTTTACAAGTTCCTAAGGAATATAAGGAAAAGGAAAGGAAACTGTATTAACAACATTGTTGTTATACGGAACAAATTTTATGTAACATCAATTGACATATTTTGGAATTTTGCAAATGCAGTTTTTTATAATTATAATTAAAATTTAGTTTATTTTAATAATGCACTGATACAAATCAATCTTATGCTTGTAGTGATAGCTTCAAATAATCCCTGGTCATAATTCTGGCTGAAAATCAATTTGTAAAATAAAGGATATATGGGAGGCAAGCGTATCCTTGCACCTTTTGAAGTGAAATTTACCTCACAGCTTATTTGTATATTTCCATAAACTGTTACCAGGTTTTGCTGTATTTTAAGCATAATCTAATAAATTTTTAAAATTTCAGATAAATGAGATATTGTCATATCTTTTATAGACTAATCTGAAATATTCCAAAGGGTTTAATAGTGTTATTTTTGAAATAGTCACAAGAATTCCTTGCATTTTGAACATAATTGTTACCTAAAGTGAGTTTTTAAAATAAAGGATATATGAGAGGTAGTCGTATCCTTGCACCGACTAAAGTGAAATTTTCCCTACAGCTTATTTACATATTGGCATAAATAGCTCACAGCTTTTGCTGCATTTCAATCATAATCTAAATTTTTTTTTTATAAATTTGAAATAAATGAGATGTTGTCATATACTTGCACAGATTAAACTGAAATATTCCCAAGAGTTTTAAACTGCATAATTTCTGAGATATTTACAAGCTTTCTTAGTATTTTGATAATAATTGCTGCTGAAAGTGAGTTTTTAAAATAAAGGATATATAGGAGGTAAACGTGTTCTTGCGCCAATTGAAGTAAAATTTAGCCAACAGCTTATTTGCACATTTCTATAAGTAGTTAACAGTTTTTGCTGCATTTTAATCATAATCTAATAAATTTTTTAAATTTCTAATAAATGAGATGTTGCGATATCCTTTTACAGTTAATCTATAAATATGAATATCCCAAGGAATTTAACTGTGTAATTTCTGAAACATTCACAAGCTTTCTTTGCATTTTGAACATAACTGCTGCTGAAAATGATTTTGTAAAATAAAGGATATATGGGAGGTAAGCGTACCCTTGCACCGATTGAAGTGAAATTTTTACGACAGCTTATTTGAATAATTCTATTAATTGTTATCAGCTTTTGCTGCATTTCAATCATAATCTAATAAAATTTGTTCAATTTCAAATAAATGAGATGTTGTCATATTCTTGCTTAGATTAAACTGAAATATTCCAGAGTTTAAAACTGTGTAATTTCTGAAATAGTTGCAAGCTGTTTTTGCATTTCCATAATAATTGTTGCTGAAAACAAGTTTTTAAAATAAAGGATACATGGGAAGTAATCGCATCCTTGCGCGAATTGAAGTGAAATTTACCCAACAGGTTATTTGCATGTTTCCATAAATTGTTATCAGCTTTGGCTGCATTTTAATCACAATCGAATAAAATTTTAAAATTTCAAATAAAAGAGATAATGCTATATGCTTGCATAGATCAAAGTGAAACATCCCAAAGGGTTTTATTGGGCAAGTTCTGAAAAAGTCACAAGCTTTCTTTCCATTTTGAATATAATTGTTGCTGAAAGCGAGTTTTTTAAATAAAAGATATATAGCAGGTAGACATATCCTTACACACATTACCTAAATGTATAATTCTAGAACAAGATTTTACTCATTTTCGTTGCATTGAGTTTGTAACTGTAGCTAAAAGCTGGTTTTTAAAATTAAGAATATACGCAAGGTTGGCATGTCCCTCTACCGATTGCTACGAAATTTATCATGAAGTCGAAAGGTGCAATTTTTTTAAAAGCTAATGCTAATAATAATTAGCTAATGATAATAATTGTAGTTGAAAATCAAGTTTTAAAATAAAGGATATATGACAGATTGTGTAATTTGCCAAATAGTCTTAAAATTTCTTTGCATTCTTATCGTAATTCTCGCTGATAATCAATTTTTAAAATTAAGGATATGTGTAAACCAGGCATGTCCTTGCACGGTGAGTTAAATTATGCAATACTGCAAAATTCTATCGCTATTCATTGCATTATTTATTTATTATTTCGTTGTCTAAACTAATATTAAGCTTTTTAAAATAAAGGATATATGGCAGTTGGGCATATCTTTTAACCGAGTAAATTAAAATTTGTCAGAGAGCTTGACTGTGTAATTTTGCAAGTTGTTATAGGTTTTCGATGCATTCTACTCACAATTGTAGCTGTAATTGAAATTGTAAAATTAAACACATTTGGCAAATCCTGCAAGCGTTTTCCGATATAAATATTGCTATACAACAAAGTTATGTTTCTCTGCGACAAAAGGCTTAAATTTCGCCGAATTCTGTCTAAAATTTGCCAACCAGCCGCTTGCTGTCCTGATCCTGCTTTTACTTATTACAATAAATTTGATTTTAAATTTTATTTAATTTCAATTAAACTAAACAAAATATTTCCAGCTTAACTAAATCTTCTTGAGGTTTTGTGATAACACATTTAGATTTTAGTACGAGTAGTGGTGACCTTTTTCAAAAATCTTTGTTATAGTTGCTCTCCTTTGTTATTGGTTTCGAATATTGCTGCTATTGCTATTGGTTTTCTTGTTCAGGTTTTTGTTGTTGTCGTTGTTTCTTTTCTTTTTATTTCGCAATAAACAATCTCATCTCGAACGTTAAGCTCTAAAATTTGTTGTTGATCAACAACAGCAGCTACAAGCAGCAGCCGCAACAACAATGACAAACTCTTATTCTTTACAGTTCATTGTTTTTGTAGTTGCTGCCAATGCTATTATTGTTTTTGTTAACCCATTATGTTGCATAGTATCAGTGTATTGTGGGTCGTTGTGATTTGTTTTTTTTCTTTTTGTTTTTGCAACATGTTCTGTTTTAATTTCTTTAATTTTTTTCTTCTATTCCATGAGCAGCATTTGGATTGATGGAGTTTGTATGGTGTATGGTTGAAAATGCATGTTTTTTTTCTTGTTTTCATGTTTAAGTTTATTTTTTATTATGTTTAAGTTTTATGCTAGTTTGTTTTAGTCCTTTTGTTCTAGTACGAGTAGTTGCTGCTGCCACACTCTGCGCTACTGCTATCAATCTATCTATCGGTTCTTTTATTAACCATTGTTTTTTGTTTCTCTCCTGATTTTAAATCCTGTGAATTGAGAAGTGGAATGATTATTTTTTTATTTATTCTTTCATTTCATTGATATCTAGCATCTCTATGTGTGTGTGTGTGTGTGTGTGAGCTGTGTTGTTGTTCTTGTTGGTTGCAAGTTGCAAGTAAATGAAAATTTGATTCAATTACTGAGTAATTATTGTTTACGTTATAAACTATTTTTAATTGAGATTGGAGTGGATTTATAGTGATTAAATGTTCCAAAGTTAATCCATAGATATCACGTTGTAAGGTCTTCCATAATAAAGAAGATAATAAATACATAAGAGGTTGTTGTAGAAACAAATCGAGCTTTTATAACTAATATTGTATAAGTACTTATAGCAGCAAGTGGAAAACAATATAAAAATAGTTTTCTGTAAACAATAGAAGCGCAGCGGTCAGTAAGGTTGGTAGTACAAGACGGTATTATAACTTAAAAGCTTAAAAGTATTAATATAAGACGGCAGTATTTACATAAAGTAATGTGTTAAGTATAAGACACTGGTCGTGGTATAAAACCAACATTATAGTAAAACGATAGGTTGTCTTAATATAAGCCAAACATAAATTAGAACATTGAGTGTGGAGTATTGTGTCAGAGTTCGTATTTTCAGTATATATGTAAAATATATTTTTTATGTTTAAATATACTGCACATATGCTAACGCAACGCTCTAATTTAGGTTTAGCTGTTAGACAGCAGTCTTAGTATTTATAAGACAGTATTCTTGATATAAAACGAAAGTTTTAGCATAAAATGTTAGTTTTCGTATAGGAAGGTAGCTTTAGTTTAAAATGCCTAATATTATAATAAAAGTATAAGAATATAGAGTATAAGAATAGTATAACAACAGTATACGAATATTATAAAAATTGTATAAAAATAGTATCAGAATAGTATAAGAAGAGTATAAGAGTAATATAAAAATATTATAAGAATAGTATAAGAATGGTATGAGAATAGCATAAGAGTAGTATAAGAGTAGTGTAATAATAGTATAAGAATATTACAAGAATAGTATAACAATTGTATAAGAATGGTATAAGAATAGTATAAGAATATTATCAGAATAGTATAAAAAATAGTATAAGAATGGTATAATGATATTATAAGAATATTTAAGAATAGTATAAGAATAGTATAATACTATCAGAAAAGTATAAGCCTAGTATAAGAATAGTATTAGAATATAACAATAGTATTAGAATAGTATAAGTGTGTATAATAATAGTATAAGAATAGAGAATAGTATAACAAAAGTATAAGAATGGTATAAGAATTTTATAAGAAGAGTATCAGAATAATAAAAGAGTAGTATAATAATAGTGTTAGAATATAAGAATAGTATTAGTATAGTATAAGGGTAGTATAATAATATTGTAAGAATATTATAGGAATATTATAAGAATAGTATAACAATAGTATAAGAAAAGTATAAGAATGGTGTAATAATATTTTAAGAATATTCAAGAATAGTATAATAGTATCGGAATAGTATTAGAAAGTATGAGAGTAGTATGAGAATATAAAAATAGTATTAAAATATTATAAGGGTAGTATAATAAGAATAGTGTAAGAATATTATTAGATTAGTATAAGAAAAGTATAAGAGTAGTATGAGAATAGTATTAGAATATAAAAAAGTATTAAACCATTATAAGGGCAGTGTAATAATAGTATAAGAATAGTGTAAGAATATCATAAGAATAGTAATGTAGGCAGTTTGAGTATAGGACGGTTACTTTAGTACAAAACGATGATTTTAGTAATATAGTTTAGGTATACGATTATAGTTTTTGGTTCTGTGAAAGTAGTCCTTGTATAGCATAGGCACAAGATACTATTTTTTACAGGACAACAGTTTTAGTTTGATTCAGCTGTCGCTGGATTGACAATCTTTGGCCGAGTGGGACTCGTATATTTAGAACGATAGTTTTAGTATATTCTGGTTGTTTTAGTAGGGTATCCCGGCAGACTAGGTGGTGGTAGTATGCTAGGCTATCAGGTAAGGTCGTATGTTCGATTTTCGCCATAGACTTTGGTCTAGGTCACTACTACTGGTGATATTCTTTGTTACTATGATAGTCAAAATAATCTAGTATATTATTTGTAATTGTATTTGTAACATATTTAATAATTAATTAAATAAATAAGACGGTAGAGTAGTGTAAGGTAGTAGTTTTAGTATAAGATAGTGATTTTAGTATAAGATGATAGTTTTAGTATATAAGCTGATATTAGTGTAAGACGGTGGTCTGGGATTAATATGGTAGTATTACAATAAGATTTTTAGTGTGAGACGGTAGTTTTAGTATTAAACAATGGTTTCAGTGTTTAATCGCAGTATAAGAATCCAGTATAATAAGGAAGCGATTATCCCTTGTATAATACAGTATTAGTAGTTGAATAAGCCATCATGTTGAGTAGCAGACTGTACACTTATGGTCTAATTCTTTAAGAACACTTAGAATGTTTTTGTTTGAAAATATTTTTGAGTGCTTGGTTTTGAATTCTTTAAATCATATTCTTCCAAAATGGTCGTTGCCTTTGATAATGAAAAATGAAAACATTATTACCATGTTATTAAGACATAAAAATTAAATTAAAGTATTATACGATAGTTTCAAAAATATAAAAAAAATATATATTGAATATAATGGTTTAAACAACAGCGTCAAGCATATACACGAATCTTTTAGCATAGACAAAAAGTAATGATTGTCTTATAGGGCATTTACACCTGCACAAAATATAACAGATTTTAATTAAAATCTTTATGAAAATCCATACTGTTTACACCAAGTTTTTTTTTACATTTATCAAGATTTTTTTTTAATTAAAAAAAAACCCATTATTTGAAAATTTTCCAAAACAACAAATGTAGCCAATACACCCACCTTTTTAAGCATACCGTAGCTGATTCACTCATCTTTTATATGAATATGTTGTACAGGGTAGTAAAAAATAAATAAAGATATTATATTTTGAGTAGATTTCCTACAAATCTAATGATAAATTAGATTTCGTTTTGTATGAGAAATCTGGTAAAAAGCAGCTAGATTTAGCCGAAATCGCGTAAGTACTAGATTTCAAGGCAATGAAAATGACCTGTTAAAGAATCACAACTGCGACGTTTTTCTGTCCATAGACAAGACGACAAAATCGTCGAATAGAATTAAGACAACAATTATTTTCATGAATAATAATTGTCTTATAGCGCATTTACATTGTATCAAAATCTAGTACTTACGAGATTCTGAGCTAAATCTAGTTGCTTTTCACTAGATTCCTCATACAAAACAAAATCTAAATTTGAAATAAATTTGTAGGAAATCTACTAAAAATCTAATATTTTTATTTATTTTTTACTACCCTGTACATCATAATTTATATAGAAGGTAAGTGAATTAGCTACGCTCTATACAATTTTCTATTGAAGGTGTGTGAATGAGCTAAGTCGGCATTTTTTTCGTTAGAATTTAAGACTTAATTCCAGACAAAGGATTTTTTCACTTGGAAAATGTCAAAAAAGCTTAGTGCAAACGATATAGATTTCATTAAATATTTCTAATCAAATATACTAGATTTCCAGACAATGTGAATGCAGTTTTATACACATCGAGCCATAACCGCAAAAAGGCTTAACCGACGTAATTTTCGAATTTAATTTTTTGATGAAAATCGCTTATTTTTTGGGATCGTAGATAATCGATTTTCATGAAAACAAAAAAAAAAAAACGGAGTTCACAAATATGACGCGTAAGATTTTTGACGGTTATGGCTCGATATGTATAGGGTGTTTTTTTAGAGGTATAGAACTTCGAATTTAAATAAAACACAAGAAAATCGTTTTAATGTCCATCAATTTGGCTTTATTGGAAGGATAATTTTATGCCATTAACGTTTAAATATGATTTCGGGCATGTGGCCGCCGCGGCTGGCTCGAATAAAGCCAATTCTACAGGTCCAATTTTCAACCACTTTTTCGAGCATATGGGGCCGTATGTTGGCAATAACGCCACGAATGTTGGCTTCCAAGTCCCCTAACGTTTCTGGTTTGTTGGCGTAGACGAGCGACTTCACATATCCCCAAAGAAAATAATCCAATGGTGTCAAATCACACGATCTTGGTGGCCAATCCATGGTTAACCGAATTAATTGCTCTGATGGCCGATTATGTCGACCATAAAATGAACGGAGCTTGCGGTAAACTTCGCGAACTGAACCATTATTTTCGAAATAAATTTGCACGATTTGCAAGCGTTGTTCTTTTGTCAACCTGTTCATGATGAAATGGCAAACCAAACTAAATATTAATCACTTGACAGCTGACAAAATGGCCGCCAGTTAAAAAAGTGATGCCAACTTAAAGTTCTATACCTCAATAAAAAACACCCTATATAAAACGATACTTGAGAGTAGTTAGTTTTGTTATTTTAGCATAAATTAGGGCAGTGGTCTTTCTATAAGACGATGAGTATGTGTTAGTTTTCTTTATTTGTGTGGTTTTGAAACTAAAAGGCTGAACAAAATAGTAAAATGGAACGCGTGCAAAGAGAAAGAGAGAGAGAGATTGAGAGTGACAGAGAGAGAGAGTGCGAGAGAGTGAGAGAGAGAAAGAGTAGAAACTCTTAGAAAAATTTCATATTAAAATCTAAGAAAACAAGATTAATTTAAAAAGCTTCGACATTGATTTTGCTTCATATGTTTTTCATGTTAATTCAACATGATTTACAGTGATCTTCAAATATAATATCTCCAGTTGAAATAACTTTATTTAATGTTGATTTAACACTCCAGTAGTGTTTTAATCAAAATGAAGAATTATCTTGAATTAATGTTGTTTCAAATTGAAACATCGTAACTTTGATACTGAAATAACACGATAAAACATGTTGACTCAAAGTAATTTCAAGTTGAAACAACATGAATTTAATTGAATGTAGTAATTTTATTTTATTAATTATTTAATTTACGCGAGTGTGTATTGATTGGTGCAGGCGTAATGAAAATGTTGGTCCGGTCAAGAATTCAACGTGAACTAGTCGCGTGGTAGTCAACGCTCTTACCGCTGCAGCCACAACCACCTTGAATATTCTTTAAATACACACTGAATAAATCATCATGAATTAAATTTTAATTCAACATAATAATGATAACATAAAATTAATTTGAAATTAAAGTTATATAGCGAAGCTACTTTGACTTGTCTGCAGGATTCGAAGCTGCGACCCTCCATCTGCAAGACTAGTACAATGCACGAACATCAAAACAAACAACAAATAGAAGTCAAAAGTCGCTCAACTGATCACAACAGTGCAACAAAGCAAATAAACACAAGTACACTTAAATAACATTATTTGCATGGTGATTTTACATTGGTTTTTTTCTGTTTGGGTTAAAGGCTTAAAAGCCATTAAGAATAGCCATGAACACTTACAAACCATTTAATGAAATTAAAAAATGCTGCCTTTACTAGAGTCATATGCAAACTGAAAAATGCTCATTTCCCCCAGCTAAAAAAAATCTAGTTTAATTTTTCTGCTCTTCTTTAGAAAATTACATTGATTAATAAAAATATTTCATTCCATGAGAATTAAAAATACTGAACTTAAGCCCGATTAAGAAATCATTCCTGATAAACTCAAAACTTAAAACTTTTTAACGGATTTTCTTTAAGTGTAAACTGATGCTTATTATCCTAAAATTAAAGGGGGTCGGGAGCGGGGGTAAGGGTTGGTGTTTTGGTGTTTACTGTAAATACCTTGATGCCGAATTTTCCACACACACACACAGATACTTCTGCAAGAACCAACCGTGTTTATAACCAACACAAAGACATTGTGGCATGAAGTTATTTTAGACTTTTCTGCCGATTAACATAATGACGATGTTGATATCCTGTTCATGCAACAATTATATGGAATTTCCATTGAAATTCTCTTATTGAAACAAGAAACGAGTAATTAATTAAAAGCAGTTTAAAAGAAATTACTTTAAGTTGTCATAAACTTCAAAGCATTTACAAAAGAAGATGATTGATTTAAGGGACATCAGCTGGTTTTTATTTTCCCTCGCATTTGGTTAAACAGAATTTAAGCATCAATAGATTCCAAGTACTTAAGAGGTGGCTTTATGTGTGTAAGAAATTGCTAAAACTTACAAAATATTAAGGCCGACATTGTATCGGCCTTGAATGTGTGTGTGTGTGTATAAACAACTTTAGAAAGTTGAAAGCCTGAAACTAAAAAAAAAGATTAATTATACCTGAAACATTAGTCAGTTATTGTTGCAGCTTTCTGACTTTAGACTTAGATACGACAAAGTTAAACAGAGTACAACAGCTCTTGATACTGCTTGCTTTTGCTGCTGCCACTTCCACTGCTAATGTCACTGCTGTTCTTTAATGTACCTGTTGTTTTTGTTCTTGTTGTTGCTTAAAGCTTCAGCTCCCCTTCTTGGTTTGAAGTTTTGCTACTGATTTGATGTTTTTGTTTGTGTGTTCTTTCAGTTTAAGTTTTCGTTTTTTGACATTTGTGTTTGGTCTGTCTGTCTGTCGTCTGTTTGTTTGTATTTTTTGTTAATGTTGTTTTTCCTACTTGGCTGGATTTGTTACACACTATTTTGTCTAATGTTTGTGTGCGAGTCTGTGTCTTGCTGTTTGCCTCTGTGTGCATCTGTCAAATATAAAATTCTCTATCTCTGCTGGAGAAAGTGGCAAAAATCTTAAAGGTACCGAGAAGTATCAAAGTTGGAAGATTAATGAGTTGAGCTGTTTCATTTAGTTTGAGTGTTGTTTCATACTAAGTGTCCTTGATTTTTGTAGCATATTTTCTTTATTTTTTTTTCGTTTGCTACCAGAAACTGCAGCATCATTTAAATATTTCAAATGGTTTCAATAAACAGTTTGCTTGTGCAAAATGAAGGGGAGAGCATTAGAATTTTAATTATTCATAACAATTTGTGTAAAATTTTCAATTTGTCATTAAACGACATCAAACACTTCCTGTAAAATTAATTTATGAATCAATTAAGTAAATACTAAAATGTTTAGTTTTCAAAGGAATCTAATGTTGTTTGTTATTAGTGATGAAAACTTTTCAAAACATTAATAACCTGGTTTCCATATTCCAGCTATTTCATCAGTTCTAGGAACAAGCAACAGTCGCTAAGGACATAAACTGAAGAATACTCTATTTTAAGTTCACTAGATGGCCTTAAATCAAAAAATAAAATTGCTACAGTTTAAGTTAAGGGTATTTGGAATCTGGACATGTGGCCTCACATAGATGGAAGTAATTCTGTAAAAAGTAACAATCACATATTCTGCTTGTAATATTTAAATCTAAAAGTTGATTTTTAAAATTGAGCTGTCCTTGCACCAATTGCAATAAAATTTGCCAGAAAGCTTAAACGTTTTCTGGGAGCAGTAACAACCTCATTTTATATTCCGATTACAATTAAAGCTGCTACTTGATTTTCAAAAATAAGGATATACGCTAAGTAGTCATGTCCTTGCCTCAATTGAAATCAAATTGAACAGAGATCTTAAATTTGCAATTTCATAAATAGTTACTTATTTTGGCTGGCCTCTTTGTATTATTGTATATGAAACTCAATTTTTAATATTCCTCATATATGTAAGTGGCAGTCAGGCGTATCCTTGACACTATTAAAGTGTAACTGAGCAAATAATTATTCTCGTATGACTGTGGAAACACACACTGAATTTTAATAATAATTGCTGCAAAAACTTAATATTTGAAAAAAAGGATATATGGAGCGCAGGCATATCCTTGCACCGATTGAAAGAAAATTTATCGAAAAGCTTGTTAGCACAAATTTTGAAATTGTAACATAGTTTTCAATCAAATCCGTTTGTAATTAACGTTGAAATCAAAATTTTAAAATTAAGGATATATTTATGGGAGGTAGGACTGTCGTTCAACCGATTTGATTAAAATTCAGAGTGGCTTAATGTGTAATTTGTCAACTAGCTACCGAATTTCGTTACCTTCCAACAGCAATTAAAGTTAAAATTTTATTATTTAAATAAAGTATACATACTTATGTCAATGTGGATGACAAAAAAATTTTTTTAAAACAGTTAAATATAAATATTTACTGCCTTCAGAAATTTATTTTTAAAAATTAAGGACATTTGGGAGGTAAGCATGTCCTTTCACTGAGTGAAACGAAGTTTTCCGGGAATCTTAACTGTCTGATTTTGTCAATAGTTACAAGTTTTTGTTTTAATCTGTTTGGCATTTTCGCTGAAATAAAGTTTTTAAAATTAAGGATATATGGAGGCACGCATGTCCTTGCCCTGACTGAAACGAAATATTCCAGGAATCCTTACTGTCTAGTTTTGTAAATAGTTACAAGCTTTCGCTTTAATCGGTTTGAAATCTTGGCTGAAATATAGTTTTTCAAATTAAGGATATATGGGAGACTGGTGTGTTCTTGCACTAATTGAACTGAGATTAACTGGGCATTTTAACTCCACAATTCTGTAAATAGTTAAAAAATTTTCGTGGCATTTAGATCATAATTTAAGCTAAAATTTAATTTTTTCTATAAAAAGGATACTTGAGAAGTAATTATGTCCTTCCACTAATTTTAATAAAATTTACAAATAAAAAAGCGTGGTGGTAGGCATATCCTTGCACTGATGAATTTGAATACAGTTTATAAAAATTCCAGTTTAAAATTTTTTTGTTAAAATTAATGACATTTGGGAGATAGGCATGTCCTTGACCTGATTGAAACGAAATTTTCCAGGCATCTTAACTGTTGAATTTTGTAAATAGTTACAAAGTTTTGCTTTAATTGGTTTGTAATCTTAGCTGAAATATTGTTTTTAAGATTAAGGATATATGGGAGGCTGGCGTGTTCCTGCATCAAATGAACTGAGATTTATGAGACATTTTAGTTCTACAATTCTACTAACAGTTAAAAATTTTCTTGGCATTCAGAGCATAATCAAAGATTAAATTAAATTTTTACTGTAAAGGATATATGAAAGGTATGCATATCCTTCCCCTAAATGTAGAGCTATTTATAGAAAGTTTTCTACTGTAGTTTTTTAGAAACACTTTAATTTAAAATTTAGCGTTTTAAAATTAAGGACATTTGGGAGTGCTTGCACTGATTGAAACGAAACTTTCTAGGAATTTTAACTGTCAAATTTTCTAAATAGTTACAGGGTTTCGCCTTAATCGGTTTGAAATCTTGGCTGAAATATAGTTTTTCAGATTAAGGATATATGGGAGACTGGGGTGTTCCTGCACCAAATGAACTGAGATTTATGAGACACTTTGATTCTACAATTCTACAAATAGTTAAAAATTTTAGTACCATTTATATTATAATCTAAGTTGAAATTTAATGTTTCCTATAAAGGAGTCGTGGGAGGCAGTTATGTTCTTCCACTAATTTTAATAAAATTAGCAAAGAACAAAACCTGAAGGCAGGCATATCTTTGCACTGCTGAATTTTAAAACATTTTATAAAAAATTGCAGTTGTAAATTTTGTTTTTAAAATTAAGGACATTTGGGAGCCACGCATGTCCTTGAACTGATTGAAACGAAATTTTCCAGGAATCTTAACTGTCTGATTTTGTCAATAGTTACAAAGTTTGGCTTTAATCGGTTTGAAATCTTGGAATCTGAAATGTAGTTTTTAAAATTAAGGGTATATGGGAGACTTGTGTGTTCCTGCAACGACTGAACTGAGATTAGTTACAGACTTTAACTCTATTATTCTGTAAGTAGTTTCTCATTTCGTTTGTGTATTTTGTTATTTTTCGCAATTGTATATTTTTTTTAGCTTTTAAAGACTTAAACTTAATTTTGTCACCATTGCGGTCGTTGGCACATTTAACATGAGAGCTGTCAATCTGCCGGCCAGTCAGCCGGCTTAATGAGTATTTGATTGCTTCGAAAAGATTTTATTAAAAGAATATATAATTTATTTGGCAGATGTTTTACTTAGGCCAGGACATTCATACACCCCATAGGAAATGTTCAGCAGTTTGCATTAATAACTTAAAAAGAGAAGAAGTTGTTGCAGAAGTTCTTCTAAGAAATTCTATTTATCTGTTTTTTTTTATAACTGACCTCATCACCGACATCAGCTCATATGTCTTTCTAATGCTCCAAATTTATTGTATCTTCAAATATGAACTACATAACAATGAATGTTCAAATCTTAAATCTAAATATAATTATTAAGCCCGACCAGTGACGGACATAAACCTAGTGAAAGTAAATTAATAATACAAAAGAGTCGTGCTAAGCAAAAAAATAAAATAAAAAATAAAATAAGAAATATTTTATGCTTAATGCTCCAAATAAATTCCTAAATTTTCTACAAGGTTAAAATATTTCACCTTTCCTCTGAGCAAAATGGCTATGGTGCTTGATAAAATTTTTTTTCTCTCCTTTGGATTTAGTTGGTATTTAGGGATATTAACGTTGCTATTGTTTCGTATTAACCAACAAATGAGAAACGAAACGAACGATAAAGAAACGAGTCAAATTAAATGCACAAAAGCACATGGAGGGAGGATGAATGAGGTTTATGCAGAGTTCACCTCTCTGGGAACTGTTGGCTGGCATAGCCTAATATTTAGCTTTTGCCACGTGGAGGTGGCGTGCAAGGTGGCATCTTAATTTTCTTAAATGTTCAGCATTTTTTTTAATTTTTCATTATTTTTTCTTATATATGTATCTGTCGTTTTGCCATCTTGTGCTATTTATTCTGTTTGTTTTTCTATTACCCAGCCGAAGTAGAAAGTAGAGAGGGGCGGGCTGGCTCTCTTATACTTTTCTATTTTCGATTTTTCATTTGCGTCCTTTTAAATACTGCTTATTTAGTCCATTGAGCTTAAGGTTAAGGAATGTAATTAATTTCATTTTACAACAGCTGTGTTCACATGAAATTTCCTTTAGGTGTTTTTTTCCTTCTCTCTATCTGAGAACAAGTCGTATTTATTTTAATTTTTTAGATTTTTAACTTTTCCCATGTTCGTTCGTGTTTGTCTCCTACGCTTCACCAATAGTATTTTTTTTTATTGTATTTAATTTAAAGTATTTTTTCTTGCTTTTATGTGCTCCAAATCAAAGTTTTAATTTTGTTATGGGCTAAAAGTTGATAATGGTTGAATTTTCTTGGGATTTCTAACAAGGGTTCTCTAATTTAATAAATAGAACAAATCAGATTTTCAATATTCCAAAGGTTGTTTTCTGCGGTTTCTTGTAGAAAATAAATTTACCCTTGTACAAATTGACGTTGAAATGTGTATTCTCCTAAATATTTGTTACAATTTAATTTGTTTAACATTTTTAGGCTGGCCGCAATGGTTTTCCTGTTGTTCAAATTAAAAAATAAAATAAAGAATTTTTTTCTGTCATTAAATTTTCTATGGAAAAGTATTCTATAGAACGGTAAAGTTATTAATAACTTCTAATAAAAAAATATAAAGTTATCGATAACTTTAAAAAAAGTTAATGTTAAAACTAGCTTTCTTTATAGAATGGCATAGCCGTCGATAACTTTTTGATAGGAAATAAAGTTATCGATAACTTATATATAGGAAACTAAAGCTATTATTATCGAACTTTTTTTTTCGATTTTATCGTAAACGACATATTATCGAAAATATACTTTCTTTATTGAAATTAAAATTTGATGGGCCCACCCATAGTTTAGAATTATCAAAATACCAAAATTGTTGATAACTTTTAAGAAACGGGCTGCACAATTTTGTCGTAAGCGACAATTTACATACAAAAACATATTTGAATACTTAAAAAAAACCTTCTCCTGAAAAATTTAATTTTTATCGCTTACGATTAAATCGAAAATAAGGCTCGATATCTTTAATTTTTTTGCACTAAAGTAAATTTATTGATAAGTTTGTTCTGTGGAAAAGTTAATTTATCGATAAATTTTTTATAGAAGGTATATTTATTGATAACTTTACTATAGTAGAGTAAAATTAACTTTTATAAAGAAAAGTAAAGTTATCGATAACTTTTCTATAGGAATGAAAATTTTTCGATATATTTTCTATAAAAAGTAAAGTTATCGAAAACTTATTGTCGGGGAAAAAATATTATCTACCACTTATCGATAACTTTCTATAGAAAGGTAAAGCTATTCATAATTTTTCTATAGAAAGTGAAGCTGTTAATTTTTCCACCAATAAGCTTTTGTTGATAGCCTTTTCTGTGGAAAAGTAATAAAAAAATATCGAAAGTTTTTCTATAAATAAAAATAAAAGTATAAAAAATGCTATCGACCACTTATCGATAAGTTTTTATAGAAAGGCAAAGAAAGCTTTTAATAACTTCGCTAAACTGAAGTTATCGTTAATTTGTCTATACTCAATTAATGTTATTGATAAGTTTTTCCTGTGGAAAAGCTAATTTGTTAGCTTTTCTATAGAATGTTTAATTGTATCGATAACTTTTTTTCAAGGAAAGTAAGGTTATAGATAACTTTCCTACAGAAAAGTATCGAAAACTTGTCTTTAGAAAATGAAATTTATCGATAACTTTTCTATACAAGGTATAATTATACATAACCTTACTATAAGAAAAGAAAGTTTGAAATACATTTTTTATAGGAAAGCAATGTTTCCGATACTTTTTCTATACGAAAGTAAAGATATCGATAACTTTTCTACAGGAAAGTAAAGTTATCGATAACTTTTCTATAGAAAAGTAAAATTATCGATAACTTTTCTATAGGAAAGTAAAGTTGAAAAGTAAAGTTATAGATAACTTTTCTATAGGAAAAGTAAAGTTATCGATGACTTTTTTATGGGAAAGTAAAGTTTTCGACAACTTTTCTATAGGAAAGTAAATTTATCTATAACTTTTCTATAGGTAAGTCAAGCTATAGATAGCTTTTATAGATAACTTTTGTTATTTAAAAGTTAAGTTATCAATAACTTTTCTACAGGAAAGCAAAGCTGTCTATAACTTTTCTATAGAAAAATAAAGTTATAAATGAGTTTTCTATAGGAAAGTAAAATGATCGATAACTTTTCAATAGGAAAGTAAAGTTATCGATAAGATATTGAAAAATTTCTATGGAAAAATAAAGTTACCGATAACTTTTCTATAGAGAAGTTAAGTTTTCGATAACTTATCTTTTGAAAAATAAGTTTACCGATAATGGTTCTGTAAAAAGTTTTTGATACCTTTTCTTTTTTACATTTAAATTTTTTATGTTAAATTAAAGTTACACATAACATTTCTATAGAAAAATAATGTTCTTCTAAACTGCAGATATGGGTTGCTGCTCCATATAGAAGTAATTTTATCCAATTTGTTTTATATAGTGAAATAAGGTTTTCTAAGAAATAGTGAAGTGATCTACAACTCTCCTGTAAAATAATGAGCTATCCGTTACATTTTCTTTGACAGAAAGATACAGTTATCGAATATTTTTCAATGAAAAATAAAGTTGTTAATAGATTTACTTTATAGTAAAGTTAAGTTATCCATAACTTTTCTCGGACATAGTTGATAAATTCGATAAATTTTTTGATGAGAAGCTTGGCTGCAGATAATTTTCGTGTAAGAAAGTAAAGCTATCGATAACTTTTCTGTAGAAAACTAATGCTATGGATTACTTTTCTCTATAGAAAACTAAAGCTACGGATGACTTTTCTATAGAAAACTAAAGTTATCGGTAACTTTTGTATAGAAAACTAAAGTTATCGATAACTTTTCAATAGAAAACTAATGCTACCGATTACTTTTCTATAGAAAACTAAAGTTATCGATAATTTTTCTATGGAAAACTAAAGTTATCGATAACTTTTCTACAGAAAATTAAAGTTATCGATAACATATTTAATTGAAAACTAAAGTTATTGATAACCTTCCTATAGAAAAAAGCTACCTATAACTTTTCTATAAAAAGTAAAGTCATCGGTAGCTCATTTAAAAAAAATTAAATTTTTCCGACAACTTTTCTTTGGAAAATTAAAAAAGTTAAGTATCGTTAACTACTTTTAAGGAGAGTTTTGACTAAAGATACTCCTTTGTAAAATATCAAAGCTAAAAGTACTGAAACAAAACTATTAGCAAAAATGTTATTTAATTCTTTTTCCTTCCAACTAATATACATATCGAGCCTTATTTTCCATTTAGTCGTAAGCGACAAAAATTAAAGTGATCAAGAGGAGGCTTTTTATAAAATAAAATATATAAAATTTTAGAGTCTGTATTTTAAAAGTTATGAACAATGTTGCACTTTTGATAATTCTAAATTATGGGTTGGCTTATAAAATTTTCATTTCAATAAAAAAGTGTACTTGTTACTACATGTGCATGTCAAGTGCCATTTTTAACAATAATTAAAGTGATTGTTACAAAAGCCGTATAGTTAAATATGACTTCGCTGGCACTAAACCGAAAATGCCAAATTTAAAAGTAACGTCCTAGAAAAATTCAACAATATATTTCTTATTGAACGTGAACATTTTAGTAGCAGTAGGAAAAATAACACGACGGTGCTTAAATATTTCCGAGCAATTCCTTCAAAAAATCACAATGTTCAGAAAGCCGTATGATTACATAGATGTAAATATTAAGAGTGTGTGTGTGTGTGTGTGGACATGTGTCTGCACATGAGTTTGTGTTTTTGTTTTTGTTTTGTGCAGAAATTTTTATTAAAATTGTTAACGAAATATTTGTATGTATGTATGTATGTGTGTATGTATGTGAAGGTGTGTAGTGCATTGCACACACCATGAAGAAGAGTGTTTGAGTGCGTTTGAAAGTTGCCAATATCGATGCTGGTATTTTATGCCACATCACATTTCATTACAATTCAATCGCTTTTACAGATATCAAATCACTGTAAACACACACAAAAATATCCTTTAAAAGAAGACAAAAACTAAACTGATGGAAAAAGACACACTGCACACAGATTTTGTTAAAGCACGCTTCACACTCTAACACTCTTTTACAACTTTAACATGAAAATAAACTTTAAACCATTTTAAGGTCGTATGAACGATTTAGATTTTTTGACTAAAATCTGAAGTTTAGTTCTCTCTCTCTCTCTCTGTCTCACCGTCCCTCTTTCTGGCGGCAAGGACAGCAAAGAGGGCAGAATAATCCAAGCTATAGCCTGTGTAAGGAAAAGTTTAGAATCTATCATGGCTCATGGTTTAAAATGAATGGCTTCTCTGAGGTAATACATCATCTTTGTTGTTATTTTTGCTGCTGCTGTTGAGGTTGCTGTTGCTGCTGCTATTGTTGTTTCATGCTGCTCGTGCATTTTTTGCTATTGCTGTTGTTGCAAGACATTGGGTATTTTGAATATTTTCGTTAGCATTTCCTTAACTCTAGACAACTTAACCCTTGTCACTACTTTATCAAATTGTACTTTAACTTTAACTTTCAACTGCAGCAAGATCAGGTGCGTCCTAAAGAGGGGTTTTCTTATATTTGTATTAAGCATGTAAAGCAAACGAAAAATATTCCCTGAACATTAATGAAATTTGATTGGCTGTTAGTTTTTCCCATTTTTCATTGTCCATCCGGGTCTACGGCTGTGTGTCCATACAACTTCTTTGATTTTTAGTTATTTGCATTAAGTGCCACTTAACATGGAATTTCAATATTTTATGCAAAATCACAAGGATAATCTTTTCTCTACACATTGATGCTCTTTCAAACTACAATAAAGTTCTTTTTCTCAATTTAAGTTTAAATTCCTGCGAAGAAAAAAAAGACAAGTGGAAGCATAAAAATGGAAAAAGGCAACTAACGACGAGTAAACTACTGCATACATATTTATACTTATGTGAAATCATTCAATATTATTTAGTTTTCTACTCATAGTTTCGTGGGAGGCGAATTGTAAAATATGTACAAGACTTTGTCTTTATGTATTTTTTCTTCCTTTTGCTTATTTTTATTTTTTTTACATTCCAACTGTTGTTTTCTTTTTTCTTTTTCATGCGACAAGTTTTGCTGATTTCAGTTTCGCTTTTTTTTATTTTTCTTAAGTGTATTTTTTTTAGTCTTTAGATTTCGATGTGATACTTGTACATAGAAGTCACTCTTACAATTCGTTGTTGGATGAAACTTTCAACTTTTTGCATCACATCTCACATCTTTGACTTTGTTGGCAAAAGTTTAAATAATGTAGTACTACGCCAACTCTGACATTTCGTTGCCCATTCCCTTTAATACACACACAATTACATACGCATACTAGTGCAAATCTAAATGCGGGAATTATGGAGATAATAAACAAACATATGAACAGGCTGAAGAAAGTACTGCAACAATTTGTTGATAATATTGGAGAAGGGGAAAAAGTGTTTTCTAGAGTTTATTAAAAGATTATTTTGTTTGTAGCTTGAAAACCCCTGAACTGTACGAAAGTTTTATTATCAAATGAAAATTCAATTTCCATCTCTGATTGCGGCTGAAGTTGGTACCGACTTTAAAATTTTAAAAATAAAAATAAATAAATATTTTCATACAAAGAATTCTAAATATTAAAGGCCTTATTCGGAAAAAAATATTTTGAGTTTATTTAAAAATTTTCTTTACATACCAAAAATATTTCTTTTGGAAATAAGGCTGTAAATGTACATATATGAAAAAAATTTAAGGAATTTAATATCGAAGCCAGTTCAATTCACTTGTGATTCAAAATTTCATTTCCTTAACTGTTTGAAAGTTTCATAATTGCCATCGCTGTAGTTTTATAAAGATAAATTCTGGTATTGCTGATAGAAAAAGTATATTAATATATCGAGCCTTATTTTCGATTTACTCGTAAGCGACAACAATTAAAAATTTCAGAAAAAATTTTTGTTTTTGTAATATTTAAACATGTCGTACTTACGTATATTGTCGGTTACCATAAAATTTTACAGCCCGTATCTTAAAAGTTATCAACAATTTTGGCATTTTGGTTAAATTAAATTAAATTTTAATTTCAATAAAAAAAAAATTAATTTTTTCTTATATGTCGCTTACGACTAAATCGAAAATAGGGTTCGATATAAATTTAATTATGTATGGCGGCAAGGTTGTCGTTTTTTCTCGTAATGCCAAAAAATGCCATACATTTTTTTTTTGTGTGAAAAAGCTTGCAATAACTGCGCTTTTCTTTTGGAAACTTGACTTTAGTTCTCTATATAAAAGTTATCGACAACTCTGCTATAGAACGAGTAACGAGTAATTTAATTTAAAGTTAACGACGAGTTTATTTTTCTATAGAAAACTTAGCTATTGTCTTAAACTTCTGCAGAAAAGTTATTGACAAATTCATTTGTCTACAGAAAAGTTATCGATAACTTTACTTTTTTATAAGCCACCGATAACTTTACTTTTCCTTTTCTTTAAAAAAATATCGTTAAATTTAATTTTTTTGAGAAAAGTTATCGATAACTTCCATTTTCTTTAGGAAGGTTATTGGTTACTCTAATAATCTTTAGAAAAGTTATCGATAACTTAAATTTTATATGGTAAAGTTATCAATAACTTCAATTTTCCTTAGAAAAGTTATCGATAACTTTCAACTTCTGATGAAAGCTTCTTGATAACTTTATATATCTTAACCAAAATTATCGATAACTTTCACTTACTTTAAAAAAATTATCAATAACTTTAATAATCTTTAGCAAAGCTATCGATAACTTAAATTTTCTTAAGCAAAGGTATCGATAACTTAAATTTTCTTTCTGCAGAAAAGTTATCGACAACTTTATTTTTCTACAGCAACGTTACAGATAGGCATTAATTAATACTACAGAAAATCTATCAATAACTTTACATTTAATAAGAAAAATTATCGAGCATTTTACTTATATGTAAACCACTTGCCGATAATTTCACTCTTTAAGAGGCAAGTTATTAACAACTATTGTATAGAAACTTTTTCTATAACTAAACTTGTGTATAGAAAAGTTATAAATAAAAATAAAATTGATCGATTGCGTAACTTTTTTGTAGGAAATTTCTCCAAAACTTTACTTTACCATAGAAAAGTTATCGATAAACCTTAGTTTACTATCGAATATGTTGTCGTAAATTTAACTTTTCTATATAACAGCTGTCTAGAACTTAACTTTTGTGCATGCACGTTATCGATAACTTCCCTCTCAATGAAAAACTTATTTATAACTTGTTTTCTTTGTTGTAGAAAAATTTAGTTTTCTGGAGAAAACTTGTCTTTTACTTTACTTTTTTTTTGTATGGTACAAAAGATCCATAGGTGTCGCAGTGCCGGTCTTTGGACCAGATCTTTCCCCCTATTACTTTTTTGTAAAAAAGGTTTTAAAGTTATCGATAACTTAAATTTTCTTTAGAATTGTTATCGATTACTTCAATTTTCTTTGTAATTGATATCGATTAGTTCAATTTTCTTTAGAAAGGTAATCGATATCTGTAATTTTGTTTAGAAAAGTTATCGATAACTTTAATTTTCTTTAAAAAAGCTAGCGATAACTTTGCTTTTCAACAGACAAGTTTTCTGTAACTTCATTTTTTTGTTTAAAGAAACTTCTATATAAAGTTTCCTTAAAAAACTTATCGACAACTTTTCTTTTTTTTTATCGATAATTTGGCTTTAATTATCTATACAAAAGGTAAGCACATATCAAAGTTAGTTAAATGCAATCGAATGTTTTCCTTTCCCCAATTTAATATCATATTTGATAAACAAGAAAATTGTTTATATTTATTTTTGTTTGTTCCTGTAGAAGTTTGTTTAGAAAGCGACAGTGTGTTTGTACCGAATATGTCTCGGGGATCCTTCAATTTAAGTAAGCGTGTATTGCTTTTTTTCTCTTTTTATATGTGCTTTATTATTATGTCATGTCTAATGTTTAAGAATTTGATGAGTTTGATTGGGGTTTTATCCACCATCACTTTTAAGACTACTTTTCCCTTCAGTAATTTTGTCATTTATCCAACCTTAAACTTGGTTTGGTTTCTTCGGTTTTTAATGTTTTGCTTACGACTGATGCAATGAAACTTTTTAACTTTTTTATGTAATTGCAAGGCTTTTCTATTGTGAGAAAGTAAGAGGATGTGTGTGTGTGTGGGTGTGTTCAAGAAGCAGGCAAAGTTTTTTTATAGTAGATATATTGATGACCGCTTAGAGATGAGCGATTTTGTCCTTGATCACTGCCACCGACGAATACTGTTGTAGTAATCCAGTGCAGCAGTTTTGTCTACATGCAACAAAGTCTCTCAAAGTCAAACAAGAAAATAATTGTATTAAAAACTTTTTCAGCTTGCTGCTATTGTATATTTCAGATACGAGTATTGTGTTTTTATTTTACTTTTCTCCGTATTTCGTTTTGGTATGACGGATTTACTTTGGCCTTTAACAAGTATATGAGTATTTACAAGTATTTGATTTATAAACTTTGGCGAAATTGCACAACTTCACATTGTAATAAGCCAAAAACCAATATTCATGTCGGTCTCTTTATGTTGTTCATTTCCACGCGCCAGCAGAATGTTCATCGTGTTTTAATTTTTTTAATTTTATGTGATTGATATTCATTTTCTCATAACTAAACTTTTTCTTCAACAAAAAAAAAAAAAAAAAAATCTATAAAGATGACATTTTTGCCTTTTGCTTGTGCAAGTGTATTTATTGTTGTAGGATTTAGTAGACAAATTTTGTTTTTTTTAATCTCGAAAGTTTACAAGTGGGTTGGAAAAAAACAATATTATAAAAATCAAAAAAAAGGGCCTAGTTGTTGAAGAAGAATACAAGCGGATGTTGATATTGAAAAAAATCATCGATTTCCAGTGAAGTTGGTGCGTATGGAAATTTGCGTAATAAACGTGCAAGTATGATTTAAAATTATTTAAATGTGTTGAAGTTTCTCCTTTTTTACCGCAATACTTAATTAAATAAAAACAACATTGTGAGTGTAACTTAATAATTATTTTTCCAAAATTTTTTTATAAAAAAGAAAAAAAAATAACGTTGAAAGAAATAATAATGTTCTATAGAACTGGACCAATGTTTGTCCATGCAACCTTAGGATAATATATATAGAAAATGAGTAGATCATTATAAGTTTTCTGTAGAAAATTTATCAGAATTTAGAATTTTTACATTGCAAAAAAAAAACTTTCTCTGGAAACTGATAAAAAGTAATAATTTTATGTTCACAATTTATCAAAAAAATCATTTTATATAAAAACTATATCAATAGCAATAATTTTGTATAAATAATTCTGCAAAAAAAAACCGACTTCAATGCAAAGATCTGATAGAATATTTTCGAAAAAAATATATGGGACCAAACTGGAAGTAAACTCTTTCAAACGAAAAAAATTTTGAAAGTCTGTTGCTTAAGGAGAAGTACGTGAAATATAAAATTAAAGTTAATTTTAATGGGCGAGTTTCCACCCATTTTTTTATATGCAAGTTTGAGTGTTTTTCAAAGCTCAAGGTGTGTGGTAAGTTTTGTAAACATCGGTAAAATAGAACTACGTAAAATAAAATATTTAATTTTAATGGGCGTTCCCCACCCATTTTTTTTAATGAAATATTGTGTCTATTTTAGAGCTCAAGGTGTGTGGTAGGTTTCGTAAAATCGGTTAAAAAAAACCAAGTGAAATATAATAATAAATTTTAATGGACGTAGCCCCGCCCATTTTTTCAACTTTAAAACTGTGTAATTATAAAAGCCAAAGGTGTTTGCTAATTTTCGCTTGAATCACAAAGTTCAATAAAAAATTGTGGGTGTGTTCTCGCCTACTTTTTAAAAAGAAATATTTTTACAATTGGTCTAAAATGTACCGAGTTATGAAGTAACAATGTCAACAGAACAAAAATAAAGACGAATTGATAATCTCCTCTTTTTTTTTCAAGGCGATTAAAAATTCATGAAAAGCAAAAATTTTATGCAGGAATTTGATCGATTACAACAATTTGCTGTGAATAATTTATCAATAGCAATAATTTTCAATTGAAGATATATAAATAGCAAATACTTTTTAAAGAAAACTTGGCTATAGTAATAAATTTTTATAGAAATATTATCGTTTAGAAAAATTTTGTATAGTAAATTTATCAATAGCAATATTATACTTTGAAAATTTTTTGAATAGCAATAAAAAATAAAAATATATGTGCATAATATATATCGATAGCAGTCTTTTTCAATAGCAATAATATTTTATAGTAAATTTTTCGATACTAAAAATTTACTCTACAAAATATATCGATAGCAACATTTAATGTGTAGAACTGGTCAATAGTAATAATTTTATATAAAAAAGTAAACGCTTAGAGAAATTTTATATATGACTTTTATAAATAGCAATATTTTTTTTTTACAGAAAATTAATCAATAGCAATAATTTGCTATTGAAAATCAATCAATTGCAATAATTTTCAGTGCAAAATTTATCCACTCTACAAGTTAAATATTGAAAATTTTCTGTGTAAAATTTATTGATAGCAATACTATTTTATTGAAAATATATCAATAGCAATAATTTCCAATGCAAAAATGATCGATAAAAAAAACTTAATAATTCTCCATCGAAATTTTAACGCTAAGAAAAAAATTTTATATAGTAAATCTATCCATAGCTATATTATCTCTTAGGCATTTGATAGCAGGTATATCACACGAAACATTTTGTCTTTAGTAATAATTTTAATAAAATAAATAAAAAGTAATAAAACTTTTCTACGTAATCTTGCTATTATTGCTATAATATTTTATAGTGAATTTATCGATAGTAATAATTTTGTGTAGAACATAATTTTTTCAATAGCAGTAATTTAATGTGGGAAATATGTCAATAGTAATAATTTTACATAAAAATGTAAACGCTGAGAAAAATTTTTTTAATTAATAATTTATAAATAGCAATAAGTTTTTTATAGAAAATTTATCGATACAAATATTTTACTATTTAAAATAAAGCAATAGCAATAATTTTCTGTATAAAATTTAATTAAAGCACAAAATTTATTATTCAGAATTTATTGATAGCAATAATTTTCTGTATGAAATTTATCGATAGCAACAATTTTTTTTTTTCAATAGCAACAATTTAGAGTACAAAATTCATTGATAAAAATTAATAATTTTCCAAAGTGATAATTTTATGTAGCAAATTTATAATAGCAAATTCATATCTTAGAAAATTTTTTGACAGCATTATTTTTCGTCTGAAAATCTATATATTAAATGTACATACATATATCAATAGCAATCATATAACATGAAGCCTTTGTCGATAGTAATAATTTTATATCGTAGAGTGCTTGCTAATAAAAATTTTGTACGTTAACTTGTGCGATAGCAATAATATTTTATAGTAAAATTTTCGATAGTAATAATTTTCTGTAGAAATATTAAATTTGTCAAAAATATTAATAATTTAATACAAAAAGGTATATAAGGTTTATAAATAGCAATAATTTTGTTTTAAATTCAAAAATATTTTGGGTTGAGTTCCAAACGCACGAACGAAATGCATATAGACAATTGCTTAACCATAAAAACAAGCCAAATCTTTAAATTTGCAATAAAAATATATATAGCAATAGATTGCTATTTGATTGCTATTGAAGATATATGTATGTATGTCTGCAAAATTTATCTATAAGATGAATTAAATGTTGCATATTTAGCGATTGCAATAATTTTCAGTGTAAAATTTATCGATAGCAATAATTTTTTTGTAGAAATATATCAATAACAATATTTTTCAGTACAAAATTAATCGATAACACAAATTTTGTATTGAGAACTTTTCGATAACACAAATTTTCAGTGTAAAATTTATCGATAGCAATAATTTTTTTGTAGAAATATATCAATAACAATATTTTTCAGTACAAAATTAATCGATAACACAAATTTTGTATTGAGAACTTTTCGATAACACAAATTTTCAGTGTAAAATTTATCGATAGCAATAATTTTTTTGTAGAAATATATCAATAACAATATTTTTCAGTACAAAATTAATCGATAACACAAATTTTGTATTGTGAACTTTTCGATAGCAATAATTTTCATAGTAAAATTTATCGATAGCATTATTTTTTTTTTAAATATTTTAATAGCAATAATTATCAGTACAAAATCTCTGTAACAGAAAAAATTTATAACACAACATACGATAACAGAAATTTTGTATCGTTAATTTATCGATAGCAATAACTTTCTATGCAAAATTTATCAATGGCAATCATTTTTCTTACAGAAAATAATAAAGTTATAATTGTTTATATCAAAATTACTGAAATAAAATGTCGCAGAAAATCTATAGAAAAAATAACTTTCTGTAAAAAATAATAATAATTTTCTATAGAAAATATCGAGTCGTATTTTCAATGTAATGCTAAGCGACAAAAAAATAAATTTTTCACAAGTTTTTTTTTAAATATTCAAATATGTCTTTGTACGTGAAGTGTTGCTTACGATAAAATTTATAAACAATTTTGGCATTTTGATAATTCTAAACTATGGGTAAGCCCATAAAATTTAAATTTCAATAAAAAAGTCTATTTTCGATAACATGTCGCTTACGATAAATTCGAAAAAAAGGCTCGATATATCAATAGCAATTTTTTATATGGAAAATATGTCAGTTGTAATAATTTTTATCTAAAAACTTAATAGCAATAATTATTTTTTTATTTTTAAGTTTATTTTTTTACAGAAAATTTGTCGATAGTTATAATTTGCTATTTCAAAAAGGAATCATCATCTTGATTTCGAAGATAAATAGCTGCAAATTTTATTTATAAAACAAATTTAGTGTTGAATATTTATCGCCAGCAATAATTTTCAGTGTAAAATTTATCCATAGCAATATATTTTTTTAATAGAAATATATCAATAGCAATAATTTTCAGTACAAAATTATTTGATAACATAAATTTTGTATTGAGAAGGTATCGACAGCAATAGTTTTGAGTAAAAAATTTATCGATAACATATTTTTTGTATCGATAATTTATCGATAGCAATAACTTTCTATGTAAAATCTATCAATGGCAATAATTTTTTTTTACAGAAAATAATAAAGTAATAATTTTTTATATAAAAATTACTAAAATAATTTGCCGCAGAAAATCTAGAGAAAAAAATAACTTTCTGTAAAAAATAATAATTTTCTAAAGAAAATACATATATTGATAGCAAAAGTTTGTTTAAAAAAATTTATTGATAAAGTAATTTTATTTTTGGGAAATTTAATTTTAAATTTGTCGACAACATATTTTTCATAAAAAAATTTATCAACAGCAAATTTTTTTTTTATAAATAAGAACTGTAGAAAATTATTATAAAACATTTATTTTGAAAATAATTTCCATAAGAAACACTGATGGTAAAAATATTGAGGGCAATTGTGAATAAAATTCCGCTAGAAATTTTTGCCGGGAAACAATTCCAACTAACAACAAACAAAAGGGAAAACAAACAATTCTGATTGGAGAAGAGAAAAATTTCTCGCTGAATTTTATTCATAATTGCCCTGTTTAATTGTAATTTCTTATTTAAAGCAGCAACAAATTTTATCTAGACGTGCTTAAGCAACAACAAATATTTTTTTTTTTTTCAAAATATATAATAACTATTTTCTGCATAATTTACCGATATGGTGTTAAGAATTTAATTGTCAATCAATCTTCTTGATTATGTTGTCTTGGTTATTTTTGTTTTGTAGACCACAAAATAAAATTTATATGAGAATATATTTTCTTATTTAAAGTTTTTATTCTTCTAAATGTCATGGAACTTTCTTTTTAGCAATTCTTGCATTATATCCTGGAAATAATAATCTTACATAATGCACATGGTAAAAATTTGCTTTGTTCTCTACATAAACCAACTATTTTTTTTCTTGTAAAAAATAAAACATTTCTATATATGTTTATAATAGTCATAAACTTTTCTCAATACAAACATACATAGCAGTATATCTAATTTTTGTAAAGCAAAACCAACTGAAGTTAAAATAAAAGACAGCAGAGAAAATCGAAATTGAAACGATTCAACCAACTGCTTAAAAATAAACTTTCAAATGTCATACATCCATCCATCACAGAATTTGTTTTTAATGCTTCTGCATACAACTTTTTACATTGAACTGAAAACATTTATTTACTCATAAATATTATGCTACTTTAGTAGCAAAAAAAAAAAAAAAGGTAAAGTTTTGTAAGTTGTGCAACTAGTGTAACTTAATAAACGAAATGAAGTGGAAATATTTACCCACACTAACATGCATAAGCATGCTTGCATATCCTTGTGTGTGCATGTGTATGTACTCGTATGTATCAATACGCACACAATTTTGTGATTAGTTTGAAGTTAGTTGATATAATATTGTATTTGATTCAATTAAAAACTAATCAAACTTATAATACCGAACTTTATAAATATATTTACTCTCTTGTGTGCTATTGTCAGTGCATGTACAATGTAAAATGATTTTTAGTTGTTGTAATTACATAAGTTTTGTGCAAATAATATGTTAAATGAGAAAATTGAATAGTTCAACAAAAAGCAAAAGCAAAAGCAACAAAATTTTGATTGATACAAGACAAGTTTTTTATGTTGCATTCATTATACAGCAGTCAGGAGAACAAAAATACCCAAAAATATTTTTTTTGTGAAAAATGTGTCGATTACTTTTTTTTCGAGTTTACCGGTAAAACATTTCTTTTAAAGATATATATTGATATATTGATAACTCCGCATTTAGCAGAAACATTTGCTTAAGTAAATTTAACTTTTACAAAAAAGTTTTTGTACAAAATTTAGAGAAAAAAAATTATACTAATTTTTTTTAAAAATAATTTTACGACAACAAAAATTGTAGATATTATAGCTGTGCTAAAAAAAATTATCAATAGCATAATTTTTCTATGGCCAAACAATTTTTATAAAAAATAGTTCAATACCAAAAATTCTTTATAGAAAATTACCGAAAGCCAAACTTTTCTGCAGAAAATTGGTCAATAGAAAAAATTTTCTGTGAAAAATCAGTGGTAAAAAAATTTTTCCATAAACAATATACCAAATAATTTATAGTAAATGCGTCTTTGGTAAAAATTTTCTATAGAAGATTTGTCGATATTAAAATTTTGCTAATACTACTTGTCGATACCAAAAATATTGGCCCTTATCGTGATTGGCGTATTTTGACTGCATTAAATTAAAGAAAAAATTTTCCAAAGTACAAAAACGTCGCAGTCGCAGTCGATGTCACAAAACGCCAACCACAATAAGGAAGATTGTGTAGAAACTAATCAAAACGAAGTATACTGTAGCCAGGAAAGATTTTTTAATATAAATTTTGTTGCTAACAAACGTGTGCAAAATTTAGTTATGCAAAATTTTTCGAAACCAAAAAACTTTTTGGCAGAAAATTTGCCATTAGCAAAAACTTTATATCAAATGACTTTCTCGATATAATAAATTTTCTAATGAAAACTAATCAATAGCAAAAGTTTTCTAGAAAAAATTTGTCAAAAGCGAAATTTTTCTATTGAAAATTTGTTGAAAGCGAAATTTTTCTATAAAAAATTTATCGATAGTAAAATTTTTTAATGAAAAATTTATCGATAGTAAAATTTTTCTATAAAAAATAAATCAACAGCAGAAATAAAAAAAAATTCGGTAAAAAAAATTTTTATAGAAAATTTGCCATTACAAAAATTTTCTAATTGAATATTTGTGGATGACAATTTTTTTTTTTACAGAAAATAGGTCGATAGCAAACATGTTTTGATATTAAAAGTTTACTATAGAAAATTTGTCGATAGCAAAGGTTTTCTACAGAAAACATGACGGAAGTAAAATTTTTATAAAGATAATCAGCCGCTAGCAAACTTTTTCCACAAACCATATTTCAAAAGCGAAAGTTTTCTAAGCAAATTTATTGATAGCAAAACTTTTGTACAAAACGTTTTTGTGGATATAAATTTTTTATGGAGTATTTGTCTTTACCAAAAGTGATAGTAGCAAAAAATTTGTCGATAGCAAAAATTTTCTTTAAAATATTTGTCGATCGCAAAACTTTTCTATAGAAATTTTGTCGATAGAAAAAATTTTCCATAGAAATTTTGTCTTTTTTTTTTGTATATGAATTTTGTCGATAGCAAAAATTTTCTGTAGAAATTTTGTCGATAGAAAAAAATTTTGATAGAAATCTTGTGGATAGAAAAAATTTTCTATAGAAAAATTTTCTATAGAAAATTTTTTGATAGCAAACGTTTTCCATAGCAAAATTATTATAAAAAAAATTGTCGATAGCAAAAATTTTCTTTTAAAAAAAATTGTCAACAACAAAACTTTTCTATAGAAAATTTGTCGATAGCAAAAGTTTTCTATGAAAATTAATCGATAGTAAAAGTTTTTATAGAAAAAACAAGTTTTCTATGAACATTTGTCGATAGCAATGGTTTTTTGTCGAGTGAGCATCGCGACATCATTCGCTGTGGAGACATTTTTTAAGAGTAATGATTCTTATGTAATTGCTCGTCGACAATTTTGTCCAAAGTTCGGTATTCGGCGAATACGTGTGTAAATTTAATTCGTTCGTGGCTAGGAATGTCCCACGGCCAGGGTCCAGTGGATCTTCAAAGACTCCCGAAAACATTGAACTGGTTGAAAGTAGTTTACGTGAAAATCCGCGACTTTCAATACGGAAAAGAACAGTCTCACTGGGACTTCCAATTCATGAAATTAAAAAAAAGGATCTGCAATCGTTCAAGAACTGAAAGAAAGTGACTTTGATTTACGCAAAAATTTTTGTGAAACGAAATTGGAGCGTTTTCGCACTGTAAATTCCATTTTTTGGAGTGACGAGGCTCATTTTCACTTAAACGGCCACGTCAACAAGCAAAACTGCTGTTATTGGTCTCCAAGAACCCGAAACCCTCGATTGAAACATCAAAAACTATTGCATTGCCCCAGGGTAACTCTTTGGTGTGCCTTATCCACGCATTAGAAAATTATCGAGGCCAGGCGACGAATGTCAAAGGTGGAAATTATCGACGCATGATTACGGAATTCTTTTTGCCAAACCTGCGAGTTCATCTATCGTACTTTTCACACACGTGGTTTCAACACGATGGTGCGACTGCACACACAGCCAGAGCTTCGATGAATTTGCTTCGGGAAAATTTCCCTCAAAAACTGATCAGTCGCCTTGGGGACATCCCATGGCCACCGAGGTTGCCCGATTTAACTCCCATGGATTTTTTTTTACCTCAAACAGGGTTTATAATGACAATCCCCAATCTCTTGGGGCTTTAAAGGAAAATATTCGGAGAAATCAGCTCAATTGAATCAAGTTTACTGCAGCGTGTGGCGCAGAACACATGGCTCCGTTTTGAACAGTGTGTTCAACTCGAAGGAAGACATCTGGATGACATACTCTTTAACAAATAAAATCCGCATTTCCATTTTATCATTCAATGCTCTTAATAAAACTTTGTGTCAATTATTACGTTTTTTATTTAAGTTTGAAAATATAAATCTGCTACCACACACTCTGTATTTCTTATAGAAAAATTGAATTTAATTATAATCGATAATAATATGTTTATCGATATCTGTTTGATTTATGCAAAGTAAATAAGTTTACAAATTTAAAATTGTTAATTGGATTACTCAAAGGATTGCTTGCATAAAAGAAAATTTATTATTTGAAAAATTAAAAATTAAAAATTTTAAATTACTATTTTTTTTTTTGTCTTGTCAAGTGCATCGGCATTTAACAAGTTCAATAAAACTTTAATCAGATTATTTTAAGCCAATGTAGAAAATATGTCCATACTTTTATAGTTGTAATAAATTGTTTTACTTGCTTTGCCTTCATCTCCTCTAACGCACATTTTACTCACTCCTTCTATAATATTTCTTTTTCTTTAATTCCTTTTTTTGCTGGTTTTCAGATTCTTTTCTTCATTTGGGCAAAATTTGTGAACCTTGACCAATTGGTAAGTAAGTAGTTGAACATAAGTTTTTCATTTTCATTTTCATTTTCATTACATTCTCTTTTTCTCCATATTTATTTTTTTTTGGACTAAAGTAAAATCCATTATACTCAAATTAAATAAATTACCTTTTTGTAAGGTTTACTTCAAATATCTGCAAGTGTGTGTGTATTTGTGTGTGTGTGTGTGTGTTTTCAAATGGAGTGTATGAATGAGTTTTAATGTGTGTGAATTCGTGTGTATGGCTGCGTTTGTGTAGTTTATAGAAAATGCATTATTAAGTGTGTGATACGAGCACGAGCGAGTGTAGTACTCGCAATCTTTAAAGATTTTATTTTATGTTTATAAAGAATAGTAGAAATATAGTTACTTGAAAGGATTTATGCCAAAAATCATAATTAAATGTTAAGTGTGAAAACTTAGATTTGTTTTTTTAAATCATAAATAGAATTTAATATGCAGGCGAAATATAGTGACAAATATTCTTTTCACAGAAAACATTACTGCACTTAAAGCCTGGTACTCTGTTCACAATTTCGTGCGAAATGCTGTCAAACTATATACATATAAAAGTATTTGGTATGAAATATTTGCGAAATAAATTTGCAAAAGTAGTTCTCTGTTCTTATTTCGAAAAACACGTAAAATCTATCTGGCAACATGTTTTTCCATGCAAAATAACTCTGGCATCATTTTAGTTTCACTGCGAAACAACATGAACAGTACTTTTTTCGTACGGAATTTTGACAATGTTGCATACTTTCAAGCAATAAAAGCAAGAAATTTATAAAAAAAAGTTGGGCTACATTTAGTACATGTAAAATTTTTCACGCGAAATAATCAATGTTGCTGAAAAATTTTCACAACTTCGAACAGAGTACCAGCCTTAAGACGAAAATCAAATGAAATAATAGAACTGTAAATAACGATTTGAATCACAAGAAGAGTTTGGCAAATGTTAATTATTTAATTTTGAAAACAATATGTATACAAATTTATTCATAGTTAAATTTCAATAGCAAATCGAGCCTTATTTTCGCTTTAATCGTAAGCGACAAAAATTAAAATTTTCAGCAGAAGTTTTTTTTTTTAAATATTCAAATATGGTTTTGTACGTAAACTGTCGCTTACGATAAAATTTTACAGCCCGTATCTTAAAAGTTATCAACAATTTTGGAATTTTGATAACTCCAAACTATGGGTGGGCCCATAAAATTTTAATTGGAATAAAAAAGTCTATTTTCGATAATATGTCGTTTACGATAAAATCGAAAATAAGGCTCGATATATTTTTTATGAATTATTCTATGATACTGATAAGTTTCTGTTAATGATTTTTTTGTATAATTGTGGGTGTCTGTAAAAACTACTGTTTCGCCCACTCCGTATTTTGTTTTACACAGTTTATAAAAGTGTTTGGTATAATAATTTAAATGAAAAACATCTGCGTACAATTATTGAAAAAAAAAAAACAAAATATTTTATGACTGACAAAGAGGTTTCTTACTCACATGTACATTTTCAAAAAATTACCAAATAAAATAAAAGGGGCGAAAACTTGCCCAAATTTTTTTGCTTCTAAAATTACAGATTCTAAATTTTATTGTGGTATAAAACATAATTTGTACAGTAGCTTCTTTCACTTTTACATACCTCATTCTTTTTTTTTTTTTTTTTGCAATAAAGCATATTTGTTTCAGGATAATTTTTTTATACTGAAAATAGCTTTTGAACAAATCTTTCAGCAATAAAAAAAATTAACGTAATACTTAAAATCTTTTTTATCAGATCAAAAACAGCAGCTTGGCATCAGTTTTAAGTTTTCATTAACCCAAGAATGCCCACTTTGGGGATTTGTGGCTCCGCCCCCCTTTTAAGATATATAGTCCAAATCTCTGCGACATCTCTTCAAATACTGTATGCAATTTCATAATAGAAGCTGCAGAATTATTTCCATTTTTTTAACAATATTCCCCACTGTGTATGGGATACTTTAGGCCCCACTAGACACCTTCAAATCGAGCTAAGAAATTAAGATCGCATTTATGAAAGCAAATTATATATAGTGCAAATATATCAATTAAAGAAAAAAACTTTTTGCGACCAGTCTAATGTCCACTTTTGCACAGAAAAATTTAAGTTATGTATTTTTTTTTTAAGTTCAGTTAAAAGGACATAAAAACAATATAACTTTTTATTTGGCTATGTTTACATAGGGTGCCCCTGTGGCTGAGTGGTAGCGATGCTAACCTCTCAGTCCAGAGGTCGTGGGTTCTATTCCCACCATAGACCCTGGGTGTTTTCTGCAGACAAGCTAATCGCTTTGCGGGGTTGCGTTTGTTTAAAAAAATAAAAATAAAAAATATGTGAATAAAACTTAAAACTTTATTTTAGCGATAAGGGCTATAAAAACGTATTTTTTAATTGAACCTAAAAAATTGATTAAAAATATAAAATGTATATGTTGCATCACAAATAGTTGTATTAGTTAAAAGAAAGTGCATTTAAGGGTTAATGTTTTCATCCAAATATTAGGAAATGTATTAAAATATACTAAAAAATACTTTGTCAACTCAATAAATATTTTCTTTATTTTTATTTTTTTTTAATTTTGGCCAAGAAAAGTGGGTTGGGAGACCATAGTGCAAAGTTCAGCAAAGAAAGTTTTTCTTTTATACTAAATTAGTAATAATAATATTTCCAAATAGTTTCATTACTCTTTTGCGTTCTATATACATATTTACATATATTTCTTGTAATCAAATAACAGCCTTATTTATAAAAAATTATTAAGGCTTCATAAAGGGTTTTTAAAACAAATTTTCATAAAAAATTTTTCTTATTAAGCCTTTCTAAAGCTTTAATAATTTTTATACAAAGCGTGTTTTTTTTAGAGTGTCACAACTTTTAGTTTCTTTGAGTAAATCAATTGTAGCACCCGCTGTGTGGCATGTGGCCACGTTCTTTTGGAACCACATATCAGCAAGATTAATGCCACTTAATCGAGGTACGAACAAATTTCGAATCATGTTCATATACCGCTCACCATCGACAGTAATATTATGGCCATCATCGTTTTTGAAGACATATGGGCCAATGACTCCGCCAGCCCATAAAGCACACCAAACAGTAATTTTCTGTGAATGTAATGGTGTTTCGACAAAAGCGACAATTCTGCTTATTTACGTACAAATTCAACAAGAAATGGGCTTCATCGGAAAATAAAATTTTGAATGGAAATTCATAATCAATGTTAATTTGTGCTTCAGTCCATTCGCCGAACAATTTGCACGCGTTGCTCTGGTGTAAATCGATTCATAATGAAATTTCAAAGCAAATTAAACAAAAAGCAACAAATACAGCAGTGATGCCAACTCAAAGTTGTGACACTATAAAAAAACACCCTATATATAAAGCTGTAAGAATTTAATAAATATATAAGTACTTGCACATATTTCTCTGGAAACAGCTCATGATTTTATAAGCATGTAATATATTTGCCTACAAATTGCCATGAAATATAGACTATCGGCCATATAGTAATAAAAATGAATATATATATATGTGTGTGAATGTGTGTGTGTGTGTGTTTACACTCTCGTTTACTTGCTTGCAGGTATATATGTAACTGAGTGCATGTTTAGGTATTTGCTCCTATGAATATATGCAAATTTTATACCCTCTGGTAATGCCTCACACAAGGCTATTTTATGTAGTTCAACTTTATTGTGTGTGCGTGTGTTTTTTGTGTACCAATAATGCAAAGCTGGAAAATATCGTTAGTTTTGTTATATCCAAATTTTGCAGTTCATTAATTTATTTATGCCTTTAAAGATTAAAGTTTCGAGTTTTGACTTAAGCGGCTAATCCATTATACAATATTATTGCATATGTTGTTATACATATTATTGTCAATTTGACCTATACTATGCAATAAATGGCACAATATTTTTAAAGAAAATATTGCCCAATTTTCTTGGCAGTGAAAAAGAAAACAACATTGAACAACGTTGCCACTATATTACACAATTGTCTTGATTGTACAATGAAAATCAAAAGTCTTTAGATATTTGCCAATATATTGTGCCACCTTCGAATATGACATACACATTGGCGATATTATTGTACAATACGAAAAATTGTGCAATTATATTGCAAGTGGGTGGGCCGCTTTAGAGATTCTCGTTTATATTTTATATGTGTATTAATTACACTAATAAAAATTACTTAAAGTTCTTCTGCTTTGACTTATATTAAGGGTTTTTTTTTCAGTAATTTCGATTGTTAATCTGTTTTAATTTTTAATCTTATTTTACTAGTAATACAATTTAAAAAAATTCATGCTACAAATTTCATAAAAAGTGTTTAGTTTAAAGATTTGGCTTGTTTTTATGGTTAAGCAATTGTTTATATGCATTTTGTTCTTGCTTTTGGAACTCATCAGTAGACTTAAACCCAAAAAATTTTTGAATTTAGTTAACCAACTTCGTATGTTTATAGTAAAACTCTTAATACTATATTGAGAATCACAGTATACAAACATAATAAGTTTGAAAGCTTCAAACAAAAATCTTTACAAAAAATAAATAAAGACTACATATGTCAAATAAATATACTTCGGTATTTCAAATAAAAAAAACGTGTTTAGTGTATATTTAGCTAATAACTTTTTATAAAATTTATTGCATGAAACTTTTTTCAATTGGCGATAAAGAGTTTGTAAAAAAAAGCAATTAATTATTCAAACCGAAAATTGTGAAAATTACACAAAAATCGTCTAAGAGTTTTGAAAATAAATAACTCTTGCTTTTGCTATGTGATCAAAATAAATAAATGATATTGTTACGGAAATGGCCGTCGATAGGGTTAATGCAGCGTTACACATAAATATTCCAATAGGGTTGACGCAAGTGCTACGGAAAATATTCCTACAGGGTCGATGCAAAGAACTAACTAGAACAGTAGCAAAACGTAAACAACCAACAACAACTAAAAGCGCCTGCTTATTACGAAGATACACATACATATCTACATACAAACATGCATGGCAATTCAAACGAAAAGCAAAAATAAGGTAAACAACCACCATGTACTGCTTGTTTAATAACGTATGCATATACACACGCATGTACATAGTTACCACATGAACAAAAGTAAACAACATTTTAGATGATGATGAGATTGTCTAGACTTTGCTGAAACATTCTAGTGACCTAGTGCGAACTGTAAAAAGGGGTAACGCATCCAATGGCAAGTTAGTCGTTACTTAGAAGTGAGTTGTTACTCAGAAGTCAGTTGATAATTAAGTTGTGAGTTTTTGAACAGTCTGTGCTTGCGATACAGTAATTGAAGAGATTATAGTGACGGTATATAGTGACAGTTAAAGTCTGTCGTTGAATGGAGACTATTGTGGAGTCTATCGGGTCGACTGAAGAGTAAAGAGCTGATAGACGTGTGTAAGAGTGGAAAACTAAAGCCAGCGAGTTGTTATTGGTGTAACAACTGTGAGTGTCGGCCAGAGAGTTGTTATTGGTGTATCAACGGTGAGCGTCGGCAGAGCGAGTCTCCTGTGTGACGAGCAGCAAACAAAGAGGAATTGCGTCAATACTAGCGCAGCCAGTTAAGAGACGTGCATATACAACAGCGAGGAAGGCGCAGTGGTAACCACCCTGCAGAAAATGCGAATAGTGAAATTGTAGTGATTTACTAGTGAAATTGCCAGTATTAGTACTGACCAGGTGTACCCCAACCAATGTAATCATCTATTTAAATTTAACATTAGCTTGTCATTGAAAATTCACCACTAGACTGTAGCACTATTGACTAAGTAGTTTTTTGGGACCACATGGAGACATTGGCACCAAAGATTCACTAGTACATTTTAGTGATCCTCATCTACAATTTCATAATGTTAGGGCATAATAGAAAAGAAAACCAAACTATTGACGCGTTCATTGACAATGTCTCTAACATATCTCTACTTGCGCATAAAAGGAAAGTTGTCGACATTTCAACTAGTGCAATTGTCGCTATAGAAAAGAGTGTTGACATAGAGACATATGGTTCTAGGCTGACTAGAGGGCAGTTGTGAATATTTAAGTAATTTAGCTGTATTTGTGTATTTAAGCTTTTGATTAATTAGTTTAAGTGTATTTGTAAATAAAACTTGTATCATTATTAGCCGTAATTACTACACTGGGGTTTTTTATTAATTTACAAATCTTCGAATCCACGAAACAATGTTTTTAAAGAATAAAAAACGTAACAATATAATACCGAGATTTATTGTCGATTGAGTCGTAAGCGACAAAATTACAGCGACAAAAAACAGAAGGTTTTTTTTATAACATTCAACTTTCTTTTACTTACGTAAATCGTCGCTTGCGATAAAATGTTACAATCCATATCTTTAAAGTTATCAAAAATTTTGGAATTTTGATGATTCTAAACTATGGGTGGGGCCCATAAAATTTTAATTTCAATAAAAAAGTACAAACATGGCGCTTACTATTAAATCGAAAAATAATGCTTGATATATAGAAAACATGTACATACATAAACAATGAAATAATAAACTAAAATAAAATAAAAAAATTAAACAAAATAAGTAAAAAAAAACAAAATATAAGTTTAAAATTTTTTAACGCACTAATAATCACATTGAATTTGATTATTGAGGGGTTTAGCTGGATCCTATGCGCGTTTCACTGTTTGCTAATGCAGATCATCAGGGAACCTTTACACAAAAATTTCTTAGAACAACTAGAGTTATTATGTTATTTGTTTGAATGAAAGTTTAACATAAAGTTTATTTGACATAAAAAATAAAATAAATAAATTGAAATTAGATAAAATAAAAGTAAGTGATGTTCATTTCTTCCAACGGGGTTTTGCTTCAATCAGGAACCACTTTTCGTCAGCGCAAAAAATTATGCACATAAAATTAAATTAAAAAATAAAATATATTTTATTGATATTAAAAATTAATTTAAGTTCAATAACAAAAATTAAATATTTTAAAAATACCCGATAAATTTAGAAAAGATGTTATATCTTCTAATCGGGTGAACCAATTTTCATAAAAAACATAGTTAAGAACACTCTCCATTAAGTCACCTTTCAAACAGAAGAAACTAAATTAAAATTGATCTAGACATTTGGTAATTAAAATAAAACAAAAATAAAAACAAATAAAATAACTCCTTCTTAGGAAGGTTTGTGCCCATCTGGAAAAGAGTCAGAGGATTGTAATGTTCCACAAAAATGTTTATCACGAGATATTATTATTGAAGATCTGAATTTGTTTACGATTATATACATTTTGCTTTGTCCATTCACTCCGCAATGATGCGCAAAATGTCATGGAAGTAGGGGAGTCTTAAAAGCCTCTGTTACAATAGGTTCCGATGTAAACTTCTAACACACATGTAGGGTTCATATCTTCTGAACTCCTCTGCCAGAAACAATTGTTAAAACCAAGCTATTTTGGAAAGGTCTAATTTTCTTGTGCAGTTTGACCTTAAAAAAGTAAACAGAATTTATATGATTGGTTTTATATCGCTTAAAGCTTAATTTTTTGATATACCTCTTGGCTTTGGTCTGAGTTCTTAGTTGTATCAACTTTTATTCATTTAATTTCTTTGTTATTAGAAATTCTTCTCAGAGCCTTTAACTTTAAAATGATCGAGCGTTGAGTTATAGCATAAAGAAAAATTTGTAAGTTGAACAACTTTTACATCCCTGTAATATACTGCTATTGCAGTCACTGCTGCAGCACTTGTGTTGTTGCCCACATAAGTATTTGGAGTCTGTTTATGTAGTGGTGGAATACAAGGAATAAAAGGCCTCTGTACTCCTTCTTTTGGATGTACAAGGCCTGCTCGCTCCATCCCATATTAATATCTTTTTTACACACGTTGTCATTGCGATGAAGGCCTTCCGTTCTCGCTTCTTTCGCAAATATTCTAAAAGGCCTTCAAATTAATGGCTCTTTAAGGGCCTTCCAGAGAATGGCTTTTAAAAGGCCTTCAAATAAAGGTCATATTGAAAGGGGTTTAATAAAGGTTTTCAACTGCTGGGTCAGTGTTGAAATACAACTAAAATAGTTGTGGAAATATATTTTTCATATGAATATAAAATATTTTCCCAACTGTTTTACTTGTATTACAGTACTTGTAAGTTTTTAGAAACAGGTCCGAAGTACCTATACAGCCTTATCAGGAAAATGAAAAAAAAAAAAAATTAAAAAAGTGAAAATTTCCGAATCAAATTTTTCGTTCACAAGGATTTTAATTTCGTTTAAACCATTCTAATAAAATTAAAAACTAACATATTTCCACTTTTTCCAACTGACAAATTTATGTGAATGATTTTTTTTTCATAAATGAATATGAACTTTTTTGATACCGATTTTTCACACGTTCGGAAATTTCCATGTGGAATTTTATTTAGGATAAGCCTGATAGTGTTTTGACGTTTATTTTGTGATCAAAAGGGTCGAATATATTGAAAGGAAACTTCTGAAAATAACAAGAAGCCACATAGTATACATAATATTGATCGACCAAAACAACGTACAAAACTAAACTAAAATGATTTACGCTTTCTTACCTTAATCGCTCTGTATTTGGTATTTTTATGCGAAATTTTGTTTCTTATAACGGCATCTGAATTCGTTTGCTTTTGCTTTGCCAAAAAAAAAGCAAAACAAAATACTTTACTCCTTCTTTTCTCCCTTCTTATAGAAGGGAATGTGGAATGTGTAACCCATCTTTTTTTACTAAAGAGCCGAAGTCTTCTATGAGGCCTTCTTCAGAAGTTACATAATAATGTTAACTGAGTCAAAATCATGAATTCGATTGCTTTTGTTTTGGCAAAATAACAAAACAAAAAATGTTACTCCTTCTCTTCTCCCTTCTCATAGAAGGGAATGTGGAATGTGTTTCATATCTTTTATGCGGAAAAACCTTTAGCAGTTTGATAAGAATGTTAATTGAGTCGAAAAAATTCCTGAGCAGGCCTTTAATAAGGCCTGAAGTAAGAGGTCCTTTTAGTTTTACCGCTGGGATGTTAACACACACACACACACTCATATATTTATACTTCACAAGCTTAAGTTTATGCAATTCAAATTATCCTATAAGTTTGCGCCATTTTAAATGCCCTACAATGGGCTTAGACTTTTAGAATTTTGTCAAAAATTAATAAACAGCTCGAAACATTTTTGCACGGTTTAATTTACTTTCTCTCTTTTAAAACGATGTTTATAAATTGTTTTGTAATAAACGAGTTGATGTAATCGACTTGAAATCTTTTAAAGATGAAATAAAGAAGTAACCAAATTATTCATTTACACATACAATTATTTTATTTTCCTTTTCTTTCGCTCTCTCTCTCTCTCTCACTCTCTTACTCTCGCCTATTCTTGGCTGTGCCACAGGGATGCGAAATCAGATTTAGAAATTGTACTAATTTTCAAAAAAAATTGTACTTTTTTCAGTACGATTGTACCAAATTCTTTAGTTTTAATTTTTTAATACTTCTATTAATTAACTAAAAAGGCACACATAGTATACATATGTGTAAAAGCTTAACAATTGACAGAAAGGCACTTTGAAGTTCAATGATTATAATATTATTAATTAATACTATTAATTAATATTATTCTTTAATGTCAGAACGTATAAAAAAGACTATTAGTTGCTGAGATCTGAATATAAAAGTAACATTTAGGATATACTTTTCCATCCTTTGGAAATATATTTTTCACATTTGCAGATGAATTTGGAATAGATAACATTCCTCCAACATATTTTTGAAATATCGGAAAACATCGCTTCACTTACCTAATTTTTCATTTCTAATACCTTCGAGCAAAAGGTACATACACATCCTGTCGTTTCTTAAGGACTTAATAACTTCTACATCAACCTGCGCTCGAAACTGGTTACTTATATATTCTATATTTTTAATGCTAGCTATTTGTATTTATATTACATAATAGAAAGAAAATTCAATAGTGCTAAAATGGTCATTGGGGTGCTTTGGTACTTTTGGCATTCAAATAGTGCTAAAAATGGTACAATTGTACCAACTTTTCCATCCCTGCTGTGCCATATGCCTTGCCTTTGAAAGTTGTAAACCTTTAGAAAATGTAACGAATGTACGAACGACGGCTGGCTCAGTTTTAAATTTATTGTCCACATAAACATGTGTTCGAACTAATCGTAGGTTATTGTTGTTCAAGAAACTTTTGCTGAAAATCTTCCAGAATCTCTAACCAAACATCCGGCAGTCTATCAGGGAAGGGGTTATGAACACACTTTGAAGGAAAAAAAAAATTGTACAATGATGTAGGTTTTGTTTTCGTTGTTGTGCGAATGAAAGTGAAGCCTAAAAGGTGCATATTTTTGGGGGCAAGAAAAAAAAACAGAAATGGAAACAGCAGTTGACTATAGAAATGGGGTTACAAGTGTTTGCTGCTTCTAATGCTGTCGTTAAACTCATATGACATTGCTATTTACCCAAAAATTAAAAAAAAATAAGAATCTAGTAAAAAGTAAAATAAAAACACAAAAAAGATTTGAGTGAAACAGAATTCGTTAGGGATCATAATGATGATGATGATGATGATGATGATGATGTTGACGTTTACATTGTGCTCTGCTGAGTGACTGACTGTGCTCTTGCTTTGATAATAATAATGTTGTTGTTGTTGTTGTTGTTATTGCAATCAGCTTAAAGATGTGAATAATAAGGCTGCCTAACTCTTACTGTTTGAGTGTTGGTGCAGCAGCTGCCGCTTGTTTGCTTATTTGTTTGCTTGAAGTGCTAAAGAAAATATTTTTCTTATATATTCTTGATAAGATTTATTTACGATAATTTATGTCAAGGTATTTTAACAAGTATGTATGCTCTTTTTATTTATGTGTATGACGATTATTTATTATAATAATAAAAAGAGCCCATATTTTCTGTTTGTGCAATTTTGCATATGAATTTGCTTGAAGCATTTTAAAAAAGGTTAAAAGGAGTGGATATAAAATGTAAAAAGAACTTAAACTTAGAGATTTTCAAAGAAGCTTTAAGGAATATGTACATAAATTTATACTTATCCTTAGAAAAAAAAAAGAAAAAAACAAAGCAGTTTAAAATTGTGTTCGGGTATTCTGTGGGATTCTTACGGAGGCTTTGTTGAAAACTGGTTGCTTCAAAATGCTTAGAAAATTAATTTGCTTTAAAAGAAAGAGAAAATTAGAAAATACTTAAAACATAGGCTAACACTTTCTTTCTTTCTTTTCTCCTAATACAACAGCCAGGAAGATCGTTCATCCTTTTGCTCGAATTATGTTGCAAACATCGTCTTAAGAATTAGAAATGAAACGAACTCATTCAGTCAGACATTTTTGACACAAACTTTTAATCAAACCCATTTAAATTACTAGTCTAATAAGAATCCTCGTTGAGTTGATGAGTTTTATTTTATTGGCGAGCAAGGGAATAGAAACAAGAATAAAATATACATGCTTACATATATAGAAAATTCGGTTTACTCCCTCATTGGTAAAGTCATAAAATAGTTGTCCGCACAAAATTATTATTCGATTAGGCTAAAGTTCGTATCGCTCTGTAATTTAAATTTAATGTGATAATTTTTAAGGTACAAATTGCACTATATAGATTATTGTAAATTATCATGCTTAACTTCTGTAAATTGTTTCATTGTCATGTCTATTCATCAATGAAATATTTATTTATTTGGTTAAAATTGTAACTTGATGTTGAGTCTGTGAGGATGATACATCTGTGAAAATGGCATAATGACAATGTCGCACTAATGCACCATCGGGAATATGTAAATAGATGCGTATGATTAATGTTATAGCTAAATAAATGCAAATATATTGATGATACGTATCGATAAAAAATTTATTACAGACTACTCCGTAGTAGAGATAAGCGATATTTCGATGCCTGTTACTTAACCGCAGTGATGGAAAAATCACTTTTCAGTACTGTGACTAAATTAATAAAGTAACAGATACTTTCAATATACCTAGTTCTTTCATAAAAACATTGAATGCTATTGCATGTTTGCTTTAAAGATAATAAAGCTACCACGTTACATTTTTTTATATCTTCAGCTTTTGTCGAAAAAAAATATATCGTAAAATCGTGTCAAATCGTTTTTTTTGGCAATTATAGCTCTCATATTTTTGTCTTCGAAGTTTTATTGGGTCTCTGCGAATTTTAAGAAAATATTCAATATTTACAAATAGTTAATTGCTATTTGTCTATTCTTATTAATCTTCTTATTAGTATTTCCCAAAATAAAAGAGCTGTGCTACATACAAAATACTTACATATAAAGCAGAACTACTCAAATCACATTCCCCAGGAACGGCTTTATTAAAAAAATTACTGTATCTCTCATCTCTTCTGCATACGACTAGTATAGGGGTGTAAATATATATGTAAAAATGTATTTAAGTCGAGTTAAGCTAAAATGTGAATTATTTTTGATTTATCGTATTAAAATTTCCTGTAAGCTGTTTTTTTTTAAATTTCTTATATCTCAACGAAGGCTTTTTTTACTTTGCGCAACTGCAAATGTTCACAGCTTATGACGGTTTTTTTTTGCAGTTGAGACGCTTGCTTGTATTCTAGCTTCCGAATTAATTTTTGATACCAAAATAATTGAGTTAAACGGCCCATCCATTATACAATATTATTGCATATGTTGTTGTACATATTATTGTCATTTTGATCTATTCTATGCAATAAATGGCACAATATTAAAAAAAAAAAATATTACCCATTTTTCCTGACAGTGAAAAAGTAAACAACATTAAATAATATTGCCAGCACATTACACAATTGTCTTGACTGTATAATTAAAATCAAAATTCTTTTGATATTTGGCCAAAATATGGTGCCACCTTCGAATTGACATACACATTGGCGATATTATTGTACAATACGAAAAATTGCACAATTATATTGCAAGTGGGTGTGTGGGCTGCTAAAGACACAATTCTGCTAACTCTTCTCGTTTCTGCCGGAGTTAAAGCTGTTACAGTTTCCTACAGCCCTTCATGCTTTTGGGCATAATTAGAAGGTTGACAGTAATAGTTAACGAAAAACTTGCACCGATTTTAGATCTTTCCGTTTCACTAAGAATTTTATTTTTACTAATTGAAGGTCAGCACGCATAACGTTGTAAGTGACAAAATAATACTTTTTCAGGAGAGCCAGAAAACGTACTTTAAAACAAGATTTTTTTTTAGCTTATAAAAATAATGATAATTAGCATTAACTTTTCTTTTTGTATCTCTGTTGCAATTTCGTTTGCATGATTTTGTTATTTACTTACAAAGTTCTTCCACTGCCTGACTGCTGTTTATAATTGTATTTTGACGGCGTTAAGATGCATAATTTTGGCTGGTTTGATGTTTGAACAACGCAAGAGAGTAATGGTTATGTAAAAATTGTCTTTTACAACATTATTCGCTGCTACACTTCAATTATTAATTAAAAACCAATTAACTTTATCAGTTTATAGTTTGATGTGAAAATAAAGGCTTACAATTGGCAAAAAAGCTTTAAAATGCAAGTGGGTATAATCAAATGAACCATAAATTAACACTTAATTTTTTTTAATTTTTCGAAAAAAAATGTTGCTAAAAATATCTTCGTACTTTACTTTCAAAATTATTAATGTAAAAGTTTTTGATTCAGACACACATGTATTAAGTTAAACAGTTTCATACATAACTAATAGACAATGTCATGGAATTCAACATTGTGGGAAACTCTTTAACTTAATAAACGCTTGTCTGAATCTAAAAGGTTTTCATTAGTGCTTAGTGGTTCCTTTTTTTTGGGCAAATATTTGCCGAGTGCGAACATACCTTTAACTTATTTAGCAATTGGTTCCATTGCCAAAAAAGTGAGCGGGACCACGCTCATTATATATTTCCTTTTTATTTGATGTGGAAATGCTTGTCCTTGGGCTCTCGTAATGGCACAATTTCGAGCTTAAAAAGTGGGCGGAGCCACCGCCAATAACATTTAATATTATATTTCACGTTCTTCTACTTAACGTGCTTGTGCTTATGCTTTGTTTTTGAAGTCAGTTCAATTAATTTTTAAAAAGTTTTATGTTGACTCCAAAATATTTACCGCCTTATTCATAAAAAAATTTGAGGTTTATTAAGCGCTGACTCGTATTTGACATATTTCTATGAGAAATTTGTCAAATAAACCTGCAACAAATCTAAAATATTTTTCATGAATTAGACTGTTATGCTACAAATATGTAAAGGATGTTCGTTTAGAGTGTCACATCACTGCTTTACTTGAGCACCCATTTAACAGCTGATAGTTGCCTTTTGTTTAGTTTGAAACTTTTAATCAAAATAATTGTTCTATTCGTCAAACTCATCGAGCACTTCTTCCATTTTATGGCGTACATAATTCTTGTTGAATGGGTATGTAAATAAGCAGAATTGTCGCATTTGGAGTGAGGAGAATCCACAAGCTTTTGTCGAAACACCATTACATCCACAGAATATTACTGTTTGGTGCGCTTTATGGCCTGGTAGAGTCATTAGCCTATATGTCTTCAAAAACGATGTTGGTCAGAATGTTACTGTCGATGGTGAACGCTATACGAACATGATTCGAAATTTTTTCGTACCTCAATTACGTGGTATTAATTTTGCTGATATGAGGTTCCAACAGAACGGAGCCACATGCCACACAGCGGGTACTACAATTGATTTACTCAAAGAAACGTTTGATGAAAAAATAATTTCATGTAATGGCCCAATTAATTGGCCACCAAGATCGTGTGACTCCAACCCATTGGATTATTTTTTGTGGGTTATGTTAAGTCACTTGTCTACGTCGATAAACCACAAATAATTCAACACCTGGAAATCAATATTCTAACTCAACATTTTGGAGGTGTTTGGAAAAGACAGATTATTATTATACTCGACAATACCTAACAGGTATTTTTTGTTCACACAGTGTAATAGGTTTGTGTCTTTTTTTCTGCCCTATTTTAACATGGAAACAATTGGGGTATTCAAATGGTACTCATAAATTAAAACGTTTTAAATATGACTGCTGTGAGCAACCCCTCATAATTTACAATTATAAATATTGTACTTATTTGTATTTTGATTATAGCACCTTTGTATATTGCTTACTCTTTCTCTCTCTCTCAATATCTTTGGTAAACTCTCACGCATTTCAGCATGTAGTTATGACAAACAATAATCATATCTGAGAAAGTCTTATTATGTTATGATGCTTTTCTTTGAGTCACAACAACAATTTTTTTAAACTATGCTAAAATGACATCATGACATTATGACACTTAAGACACTGGTGTGAATACCCCAAATATTAATCTTGATATTGAAATATTAGGCTAAGAACACCCGATGATATTGAAGCTAACATTACCAACCTTAATGAAAATATTAAACAGGCTGCTGAACATGCCACTACCTCCCATCCGCAGACTGGGTTTAATAGAATTTATTCTACTGATATTGAACGTCTCGTGTGTGAAAAAAGAAGAGCTAGAAGGGAATGGCAACAGCACAGATCACCTCAACATAAAACTAGGTTTAAAGAGTGCACTAAACGACTCCAAGAGTTGCTTGCATTTGAAAAAACTGCATCTCTTAAAAATTATCTGGAAGGTCTTGATGTTACACCAGCATCTAATTACTCTTTGTGGCGCGCTGCTAGAAAGCTTAAAACACCCGTCGAGTTTAAACCACCTCTGCGCACATCTACCGGAGGTTGGGCAAGAAGCGACTCTGAAAAAGGTAAATTATTTGCTGAGCATTTAAAATCCGTATTTACCCCAAACTCATGTTCTGGTGCTGTTGATTTGCCGAGTGTAGTTGCGCTACCCCCTCGACCCATAAAATTTAAGACGCGTGATGTACAAAAACTAATTGCTGAACTCAACCCGAAAAAAGCTCCGGGTATTGATGAAATTAGTAACCAGATGCTGATGAAGTTGCCTCGTATTGCAATTAGAATCCTGTTATTCATTTTTAATGCCATTTTACGTCTGGAGTATTATCCAAACAGCTGGAAGCTTGCCAAGGTTAAAATGATACCAAAGCCGGGCAAAGATCTTACCAAGGCTGAGTCATACAGGCCAATAAGTTTACTGTCAACAATGTCAAAGCTCTTTGAAAAGTTACTCATGATAAAATTGTCCCCAATTCTAACTGACAATGAGTGCATACCGGACCATCAATTTGGTTTTAGAAGTCAGCATAGCACCATTGAACAAACTCATAGATTGGTTCAATTTATACGAAAAACTTTTGAAGAAAAGAAATATTGTTCTGCCCTCTTCATTGATGTTTCTCAGGCATTTGATAAAGTATGGCATGAATGCCTTATTTTAAAATTGAAATCATATCTACCAATAAATTTTCTGAAGCTATTGGAAAGTTATATTACTACCCGGCAGTTCACGGTTGTTGAAGGAGACTTCATGAGTGTGCCCGAATCTATATCATCCGGTGTGCCACAGGGGAGCATATTGGGGCCAGTGTTGTATTTGATTTATACTTGTGATATGCCTTTGAGCAGCAATATCCATACATCTACATTTGCCGATGATACAGCCTGCCTTAGTATGCACGAAAACCCTCACGAGGCTTCCCGATATCTACAAGAACATATTACACAGCTGGAACTATGGTTAAACTTATGGAGAATTAAAGTTAACGAACAAAAGTGTGTTCAGCTAACATTTACCCTGCGAAGAGATACTTGTTCCCCAATTCGAATCAACAATCAAGTTGTTCCTCAACATTCACATGTAAAATACCTTGGTATACACCTTGATCGACGGCTTACATGGAAACACCATATTGACTCAAAGCTAACACAAATGAAACTTAAATTAAATCAGATACATTGGCTGATTGGTAGAAATTCAACACTCAGTCTAGATTGTAAACTTTTAATATACAAGTCGCTTTTGAAACCCATATGGTGCTACGGAATACAGCTATGGGGCACTGCTTCAGCTTCCAATATAGAGAGAATCCAACGAAGGCAAAATAAGATTTTAAGACTAATAACATCGGCTCCATGGTACATCAAAAATTCAAATTTACATCGTGATTTAAATATGCCACTAGTGACTGAAGAAATTAAAAAATACGCAGGCAAATACTTAACAAAACTCCAATCTCATCCTAATCCACTTGCTCGTAACATCTTGAATTTTACTGGACACATCCGCTTAAAAAAGAGGGACACTATGGCTCTAATACTCAACACTCCAGATGAAACAGCTTGAAAATATTTTTGTGCTTAATACGATATTTATGTATTATTGATTACTATCACTAAGTTTATGCCTGACACTGGTTGGGCCTAATTATTATATCTAGATTTAAGATTTGAAAACTTATTGTTAGTTCATTTTTTGAAGATACAATAAATAAATATACGCATGAAAAAAAAAAAAAAAAAAAAAAGATATTGAACTAATATTGAATTCTGATATGATGTGATTTAAATATTCATTTAAAGTGGTGCCATATAAAGCTTTGAACAGATTTGATTGACTCAAAAGTTTGCAATTTAAATTTGAACTTAATTAAGAAATTAATGAAATAAAAATATTAAAATAATAAGGGTTTTCATGAGAACTCCTAAAATTGCCATTTACGCAATTGGGCAAACTTGCGAGACTTCATGAAGCCCTTTTTAAACTTTTGTGTAAACAGTTTATGTTAATTTGAAACAAACGTCAAAAAGTTCATTTAATAAAAATAAAATAGGAAATTTTAAAGAAATATTTAATTTAAAAACATATTGACATATGTATATATTTCTTTAAAAATAAATAAAGTGAGTGTGTGTTTGTGTGTCTAAAAATGCCTAAAGAAATCCAAAAAGGCAAGAAGTTGTTGTTTACAACATGCACAATTGCTCAGCTTAAGTTTACGAGTCACAATTATTGGGCAAACTAAATTGGTTTGTGTAAATAAATTTCTATACAATTTTTGACATTTTATTTACGAGAGCGTAAAAATGCACAATTGCACAGTTTGCGAGACATTTGAACATTGTCATGAAAACCCTTAATATGTTTTAACTTTAAAAAAATATTGATTCAATCTAATTCACGAAATAAATAGAAACTACATTAGATCAAAGTTTGAAGTTATTGGTTTAATGTATTTCGATAAAATGTTTCTCTTATATTGAAAATTGTTGAATTAATATGAGGCGGTTTTATTTTAAAGTTGCAGCTTTTGCCTGAGTGTGTATGTATTTGTGTGTATGAAAGTATGAATGCGAAGCGATAAGTACATAATTATGCACTAAAAACTTGAAAATATGCACTAAAAATATATTTATAACTCAAAAATTCAACACCATTTTCATATAAAAAAAAGGAAACAACAAAAAAATTAACAAAAAATAACTGCCGAATTAAAAACAATGGCGCATAATCATAGACAAAACAAAGTGTACTTTTAAGTATTTAAAACCAGTATTACCATACAAAATACTGGTTTTAAATTCTTAAAGTATACTTTGTTTTGACTATGGTTATGCGCCAATAAGTTTAAAATTTGTTAACGCACTAGTAATCCCAAATTATTATTTTCCTTATTAAGTAAAATATTTTTTAATAAAAATACATTGAAATTGATTATTGAGAGGTTTAGCTGGATCGTATGCGCATTTCACTGTTGCTAATGCAGATCATCAGGGAACCTTTACCCAAAAATTTCTTAGAACAACTAGAGTTATTATGTTCAACTTTCATTTAAGCAAATGAGAAGCTCAACAAATAACAAAGTTGAAACAAGAACTCAATAGTCAACATGTTTTTTATTTTCTTACTTTATCATTACTACATTGGCTGACTTTTTTTCAGCTTCAAATTGTAGTTGTAAGAGTATGTAAAGAAAATAAATGTAAATAACAACAACAGCTATTCAAGAATAGAGTGTTGCAAACAATAATTTGGGTTTGAAGTGAATGTGAGAACAAAATTGCCATACAAAAAAAAAAAGTTCGAATTTGATTTGCTTTTGCTTTTGGTTAGTAAAAGCAGAAGCAGTCTATATGCTTTTGGAAGTCGCAAACAGTCACAGTCGAAGAAGCAAAAAATCTTGATTTTAGAAGTTTTAAGCTTCTAAAAGCAAGAGCTTTTGCTTGTTCGACTTGACTGTTTGGTACTTACAAAAGCATACAGACTGATTATACTTTTATTAGCGAAACTAACCAAAAGCAACAGCAAATCAACTTAAAACTTTTGAAATCGTTGACTGCTGAAAGTACTGTGTAATTGTTCATAAATCGCTTGCTGCTTTTGCTTCTACTGCGACTGTTGTTGATTTTCACAAGCACAAGCAAAAGCTTTGGCTGATTTCAAACAGTTGAAAAAAGCGAAAGCAACGAAAAGTAAAAATTTTATGACTTTTGCTACTTCAACTTAAATTTTTTAAACACTGTTTATAACAAACGATTGCAATCGTTAAAACACGATGCATATAAGCTTGAATAAATATGACATAGTCCACAACTGAATTATACAAGACGATGTTGTAACTTAATCATTTTGGCCACAATATACCCCAGGTTCAATGTTCTATGCAGTGTATTTAAAGACCCACGCTCACATATCTATTGGAAGATAATTGTGAGCAATTCTTAATTTTCACAAAAATTATAAAAAAATTTAACTAAATTCCTCTCTCTTTTCCTAAAAATCATTTTTTTATGAACTTGATGTTAAAATATTTATTAAAAAAAATATATATATTAAACGCTTTATATAAACCACTGCACTCCACTTACATGTTCATGCAGTTGTAGATGTGTTAATGTGTATTTTCTAGCTAATGTATGTGCGAGTGTGTGTGTGCGCGGTGGTAGCTTTCCGTTATTTAATTTTTATTTTACTATTTTTCGGTTGAGTTAAACAATATTGCTACTTAATACACTGCGTTACCTTAACAAAAAATAAATTATTATATTGTTTTCGTTTGGCTGTTCATAATCGTGGCTGTTGGTTGGGCCAGAAGGTGTTCGTTGCAAATTTTTCGCTCTTATAGAAATGAATTCGACTTTTTTCTCTTGTCACGGTTTTAATACAACTTTTGTTTTTCGTTTATCCTTTTCGTTTCATTTTATTTAGTTGTTTTTTAGTTGTTTTCATTCTTTTTGTTTTACACAATGATACGTGCGTTATAATAAAGATTTTTGTGTTTTTATATATTGCGGTTTTATATTATAATGGGATTTTTTTGTTCGGGTTCTTATTTTAATGGTTGTATGATGGGCTGGTGTGAGCGGTTCAGGCAAATTCTGGACATAATATGAGAACACTAATAGTTTTAATAACAAAAAAAGGAAAAAGTGCTTAAGTCGAGATAAGCTGATTTTGAGTTAATAGTACCTCCGTAATCTGCATATTGGATAGTACCCCTGGGCGAAATCGCAAGTAATTTGTGAGATTCTTCAAGAAGTTATAGCACAATAACTTGAGGCTTATTTTTTTAGACTTAATCTAATTTGGAATAATAGCTTAACTTAGGCTATACTTTGGTATATTTCAACATAAATGTATTATTTACAGTGTGTAGAACGCTGTTTACTTAAAACAAATAAATATTAACAATTTAACTGTAAAATACATGCATTTCTGAAAATCGACTTGAACGCTTAAAAGTGCCGTCCTGCAAAGCAGTCAGATATGACTTAAGCACTTTTACTTTATTGCTACAGATATATTCTATACATATATGTATTTATGTATTAACAATATAAAAAATTATGATCAGTTTTCTTTCAATTGCCACCGTTTTTTGATATCGTATCTAAATTTATTTATTTATTGATGCATATATTTTTCTTTATTGAAAAAAAAAAATTTTTTTAAATTTTTTAATTTCTAAATCATGTTCAATGAAAATACTGATTAATTTTATCATTTTATTAAATTATATTTTATATTTAGTTATTTAATACTTTTCAATTATATTTTTGCAGTTTTAACATAAAAATATCAAATTTATAAACATTTGCAATTATTCAATTGCAGGTATATTGATGAGTTGCATTGCAGCATATTGATGACCTGGACCAATCAACCTGCTTTATTTATTCAATAAAATTTCCTGTTCAATATGGTCATTATTCAATAGTCAATTATCATTAGTTTAATTGATTTTGAATTTAGTTTAAATTAAGTTTTTGATTCATTCAATTAAACGCCTTAATTGCAGTCAAACATATTGTGCCGCAACGTCCAAAAAAGCTTAAGCGACATAAATTCCAAACTTAATATTTGGGCGAAAAATATGTTGCTTAAGCTTTTTTGATAGTTGTGGTTCGATATATTGAATAATATTATTGATTAAAATTAAAAAAATCAAGTAATAAATAACTGTGATTCAACATGATTTTTCTTTTTGATTTAACAGTACTGGAATATTAAATTAACATGAAATAAAGTTAATTTCAAAGACATCAATTTTCTTTGAAGGTTATCTTAAATCATATGGAATTAACATGAAACACATATGAAGCAAAATCGCTAACGGAAAATGTTAATGTAATTTTTGTAAATTTTAATATGAAATTTTCCTGTGTGCACTATTTATGGTAGTGGACTTTTAGCTTAATATTTAACTAAACCTTAATTAAATCACTTCTAAATCCATGTACTCGTATAAGGGCATCTTACACTAATTTTAATTCTTTCAATATTAAACCAAAGTGCTCAAACCCCGAATGTTTAATTAAATTGTACAGAAAACTAGAAAGCTCTCATTTTTTTATACCAAATTTTACCTGCACCCTGTTTATTCTCCATTATGTGAAAAGTGTGACATTATGGTTTATTATATTCGTGCATATACAAATGAGTGCCTTAAAAAAAACGCAGCCAAAATGTGAATGTACTTTTTTTTTGTAAAAAAAAGTTATTTATTTTACATATTAAAAGAAATGGGTAATTTAAACTTAATTAACCCACACACACACACACACTCACAGACGTATCTATAAGCTGATAAAAACAAGAGAGGAGGATACCCACACATTATTTTTAATATAATTTACTAAGAGATCATAATAGAGGAATAAAAATAAAAGGGTGAAAACAAGGAAAATCTTAATATTAAAATTCAGCCAGTAGCGGGAGTACAAAGAAATTTCAACAGAGATTTAATTTTACTTAATATACATACATCGTCCATTTTTCATGCCAAAAATTTAATGGATTGTTCATCGTACATTTTTAATGCAAACAAATTTTTATGTAAAAAATATAGTGGACTTATATAGGGTGTTTTTTATTGAGGTATAGAACTTTAAGTTGGCATCACTTTTTTAACTGGCGGCCATTTTGTCAGCTGTAAAGTGATTAATATTTAGTTTGGTTTGCCATTTCATCATGAACAGGTTGACAAAAGAACAACGCTTGCAAATCGTGCAAATTTATTTCGAAAATAATGGTTCAGTTCGCGAAGTTTACCGCAAGCTCCGTCCATTTTATGGTCGACATAATCGTCCATCAGAGCAATTAATTCGGTTAACCTGTCAATTGGCCACCAAGATCGTGTGATTTGACACCATTGGATTATTTTCTTTGGGGATATGTGAAGTCGCTCGTCTACGCCAACAAACCAGAAACGTTAGGGGACTTGGAAGCCAACATTCGTGGCGTTATTGCCAACATACGGCCCCATATGCTCGAAAAAGTGGTTGAAAATTGGACCTGTAGAATTGGCTTTATTCGAGCCAGCCGCGGTGGCCACATGCCCGAAATCATATTTAAACGTTAATGGCATAAAATTATCCTTCCAATAAAGCCAAATTGATGGACATTAAAACGATTTTCTTGTGTTTTATTTCAATTCGAAGTTCTATACCTCTAAAAAAACACCCATAACTTGAGCAGATGGTTTTTGCAAAAAGCGGGATTTAGAAGGAAATACCTTCAAAAAGGGGGATTGTAAAATGCACGTACACAGTTTTGAATGTACTAAAGAAACACAGTTTCTGCTTTAAAGAAACGCTTTTAAATAAACAAAAATATTTATCGCATCAAATAAAAACGTCTGCACCGATTTCTCTATTTTTGTTTTTTTAATTTAGTATTCATAGTAATTTAAGGAAATAGTATTAAGGGGTAGATAAGTGAGCGATGAACTTCCCATATATAGCCAACATTTATTTTGCAATATCTTGGGAATTAATACGGTAAAACACCTGAGATTTTGTAGAAGTTACTCCATTGAGTTTATACGTTGTTGAATAAAAAAGACGAAAGAAAACAAGTGGGCGTAGTACCTCCCATATTTTTTTATTTTGGAATATCTTAGATATGTGAAACTTCATGTAAGTAACGATTTTCATGATGTGAGTTGTCTTACAAAAAGAAAAAAAAGTTTGAATTGGGCAGGTGGGTGTAGCACCTTCCATAAAGATAAAATATTTACTTTGATATATCTGGAAAACTAATATAGGAAGAACGTTGCAATAGCTCTGTTGATAATGTGCATTGTCTCTAAAAACAATTTCAGAATAGAAAAGTTAGGCGAAAAGTTACCGATCTTGCGTATTATTGATGGTCTAGAAGGAGCGATAGCTATTAATTATTTAATGGCTAAAGTTGGCATGGTGCTTCCCATAATAAAAGCAACGTTTATTTCAAGATATTTTGGAAGCCAAAACCTCCTCTACTCTCCTCTCCTACAAACACCTACTTGAAAATCGTCCATTTTTCACCCAAAAAAATCTAAACAACAATTTCGATAGTAAACTAAGGTTTATCGATAACTTTTCTATGGTAAAGTAATGTTTTGGAGAAATTTCCTACAAAAAAGTTACGCAATCGATAAATTGTCTAAAGAAAATTAAAGATATTAATAACTTTTCTATACAAAAGTGAACTTATGGAAAAAGTTTCTATACAATAGTTGTTAATAACTTGCCTATTAAAGAGTGAAATTATCGGCAAGTGGTTTACATATAAGTAAAATGCTCGATAATTTTTCTTATTAAATGTAAAGTTATCGATAGCTTTTCTGTAGTATTAATGCCTATCTATAACGTTGCTGTAGAAAAATAAATTTGTCGATATCTTTTCTGCAGAAGAGTACAACTATCGATAACTTTTTGAAAGAAAATTAAAGTTGTTCATAACTTTGCTGAAGAAAATTCAAGTTATCGATATCTTTGCTAGAGATTATTGAATCTATCGATAATTTTGTTAAAGTAATTAATTTTTGTTAAGATATATAAAGTTATTGAGAAACTTTCATCAGAAGTTGAAAGTTATCGATAACTTTTCTAAGAAAAATTAAAGTTATCGATAAGTTTTCTAAATAAAATTAAAGTTATCGATAACTTTTCGTATTGTTCATTTCTGGTGTCTGGTGGTAAATTTATATTTTTAAATACGATTATTTCAAAAGGCAGTAAACGGTGCGAAGGGAGGGTGGCGCCGTTCGAATTATCGATTGTCCGGATTTGTTAGTCACGCTACACAGAAAAAAATGGACAAGAATTATTTGCAACAAAACCATGTTATTGAAAACAATTTTAATTGCAATAATATTTGTCATTAACTCAATACGATATTTTATCAATACCGTACATTTTAAAATATCATTTAATTTAATTTGTTTGTGTTGGTGTTTATTTTGCTTGCTGATTGACCCAACGCTATTGTTGTTGTATATTTTGATTGCTCGTGTTCTATACGTGTGAATTCCGACAATAAGCCGAAAAACGTCGTGGCTTGTTTTTTTTACTCGAAAAAGTTATTTCTAATTTATATTAACGCAATGCGCACATGTAGAAGAAACACAACAAATCATATTTTGCGTGTATTCATTATTTGCGTAGTTAATAACGATTTGCTGTTTAGCTGAGTGGTAAGTACGTTAGTCTATTAGTCAAGAGGTTGCCGGTTCGACTCATCCCAAACACAAAACAAAACAAGCTACTTTTTTTTTACTTTTTTCTTTGATTCATTATATTTCAAATATTTATTACTAATGCAAAAATCGTCATCACAAAAAATTCAAAAGATTTTTTTTTAAGATTCAACGATTTCCGTATTCAAATATCAAAATCATTTTTTTCTGTGTGTGGAGAAATTTTTAAGAGTAATGATTCTTACGTAATTGCTCGTCGACAATTTTGTTCAAAGTTTGGTATTCGGCGAATACGTGATGGACCGAGTGTAAATTTAATTCGTTCGTGGAAGCAGAGATTCCGCGCAACTGCTTCGGCTAGGAATGTCCCACGGCCAGGGCCCAGTCAAACTTCAAGGACTCCCGAAAATATCGAACTGGTTGAAAGCAGTTTACGTGAAAATCCGCGACTTTCAATTAAAAAAGGATCTAAAGTTCCATCCTTTTAAAATTCAAATTGTTCAAGAACTGAAAGAAAGTGAGTTACTTTGATTTACGTAAAAATTTTTGTGAAACGAAGTTGGAGCGTCTTCGCACTGTAAATCCCATTTTTGAGAGCGACGAGGCTCATTTTCACTTAAACGACCACGTCAACAAGCAAAACTGCCGTTACTGGTCTTCAAGAACCCGCAACCTTCGATTGAAACATCAAAAACCATTGCATTGCCTTATCCACGTATGAGACAATTTGACCATTTTTATTTTCGAAAATTCTCGAGGACAGGCGACGCATGTCAACGATGAAAGTTAACGACGCATGATTACGGAATTCTTTTTGCCAAACCTACGAGTTCATCCATTGTACTCGTCACACACGTGGTTTAAACAGGATTGGGCGACTGCACACACAGCCAGAGCTTCGATGAATTTGCTTCAGGAAAAACTGATCAGTCGCTTTGGAAACATCCCATGGCACCGGCGCACAGTGGCGCCCGTAGAGCAAACGAGGTTGCAAAAATCAAAATTTTCATGTGCGCCTGCGAAATTTTAAATGAATCCATCTTATAGTAAACTTTTCAACGATCTCAAATATGCTACTCTTAACAATATCAGATTTTTAGTTTAGAAGACATAACTGTTCAAAGTTAACCAATTTTCGGATTTAAAAAAACACACAATTTTTAGGTAGTTTGATCCGATTTCAGGTGTAATATCACGAAAACTAGGCAACGAATAGTATTTTTTTTTGTTTTTAGTGATTGATGTGCTTATTAAATGTATAACAATAAAAAAAATTGTGCTGTTTGCTTTGTGTTTCTCTAGGTAAATCAGTATTTAAAAACTATCCATTTTTTCACTATTCTTCAACTTTGACGGAAAATAAAAAAAATTTACCTTTTTTTACCTCCGCCATATTTTCAAAATATGTTCTTTAACTAGTCTTTTACATAACTCAAAAGGTTTTATCTGCCTTTACGTGCCTATTTGGCTTCTACAGGTAAAAAACGTTAAAAAGACATGGTTGCAGAAATTGTATGGCGGGCATCCCTTACATGCCTTGACTGACAGTTACTTTGATGTAATAGTTTGAAAATTGCATTTTGAGTCAGTTGTCTACCTGAGAGCCTCTGGCGAAAAATTTGGTCCTAATATTCCGTTACAGACACAAGATGCACAAAAAACTACTCATTGAAATAAGCAGGTACGCACCTCACTTAAAAATTATTTTTGGCGTACATATGGTGAAGAACAATACTGACTTATGGTACAGGTAGGCACAAATCTCATTTGGCTACGTGCATAATATCAAAACTGTATAATTCAGCCCAAATGCATATGTATGCATGTAACAGGTACATTTGTAGACATGGTAGCATAGGCCTATATATTGCAAAACAAGCTTAATGCCTGCATTAGTCTACGACTGAAAGTTGGCGAAACAAGTATTGAAAACATGGCGTTGAACAATTTAAAACTATTTGAACTGTTTAGAAAGTCAATTACACCAACGTGTTTCGCGGAAGCTGCTTTAGAAGAACTCGATAGCTTATACGGAAATATTGAGAGAAGCAAAAGTATAAAAAATAATCTTTGTATGATACATGCCAAAATTAAGACAAAATGGGTGAAATGCAATCGAACCATTAACATCTTCAACTCCAAATACGAGGACTGGCTTAATGAAGACACCATCCTGGATATATTGGCAGTAGATAAACCCTCCACATCAACCAGAGGAGAAAAAGGAAGGCCAAAAAAAAGTATGGAGGAGTGTTCAATTTTCACAAGAAAGAGGAAACTTGCCGATGCCACCAATGACTTGACCACGAAGGATTTATCGGATGCGCTGTCTATTAAATACATAAAGGATAGTGAACGAGTTAGGTCGCAGATTACAAAATCTGTTGCTGATGCAAGCCCACTGCGACTAAAAAGGATTAAGGAAAGCATTCCCACTCCCACAAACGCACATATTAAAAAGTATAGTTCCGAAGAAGCCTTGGCTCTGTTTTTGGACTTAGAACTTTCCAAAGAGAAATATGAGATACTACGGGCATCTTTAATGCGACACGGGGCTGACCTTTTCCCCGGATACAAGCATATTACGCAAGCCAAAATAAATTCACGACCATTGCGTACGGAGTTTACGGAAGTCTCTGCGAAAGCCAATCTGCAGGATCTTATGGACCATACAGCAAAACGGTTGTTGGAAAGTCTTCCTGAAAATGAGGTGGAAATTCTTCCTCAGAAACTAACATTGATCAGCAAATGGGGCTGCGATGGATCATCCGGACAAAGCGTTTATAAGCAAAGGATATCTTCCGATGACACTACAATATCTGACGGAAATATGTTTATGGCATCTGTTGTTCCATTGCGGCTAAAATCTGATGTTTCCCTACACTGGAAAAATCATCGACCGTCATCAGTGCATTATTGCCGACCAATAATGTTTCAGTTTGCAAAGGAATCGGCAGAACTCATAAGGACCACGGTGAAGGACATTGAAGAACAAATAAGCAAGATTAAGCATACAAAATTGCAAATTGGAGAAGGAAAATATATTGAATGTAGTTACGAGTTCCACCTGACCATGGTTGACGGAAAAGTCGTAAACGAACTGACAGGAACAACCTCAACATTGACATGCCCGATTTGCAAAAAGAGTCAGAAGAACTTCGGTAATTTAAACGATTCTACAAACGAGGAGAATTACGAATATGGAATGTCACCATTGCACGCAAGGATAAGGTGTATGGAGTTCTTGCTAAAACTGGCGTATACCCTACCACAACAAGATGAAAACATCGATGAAAATACATCAATTAAGGATAAGGAAAAGATCAGAAAGAAGCAAATACAGAATGCTTTTTGGAAACAACTTGGACTAAAAGTAGACTGCCCCAAGTGTGGATACGGTAACTCAAACGATGGAAACACTTCAAGGAGATTTTTTGCAAATGATGAGGCAGTAACTAGAATCACTGGAATTGACAATGAAATCGTCAAAAGATTGGGAACGATCTTGAATGTTTTAAACTGCCAAGAAAGTGTTAATTCTACAAAATTTGGAGAATATGCATCGGAAACTGCATCTCTTTTAGCAAAAATTTATCCACAGAAGAAGTTGACCCCGACCGTCCATAAAATATTGGCGCATGGCAAAGATATAATTGAGTACCAGTCTTTGCCAATTGGAGAGCTTTCTGAAGAAGCGCAGGAGTCTCTTAACAAATTTTACAAAAAATATAGATTGCAGAACACGTTCAAAGCATCAAGGGTGAGGCAAAATGAGGACCTCTTCAACATGTTAGCAGCATCTTCCGATCCACTTATTTCTTCCCTGCGGCATGTGAAGTCACGAAAAGAACTACAATGGAATTATACTTTAGAAATGATTAGTCTTTTAAATATACCTTCTGTTACGAATTGTGATGAATATTTTACAGAAAATTCAAAAAATTAATTGAAAAAAAATTTGTTTAATTTGTTGGCTAATAACTTTAAAACAGAAAAAGCTTTCAAAAGAACTAAGAAATATAAGATTGGTAAAAATAATTTGATTTTGTTACCATAAAATAGATGAGTTAGAAAAAAATTAGAGTTTAGAAATGATTTGTATTTTAGACATACTTTGTCTTACCAAGAAAATGAATATTTTACAGAAAATTGAAAAAATCATTTAAAAAAAAAATCTTTTGTTGTAATTTTTTAGGTAATATCTTAAAACATGAAAAGCTTACAAAAGAACTACAAAAAAATATAAAATTCTTAAAAAAAATTTTTTTGTTACCAAAACTTGGATTTTTTCACAAATTTTAACTTTGAAAACCCATAAGTAAGCACCTATAAGGTGTAGCGTCCACTCCAACCGCTCATTTTATAGGTTGAACAATTATCTATGACATGCAATTTAAATTATTCGATTATCTTGTTCGGTTCAAAAGATATGATTTTTGCAACGAAAAAAGGCAAATGGCGCCACTGTGCGGCGTCGCCCGATCTAATTCCCATGAATTTTTTTTATGGGACTACCACTAAAAGAAGGTTTATAATGACAATCCCCAATCTCTTGTGGCTTTAAAGGAAAATATTCGGAGAAATCAGCTCAATTGAACCAAGTTTACTGCAGCGTGTGGCGCAGAACACAAGGATCCGTTTTGAACCGTGTGTTCAACTCACCGGAAGACATCTGGATGACATACTCTTTAAAAAATAAAATACGCATTTTCATAGTCCATTTTATTTTTTGCATAAAATTTTAATAATTTGCAGAAAAAATGGACGATGTACAATCCATTTAATTTTGTGCAGAAAAAATGGAAGATTTATAGTTCATAATATATTTTGCATGAAAAACGGACGATGTACAATCCATTTAGTTTTTTGCATAAAAAATGGACGATGTATTGTCCATTTTATTTTTTGCATAAAAAATGGACGATTATAGTCCATTATATTCTTTGCATGAAAAAAATGGACAATCCATTAATTTTTTCCATAAAAAAATGGCATTTCAAATAAGTAATAAATCTTAGTTATGTAAAATCTAATAAAACTAAAAAGATGAAATTTATATTTAAATATTTATTTTTCAAAAATTAAAAAAAAATTAAAATAAAAATTAACTTAAATATTTTATTTTAGTAAAAATTTTAAAAATCTAATAAATAACATTTTTATATAAATTATATATATTATATAAATTTAGTAATTTTTTTAAATATAATTAAGTTTTCATCTAATTTTTTTTCCATTTAATTTTTTGCAGAAAAAATTGACGATCCATTAATTTTTTGAATAAAAAATGGATGATGTATAATGCATTTAAAATCTGCAAAAAAATTAACGATTATAGTCCATATATATTTTGCGTGAAAAAATTGACAATGTATAATCCATTTTTGCATAAAAAATGGACGATGTATATTTTTGGCATGAAAAAATTGACGATTATAATGCATTTAATTTTTTCCATAAAAAATGGACGATGTATAATCCACTTAATTTTTGCATTAAAAAATGGACGATTATATATTTTGCAGGAAAATATGGACGATGTATAATCTTTTTAAATTTTTGCATAAAAAATGGACGATGTGTATATTTTTTGTATGAAAAAATGGACGATGTATAATCCATTTAATTTTTGCATAAAAAATGGACGATATATAGTCCATTATATATTTTGCAATAAAAAATGGACCACGTATAATTCATTTAATTTTTTGCATGAAAAAAAGGACGATGTATAATCCATTTAATTTTTTGCATAAAAAATGGGCGTTTTAATTTTTTGCATACAAAATGGACCATAGTCCATTATATATTTAGCATGAAAAAATTGACGATGTATAATCCATTTAATTTTTCCATAAAAAATGGAGGATGTATAGTCCATTATATTTTATGCATGAAAAATGGACGATTTATAGCCCATTTAATTTTTTGGAGAAAAAATTTACGATGTATACTCCATTATATTTTTTGCATGGAAAAATTAACGATGTATACACCATTATATTTTCAGCATGAAAAAATGGACGATGTATAATCCTTTATATTTTTTGCATGAAAAATGGACGATGTATAGTCCATTATATTTTTTCCATGAAAAATGGACGATGTATTATACTTTTTGGACGATGAATTATATTTTTTGCATGAGAAATGGAAGATGTATAGTCCATTATATTTTTTGCATGAAAAATGGGCGATGTATAGTTCATTATATTTTTTGCATGAAAAATGGACGATGTATAATCCATTTAATTTTATGAAGAAAAAATTGACGATGTATAGTCCATTATATTTTTTGCATGAAAAATAGACGATGTAATCTTTTGCATAAAAAATGTACGATGTATAGTCCATTATATTTGTTGCATAAAAAAATGGACGATGTATATTCCATTTAATTTTTTTCATAAAAAATGGACGATGTATAATCCATTTAATTTTTTGCATCAAAAATGGACGATGTATAGTCTATTATATTTTTTGCATGAAAAATGGACCATGTATAGTCCATTATATTTTTTGCATGAAAAATGGACGATGCATAGTACATTATATTTTTTGCATAAAAAATCGACGATGTATAATCCGTTTAATTTTTTCCATAAAAAATGGACGATGCATAGTACATTATATTTTTTGCATAAAAAATCGACGATGTATAATCCGTTTAATTTTTTCCATAAAAAATGGACGATATATAGTCCATTATATTTTTTGCATGAAAAATTAACGATGCATAGTACATTATATTTTTTGCATGAAAAATGGACGATGCATACATAGTACGTTATATTTTTTGCATAAAAAATGGACGATGTAAAATCCATTTAATTTTTTTTGGAGAAAAAATTGACGATGTTTTTTGCATAACAAAATGGACGATGTATGTCCATTATATTTTTTGCATGAAAAATGGACGATGTAGAGTACATTATGTTTTTTGCATGAAGAAATGGACGATGTATAATCCATTAAATTTTTTGCATAAAAAATGGACGATGTTATAGTCCATTATATTTTTTCCATGAAAAAATGGACGATGTATAGTCCATTATATTTTTTGCATGAAAAATGGACGATGCATAGTACATTATATTTTTTGTATGAAAAATGGACGATGTATAATCCGTTTAGTTTTTTTATATAAAAAATGTACGATGTATAGTCCATTATATTTTTTCCATAAAAAATGGACGATATATAATCCATTTAATTTTTTCCATACAAAATGGACAATGTATAGTCCATTATATTTTTTGCATAAAAAATGGACGATGTATAGTCCATTATAGTTTTTGCATGAACAATGGACGATGTATAGGTCACTATATTTTTTGCATAAAAAATGAACGATGTATAATCCATTTAATTTTTTGCATAAAAATTGAAGATGTATAGTTCATTATATTTTTTGCATGAAAAAATGGAAGATGTATAATCCATTTAATTTTTTGTATAAAAAATGGACGATGTATAATAGTCCATTATATTTTTTGCATGAAAAAATTTACGATGTATAGTCCATTATATTTTTTGCATGAAAAATGGACGATGTATAGTCCATTATATTTTTTGCATGAAAAATGGACGATGTATAATCCATTTAATTTTTTGCATAAAAAATGGACAATGTGTAGTCCATTATATTTTTTGCTTGAAAAATAGACGATGCATAGTTCATTATATTTTTTGCATAAAAAATGGACGATTATAATCCATTTAATTTTTTGCATGAAAAATGGACAATGTATAGTCCATTATATTGTTTGCATGAAAAATGGACGATGTATAGTCCATTATATTTTTTGCATGAAAAATGGACGATGTATAGTCCATTATATTTTTTGCATGAAAAATGGTCGATGTATAGTCCATTATATTTTTTGATTGAAAAAATTTACGATGTATAGTCCATAATATTTTTTGCATGAAAAAATGGAAGATGTATAATCCATTTAATTTTTTGCATAAAAAATGGACGATGTATAGTCCATTATATTTTTTGCATGAAAAATGAACGATGCATAGTACATTATATTTTTTGCATGAAAAATGGACGATGCATAGTACATTATATTTTTTGCACAAAAAATCGACGATGTATAATCCGTTTAATTTTTTCCATAAAAAATGGACGATGCATAGTACATTATATTTTTTGCATAAAAAATCGACGATGTATAATCCGTTTAATTTTTTCCATAAAAAATGGACGATATATAGTCCATTATATTTTTTGCATGAAAAATTAACGATGCATAGTACATTATATTTTTTGCATGAAAAATGGACGATGCATACATAGTACGTTATATTTTTTGCATAAAAAATGGACGATGTAAAATCCATTTAATTTTTTTTTGGAGAAAAAATTGACGATGTTTTTTGCATAACAAAATGGACGATGTATGTCCATTATATTTTTTTTTGCATGAAAAATGGACGATGTAGAGTACATTATGTTTTTTGCATGAAGAAATGGACGATGTATAATCCATTAAATTTTTTGCATAAAAAATGGACGATGTTATAGTCCATTATATTTTTTGCATGAAAAATGGACGATGCATAGTACATTATATTTTTTGTATGAAAAATGGACGATGTATAATCCGTTTAGTTTTTTTATATAAAAAATGTACGATGTATAGTCCATTATATTTTTTCCATAAAAAATGGAACATGAACAATGGACGATGTATAGTTCACTATATTTTTTGCATAAAAAATGGAAGATGTATAATCCATTTAATTTTTTGTATAAAAAATGGACGATGTATAGTTCATTATATTTTTTGCATAAAAAATGGACGAATCCATTTAATTTTTTCCATAAAAAATGGACAATGTGTAGACCATTATATTTTTTGCATGAAAAATGGAAAGTGTATAGTTTATTATATTTTCTCCATGAAAAATGGACGATGTATAATCCATTTAATTTTTTCCATAAAAAATGGATAATGTGTAGTCCATTATATTTTTTGCATGAAAAATGGAAAGTGTATAGTTTATTATATTTTTTGCATAAAAAATGGACGATGTATAATCCATTTAATTTTTTGCATGAAAAATGGACAATGTATAGTCCATATAATTTTTTGGAGGAAAAATTGAAGATGTATAGTTCCTTATATTTTTTGCATGAAAAAATGGACGATGTATAGTCCATTATATTTTTGCATGAAAAATGGACGATGTGTAGTCCATTATATTTTTTCATGAAAAATGGAAAATGTATAGTCTATTATATTTTTTCCAGGAAAAATGAACGATGTATAATCCATTTAATTTTTTCCATACAAAATGGACAATGTATAGTCTATTATATTTTTTGCATGAAAAATAGACGATGCATAGTTCATTATATTTTTTGCATGAAAAATAGACGATGCATAGTTCATTATATTTTTTGCTTGAAAAATGGACGATGTATAGTCCATATATTTTTTTGGAGGAAAAATTGAAGATGTATAGTTCATTATATTTTTTGCATGAAAATGGGACGATGTATTATATTTTTTGCATGACAAATGGACGATGCATAGTTCATTATATTTTTTGCATAATAAATGGACGATGTATAATCCATTTAATTTTTTCCATAAAAAATGGACAATGTGTAGTATATTATATTTTTTGCATGAAAAATGGACCATGTATAGTCCATTATATTTTTTGCATAAAAAATGGACGATGTATAATCCATTTAATTTTTTGCATAAAAATTGAAGATGTATAGTTCATTATATTTTTTGCATGAAAAAATGGAAGATGTATAATCCATTTATTTTTTGTATAAAAAATGGACGATGTATAATAGTCAATTATATTTTTTGCATGAAAAAATTTACGATGTATAGTCCATTATATTTTTTGCTTGAAAAATGGACGATGTATAGTCCATTATATTTTTTGCATGAAAAATGGACGATGTATAATCCATTTAATTTTTTGTATAAAAAATGGACGATGTATAGTGCATTATATTTTTTGCAGGAAAAATGGACGATTATAATCCATTTATTTTTTGCATGAAAAATGGACGATGTATAGTCCATTATATTTTTGCATGACAAATGGGCGATGTATAGTCCATTATATTTTTTGCATGAAAAATGGACGATGTATAGTGCATTATATTTTTTGCATGAAAATGGGACGATGTATTATATTTTTTGCATGACAAATAGACGATGCATAGTTCATTATATTTTTTGCATAAAAAATGGACGATTATAATCCATTTAATTTTTTGCATGAAAAATGGACAATGTATAGTCCATTATATTGTTTGCATGAAAAATGGACGATGTATAGTCCATTATATTTTTTGCATGAAAAATGGAAGATGTATAGTCCATTATATTTTTTGCATGAAAAATGGTCGATGTATAGTCCATTATATTTTTTGATTGAAAAAATTTACGATGTATAGTCCATAATATTTTTTGCATGAAAAAATGGAAGATGTATAGTCCATTTAATTTTTTGCATAAAAAATGGACGATGTATAGTCCATTATATTTTTTGCATGAAAAATGAACGATGCATAGTACATTATATTTTTTGCATGAAAAATGGACGATGCATAGTACATTATATTTTTTGCATAAAAAATCGACGATGTATAATCCGTTTAATTTTTTCCATAAAAAATGGACGATATATAGTCCATTATATTTTTTGCATGAAAAATTAACGATGCATAGTACATTATATTTTTTGCATGAAAAATGGACGATGCATACATAGTACGTTATATTTTTTGCATAAAAAATGGACGATGTAAAATCCATTTAATTTTTTTTTGGAGAAAAAATTTACGATGTTTTTTGCATAACAAAATGGACGATGTATGTCCATTATATTTTTTGCATGAAAAATGGACGATGTAGAGTACATTATGTTTTTTGCATGAAGAAATGGACGATGTATAATCCATTATATTTTTTGCATGAAAAATGGACGATGCATAGTACATTATATTTTTTGTATGAAAAATGGACGATGTATAATCCGTTTAGTTTTTTTATATAAAAAATGTACGATGTATAGTCCATTATATTTTTTCCATAAAAAATGGAACATGAACAATGGACGATGTATAGTTCACTATATTTTTTGCATAAAAAATGAACGATGTATAATCAATTTAATTTTTTGCATGAAAAATGGACGATGTATAGTCCATTACATTTTTTGCATGAAAAATGGACGATATATATTCCATTATATTTTTTGCATGATAAATGGACGATGTATAGTCCATTATATTTTTTGCATGAAAAAATGGAAGATGTATAATCCATTTAATTTTTTGTATAAAAAATGGACGATGTATAGTTCATTATATTTTTTGCATAGAAAATGGACGAATCCATTTAATTTTTTCCATAAAAAATGGACAATGTGTAGACCATTATATTTTTTGCATGAAAAATGGAAAGTGTATAGTTTATTATATTTTTTCCATAAAAAATGGACGATGTATAATCCATTTAATTTTTTCCATAAAAAATGGATAATGTGTAGTCCATTATATTTTTTGCATGAAAAATGGAAAATGTATAGTTTATTATATTTTTTGCATACAAAATGGACGATGTATAATCCATTTAATTTTTTGCATGAAAAATGGAAAGTGTATAGTTTATTATATTTTTTGCATAAAAAATGGACGATGTATAATCCATTTAATTTTTTGCATTAAAAATGTGACAATGTATAGTCCATATAATTTTTTGGAGGAAAAATTGAAGATGTATAGTTCCTTATATTTTTTGCATGAAAAAATGGACGATGTATGTATATTTTTGCATGAAAAATGGACGATGTGTAGTCCATTATATTTTTTCATGAAAAATGGAAAATGTATAGTTTATTATATTTTTTGCATGAAAAAATGGAAGATGTATAATCCATTTAATTTTTTGTATAAAAAATGGACGATGTATAGTCTATTATATTTTTTCCAGGAAAAATGGACGATGTATAATCCATTTAATTTTTTCCATACAAAATGGACAATGTATAGTCTATTATATTTTTTGCATGAAAAATAGACGATGCATAGTTCATTATATTTTTTGCATGAAAAATGGACGATGTATAGTCCATTATATTTTTTGCATGAAAAATGGTCGATGTTTAGTCCATTATATTTTTTGATTGAAAAAATTTACGATGTATAGTCCATAATATTTTTTGCATGAAAAAATGGAAGATGTATAATCCATTTAATTTTTTGCATAAAAAATGGACGATGTATAGTCCATATAATTTTTTGGAGGAAAAATTGAAGATGTATAGTTCATTATATTTTTTCCATAAAAAAATGGACGATATATAATCCATGTAATTTTTTGCATAAAAAATGGACGATGTATAGTCCATTATATTTTTTGCATGAACAATGGACGATGTATAGGTCACTATATTTTTTGCATAAAAAATGAACGATTATAATCCATTTAATTTTTTGCATGAAAAATGGACAATGTATAGTCCATTATATTTTTTGCATAAAAATTGAAGATGTATAGTTCATTATATTTTTTGCATGAAAAAATGGAAGATGTATAATCCATTTAATTTTTTGTATAAAAAATGGACGATGTATAATAGTCCATTATATTTTTTCCATGAAAAAATTTACGATGTATAGTCCATTATATTTTTTGCATGAAAAATGGACGATGTATAGTCCATTATATTTTTTGCATGAAAAATGGACGATGTATATTTTTTGCATGAAAAATGGACGATGTATAGTCCATTATATTTTTTGCATGAAAAAATGGAAGATGTATCATCCATTTAATTTTTTGTATAAAAAATGGACGATGTATAGTCCATTATATTTTTTGCAGGAAAAATGGACGATGTATAATCCATTTAATTTTTTGCATGAAAAATGGACGATGTATAGTCCATTATATTTTTGCATGACAAATGGGCGATGTATAGTCCATTATATTTTTTGCATGAAAAATGGACGATGTATAGTCCATTATATTTTTTGCATGAAAATGGGACGATGTATTATATTTTTTGCATGACAAATAGACGATGCATAGTTCATTATATTTTTTGCATAAAAAATGGACGATTATAATCCATTTAATTTTTTGCATGAAAAATTAACAATGTATAGTCCATTATATTGTTTGCATGAAAAATGGACGATGTATAGTCCATTATATTTTTTGCATGAAAAATGGACGATGTATAGTCCATTATATTTTTGCATGACAAATGGGCGATGTATAGTCCATTATATTTTTTGCATGAAAATGGGACGATGTATTATATTTTTTGCATGACAAATGGACGATGCATAGTTCATTATATTTTTTGCATAAAAAATGGACGATGTATATTCCATTATATTGTTTGCATGATAAATGGACGATGTATAGTCCATTATATTTTTTGCATGAAAAAATGGAAGATGTATAATCCATTTAATTTTTTGTATAAAAAATGGACGATGTATAATAGTCCATTATATTTTTTGCATGAAAAAATTTACGATGTATAGTCCATTATATTTTTTGCATGAAAAATGGACGATGTATAGTCCATTATATTTTTTGCATGAAAAATGAAAGATTTATAATCTATTTAATTTTTTGTATAAAAAATGGACGATTATAGTCCATTATATTTTTTGCAGGAAAAATGGACGATGTATAATCCATTTAATTTTTTGCATAATAAATGAACAATATATAGTCTATTATTTTTTGCATGAAAAATGGACGATGTATAGTCCATTAAATTTTTGCATGACAAATGGACGATGTATAGTCCATATATTTTTTTGGAGGAAAAATTGAAGATGTATAGTTCATTATATTTTTTGCATGAAAATGGGACGATGTATTATATTTTTTGCATGACAAATGGGCGATGCATAGTTCATTATATTGTTTGCATGAAAAAATGGAAGATGTATAATCCATTTAATTTTTTGCATGAAAAATGGACGATGTATAGTCCATTATATTGTTTGCATGAAAAATTGACGATGTATAGTCCATTATATTTTTTGCGTGAAAAATGGACGATGTATAGTCCATTATATTTTTTGCATGAAAAAATGGAAGATGTATAATCCATTTAATTTTTTGTATAAAAAATGGACGATGTATAGTCCATTATATTTTTTGCATGAAAATGGGACGATGTATTATATTTTTTGCATGACAAATAGACGATGCATAGTTCATTATATTTTTTGCATAAAAAATGGACGATGTATATATAATCCATTTAATTTTTTCCATAAAAAATGGACAATGTGTAGTATATTATATTTTTTGCATGAAAAATGGAAGATGTATAGTTTATTATATTTTTTGCATAAAAAATGGACGATGTATAATCCATTTAATTTTTTGCATGAAAAAATGGAAGATGTATAATCCATTTAATTTTTTGCATCAAAAATGGGCGATGTATAATCCAATTAGTTTTTTTTATATAAAAAATGGACGATGTATAGTCCATTATATTTTTTGCATGAAAAATGGACCATGTATAGTCCATTATATTTTTTGCATAAAAAATGGACGATGTATAATCCATTTAATTTTTTGCATGAAAAATGGACGATGTATAGTCCATTATATTTTTTGCATGAAAATGGGACGATGTATTATATTTTTTGCATGACAAATAGACGATGCATAGTTCATTATATTTTTTGCATAAAAAATGGACGATGTATATATAATCCATTTAATTTTTTCCATAAAAAATGGACAATGTGTAGTCCATTATATTTTTTGCTTGAAAAATAGACTATGCATAGTTCATTATATTTTTTGCATAAAAAATGGACGATTATAATCCATTTAATTTTTTGCATGAAAAATGGACGATGTATATATAATCCATTTAATTTTTTCCATAAAAAATGGACAATGTGTAGTATATTATATTTTTTGCATGAAAAATGGAAGATGTATAGTTTATTATATTTTTTGCATAAAAAATGGACGATTATAATCCATTTAATTTTTTGCATGAAAAATGGACAATGTAGTGTATAGTTCATTATATTTTTTGCATGAAAAAATTTACGATGTATAGTCCATTATATTGTTTGCATGAAAAATGGACGATGTATAGTCCATTACATTTTTTGCATGAAAAATGGACGATGTATAGTCCATTATATTTTTGCATGACAAATGGGCGATGTATAGTCCATTATATTTTTTCCATGAAAATGGGACGATGTATTATATTTTTTGCATGACAAATGGACAATGCATACTTCATTATATTTTTTGCATAAAAAATGGACGATGTATATTCCATTATATTGTTTGCATGAAAAATGGACGATGTATAGTCCATTATATTGTTTGCATGAAAAATGGACGATGTATAGTCCATTACATTTTTTGCATGAAAAATGGACGATGTATAGTCCATTATATTTTTGCATGACAAATGGGCGATGTATAGTCCATTATATTTTTTCCATGAAAATGGACAATGCATACTTCATTATATTTTTTGCATAAAAAATGGACGATGTATATTCCATTATATTGTTTGCATGATAAATGGACGATGTATAGTCCATTATATTTTTTGCATGAAAAAATGGAAGATGTATAATCCATTTAATTTTTTGTATAAAAAATGGACGATGTATAATAGTCCATTATATTTTTTGCATGAAAAAATTTACGATGTATAGTCCATTATATTTTTTGCATGAAAAATGGACGATGTATAGTCCATTATATTTTTTGCATGAAAAATGGAAGATGTATAATCTATTTAATTTTTTGTATAAAAAATGGACGATGTATAGTCCATTATATTTTTTGCAGGAAAAATGGACGATGTATAATCCATTTAATTTTTTGCATAATAAATGGACAATATATAGTCTATTATTTTTTGCATGAAAAATGGACGATGTATAGTCCATTAAATTTTTGCATGATAAATGGACGATGTATAGTCCATATATTTTTTTGGAGGAAAAATTGAAGATGTATAGTTCATTATATTTTTTGCATGAAAATGGGACGATGTATTATATTTTTTGCATGACAAATGGACGATGCATAGTTCATTATATTGTTTGCATGAAAAAATGGAAGATGTATAATCTATTTAATTTTTTTCATGAAAAATGGACGATGTTATAGTCCATTATATTGTTTGCATGAAAAATTGACGATGTATAGTCCATTATATTTTTTGCGTGAAAAATGGACGATGTATAGTCCATTATATTTTTTGCATGAAAAAATGGAAGATGTATAATCCATTTAATTTTTTGTATAAAAAATGGACGATGTATAGTCCATTATATTTTTTGCATGAAAATGGGACGATGTATTATATTTTTTGCATGACAAATAGACGATGCATAGTTCATTATATTTTTTGCATAAAAAATGGACGATGTATATATAATCCATTTAATTTTTTCCATAAAAAATGGACAATGTGTAGTATATTATATTTTTTGCATGAAAAATGGAAGATGTATAGTTTATTATATTTTTTGCATAAAAAATGGACGATTATAATCCATTTAATTTTTTGCATGAAAAATGGACAATGTATAGTCCATTATATTTTTTGCATGATAAATGGACGATGTATAGTTCATTATATTTTTTGCATGAAAAAATTTACGATGTATAGTCCATTATATTGTTTGCATGAAAAATGGACGATGTATAGTCCATTATATTTTTTGCATGAAAAATGGACGATGTATAGTCCATTATATTTTTGCATGACAAATGGGCGATGTATAGTCCATTATATTTTTTGCATGAAAATGGGATGATGTATTATATTTTTTGCATGACAAATGGACGATGTATAGTCCATTATATTTTTTGCATGAAAAAATGGAAGATGTATAATCCATTTAATTTTTTGTATAAAAAATGGACGATGTATAATAGTCCATTATATTTTTTGCATGAAAAAATTTACGATGTATAGTCCATTATATTTTTTGCATGAAAAATGGACGATGTATAGTCCATTATATTTTTTGCATGAAAAAATGGAAGATGTATAATCCATTTAATTTTTTGTATAAAAAATGGACGATGTATAATAGTCCATTATATTTTTTGCATGAAAAAATTTACGATGTATAGTCCATTATATTTTTTGCATGAAAAATGGACGATGTATAGTCCATTATATTTTTTGCATAAAAAATGGACGATGTATAATCCATTTAATTTTTTGCATGAAAAAATGGAAGATGTATAATCCATTTAATTTTTTGCATCAAAAATGGGCGATGTATAATCCAATTAGTTTTTTTTATATAAAAAATGGACGATGTATAGTCCATTATATTTTTTGCGTGAAAAATGGACCATGTATAGTCCATTATATTTTTTGCATAAAAAATGGACGATGTATAATCCATTTAATTTTTTGCATGAAAAATGGGCGATGTATAGTCCATTATATTTTTTTCATGAAAAATGGACGATGTATAGTCCATTATATTGTTTGCATGAAAAATGGACGATGTATAGTCCATTATATTTTTTGCATGAAAAATGGACGATGTATAGTCCATTATATTTTTTTGGATGAAAAATTGAAGATGTATAGTTCATTATATTTTTTCCATGAAAAAATGGACGATATATAATCCATTTAATTATTTGCATAAAAAATGAACGATGTATAGTCCATATAATTTTTTGGAGGAAAAATTGAAGATGTATAGTTCATTATATTTTTTCCATGAAAAAATGGACGATATATAATCCATTTAATTTTTTGCATAAAAAATGGACGATGTGTAGTCCATTACATTTTTTGCATGAAAAATGGACGATGTATATTCCATTATATTTTTTGCGTGATAAATGGATGATGTATAGTCCATTATATTTTTTGCATGAAAAATGGACGATGTATAGTCCATTATATTTTTTGCATGAAAAATGGACGATGTATATATATTTTTTGCATGTAAAAATGGACAATGTATAATCCATTTAGTTTTTTGCATAAAAAATGGACAATATATAGTCTATTATTTTTTGCATGAAAAATGGACGATGTATAGTGCATTATATTTTTTGCATGAAAATGGGACGATGTATTATATTTTTTGCATGACAAATAGACGATGCATGGTTCATTATATTTTTTGCATAAAAAATGGACGATGTATAATCCATTTAATTTTTTGCATGAAAAATGGACGATGTATAATCCATTTAATTTTTTGCATGACAAATAGACGATGCATAGTTCATTATATTTTTTGCATAAAAAATGGACGATGTATAATCCATTTAATTTTTTGCATAAAAAATGGACGATGTATAATCCATTTAATTTTTTGCATGACAAATAGACGATGCATAGTCCATTATATTGTTTGCATGAAAAATGGACGATGTATAGTCCATTATATTTTTTGCGTGAAAAATGGACGATGTATAGTCCATTATATTTTTTGCATGAAAAATGGTCGATGTATAGTCCATTATATTTTTTGATTGAAAAAATTTACGATGTATAGTCCATAATATTTTTTGCATGAAAAAATGGAAGATGTATAATCCATTTAATTTTTTCCATAAAAAATGGACAATGTATAGTCCATATATTTTTTTGGAGGAAAAATTGAATATGTATAGTTCATTATATTTTTTCCATGAAAAAATGGACGATATATAATCCATTTAATTTTTTGCATAAAAAATGGACGATATAGTCCATTATATTTTTTCCATGAAAAAATGGAAGATGAATAATCCATTTAATTTTTTGTATAAAAAATGGACGATGTATAGTTCATTATATTTTTTGCATAAAAAATGGACGAATCCATTTAATTTTTTCCATAAAAAATGGACAATGTGTAGACCATTATATTTTTTGCATGAAAAATGGACAATGTATAGTCCATATAATTTTTTGGAGGAAAAATTGAAGATGTATAGTTCCTTATATTTTTTGCATAAAAAAATGGACGATGTATAGTCCATTATATTTTTGCATGAAAAATGGACGATGTGTAGTCCATTATATTTTTTCATGAAAAATGGAAAATGTATAGTTTATTATATTTTTTGCATGAAAAATGGACGATGTATAGTCCATTATATTTTTTGCATGAAAAAATGGAAGATGTATAATCCATTTAATTTTTTGTATAAAAAAATGGACGATGTATATCTATTATATTTTTTCCAGGAAAAATGGAGGATGTATAATCCATTTAATTTTTTCCATACAAAATGGACAATGTATAGTCTATTATATTTTTTGCATGAAAAATGGACGATGTATAGTCCATTATATTTTTTGCATGAAAAATGGTCGATGTTTAGTCCATTATATTTTTTGATTGAAAAAATTTACGATGTATAGTCCATAATATTTTTTGCATGAAAAAATGGAAGATGTATAATCCATTTAATTTTTTGCATAAAAAATGGACGATGTATAGTCCATATAATTTTTTGGAGGAAAAATTGAAGATGTATAGTTCATTATATTTTTTCCATGAAAAAATGGACGATATATAATCCATGTAATTTTTTGCATAAAAAATGGACAATTTATAGTCCATTATATTTTTTGCATGAACAATGGACGATGTATAGGTCACTATATTTTTTCCATAAAAAATGAACGATTATAATCCATTTAATTTTTTGCATGAAAAATGGACAATGTATAGTCCATTATATTTTTTGCATAAAAATTGAAGATGTATAGTTCATTATATTTTTTGCATGAAAAAATGGAAGATGTATAATCCATTTAATTTTTTGTATAAAAAATGGACGATGTATAATAGTCCATTATATTTTTTGCATGAAAAAATTTACGATGTATAGTCCATTATATTTTTTGCATGAAAAATGGACGATGTATAGTCCATTATATTTTTTGCATGAAAAATGGACGATGTATAGTCCATTATATTTTTTACATGAAAAATGGACGATGTATAGTCCATTATATTTTTTGCATGAAAAAATGGAAGATGTATAATCCATTTAATTTTTTGTATAAAAAATGGACGATGTATAGTCCATTATATTTTTTGCAGGAAAAATGGACGATGTATAATCCATTTAATTTTTTGCATGAAAAATGGACGATGTATAGTCCATTATATTTTTGCATGACAAATGGGCGATGTATAGTCCATTATATTTTTTGCATGAAAAATGGACGATGTATAGTGCATTATATTTTTTGCATGAAAATGGGACGATGTATTATATTTTTTGCATGACAAATAGACGATGCATAGTTCATTATATTTTTTGCATAAAAAATGGACGATATAATCCATTTAATTTTTTCCATAAAAAATGGACAATGTGTAGTCCATTATATTTTTTGCATAAAAAATGGACGATTATAATCCATTTAATTTTTTGCATGAAAAATGGACAATGTATAATCCATTTAATTTTTTCCATAAAAAATGGACGATGTATAGTCCATATAATATTTTGGAGGAAAAATTGAAGATGTATAGTTCATTATATTTTTCCATGAAAAAATGGACGATATATAATACATTTAATTTTTTCATAAAAAATGGACGATGTATATTCCATTATATTTTTTGCAGGAAAAATGGACGATGTATAATCCATTTAATTTTTTGCATAATAAATGGACAATATATAGTCTATTATTTTTTGCATAAAAAATGGACGATGTATAGTCCATTATATTTTTGCATGACAAATGGACGATGTATAGTCCATATATTTTTTTGGAGGAAAAATTGAAGATGTATAGTTCATTATATTTTTTGCATGAAAATGGGACGATGTATTATATTTTTTGCATGACAAATGGACGATGCATAGTTCATTATATTTTTTGCATAATAAATGGACGATGTATAATCCATTTAATTTTTTCCATAAAAAATGGACAATGTGTAGTTCATTATATTTTTTGCATAAAAAATGGACGATATAATCCATTTAATTTTTTGCATGAAAAATGGACAATGTATAGTCCATTATATTTTTTGCATGATAAATGGACGATGTATAGTTCATTATATTTTTTGCATGAAAAATGGACGATGTATAATCCATTTAATTTTTTGCATGAAAAATGGGACGATGTATTATATTTTTTGCATGACAAATAGACGATGCATAGTTCATTATATTTTTTGCATAAAAAATGGACGATATAATCCATTTAATTTTTTCCATAAAAAATGGACAATGTGTAGTCCATTATATTTTTTGCATGAAAAATAGACGATGCATAGTTCATTATATTTTTTGCATAAAAAATGGACGATTATAATCCATTTAATTTTTTGCATGAAAAATGGACAATGTATAGTCCATTATATTTTTTGCATGATAAATGGACGATGTATAGTTCATTATATTTTTTGCATGAAAAAATTTACGATGTATAGTCCATTATATTGTTTGCATGAAAAATGGACGATGTATAGTCCATTATATTTTTTGCATGAAAAATGGACGATGTATAGTCCATTATATTTTTGCATGACAAATGGGCGATGTATAGTCCATTATATTTTTTGCATGAAAAAATGGAAGATGTATAATCCATTTAATTTTTTGTATAAAAAATGGACGATGTATAATAGTCCATTATATTTTTTGCATGAAAAAATTTACGATGTATAGTCCATTATATTTTTTGCATGAAAAATGGACGATGTATAGTCCATTATATTTTTTGCAGGAAAAATGGACGATGTATAATCCATTTAATTTTTTGCATAATAAATGGACAATATATAGTCTATTATTTTTTGCATGAAAAATGGACGATGTATAGTCCATTATATTTTTGCATGACAAATGGACGATGTATAGTCCATATATTTTTTTGGAGGAAAAATTGAAGATGTATAGTTCATTATATTTTTTGCATGAAAATGGGACGATGTATTATATTTTTTGCATGACAAATGGACGATGCATAGTTCATTATATTTTTTGCATAATAAATGGACGATGTATAATCCATTTAATTTTTTCCATACAAAATGGACAATGTGTAGTATATTATATTTTTTGCATGAAAAATGGAAGATGTATAGTTTATTATATTTTTTCCATAAAAAATGGACGATGTATAATCCATTTAATTTTTTGCATCAAAAATGGGCGATGTATAATCCAATTAGTTTTTTTTATATAAAAAATGGACGATGTCTAGTCCATTATATTTTTTGCATGAAAAATGGACCATGTATAGTCCATTATATTTTTTGCATAAAAAATGTACGATGTATAATCCATTTAATTTTTTGCATGAAAAATGGGCGATGTATAGTCCATTATATTTTTTGCATGAAAAATGGACGATGTATAGTCCATTATATTGTTTGCATGAAAAATGGACGATGTATAGTCCATTATATTTTTTGCATGAAAAATGGACGATGTATAGTCCATTATATTTTTGCATGACAAATGGGCGATGTATAGTCCATTATATTTTTTGCATGAAAAATGGACGATGTATAGTCCATTATATTTTTTCCATGAAAAATGGAAGATGTATAATCCATTTAATTTTTTGTATAAAAAATGGAAGATGTATAGTCCATTATATTTTTTGCAGGAAAAATGGACGATGTATAATCCATTTAATTTTTTGCATAATAAATGGACAATATATGAAGATGTATAATCCATTTAATTTTTTGTATAAAAAATGGACGATGTATAATAGTCCATTATATTTTTTGCATGAAAAAATTTACGATGTATAGTCCATTATATTTTTTGCATGAAAAATGGACGATGTATAGTCCATTATATTTTTTGATTGAAAAAATTTACGATGTATAGTCCATTATATTTTTTGCAGGAAAAATGGACGATGTATAATCCATTTAATTTTTTGCATAATAAATGGACAATATATAGTCTATTATTTTTTGCATGAAAAATGGACGATGTATAGTCCATTATATTTTTGAATGACAAATGGACGATGTATAGTCCATATATTTTTTTTGGAGGAAAAATTGAAGATGTATAGTTCATTATATTTTTTGCATGAAAAATGGACGATGTATAGTCCATTATATTTTTTGCATGACAAATAGACGATGCATAGTTCATTATATTTTTTGCATAATAAATGGACGATGTATAATCCATTTAATTTTTTCCATAAAAAATGGAAAATGTGTAGTATATTATATTTTTTGCATGAAAAATGGAAGATGTATAGTTTATTATATTTTTTGCATAAAAAATGGACGATGTATAATCCATTTAATTTTTTGCATGAAAAAATGGAAGATGTATAATCCATTTAATTTTTTGCATCAAAAATGGGCGACGTATAATCCAATTAGTTTTTTTTATATAAAAAATGGACGATGTATAGTCCATTATATTTTTTGCATGAAAAATGGACGATGTATAGTCCATTATATTTTTTGCATGAAAAATGGTCGATGTATAGTCCATTATATTTTTTGATTGAAAAAATTTACGATGTATAGTCCATAATATTTTTTGCATGAAAAAATGGAAGATGTATAATCCATTTAATTTTTTGCATAAAAAATGGACAATGTATAGTCCATATATTTTTTTGGAGGAAAAATTGAAGATGTATAGTTCATTATATTTTTTCCATGAAAAAATGGACGATATATAATCCATTTAATTTTTTGCATAAAAAATGGACGATGTATAGTCCATTATATTTTTTGCATGAACAATGGACGATGTATAGTTCACTATATTTTTTGCATAAAAAATGAACGATGTATAATCAATTTAATTTTTTGCATGAAAAATGGACGATGTATAGTCCATTATATTTTTTCCATGAAAAATGGACGATATATATTCTATTATATTTTTTGCATGATAAATGGACGATGTATAGTCCATTATATTTTTTGCATGAAAAAATGGAAGATGTATAATCCATTTAATTTTTTGTATGAAAAATGGACGATGTATAGTTCATTATATTTTTTGCATAAAAAATGGACGAATCCATTCAATTTTTTCCATAAAAAATGGACAATGTGTAGTCCATTATATTTTTTCCATGAAAAATGGAAAATGTATAGTTTATTATATTTTTTGCATAAAAAATTGACGATGTATAATCCATTTAATTTTTTCCATGAAAAATGGACAATGTATAGTCCATATAACTTTTTGGAGGAAAAATTGAAGATGTATAGTTCCTTATATTTTTTGCATGAAAAAATGGACGATGTATAGTCCATTATATTTTTGCATGAAAAATGGACGATGTGTAGTCCATTATATTTTTTCATGAAAAATGGAAAATGTATAGTTTATTATATTTTTTGCATGAAAAATGGACGATGTATAGTCCATTATATTTTTTGCATGAAAAATGGACGATGTATAGTCCATTATATTTTTTCCATTTAATTTTTTCCATACAAAATGGACAATTTATAGTCCATTTTATTTTTGCATGAAAAATGGACGATGTATAATCCATTTAATTTTTTGCATGAAAAATGGACAATATATGTATATATATATAATATAGTCCATATAATTTTTTGGAGGCAAAATTGAAGATGTATAGTTCCTTATATTTTTTGCATGAAAAAATGGACGATGTATAGTCCATTATATTTTTGCATGAAAAATGGACGATGTGTAGTCCATTATATTTTTTGCATGAAAAATGGACAATGTGTAGTCGATTATATTTTTTGCATGAAAAATGGTCGATGTATAGTCCATTATATTTTTTGATTGAAAAAATTTACGATGTATAGTCCATAATATTTTTTCCATGAAAAATTTACGATGTATAGTCCATTATATTTTTTGCATGAAAAATGGACGATGTATAGTTTATTATATTTTTTGCATAAAAAATGGACGATGTATAATCCATTTAATTTTCCCATAAAAAATGGATAATGTGTAGTCCATTATATTTTTTGCATGAAAAATTTACGATGTATAGTCCATTATATTTTTTGCATGAAAAATGGACGATGTATAGTCCATTATATTTTTTGCATGAAAAATGGACGATGTATAGTCCATTATATTTTTTGCATGAAAAATGGACTATGTATAGTCCATTATATTTTTTGCATGAAAAAATGGAAGATGTATAATCCATTATATTTTTTGCAGGAAAAATGGACGATGTATAATCCATTTAATTTTTTGCATAAAAAATGGACAATATATAGTCTATTATTTTTTGCATGAAAAATGGACGATGTATAGTCCATTATATTTTTCCATCACAAATGTATAGTCCATTATATTTTTTGCATGAAAAATGGATAATGTGTAGTCCATTATATTTTTTGCATGAAAAATGGTCGATGTATAGTCCATTATATTTTTTGATTGAAAAAATTTACGATGTATAGTCCATAATATTTTTTGCATGAAAAAATGGAAGATGTATAATCCACTTAATTTTTTGCATGAAAAAATGGACGATGTATAGTCCATTATATTTTTGCATGAAAAATGGACGATGTATAGTCCATTATATTTTTTGCATGAAAAATTTACGATGTATAGTCCATTATATTTTTTGCATGAAAAATGGACGATGTATAGTTTATTATATTTTTTGCATAAAAAATGGACGATGTATAATCCATTTAATTTTTCCCATAAAAAATGGACGATATATAATCCATTTAATTTTTCCATACAAAATGGACAATGTATAGTCCATTATATTTTTTGATTGAAAAAATTTAGTCCATAATATTTTTTGCATGAAAAAATGGAAGATGTATAATCCATTTAATTTTTTCCATAAAAAATGGACCATGTATAGGCCATATAATTTTTTGGAGGAAAAATTGAAGATGTATAGTTCATTATATTTTTTCCATGAAAAAATGGACGATGTATAATCCACTTAATTTTTTGCATGAAAAAATGGACGATGTATAATCCATTTAATTTTTTCCATAAAAAATGCGATATATAATCCATTTAATTTTTTCCATACAAAATGGACAATGTATAGTCCATATAACTTTTTGGAGGAAAAATTGAAGATGTATAGTTCCTTATATTTTTTGCATGAAAAAATTTACGATGTATAGTCCATTATATTGTTTGCATGAAAAATGGGCGATGTATAGTCCATATATTTTTTTGGAGGAAAAATTGAAGATGTATAGTTCATTATATTTTTTCCATGAAAAATTGGACGATATATAATCCATTTAATTTTTTGCATAAAAAATGGACGATGTATAGTCCATTATATTTTTTGCATGAACAATGGACGATGTATAATCCATTTAATTTTTTGCATGAAAAATGAGCGATGTATAGTCCATTAAATTTTTTGCATGAAAAATGGACGATGTATAGTCCATTATATTTTTTGCATGAAAAAATTTACGATGTATAGTCCATTATATTGTTTGCATGAAAAATGGACGATGTATAGTCCATTATATTTTTTGCATGAAAAAATGGAAGATGTATAATCCATTTAATTTTTTGCATAAAAAATGGACGATGTATAGTCCATATATTTTTTTGGAGGAAAAATTGAAGATGTATAGTTCATTATATTTTTTCCATGAAAAATTGGACGATATATAATCCATTTAATTTTTTGCATAAAAAATGGACGATGTATAGTCCATTATATTTTTTACATGAACAATGGACGATGTATAGTTCACTATATTTTTTGCATAAAAATATTAACGATGTATAATCAATTTAATTTTTTGCATGAAAAATGGACGATGTATAGTCCATTATATTTTTTGCATGAAAAATGGACGATATATATTTCATTATATTTTTTGCATGATAAATTTACGATGTATTGTCCATTATATTTTTTGCATGAAAAATTGGACGATATATAATCCATTTAATTTTTTGCATAAAAAATGGACGATGTATAGTCCATTATATTTTTTGCATGAACAATGGACGATGTATAGTTCACTATATTTTTTGCATAAAAATATTAACGATGTATAATCAATTTAATTTTTTGCATGAAAAATGGACGATGTATAGTCTATTATATTTTTTGCAGGAAAAATGGACTATAATCCATTTAATTTTTTGCATAAAAAATGGACAATATATAGTCTATTATTTTTTGCATGAAAAATGGACGATGTACAGTCCATTATATTTTTGCATGACAAATGGGCGATGTATAGTCCATTATATTTTTTGCATGAAAAATGGTCGATGTATAGTCCATTATATTTTTTGATTGAAAAAATTTACGATGTACAGTCCATTATATTTTTGCATGAAAAATGGACGATGTATAGTCCATTATATTTTTTGCATGAAAAATGGACGATGTATAGTCCATTATATTTTTTGCATGAAAAATGGACGATGTATAGTCCATTATATTTTTTGCATGCAAATGGGACGATGTATTATATTTTTTGCATGACAAATGGACGATGCATAGTTCATTATATTTTTTGCATAAAAAATGGACGACGTATAATCCATTTAATTTTTTCCATAAAAAATGGACAATGTGTAGTCCATTATATTTTTTGCATGAAAAATGGTCGATGTATATCCATTATATTTTTTGATTGAAAAAATTTACGATGTATATAGTCCATAAAATTTTTTGCATGAAAAAATGGAAGATGTATAATCCATTTAATTTTTTGTATAAAAAATGGACGATGTATAATAGTCCATTATATTTTTTGCATGAAAAAATTTACGATGTATAGTCCATTATATTTTTTGCATGAAAAATGGACGATGTATAGTCCATTATATTTTTTGCATGAAAAATGGACGATGTATAATCCATTTAATTTTTTGTATAAAAAATGGACGATGTATAGTCCATTATATTTTTTGCAGGAAAAATGGACGATGTATAATACATTTAATTTTTTGCATAAAAAATGGACAATATATATTCTATTATTTTTTGCATGAAAAATGGACGATGTATAGTCCATTATATTTTTCCATCACAAATGGGCGAGGTATAGTCCATTATATTTTTTGCATGAAAAATGGACGATGTATAGTCCATTATATTTTTTGCATGCAAATGGGACGATGTATTATATTTTTTGCATGACAAATGGACGATGCATAGTTCATTATATTTTTTGCATAAAAAATGGACGACGTATAATCCATTTAATTTTTTCCTTAAAAAATGGACAATGTGTAGTCCATTATATTTTTTGCATGAAAAATGGACGGTATATATTTCATTATATTTTTTGCATGATAAATGGACGATGTATAGTCCATTATATTTTTTGCATGAAAAATGGAAGATGTATAATCCATTTAATTTTTTGTATAAAAAATGGACGATGTATAATAGTCCATTATATTTTTTGCATGAAAAAATTTACGATGTATAGTCCATTATATTTTTTGCATGAAAAATGGATGATGTATAGTCCATTATATTTTTTGCATGAAAAATGGACGATGTATAGTCCATTATATTTTTTGCTTGAAAAATGGACGATGTATAGTCCATTATATTTTTTGCATGAAAAAATGGAAGATGTATAATCCATTTAATTTTTTTTATAAAAAATGGACGATGTATAGTCCATTATATTTTTTGCAGGAAAAATGGACTATAATCCATTTAATTTTTTGCATAAAAAATGGACAATATATAGTCTATTATTTTTTGCATGAAAAATGGACGATGTATAGTCCATTATATTTTTGCATGACAAATGGGCGATGTATAGTCCATTATATTTTTTGCATGAAAAATGGTCGATGTATAGTCCATTATATTTTTTGATTGAAAAAATTTACGATGTATAGTCCATAATATTTTTTGCATGAAAAAATGGAAGATGTATAGTCCATTATATTTTTTGCATGAAAAATGGACGATATATATTTCATTATATTTTTTGCATGATAAATGGAACATGTATAGTCCATTATTTTTTTTTTGCATGAAAAAATGGAAAATGTATAATCCATTTAATTTTTTGTATAAAAAATGGACGATGTATAATAGTCCATTATATTTTTTGCATGAAAAAATTTACGATGTATAGTCCATTATATTTTTTGCATGAAAAATGGACGATGTATAGTCCATTATATTTTTTGCATGAAAAATGGACGATGTATAGTCCATTATATTTTTTGCATGAAAAAATTTACGATGTATAGTCCATTATATTGTTTGCATGAAAAATGGACGATGTATAGTCCATTATATTTTTTGCATGAAAAATGGACGATGTATAGTCCATTATATTTTTTGCATGAAAAATGGTCGATGTATAGTCCATTATATTTTTTGATTGAAAAAATTTACGATGTATAGTCCATAATATTTTTTGCATGAAAAAATGGAAGATGTATAATCCATTTAATTTTTTGCATAAAAAATGGACGATGTATAATCCATTTAATTTTTTGTATAAAAAATGGACGATGTATAATAGTCCATTATATTTTTTGCATGAAAAAATTTACGATGTATAGTCCATTATATTTTTTGCATGAAAAATGGACGATGTATAGTCCATTATATTTTTTGCATGAAAAATGGACGATGTATAATCCATTTAATTTTTTGTATAAAAAATGGACGATGTATAGTCCATTATATTTTTTGCAGGAAAAATGGACGATGTATAATCCATTTAATTTTTTGCATAAAAAATGGACAATATATAGTCTATTATTTTTTGCATGAAAAATGGACGATGTATAGTCCATTATATTTTTCCATCACAAATGGGCGAGGTATAGTCCATTATATTTTTTGCATGAAAAATGGACGATTTATAGACCATTATATTTTTTGCATGAAAAATGGACGATGTATAGTCCATTATATTTTTTGCATGAAAATGGGACGATGTATTATATTTTTTGCATGACAAATGGACGATGCATAGTTCATTATATTTTTTGCATAAAAAATGGACGACGTATAATCCTTTTAATTTTTTCCATAAAAAATGGACAATGTGTTGTCCATTATATTTTTTGCATGAAAAATGGTCGATGTATAGTCCATTATATTTTTTGATTGAAAAAATTTACGATGTATAGTCCATAATATTTTTTGCATGAAAAAATGGAAGATGTATAATCCATTTAATTTTTTCATAAAAAATGGACGATGTATAGTCCATATAATTTTTTGGAGGAAAAATTGAAGATGTATAGTTCATTATATTTTTTCCATACAAAATGGACGATGTGTAGTCCATTATATTTTTTGCATGAAATATAGACGATGCATAGTTCATTATATTTTTTGCATAAAAAATGGACGATGTATAGTCCATTATATTTTTTGCATATAAAATGGTCGATGTATAGTCCATTATATTTTTTGATTGAAAAAATTTACGCTGTATAGTCCATAATATTTTTTGCATGAAAAATGGACTATGTATAATCCATTTAATTTTTTGTATAAAAAATGGACGATGTATAGTCCATTATATTTTTTGCATGAAAAAATTTACGGTGTATAGTCCATTATATTGTTTGCATGAAAAATGGACGATGTATAGTCCATTATATTTTTTGCATGAAAAATGGACGATGTATAGTCCATTATATTTTTTGCATGAAAAATGGTCGATGTATAGTCCATTATATTTTTTGATTGAAAAAATTTACGATGTATAGTCCATAATATTTTTTGCATGAAAAAATGGAAGATGTATAGTCCATTATATTTTTTGCATGAAAAATGGACGATATATATTTCATTATATTTTTTGCATAAAAAATGGACGATGTATAGTCCATTATATTTTTTGCATGAAAAAATGGAAGATGTATAATCCATTTAATTTTTTGTATAAAAAATGGACGATGTATAATAGTCCATTATATTTTTTGCATGAAAAAATTTACGATGTATAGTCCATTATATTTTTTGCATGAAAAATGGACGATGTATAGTCCATTATATTTTTTGCATGAAAAATTGACGATGTATAGTCCATTATATTTTTTGCATGAAAAAATTTACGAGGTATATATATTTTTTGCATGAAAAATGGACGATGTATAGTCCATTATATTTTTTGCATGAAAAATGGTCGATGTATAGTCCATTATATTTTTTGATTGAAAAAATTTACGATGTATAGTCCATAATATTTTTTGCATGAAAAAATGGAAGATGTATAATCCATTTAATTTTTTGCATAAAAAATGGACGATGTATAGTCCATATATTTTTTTGGAGGAAAAATTGAAGATGTATAGTTCATTATATTTTTTGCATGAAACAATAGACGATGTATAATACATTTAATTTTTTGCATAAAAAATGGACGATGTAAGTCCATATAATTTTTTGGAGGAAAAATTGAAGATGTATAGTTCCTTATATTTTTTCCATGAAAAAATGGACGATGTATAGTCCATTTCATTTTTTGTATAAAAAATGGACGATATATAGTCCATTATATTTTTTGCAGGAAAAATGGACGATGTATAATCCATTTAATTTTTTCCATACAAAATGGACAATGTATAGTCCATTATATTTTTTGCATGAAAAATAGACGATGCATAGTTCATTGTATTTTTTGCATAAAAAATGGACGATGTATAGTCCATTATATTTTTTGCATAAAAAATGGTCGATGTATAGTCCATTATATTTTTTGATTGAAAAAATTTACGCTGTATAGTCCATAATATTTTTTGCATGAAAAATGGACGATGTGTAGTCCATTATATTTTTTGCATGAAAAATGGAAAAGGTATAGTTTATTATATTTTTTCCATGAAAAATGGACGATGTATAGTCCATTATATTTTTTGCATAAAAAATGGACGATGTATAATCCATTTAATTTTCCCATAAAAAATGGATAATGTGTAGTCCATTATATTTTTTGCATGAAAAATTTACGATGTATAGTCCATTATATTTTTTGCATGAACAATGGACGATGTATAGTTCACTATATTTTTTGCATAAAAAATTAACGATGTATAATCAATTTAATTTTTTGCATGAAAAATGGACGATGTATAGTCCATTATATTTTTTGCATGAAAAAATGGAAGATGTATAATCCATTTAATTTTTTGTATAAAAAATGGACGATGTATAATAGTCCATTATATTTTTTGCATGAAAAAATTTACGATGTATAGTCCATTATATTTTTTGCATGAAAAATGGACGATGTATAGTTCATTATATTTTTTGCATGAAAAATGGACGATGTATATTTTTTGCTTGAAAAATGGACGATGTTAGTCCATTATATTTTTTGCATGAAAAAATGGAAGATGTATAATCCATTTAATTTTTTGTATAAAAAATGGACGATGTATAGTCCATTATATTTTTTGGAGGAAAAATGGACTATAATCCATTTAATTTTTTGCATAAAAAATGGACAATATATAGTCTATTATTTTTTGCATGAAAAATGGACGATGTATAGTCCACTATATTTTTGCATGACAAATGGGCGATGTATAGTCCATTATATTTTTTGCACGAAAAATAGTCGATGTATAGTCCATTATATTTTTTGATTGAAAAAATTTACGATGTATAGTCCATAATATTTTTTGCATGAAAAAATGGAAGATGGATAATCCATATAATTTTTTGGAGGAAAAATTGAAGATGTATAGTTCATTATATTTTTTGCATGAAACAATGGACGATGTATAATCCACTTAATTGTTTGCATGAAAAAATGGACGATGTATAGTCCATTATATTGTTTGCATGAAAAATTTACGATGTATAGTCCATTATATTTTTTGCATGAAAAATGGACGACGTATAGTTCATTATATTTTTTGCATGAAAAATGGACGATGTATAGTCCATTATATTTTTTGCTTGAAAAATTGAAGATGTATAGTTCATTATATTTTTTCCATGAAAAAATGGACGATATATAATCCATTTAATTTTTTGCATAAAAAATGGACGATGTATAGTCCATTATATTTTTTGCATGAACAATGGACGATGTTGAGAATTTACAGCACTGTTCCAAGCCAAATATATGCAACTCTATTTTTATAATTGTTATACTTGTCAAATGAATAACTGTTGAAAAAACTTTCATAAATTGTTCTAATAACTTTGATCATTCTGTAAGGTCACAAATTGAATTACGATTTAGATATAAGCACATACTTATAATGAATAAAGTATCTTTTTAACCTTGAAATATCAAGAGAGCGCCTCCTTTTATTTGGTTACGTTTCACTACTGCGTACCTGCATACTTTTTAACTAACAAAGGTTATGGGCCCAGAACCCTGGTAACTAAAGTTGGAGTTAATAAAGGATTACGGTTTTTAACAAACAATAGTGTGGTTAAGTAGCGAAAGGTATTTTTTGTTTCATCTGTGGCTGAAGAGGAACAAATCATAATGTCCAGTGGGATTGCAAGCATAGAGAAATTAAATGGAGAGAATTACCAAACATGGAGTATCCAGGTAAAGAGTTTATTGATCACAATGGATTTGTGGAATGTATTAGTGGATCCTTGTCCAGATACTGATCCGAAGAAAAGTACATGGTTGACCAACGATAGCAAGGCTTTGGCAACAATAACTCTTAGTGTAAAACCAAGTGAGTTGATACACATTAAGAATTGTACAAAAGCAAAGGATGCCTGGTATGTATTAAATTCATTATATAAATCAGATACAGCATCGAGAAAAGTGAATTTGTTTAAGAAGCTCGTAAAATTTAAATTCCAAATTAATGAAAAATTTTCTGTCCAAATAAATGAATTCTGCTCAATAGTTGATGACCTTAAAGAAATTGAAATAGATCTCAATGGCGATTTGCTTTCGGTATTACTATTATGCAGTCTTCCCGATGAAATGGAGAATTTTGTGGTAGCAATAGAAAGCCGAGATGTTTTGCCAAAATATGACAAATTAATTTCAAAAATATTGGAAGAAGAGATGAGACAAGGCAGTAAATTACATAGTCCAACAGAAAATATTTTTGCAGCGAATACGAAAAACTTTACAAAAAGAAATAATAAATTATTTAACAGAAGCAACAACAACAACTATAAAAACAAAAATAAAAATACTTTATACAGAACTTCAAAAGACAATGATAATGTTAAAAGTGAAGGTTATGTCAATAACACGAATAATGTAAAATGTTTTCGATGTGGTAAAAAGGGTCACATTCGATCGCAATGTAAAGAGAAATCTGAAAATGATTTCGCATGCTCTTTAAATGTAGATAAATGTAATTTTACTGATATGTGGATACTAGACAGTGGGGCGACATCACACATGTGTAGATCAAAAGAATTGTTTCTTACATTAACAGAGTCGATGCAACAGGTGGTTTTAGCATCGGGTGAGAGCATTAAAGCAGAAGGCATAGGTAACATCAAAATAAAAACACAATTCTGTAATCTTGAACTAAAGAATGTATTATTTGTACCTCAATTACATTCAAATTTCTTATCCATAAATAAAATTGTTAAGGCTGGACATATTGTCAAATTCGCTGATAACAAAGCAGAGATGATGAGTAAAAACAAACAAAAAATTTTGACAGCTTATTTAAAAGGTGAAATGTTTATAGTAAATACTAAATCTATTGAAAATGGTAAAAATATGGAAAGTGCTTATGGATTAATAAATGAAAATGTTGCCATAAAGTGGCATGAGCGGTTTGGTCACTTAAACATACACGATTTAAAGAAATTAAGTGAGAAAAATATGCTGAAAGGTTTCAGTGTGCAGATGCCAAAATTTATTGAGTGTATTACCTGTGCAGTTTGCAAAATTTCAGCTAAACCATATAAAAGTTATGCAAGTATACAAACAACTGACTTGCTGGAACTTATACACACTGATTTATGTGGGCCGATTGGTACAAAAACATTGAGTGGTGCAACATATTTCATCACATTTATAGATGACTACTCAAGGTATACAACAACGTATTTTCTTAAAAATAAATCAGATGCCTTTGAAGCATTCTGTTCTTTTGCTGCGATTGCGGAGAAGCAGACTGGCCGCCAGATTAAAATCGTTCGAAGCGATAATGGTAAAGAGTTTGTAAACTCTAAGTTTAATGAATATTTTTCAAAGAAAGGAATCGTGCATCAGACAACGGTGAGCTATACGCCACAACAAAATGGTGTGTCCGAGAGAGCGAATCGAACTTTAGTTGAGATGGCGAGGTGCTTACTAGAGTCTTCTGGATTGCCACATAGATTATGGGGAGAAGCGATTAATACTGCAACTTATTTAAGGAACCGCGCTCCTACGAAAGTTTTAAATAACGTGACACCGTATGAATGTTATGTTGGTACGAAGCCGTCAGTTTTTCACCTCAAGACATTCGGATGTGATGCAGTCGTATTAAACAAAGGTCCAAAGCCAAAAGGTGGCAAATTTTTCCCTAAAGGTAATAAAATGAAATTTGTTGGATACGATACAACAACAAAAGGATACCGTTTGTATAATACAACTACTGGAAAAATAGTTATTTCTCGAGATGTAATTTTCTTTGAACAATCTTTTGAAAAAAATTCTGTTGCAGATAAGGCAGAAGAAGAAGACAATTTATTCTTTGAATACAAAACAAATCAATTTTTAAATGCACCTGTGCAAAAAGAAAATCATAGTGATGAAGTGTCAACTGCAGAGGACGAAATTCCGGATTCTAGTAGTGTGGAAACGGACATAGACGAAACAATTGTTGTCGAAAATAAAAGAAAACGTGGTAGACCAAAACATATTAAAACTGGTGGAAAAGGCAGGCCCAGAAAAGTGTACTGCACAGACGGTGGTGTTGAAATGTTAAATTCAATTGTTGAAAATCCCCAAACCGTGGCTGAGGCTTTGAATTCTGAAAATTCTTCAAATTGGAAAGAAGCAATGCAAACGGAATTCGACTCATTGATGAAAAACAAAACATGGCGTCTTGTGGACAAACCTACGGGGAAGAACATAATTGGCTGCAAGTGGGTGTTTGCTTTAAAACATAAGCCAGATGGGTCAGTAGAAAAATACAAGGCAAGGCTTGTTGCTCAGGGCTGTTCCCAAAAACAAAACGTTGACTACAAAGACACTTTTGCACCGGTTGTGCGCCATTCAACGATCCGCTTATTGTTGGCCATAGCAGCAAAATTTAAACTGTTGGTGAATCACATAGACATTGTAGCAGCGTATTTAAATGGAAATATTGAAGATGAAGTATACATGCTGCAACCCCCCATGTTTGAGGATAAAAATAATATGAACAAAGTCTGCAAGTTAACAAAAGCTTTATATGGTTTAAAGCAAGCAGGACGTGAGTGGAACAAAAAGGTAAATGATATATTGCTTAATTTGGGATTTACTCGGTGTCAGTCAGACACTTGCATATATATTCGAAGAAATGGTTCTAGCTTAAATATCATTGCACTATATGTAGATGATATGTTGCTTGCATGTTCAAATGAGATGGATATGGCAAATATTATTGTTAGTCTAAATAAACAAGTTGAAGCTGTTGATCGTGGCCCGATATCATTTTATTTAGGAATGGAAGTAGAGAGAAACAGTTTAAGAGGTGATATATCCATACACCAAAATAAATACACACTCGAAATTTTAGAAAAATGGAATATGTTGAACTGTAAGCCCGCATCTACACCATGGCCGAGTGGTGTTGTTTTAGAGAGATGCAAGAAAAATTGTGAAGACCTGAATACTAAAAATTATCAAAGTTTAGTAGGTGCATTGATGTATCTTGCGGTGATAACTAGGCCGGATATAAGTCACGTTGTATCAAAACTATCTCAATTTAATAGTCATCCGCATGAAGAACATTTTCGAGCTGCAAAACATGTTCTGAGATACCTTAAAAATAATTCCTCCGGTAAAATAATTTATTCTTCTGATACTAATAATTTCGAAAGTTTCACAGATGCTGACTGGGGTTGTGACTCCGCAGATCGAAAATCCTACTCTGGTCATGTCGTTTTCATGAGTGGTGGTCCAGTTGCATGGGAATCTCACAAACAGTCAATAGTAGCGCTAAGCACAATGGAGGCAGAGTACGTTGCCTTATGTCAAGGAACGAAAGACACTATTTTTCATAGAAACCTTCTAAGTGAGCTTGGTTTTAATGATTTGATTGAATCTCCAACGACGATATTTTGTGACAATCAAAGTGCTGGTTTCTTGGTAAAAAATCCTGCTGTACATAAGAGAAGTAAACACATCGATATCCGATTTCATTATATACGTGATCAATATACTATGCAAAATATAGATGTTGAATATATACCCTCAGATGACAATGCGGCAGATATACTAACAAAAATATTATCCAAAAATAAGCATTTAAATGGCTGTAATCTTTTGAAATTAAAATTGTAAACGTTAAAATTTTTCTTATTTAAATTAAATTAGTAAAACGAATTTGGCTTGAGGGGGAGTTTGTTGAGAATTTACAGCACTGTTCCAAGCCAAATATATGCAACTCTATTTTTATAATTGTTATACTTGTCAAATGAATAACTGTTGAAAAAACTTTCATAAATTGTTCTAATAACTTTGATCATTCTGTAAGGTCACAAATTGAATTACGATTTAGATATAAGCACATACTTATAATGAATAAAGTATCTTTTTAACCTTGAAATATCAAGAGAGCGCCTTCTTTTATTTGGTTACGTTTCACTACTGCGTACCTGCATACTTTTTAACTAACAGACGATGTATAGTTCACTATATTTTTTGCATAAAAAATTAACGATGTATAATCAATTTAATTTTTTGCATGAAAAAATGGAAGATGTATAATCCATTTAATTTTTTCATAAAAAATGGACGATGTATAGTCCATATAATTTTTTGGAGGAAAAATTGAAGATGTATAGTTCATTATATTTTTTCCATAAAAAATGGACGATGTGTAGTCCATTATATTTTTTGCATGAAAAATAGACGATGCATAGTTCATTATATTTTTTGCATAAAAAATGGACGATGTATAGTCCATTATATTTTTTGCATATAAAATGGTCGATGTATAGTCCATTATATTTTTTGATTGAAAAAATTTACGCTGTATAGTCCATAATATTTTTTGCATGAAAAATGGAAAAGGTATAGTTTATTATATTTTTTGCATGAAAAATGGACGATGTATAGTCCATTATATTTTTTGCATGAAAAATGGACGATGTATAGTCCATTATATTTTTTGCATGAAAAAATGGACGATGTATAGTCCATTATATTTTTTGCATGAAAAATGGTCGATGTATAGTCCATTATATTTTTTGCATGAACAATGGACGATGTATAGTTCACTATATTTTTTGCATAAAAAATGAACGATGTATAATCAATTTAATTTTTTGCATGAAAAATGGACGATGTATAGTCCATTATATTTTTTGCATGAAAAATGGACGATATATATTCCATTATATTTTTTGCATGATAAATGGACGATGTATAGTCCATTATATTTTTTGCATGAAAAAATGGAAGATGTATAATCCATTTAATTTTTTGTATAAAAAATGGACGATGTATAATAGTCCATTATATTTTTTGCATGAAAAAATTTACGATGTATAGTCCATTATATTTTTTGCATGAAAAATGGTCGATGTATAGTCCATTATATTTTTTGATTGAAAAAATTTACGATGTATAGTCCATAATATTTTTTGCATGAAAAAATGGAAGATGTATAATCCATTTAATTATTTGCATAAAAAATGAACGATGTATAGTCCATATAATTTTTTGGAGGAAAAATTGAAGATGTATAGTTCATTATATTTTTTCCATGAAAAAATGGACGATATATAATCCATTTAATTTTTTGCATAAAAAATGGACGATGTGTAGTCCATTACATTTTTTGCATGAAAAATGGACGATGTATATTCCATTATATTTTTTGCGTGATAAATGGATGATGTATAGTCCATTATATTTTTTGCATGAAAAATGGACGATGTATAGTCCATTATATTTTTTGCATGAAAAATGGACGATGTATATATATTTTTTGCATGTAAAAATGGACAATGTATAATCCATTTAGTTTTTTGCATAAAAAATGGACAATATATAGTCTATTATTTTTTGCATGAAAAATGGACGATGTATATTCCATTATATTTTTTGCATGATAAATGTACGATGTATATTCCATTATATTTTTTGCATGATAAATGGATGATGTATAGTCCATTATATTTTTTGCATGAAAATGGGACGATGTATTATATTTTTTGCATGACAAATGGACGATGCATAGTTCATTATATTTTTTGCATGAAAAATGGACGATGTATAGTCCATTATATTTTTTGATTGAAAAAATTTACGATGTATAGTCCATAATATTGTTTGCATGAAAATATGGAAGATGTATAATCCATTTAATTTTTTCATAAAAAATGGGTGATGTATAGTCCATTATATTTTTTGCATGAAAAAATTTACGATGTATAGTCCATTATATTGTTTGCATTAAAAATGGGCGATGTATAGTCCATTATATTTTTTGCATGAAAAATGGACGATGTATAATCCATTTAGTTTTTTTTATATAAAAAATGGTCGATGTATAGTCCATTATATTTTTTGATTGAAAAAATTTACGATGTATAGTCCATAATATTTTTTGCATGAAAAAATGGAAGATGTATAATCCATTTAATTTTTTGCATAAAAAATGGACGATGTATAGTCCATATATTTTTTGCATGAACAATGGACGATGTATAGTTCACTATATTTTTTGCATAAAAAATGAACGATGTATAATCAATTTAATTTTTTGCATGAAAAATGGACGATATATATTCCATTATATTTTTTGCATGATAAATGGATGATGTATAGTCCATTATATTTTTTCCATGAAAATGGGACGATGTATTATATTTTTTGCATGACAAATGGACGATGCATAGTTGATTATATTTTTTGCATGAAAAATGGACGATGTATATATAGTCCATTAAATTTTTTGCATGAAAAAATGGAAGATGTATAATCCATTTAATGTCCATTATATTTTTTGCATGAAAAATGGACGATGTATAGTCCATTATATTTTTTGCATGTAAAAATGGACGATGTATAATCCATTTAATTTTTTGCATAAAAAATGGACAATATATAGTCTATTATTTTTTGCATGAAAAATGGACGATGTATAATCCATTTAGTTTTTTTTATATAAAAAATGGACGATGTATAGTTCACTATATTTTTTCCATAAAAAATGAACGATGTATAATCAATTTAATTTTTTCATAAAAAATGGGTGATGTATAGTCCATTATATTTTTTGCATGAAAAAATTTACGATGTATAGTCCATTATATTGTTTGCATTAAAAATGGGCGATGTATAGTCCATTATATTTTTTGCATGAAAAATGGACGATGTATAATCCATTTAGTTTTTTTTATATAAAAAATGGACGATGTATAGTCCATTATATTTTTTGCATGAAAAATGGGCGATGTATAGTCCATTATATTTTTTGCATGAAAAATGGACGATGTATAATCCATTTAGTTTTTTTTATATAAAATATGGACGATGTATAGTCCATTATATTTTTTGCATGAAAAATGGACAATGTATAGTCCATTATATTTTTTGCATGAAAAATGGACCATGTATAATCCATTTAATTTTTTGCATAAAAAATGGACGATGTATAGTCCATATATTTTTTTGGAGGAAAAATTGAAGATGTATAGTTCATTATATTTTTTCCATGAAAAAATGGACGATATATAATCCATTTAATTTTTGCATAAAAAATGGACGATGTATAGTCCATTATATTTTTTGCATGAACAATGGACGATGTATAGTTCACTATATTTTTTGCATAAAAAATGAACGATGTATAATCAATTTAATTTTTTGCATGAAAAATGGACGATGTATAGTCCATTATATTTTTTGCATGAAAAATGGACGATATATATTCCATTATATTTTTTGCATGATAAATGGACGATGTATAGTCCATTATATTTTTTGCATGAAAAAATGGAAGATGTATAATCCATTTAATTTTTTGTATAAAAAATGGACGATGTATAATAGTCCATTATATTTTTTGCATGAAAAAATTTACGATGTATAGTCCATTATATTTTTTGCATGAAAAATGGACGATGTATAGTCCATTATATTTTTTGCATGAAAAATGGACGATGTATAGTCCATTATATTTTTTGCATGAAAAATGGACGATGTATAGGTTATTATATTTTTTGCATGAAAAAATGGAAGATGTATAAACCATTTAATTTTTTGTATAAAAAATGGGCGATTTATAGTCCATTATATTTTTTGCAGGAAAAATGGACGATGTATTATCCATTTAATTTTTTGCATAAAAAATGGACAATATATAGTCTATTATTTTTTGCATGAAAAATGGACGATGTATAGTCCATTATATTTTTGCACCACAAATGGGCGATGTATAGTCCATTATATTTTTTGCATGAAAAATGGACGATGTATAGTCCATTATATTTTTTGCATGAAAAATGGACGATGTATAGTCCATTATATTTTTTGCATGAAAATGGGACGATGTATTAAATTTTTTGCATGACAAATGGACGATGCATATTTCATTATATTTTTTGCATAAAAAATGGACGATGTATAATCCATTTAATTTTTTCCATAAAAAATAGACAATATATAGTCTATTATTTTTTGCATGAAAAATGGACGATGTATAGTCCATTATATTTTTGCATCACATATGGGCGATGTATAGTCCATTATATTTTTTGCATGAAAAATGGACGATGTATAGTCCATTATATTTTTTGCATGGAAAATGGACGATGTATAGTCCATTATATTTTTTGCATGAAAAATGGACGATGTATAGTCTATTATATTTTTTGCATGAAAAAATGGAAGATGTATAATCCATTTAATTTTTTGTATAAAAAATGGACGATGTATAGTCCATTATATTTTTTGCAGGAAAAATGGAGGATTATAATCCATTTAATTTTTTGCATAAAAAATGGACAATATAGAGTCTATTATTTTTTGCATGAAAAATGGACGATGTATAGTCCATTATATTTTTGCATCACAAATGGGCGATGTATAGTCCATTATATTTTTTGCATGAAAAATGGACGATGTATAGTCCATTATATTTTTTGCATGAAAAATGGACGATGTATAGTCCATTATATTTTTTCCATGAAAAATGGTCGATGTATAGTCCATTATATTTTTTGATTGAAAAAATTTACGATGTATAGTCCATAATATTTTTTGCATGAAAAAATGGAAGATGTATAAACCATTTAATTTTTTCATAAAAAATGGACGATGTAGTCCATATAATTTTTTGGAGGAAAAATTGAAGATGTATAGTTCATTATATTTTTTCCATACAAAATGGACGATGTATAGTCCATTATATTTTTGCATCACATATGGGCGATGTATAGTCCATTATATTTTTTGCATGAAAAATGGACGATGCATAGTTCATTATATTTTTTGCATGAAAAATGGACGATGTATAGTCCATTATATTTTTTGATTGAAAAAATTTACGATGTATAGTCCATAATATTGTTTGCATGAAAAAATGGAAGATGTATAATCCATTTAATTTTTTCATAAAAAATGGGTGATGTATAGTCCATTATATTTTTTGCATGAAAAAATTTACGATGTATAGTCCATTATATTGTTTGCATTAAAAATGGACGATGTATAGTCCATTATATTTTTTGCATGAAAAATGGACGATGTATAGGTTATTATATTTTTTGCATGAAAAAATGGAAGATGTATAATCCATTTAATTTTTTGTATAAAAAATGGGCGATTTATAGTCCATTATATTTTTTGCAGGAAAAATGGACGATGTATAATCCATTTAATTTTTTCCATAAAAAATGGACAATATATAGTCTATTATTTTTTGCATGAAAAATGGACGATGTATAGTCCATTATATTTTTGCACAACAAAAGGGCGATGTATAGTCCATTATATTTTTTGCATGAAAAATGGACGATGTATAGTCCATTATATTTTATGCATGAAAAATGGACGATGTATAGTCCATTATATTTTTTGCATGAAAATGGGACGATGTATTAAATTTTTTGCATGACAAATGGACGATGTATAGTCCATTATATTTTTTGCAGGAAAAATGGACTATAATCCATTTAATTTTTTGCATAAAAAATGGACAATATATAGTCTATTATTTTTTGCATGAAAAATGGACGATGTATAGTCCATTATATTTTTGCATGACAAATGTGCGATGTATAGTCCATTATATTTTTTGCAAGAAAAATGGACGATGTATAGTCCATTATATTTTTTGCATGAAAATGGGACGATGTATTATATTTTTTGCATGACAAATGGACGATGCATAGTTCATTATATTTTTTGCATAAAAAATGGACGATGTATAATCCATTTAATTTTTTGCATGAAAAATGGACAATGTATAGTCCATTATATTTTTTGCTTGATAAATGGCCGATGTATAGTCCATTATATTTTTTGCATGAAAAATGGACGATGTATAGTCCATTATATTTTTTGCATGAAAAATGGACAATATATAGTCCATTATATTTTTTGATTGAAAAAATTTACGATGTATAGTCCATAATATTTTTTGCATGAAAAAATGGAAGATGTATAATCCATTTAATTATTTGCATAAAAAATGGACGATGTATAGTCCATATAATTTTTTGGAGGAAAAATTGAAGATGTATAGTTCATTATATTTTTTCCATGAAAAAATGGACGATATATAATCCATTTAATTTTTTGCATAAAAATGGACGATGTATATTCCATTATATTTTTTGCATGATAAATGGATGATGTATAGTCCATTATATTTTTTGCATGAAAAAATGGAAGATGTATAATCCATTTAATTTTTTGTGTAAAAAATGGACGATGTATAATAGTCCATTATATTTTTTGCATGAAAAAATTTACGATGTATAGTCCATTATATTTTTTGCATGAAAAAATTTACGATGTATAGTCCATTATATTTTTTGCATGAAAAATGGACGATGTATAGTCCATTATATTTTTTGCATGAAAAATGGACGATGTATAGGTTATTATATTTTTTGCATGAAAAAATGGAAGATGTATAATCCATTTAATTTTTTGTATAAAAAATGGGCGATTTATAGTCCATTATATTTTTTGCAGGAAAAATGGACGATGTATAATCCATTTAATTTTTTCCATAAAAAATGGACAATATATAGTCTATTATTTTTTGCATGAAAAATGGACGATGTATAGTCCATTATATTTTTGCACAACAAAAGGGCGATGTATAGTCCATTATATTTTTTGCATGAAAAATGGACGATGTATAGTCCATTATATTTTATGCATGAAAAATGGACGATGTATAGTCCATTATATTTTTTGCATGAAAATGGGACGATGTATTAAATTTTTTGCATGACAAATGGACGATGCATATTTCATTATATTTTTTGCATAAAAAATGGACGATGTATAATCCATTTAATTTTTTCCATAAAAAATAGACAATATATAGTCTATTATTTTTTGCATGAAAAATGGACGATGTATAGTCCATTATATTTTTGCATCACATATGGGCGATGTATAGTCCATTATATTTTTTGCATGAAAAATGGACGATGTATAGTCCATTATATTTTTTCAATCAAAAAATATAATGGACTAATATTTTTTGATTGAAAAAATTTACGATGTATAGTCCATAATATTTTTTGCATGAAAAAATGGAAGATGTATAATCCATTTAATTTTTTGCATGAAAAAATGGACGATGTATAGTCCATATAATTTTTTGGAGGAAAAATTGAAGATGTATAGTTCATTATATTTTTTCCATACAAAATGGACGATGTATAGTCCATATAATTTTTTGGAGGAAAAATTGAAGATGTATAGTCCATTATATTTTTTGCATGAAAAATGGACGATGTATAGTTTATTATATTTTTTTGCATAAAAAATGGACGATGTATAATCCATTTAATTTTTCCCATAAAAAATGGACGATATATAATCCATTTAATTTTTTCCATACAAAATGGAAAATGTATAGTCCATTATATTTTTTGCATGAAAAAATGGAAGATGTATAATCCATTTAATTTTTTGTATAAAAAATGGACGATGTATAATAGTCCATTATATTTTTTGCATGAAAAAATTTACGATGTATAGTCCATTATATTTTTTGCATGAAAAATGGTCGATGTATAGTCCATTATATTTTTTGATTGAAAAAATTTACGATGTATAGTCCATAATATTTTTTGAATGAAAAAATGGAAGATGTATAATCCATTTAATTATTTGCATAAAAAATGAACGATGTATAGTCCATATAATTTTTTGGAGGAAAAATTGAAGATGTATAGTTCATTATATTTTTTCCATGAAAAAATGGACGATATATAATCCATTTAATTTTTTGCATAAAAAATGGACGATGTGTAGTCCATTACATTTTTTGCATGAAAAATGGACGATGTATATTCCATTATATTTTTTGCATGATAAATGGATGATGTATAGTCCATTATATTTTTTGCATGAAAAATGGACGATGTATAGTCCATTATATTTTTTGCATGAAAAATGGACGATGTATAGTCCATTATATTTTTTGCATGTAAAAATGGACAATGTATAATCCATTTAGTTTTTTGCATAAAAAATGGACAATATATAGTCTATTATTTTTTGCATGAAAAATGGACGATGTATATTCCATTATATTTTTTGCATGATAAATGTACGATGTATATTCCATTATATTTTTTGCATGATAAATGGATGATGTATAGTCCATTATATTTTTTGCATGAAAATGGGACGATGTATTATATTTTTTGCATGACAAATGGACGATGCATAGTTCATTATATTTTTTGCATGAAAAATGGACGATGTATAGTCCATTATATTTTTTGATTGAAAAAATTTACGATGTATAGTCCATAATATTGTTTGCATGAAAATATGGAAGATGTATAATCCATTTAATTTTTTCATAAAAAATGGGTGATGTATAGTCCATTATATTTTTTGCATGAAAAAATTTACGATGTATAGTCCATTATATTGTTTGCATTAAAAATGGGCGATGTATAGTCCATTATATTTTTTGCATGAAAAATGGACGATGTATAATCCATTTAGTTTTTTTTATATAAAAAATGGTCGATGTATAGTCCATTATATTTTTTGATTGAAAAAATTTACGATGTATAGTCCATAATATTTTTTGCATGAAAAAATGGAAGATGTATAATCCATTTCATTTTTTGCATAAAAAATGGACGATGTATAGTCCATATATTTTTTGCATGAACAATGGACGATGTATAGTTCACTATATTTTTTGCATAAAAAATGAACGATGTATAATCAATTTAATTTTTTGCATGAAAAATGGACGATATATATTCCATTATATTTTTTGCATGATAAATGGATGATGTATAGTCCATTATATTTTTTCCATGAAAATGGGACGATGTATTATATTTTTTGCATGACAAATGGACGATGCATAGTTGATTATATTTTTTGCATGAAAAATGGACGATGTATATATAGTCCATTATATTTTTTGCATGAAAAAATGGAAGATGTATAATCCATTTAATGTCCATTATATTTTTTGCATGAAAAATGGACGATGTATAGTCCATTATATTTTTTGCATGTAAAAATGGACGATGTATAATCCATTTAATTTTTTGCATAAAAAATGGACAATATATAGTCTATTATTTTTTGCATGAAAAATGGACGATGTATAATCCATTTAGTTTTTTTTATATAAAAAATGGACGATGTATAGTCCATTATATTTTTTGCATGAAAAATGGACCATGTATAATCCATTTAATTTTTTCCATAAAAAATGGACGATGTATAGTCCATTATATTTTTTGCATAAAAAATGGACGATGTATAGTCCATTATATTTTTTGCATGAACAATGGACGATGTATAGTTCACTATATTTTTTCCATAAAAAATGAACGATGTATAATCAATTTAATTTTTTCATAAAAAATGGGTGATGTATAGTCCATTATATTTTTTGCATGAAAAAATTTACGATGTATAGTCCATTATATTGTTTGCATTAAAAATGGGCGATGTATAGTCCATTATATTTTTTGCATGAAAAATGGACGATGTATAATCCATTTAGTTTTTTTTATATAAAAAATGGACGATGTATAGTCCATTATATTTTTTGCATGAAAAATGGGCGATGTATAGTCCATTATATTTTTTGCATGAAAAATGGACGATGTATAATCCATTTAGTTTTTTTTATATAAAAAATGGACGATGTATAGTCCATTATATTTTTTGCATGAAAAATGGACAATGTATAGTCCATTATATTTTTTGCATGAAAAATGGACCATGTATAATCCATTTAATTTTTTGCATAAAAAATGGACGATGTATAGTCCATATATTTTTTTGGAGGAAAAATTGAAGATGTATAGTTCATTATATTTTTTCCATGAAAAAATGGACGATATATAATCCATTTAATTTTTTGCATAAAAAATGGACGATGTATAGTCCATTATATTTTTTGCATGAACAATGGACGATGTATAGTTCACTATATTTTTTGCATAAAAAATGAACGATGTATAATCAATTTAATTTTTTGCATGAAAAATGGACGATGTATAGTCCATTATATTTTTTGCATGAAAAAATGGAAGATGTATAATCCATTTAATTTTTTGTATAAAAAATGGACGATGTATAATAGTCCATTATATTTTTTGCATGAAAAAATTTACGATGTATAGTCCATTATATTTTTTGCATGAAAAATGGACGATGTATAGTCCATTATATTTTTTGCATGAAAAATGGACGATGTATAGTCCATTATATTTTTTGCATGAAAAATGGACGATGTATAGGTTATTATATTTTTTGCATGAAAAAATGGAAGATGTATAAACCATTTAATTTTTTGTATAAAAAATGGGCGATTTATAGTCCATTATATTTTTTGCAGGAAAAATGGACGATGTATTATCCATTTAATTTTTTGCATAAAAAATGGACAATATATAGTCTATTATTTTTTGCATGAAAAATGGACGATGTATAGTCCATTATATTTTTGCACCACAAATGGGCGATGTATAGTCCATTATATTTTTTGCATGAAAAATGGACGATGTATAGTCCATTATATTTTTTGCATGAAAAATGGACGATGTATAGTCCATTATATTTTTTGCATGAAAATGGGACGATGTATTAAATTTTTTGCATGACAAATGGACGATGCATATTTCATTATATTTTTTGCATAAAAAATGGACGATGTATAATCCATTTAATTTTTTCCATAAAAAATAGACAATATATAGTCTATTATTTTTTGCATGAAAAATGGACGATGTATAGTCCATTATATTTTTGCATCACATATGGGCGATGTATAGTCCATTATATTTTTTGCATGAAAAATGGACGATGTATAGTCCATTATATTTTTTGCATGAAAAATGGACGATGTATAGTCCATTATATTTTTTGCATGAAAAATGGACGATGTATAGTCTATTATATTTTTTGCATGAAAAAATGGAAGATGTATAATCCATTTAATTTTTTGTATAAAAAATGGACGATGTATAGTCCATTATATTTTTTGCAGGAAAAATGGAGGATTATAATCCATTTAATTTTTTGCATAAAAAATGGACAATATAGAGTCTATTATTTTTTGCATGAAAAATGGACGATGTATAGTCCATTATATTTTTTGATTGAAAAAATTTACGATGTATAGTCCATAATATTTTTTGCATGAAAAAATGGAAGATGTATAATCCATTTAATTTTTTCATAAAAAATGGACGATGTATAGTCCATATAATTTTTTGGAGGAAAAATTGAAGATGTATAGTTCATTATATTTTTTCCATACAAAATGGACGATGTATAGTCCATTATATTTTTGCATCACATATGGGCGATGTATAGTCCATTATATTTTTTTGGAGGAAAAATTGAAGATGTATAGTTCATTATATTTTTTCCATGAAAAAATGGACGATATATAATCCATTTAATTTTTTGCATAAAAACTGGACGATGTATAGTCCATTATATTTTTTGCATGAACAATGGACGATGTATAGTTCACTATATTTTTTGCATAAAAAATGAACGATGTATAATCAATTTAATTTTTTGCATGAAAAATGGACGATGTATAGTCCATTATATTTTTTGCATGAAAAATGGACGATATATATTCCATTATATTTTTTGCATGATAAATGGACGATGTATAGTCCATTATATTTTTTGCATGAAAAAATGGAAGATGTATAATCCATTTAATTTTTTGTATAAAAAATGGACGATGTATAATAGTCCATTATATTTTTTGCATGAAAAAATTTACGATGTATAGTCCATTATATTTTTTGCATGAAAAATGGACGATGTATAGTCCATTATATTTTTTGCATGAAAAATGGACGATGTGTAATAAATAGTCCATTATATTTTTTGCATGAAAAAATGGAAGATGTATAATCCATTTAATTTTTTGTATAAAAAATGGACGATGTATAGTCCATTATATTTTTTGCAGGAAAAATGGACTATAATCCATTTAATTTTTTGCATAAAAAATGGACAATATATAGTCTATTATTTTTTGCATGAAAAATGGACGATGTATAGTCCATTATATTTTTGCATGACAAATGTGCGATGTATAGTCCATTATATTTTTTGCAAGAAAAATGGACGATGTATAGTCCATTATATTTTTTGCATGAAAATGGGACGATGTATTATATTTTTTGCATGACAAATGGACGATGCATAGTTCATTATATTTTTTGCATAAAAAATGGACGATGTATAATCCATTTAATTTTTTCCATGAAAAATGGACAATGTATAGTCCATTATATTTTTTGCTTGATAAATGGCCGATGTATAGTCCATTATATTTTTTGCATGAAAAATGGAAGATGTATAGTCCATTATATTTTTTGCATGAAAAATGGACAATATATATTCCATTATATTTTTTGATTGAAAAAATTTACGATGTATAGTCCATAATATTTTTTGCATGAAAAAATGGAAGATGTATAATCCATTTAATTATTTGCATAAAAAATGGACGATGTATAGTCCATATAATTTTTTGGAGGAAAAATTGAAGATGTATAGTTCATTATATTTTTTCCATGAAAAAATGGACGATATATAATCCATTTAATTTTTTGCATAAAAATGGACGATGTATATTCCATTATATTTTTTGCATGATAAATGGATGATGTATAGTCCATTATATTTTTTGCATGAAAAAATGGAAGATGTATAATCCATTTAATTTTTTGTGTAAAAAATGGACGATGTATAATAGTCCATTATATTTTTTGCATGAAAAAATTTACGATGTATAGTCCATTATATTTTTTGCATGAAAAAATTTACGATGTATAGTCCATTATATTTTTTGCATGAAAAATGGACGATGTATAGTCCATTATATTTTTTGCATGAAAAATGGACGATGTATAGGTTATTATATTTTTTGCATGAAAAAATGGAAGATGTATAATCCATTTAATTTTTTGTATAAAAAATGGGCGATTTATAGTCCATTATATTTTTTGCAGGAAAAATGGACGATGTATAATCCATTTAATTTTTTGCATAAAAAATGGACAATATATAGTCTATTATTTTTTGCATGAAAAATGGACGATGTATAGTCCATTATATTTTTGCACCACAAAAGGGCGATGTATAGTCCATTATATTTTTTGCATGAAAAATGGACGATGTATAGTCCATTATATTTTATGCATGAAAAATGGACGATGTATAGTCCATTATATTTTTTGCATGAAAATGGGACGATGTATTAAATTTTTTGCATGACAAATGGACGATGCATATTTCATTATATTTTTTGCATAAAAAATGGACGATGTATAATCCATTTAATTTTTTCCATAAAAAATAGACAATATATAGTCTATTATTTTTTGCATGAAAAATGGACGATGTATAGTCCATTATATTTTTGCATCACATATGGGCGATGTATAGTCCATTATATTTTTTGCATGAAAAAATGGAAGATGTATAATCCATTTAATTTTTTGTATAAAAAATGGACGATGTATAGTCCATTATATTTTTTGCAGGAAAAATGGAGGATTATATATAATCCATTTAATTTTTTGCATAAAAAATGGACAATATATAGTCTATTATTTTTTGCATGAAAAATGGACGATGTATAGTCCATTATATTTTTGCATCACAAATGGGCGATGTATAGTCCATTATATTTTTTGCATGAAAAATGGACGATGTATAGTCCATTATATTTTTTGCATGAAAAATGGACGATGTATAGTCCATTATATTTTTTGCATGAAAAATGGACGATGTATAGTCCATTATATTTTTTGCATGAAAAATGTTTGATGTATAGTCCATTATATTTTTTGATTGAAAAAATTTACGATGTATAGTCCATAATATTTTTTGCATGAAAAAATGGAAGATGTATAATCCATTTAATTTTTTGCATGAAAAAATGGACGATGTATAGTCCATATAATTTTTTGGAGGAAAAATTGAAGATGTATAGTTCATTATATTTTTTCCATACAAAATGGACGATGTATAGTCCATATAATTTTTTGGAGGAAAAATTGAAGATGTATAGTCCATTATATTTTTTGCATGAAAAATGGACGATGTATAGTTTATTATATTTTTTTGCATAAAAAATGGACGATGTATAATCCATTTAATTTTTCCCATAAAAAATGGACGATATATAATCCATTTAATTTTTTCCATACAAAATGGAAAATGTATAGTCCATTATATTTTTTGCATGAAAAATTTACGATGTATAGTCCATTATATTGTTTGCATGAAAAATGGACGATATATAGTCCATTATATTTTTTGCATGAAAAATGGACGATGTATAGTCCATTATATTTTTTCCATGAAAAGATGTATAGTTCATTATATTTTTTGATTGAAAAAATTTAGTCCATAATATTTTTTGCATGAAAAAATGGAAGATGTATAATCCATTTAATTTTGTCCATACAAAATGGACCATGTATAGTCCATATAATTTTTTGGAGGAAAAATTGAAGATGTATAGTTCATTATATTTTTTCCATGAAAAAATGGACGATGTATATATAATCCACTTAATTTTTTGCATGAAAAAATGGACGATGTATAATCCATTTAATTTTTTCCATAAAAAATGGACAATGTATAGTCCATTATATTTTTTGCATGAAAAATGGACGATGTATAGTCCATTAGATTTTTTGCATGAAAAATGGAAAATGTATAGTTTATTATATTTTTTGCATAAAAAATGGACGATGTATAATCCATTTAATTTTTTGCATGAAAAATGGACAATGTATAGTCCATTATATTTTTTGCATGATAAATGGACGATGTATAATCCATTATATTTTTTGCATGAAAAATGGACGATGTATAGTCCATTATATTTTTTGCATGAAAAATGGACGATGTATAGTCCATTATATTTTTGCATCACAAATGGGCGATGTATAGTCCATTATATTTTTTGCATGAAAAATGGACGATGTATAGTCCATTATATTTTTTGCATGAAAAATGGACGATGTATATATAATCCACTTAATTTTTTGCATGAAAAAATGGACGATGTATAATCCATTTAATTTTTTCCATAAAAAATGGACAATGTATAGTCCATTATATTTTTTGCATGAAAAATGGACGATGTATAGTCCATTAGATTTTTTGCATGAAAAATGGAAAATGTATAGTTTATTATATTTTTTGCATAAAAAATGGACGATGTATAATCCATTTAATTTTTTGCATGAAAAATGGACAATGTATAGTCCATTATATTTTTTGCATGATAAATGGACGATGTATAATCCATTATATTTTTTGCATGAAAAATGGACGATGTATAGTCCATTATATTTTTTGCATGAAAATGGGACGATGTATTAAATTTTTTGCATGACAAATGGACGATGTATATTTCATTATATTTTTTGCATAAAAAATGGACGATGTATAATCCATTTAATTTTTTCCATAAAAAATAGACAATATATAGTCTATTATTTTTTGCATGAAAAATGGACGATGTATAGTCCATTATATTTTTGCATAAAAAATGGACAATATATAGTCTATTATTTTTTGCATGAAAAATGGACGATGTATAGTCCATTATATTTTTGCATCACAAATGGGCGATGTATAGTCCATTATATTTTTTGCATGAAAAATGGACGATGTATAGTCCATTATATTTTTTGCATGAAAAATGGACGATGTATAGTCCATTATATTTTTTGCATGAAAATGGGACGATGTATTAAATTTTTTGCATGACAAATGGACGATGCATATTTCATTATATTTTTTGCATAAAAAATGGACGATGTATAATCCATTTATTTTTTTCCATAAAAAATAGACAATATATAGTCTATTATTTTTTGCATGAAAAATGGACGATGTATAGTCCATTATATTTTTTGATTGAAAAAATTTACGATGTATAGTCCATAATATTTTTTGCATGAAAAAATGGAAGATGTATAATCCATTTAATTTTTTCATAAAAAATGGACGATGTATACTCCATATAATTTTTTGGAGGAAAAATTGAAGATGTATAGTTCATTATATTTTTTCCATACAAAATGGACGATGTATAGTCCATATAATTTTTTGGAGGAAAAATTGAAGATGTATAGTTCATTAAATTTTTTTACATGAAAAAATGGACTTAATTTTTTGCATGAAAAAATGGACGATGTATAGTCCATTATATTTTTTGCATGAAAAATTTACGATGTATAGTCCATTATATTGTTTGCATGAAAAATGGACGATATATAGTCCATTATATTTTTTGCATGAAAAATGGACGATGTATAGTCCATTATATTTTTTCCATGAAAAGATGTATAGTTCATTATATTTTTTGATTGAAAAAATTTAGTCCATAATATTTTTTGCATGAAAAAATGGAAGATGTATAATCCATTTAATTTTTTCCATAAAAAATGGACCATGTATAGTCCATATAATTTTTTGGAGGAAAAATTGAAGATGTATAGTTCATTATATTTTTTCCATGAAAAAATGGACGATGTATAATCCATTATATTTTTTGCATGAAAAATGGAAAATGTATAGTTTATTATATTTTTTGCATAAAAAATAAACGATGTATAATCCATTTAATTTTTTCCATGAAAAATGGACAATGTATAGTCCATTATATTTTTTGCATGATAAATGGACGATGTATAGTCCATTATATTTTTTGCATGAAAAATGGACGATGTATAGTCCATGATATTTTTTGCATGAAAAATGGAAAATGTATAGTTTATTATATTTTTTGCATAAAAAATAAACGATGTATAATCCATTTAATTTTTTCCATGAAAAATGGACAATGTATAGTCTATTATATTTTTTGCATGAAAAATGGACGATGTATAGTCCATTATATTTTTTGCATGAAAAATGGACGATGTATAGTCCATTATATTTTTTGCATGAAAAATGGACGATGTATAGTCCATTATATTTTTTGCATGAAAAATGGACGATGTATAGTCCATGATATTTTTTGCATGAAAAATGGAAAATGTATAGTTTATTATATTCTTTGCATAAAAAATGGACGATGTATAATCCATTTAATTTTTCCCATAAAAAATGGACGATATATAATCCATTTAATTTTTTCCATACAAAATGGACAATGTATAGTCCATTATATTTTTTGCATGAAAAATTTACGATGTATAGTCCATTATATTTTTTGCATGAAAAAATGGGCGATGTGTAGTCCATTATATTTTTTGCATGAAAAAATTTACGATGTATAGTCCATTATATTATTTGCATGAAAAATGGACGATATATAGTCCATTATATTTTTTGCATGAAAAATATATATATATATTTTATATTTTTTGATTGAAAAAATTTAGTCCATAATATTTTTTGCATGAAAAAATGGAAGATGTATAATCCATTTAATTTTTTCCATAAAAAATGGACGATGTATAGTCCATATAATTTTTTGGAGGAAAAATTGAAGATGTATAGTTCATTATATTTTTTCCATGAAAAAATGGACGATGTATAATCCACTTAATTTTTTTGCATGAAAAAATGGACGATGTATAATCCATTTAATTTTTTCCATAAAAAATTAACGATGTATACTCCATTATATTTTTTGCATGAAAAAATTTTAATTTAATTTTTAATTTTGGCATAAAAAATGGACAATGTATAGTCTATTATTTTTTGCATGAAAAATGGACGATGTATAGTCCATTATATTTTTTACATGAAAAATGGACGATGTATAATCCATTTAATTTTTTCCATAAAAAATGGACGATGTATAGTCCATATAATTTTTTGGAGGAAAAATTGAAGATGTATAGTTCATTATATTTTTTCCATAAAAAAATGGACGATATATAATCCATTTAATTTTTTGCATGAAAAAATGGAAGATGTATAATCCATTTAATTTTTTCATAAAAAATGGACGATGTATACTCCATTATATTTTTTGCATTGAAAATGGAAAATGTATAGTTTATTATATTTTTTTGCATAAAAAATGGACGATGTATAATCCACTTAATTTTTTCCATGAAAAAATGGACGATGTATAGTCCATTATATTTTTGCATGAAAAATGGACGATGTATAGTCCATTATATTTTTTGCATAAAAAATGGACGATGTATAGTCCATTATATTTTTTCCATGAAAAGATGTATAGTTCATTATATTTTTTGATTGAAACAATTTAGTCCATAATATTTTTTGCATGAAAAAATGGAAGATGTATAATCCATTTAATTTTTTGCACGAAAAAATGGAAGATGTATAATCCATTTAATTTTTTCCATAAAAAATGGACGATGTATAGTCCATATAATTTTTTGGAGGAAAAATTGAAGATGTATAGTTCATTATATTTTTTCCATGAAAAAATGGACGATGTATAATCCACTTAATTTTTTTGCATGAAAAAATGGACGATGTATAATCCATTTAATTTTTTCCATAAAAAATTAACGATGTATACTCCATTATATTTTTTGCATGAAAAAATTTTAATTTAATTTTTAATTTTGGCATAAAAAATGGACAATGTATAGTCTATTATTTTTTGCATGAAAAATGGACGATGTATAGTCCATTATATTTTTTACATGAAAAATGGACGATGTATAATCCATTTAATTTTTTCCATAAAAAATGGACGATGTATAGTCCATATAATTTTTTGGAGGAAAAATTGAAGATGTATAGTTCATTATATTTTTTCCATAAAAAAATGGACGATATATAATCCATTTAATTTTTTGCATGAAAAAATGGAAGATGTATAATCCATTTAATTTTTTCATAAAAAATGGACGATGTATACTCCATTATATTTTTTGCATTGAAAATGGAAAATGTATAGTTTATTATATTTTTTTGCATAAAAAATGGACGATGTATAATCCACTTAATTTTTTCCATGAAAAAATGGACGATGTATAGTCCATTATATTTTTGCATGAAAAATGGACGATGTATAGTCCATTATATTTTTTGCATAAAAAATGGACGATGTATAGTCCATTATATTTTTTCCATGAAAAGATGTATAGTTCATTATATTTTTTGATTGAAACAATTTAGTCCATAATATTTTTTGCATGAAAAAATGGAAGATGTATAATCCATTTAATTTTTTCCATAAAAAATGGACCATGTTTTTCCATGAAAAAATGGACGATGTATAATCCACTTAATTTTTTGCATGAAAAAATGGACAATGTATAATCCATTTAATTTTTTCCATAAAAAATGGACGATGTATAGTCCATTAGATTTTTTGCATGAAAAATGGAAAATGTATAGTTTATTATATTTTTTGCATAAAAAATGGACGATGTATAATCCATTTAATTTTTTGCATGAAAAATGGACAATGTATACATTATATTTTTTGCATGATAAATGGACGATTTATAGTCCATTATATTTTTTGCATGAAAAATGGACGATTATAGTCCATTATATTTTTTGCATGAAAAATGGACGATGTATAGTCCATTATATTTTTTGCATGAAAAATGGTCGATGTATAGTCCATTATATTTTTTGATTGAAAAAATTTACGATGTATAGTCCGTAATATTTTTTGCTTGAAAAAATGGAAGATGTATAATCCATTTAATTTTTTGCATAAAAAATGGACGATGTATAGTCCATATAATTTTTTGCAGGAAAAATTGAAGATGTATAGTTCATTATATTTTTTGCATGAAAAAATGGACGATGTATAATCCACTTAATTTTTTGCATGAAAAAATGGACGATGTATAGTCCATTATATTTTTGCATGAAAAATGGACGATGTGTAGTCCATTATATTTTTTCCATGAAAAATGGAAAACGTATAGTTTATTATATTTTTTGCATGATAAATGGACGATGTATAGTCCAATATATTTTTTGCATGAAAAATGGACGATGTATAGTCCATTATATTTTTTGCATGAAAAATGGACGATGTATAGTCCATTATATTTTTTGCATGATAAATGGACGATGTATAGTCCAATATATTTTTTGCATGAAAAATGGACGATGTATAGTCCATTATATTTTTTGCATGAAAAATGGAAAACGTATAGTTTATTATATTTTTTGCATAAAAAATGGACGATGTATAATCCATTTAATTTTTTCATAAAAAATGGACGATATATAATCCATTTAATTTTTTCCATACAAAATGGACAATATAGTCCATTATATTTTTTGCATGAAAAATTTACGATGTATAGTCCATTATATTGTTTGCATGAAAAATGGACGATATATAGTCCATTATATTTTTTGCATGAAAAATATATATATATATTTTATATTTTTTGATTGAAAAAATTTAGTCCATAATATTTTTTGCATGATAAAATGGAAGATGTATAATCCATTTAATTTTTTCCATAAAAAATGGACGATATATAATCCATTTAATTTTTTCCATACAAAATGAACAATATAGTCCATTATATTTTTTGCATGAAAAATTTACGATGTATAGTCCATTATATTGTTTGCATGAAAAATGGACGATATATAGTCCATTATATTTTTTGCATGAAAAATATATATATATATTTTATATTTTTTGATTGAAAAAATTTAGTCCATAATATTTTTTGCATGAAAAAATGGAAGATGTATAATCCATTTAATTTTTTCCATAAAAAATGGACGATGTATAGTCCATTATATTTTTTGCATAAAAAATGGACGATGTATAGTCCATTATATTTTTTGCATGAAAAAATGGACGATGTATATCCATTATATTTTTGCATGAAAAATTTACGATGCATAGTCCATTATATTTTTTGCATGAAATATGGACGATGTATAGTCCATTATATTTTTTGCATGAAATATGGACGATGTATAGTCCATTATATTTTTTGCATGAAAAAATTTACGATTATAGTCCATTATATTTTTTGCATGAAATATGGACGATGTATAGTCCATTATATTTTTTGCATGAAAAATGGACGATGTATAGTCCATTATATTTTTTCCATTTAATTTTTTCCATAAAAAATGGACAATATGTAGTCCACTATATTTTTTGCATGAAAAATGGACGATGTAAAGTTTATTATATTTTTTGCATAAAAAATGGACGATGTATAATCCATTTAATTTTTTGCATGAAAAATGGACGATATATAATCCATTATATTTTTTGTATGAAAAAATGGAAGATGTATAGTCCATTATATTTTTTCCATAAAAAATGGACGATATATAATCCATTATATTTTTTGTATGAAAAAATGGAAGATGTATAGTCCATTATATTTTTTCCATAAAAAATGGACGATATATAATCCATTTAATTTTTTCCACACAAAATGGACAATGTGTAGTCCATTATATTTTTTGCATGAAAAATGTACGATTATAATTTATTATATTTTTTGCATAAAAAATGGACGATGTATAATCCATTTAATTTTTTGCATGAAAAAATGGACAATGTAAAGTCCATTATTTTTTGCATGAAAAAATTTACGATGTATAGTCCATTATATTTTTTGCATGAAAAATGGACGATGTATAGTCCATTATATTTTTTGCATTAAAAATGGACGATGTATAGTCCATTATATTTTTGGCATGAAAAATGGACGATGTATAGTCCATTATATTTTTTGATTGAAAAAATTTAACCATGTATAGTCCATTATAATTTTTGCATGAAAAACGGACGATGTATAGTCCACTATATTTTTTGCATGAGAAATGGACGATGTATAATCCATTTAGTTTTTTGCATCAAAAACGGACGATGTATAGTCCATTATATTTTTTGCATGAAAAATGTACGATTATAATTTATTATATTTTTTGCATAAAAAATGGACGATGTATAATCCATTTAATTTTTTGCATGAAAAAATGGACAATGTAAAGTCCATTATTTTTTGCATGAAAAAATTTACGATGTATAGTCCATTATATTTTTTGCATGAAAAATTGACGATGTATAGTCCATTATATTTTTTCCATGAAAAATGGACGATGTATAGTCCATTATATTTTTTGCATGAAAATAGGACGATGTATTATATTTTTTGCATAACAAATGGACGATGTATAGTCCATAATATTTTTTGCATGAAAAATGGACATAGTTCACTATATTTTTTGCATAAAAAATGAACGATGTGTAATACATTTAATTTTTTCCATGAAAAATGGACGATGTATTATAGTCCATTATATTTTTGCATGACAAATGGACGATGTACAGTCCTTTATATTTTTTGCATGAAAAATGGACGGTGTATAGTCCATTATATTTTTTCCATGAAAATGGGACGATGTATTATATTTTTTGCATGACAAATGGACGATGTAAAGTTTATTATATTTTTTGCATAAAAAATGGACGATGTATAATCCATTTAATTTTTTCCATAAAAAATGGACAATGTATAGTCTATTATTTTTTGCATGAAAAATGGACGATGTATAGTCCATTATATTTTTTCCATGAAAATGGGACGATGTATTATATTTTTTGCATGACAAATGGACGATGTAAAGTTTATTATATTTTTTGCATGAAAAATGGACGATGTATAGTTTATTATATTTTTTGCATAAAAAATGGACGACGTATAATCCATTTAATTTTTTGCATGAATAATGGACAATGTATAGTCCATTATATTTTTTTGCATGAAAAATGGACGATGCATAATTCATTTAATTTTTTTCCATCAAATATGGACGATGTATAGTCAGTCCATTATATTTTTTGCATAAAAAATGGAAGATGTGTAATCCATTTAATTTTTGCATAAAAAATGGACGATGTATAGTCCATTATATTTTTTTGCATGAAAAATGGACGATGCATAATTCATTTAATTTTTTTCCATCAAATATGGACGATGTATAGTCAGTCCATTATATTTTTTGCATAAAAAATGGAAGATGTATAATCCATTTAATTTTTTGTATAAAAAATGGACGATGTATAGTCCGTTATATTTTTTCCATTTAATTTTTTCCATAAAAAATGGACAATATGTAGTCCACTATATTTTTTGCATGAGAAATGGACGATGTATAGTCCACTATATTTTTTGCATGAAAAAATTGACGATATATAATTCATTTAATTTTTTGCATAAAATATCGACGATAAAATGGACGAGTCCATTATATTTTTGCATGAGAAATGGACGATGTATAGTCCATTATATTTTTTGCATGAAAAATTGACGATCCATTAATTTTCCATTTAATTCCATTTAATTTTTTCCATGAAAAAATGGACAATGTATAGTCCATTATTTTTTGCATGAAAAATGGAGGATGTATAGTCCATTATATTTTTGGCATGAAAAATGGACGTATAGTCCATTATATTTTTTGATTGAAAAAATTTAACCATGTATAGTCCATTATAATTTTTGCATGAAAAATGGACAATGTATAGTCCACTATATTTTTTGCATGAGAAATGGACGATGTATAATCCATTTAGTTTTTTGCATCAAAAACGGACGATGTATAATCCATTTAGTTTTTTTATATAAAAAAATGGACGATGTATAGTCCATTATATTTTTTGCATGAAAAATGGACGATGTATGGTCCATAATATTTTTTGCATGAAAAATGGACGATGTATATTCCATTATATTTTTTGCATGAAAAATGGACGATGTATAGTCCATTATATTTTTTGCATGAAAAATGGACGATGTAGAGTCCATCATATTTTTTCCATGAAAAAAAACGGACAATGTATAATCCACTTAATTTTTTGCATGAAAAAATGGACAATGTATAGTCCATTATTTTTTGCATGAAAAATGGACGATGTATAGTCCATTAAATTTTTGGCATGAAAAATGGACGATGTATAGTCCATTATATTTTTTGATTGAAAAAATTTAACCATGTATAGTCCATTATAATTTTTGCATGAAAAATGGACGATATAGTCCACCATATTTTTTGCATGAGAAATGGACGATGTATAATCCATTTAGTTTTTTGCTTCAAAAACGGACGATGTATAATCCATTTAGTTTTTTTATATAAAAAAAAGGACGATGTATAGTCCATTATATTTTTTGCATGAAAAATGGACGATGTATAGTCCATTATATTTTTTGCATGAAAAAATTTACGATGTATAGTCCATTATATTTTTTGCATGAAAAAATGGACGATATATAATTCATTTAATTTTTTGCATAAAATATCGACGATAAAATGGACGAGTCCATTATATTTTTTGCTTGAAAATATTGACGATGTATAGTCCATTATATTTTTGCATGAAAAATGGACAATGTATAGTCCATTATATTTTTGCATGATAAATGGACGATGTATAAGTCCATTATATTTTTTGCATGAAAAAATTTACGATGTAAAGTCCATTATATTTTTTGCATGAAATATGGACGATGTATAGTCCATTATATTTTTTGCATGAAAAATGGTCGATGTATTATATTTTTTGCATGAAAAATGGACGATGTATACTCCATTATATTTTTTGCATGAAAAATGGACGATGTATAGTCCATTATATTTTTTGCATGAAAATGGGTCGATGTATTATATTTTTTGCATGACAAATGGACGATGTATAGTCCATTATATTTTTTGATTGAAAACATTTAACCATGTATATTCTATTATATTTTTTGCATGAAAAATGGACGATGTATAGTCCATTTAATTTTTTGCATCAAAAATGGACGATGTATAATCCATTTAGTTTTTTTATATAAAAAATGGACGATTATATTTTTTGCATGAAAAATGGACGATGTATAGTCTATAATATTTTTTTGCATGAGAAATGGACGATGTATAGTCCATTATATTTTTTCCATGAAAAATGGGCGATGTATAGTCCATTATATTTTGCATGAAAAATGGACGATGTATAGTCCATTATATTTTTGGCATGAAAAAATTTACGATGTATAGTCCATTATATTTTTTGCATGAAAAAATTTACGATGTATAGTCCATTATATTTTTTGCATGAAAAATGGACGATGTATAATAGTCCATTATATTTTTTGTATTAAAAATGGACGATGTATAGTCCATTATATTTTTGGCATGAAAAATGGACGATGTATAGTCCATTATATTTTTTGCATGAAAAATGGACGATGTAGAGTCCATTATATTTTTTGCATGAAAAAAAACGGACAATGTATAGTCCATTATTTTTTGCATGAAAAATGGACGATGTATAGTCCATTATATTTTTTGCATGAAAAAATTTACGATGTATAGTCCATTATATTTTTTGCATGAAAAATGGACGATGTATAGTCCATTTAATTTTTTCCATTAAAAATGGACGATGTATAGTCCATTATATTTTTTGATTGAAAAAATTTACGATGTATAGTCCATTATATTTTTTGCATGAAAAATGGACGATGTATAGTCCATTATATTTTTTGCATTAAAAATGGACGATGTATAGTCCATTATATTTTTTGCATGAAAAATGGACGATGTATAGTCCATTATATTTTTTGCATGAAATATGGACGATGTATAGTCCATTATATTTTTTGCATGAAAAAATTTACGATGTATAGTCCATTATATTTTTTCCATGATAAATGGACGATGTATATAGTCCATTATATTTTTTGCATGAAAAATGGACGATGTATAATCCATTTAGTTTTTTTATATAAAAAATGGACGATGTATAGTCCATTATATTTTTTGCATGAAAAATGGACGATGTATAGTCCATTATATTTTTTGCATGAGAAATGGACGATGTATAGTCCATTATATTTTTTGCATGAAAAATGGGCGATGTATAGTCCATTATATTTTTTACATGAAGAATGGACGATGTATAGTCTATAATATTTTTTGCATGAAAACGGGAAGATGTATTATATTTTTTGCATGACAAATGGGCGATGTATAGTCCATTATATTTTTTGCATAAAAAAATTTACGATGTATAGTCCATTATATTTTTTGCATGAGAAATGGACGATGTATAGTCCATTATATTTTTTGCATGAAAAATGGACGATGTATAGTCCATAGTCCGTTATATTTTTTGCATGAAATATGGACGATGTATAGTCCATAATATTTTTTGCATGAAAAAATGGAAGATGTATAGTTCATTATGTTTTTTCCATGAAAAAATGGACGATGTATAATCCACTTAATATTTTAAATGAAAAATGGACGATGTAGAGTCCATTATATTTATTGCATGAAAACGGGACGATATATTATATTTTTTGCATGAAAATGGACGATGTATAGTCCATTATATTTTTTGCATGAAAAATGGACGATGTATAGTACATTATATTTTTTGCATGAAAAATGGGCGATGTATAGTCCATTATATTTTTTGCATGAAATATGGACGATATTATATAGTCCATTATATTTTTTCCATGAAAAAATTTACGATGTATAGTCCATTATATTTTTTGCATGAAAAAATGGACTATTGTATAGTCCGTTATATTTTTTGCATGAAAAATGGACGATATATAGTCCATTATATTTTTTGCATGAAAAATGGACGATGTATAGTCCATTATATTTATTGCACGAAAATGGGCGATGTATAGTCCATTATATTTTTTGCATGAAAAATGGACGATGTAGAGTCCATTATATTTTTTGCATCAAAAATGGACTTTGTATAATCCATTTAGTTTTTTTATATAAAAAATGGACGATGTATAGTCCATTATATTTTTTGCATGAAAAATGGACGATGTATAGTCCATTATATTTTTTGCATGAGAAATGGACGATGTATAGTCCATTATATTTATTGCACGAAAATGGGCGATGTATAGTCCATTATATTTTTTGCATGAAAAATGGACGATGTAGAGTCCATTATATTTTTTGCATCAAAAATGGACTTTGTATAATCCATTTAGTTTTTTTATATAAAAAATGGACGATGTATAGTCCATTATATTTTTTGTATGAAAAATGGACGATGTATAGTCCATTATATTTTTTGCATGAAAAATGGACGATGTATAGTCCATTATATTTTTTGCATGAGAAATGGACGATGTATAGTCCGTTATATTTTTTGCATGAAAAATGGACGATGTATAGTCCATTATATTTATTGCACGAAAATGGGCGATGTATAGTCCATTATATTTTTTGCATGAAAAATGGACGATGTATAGTCCATTATATTTTTTGCATGAGAAATGGACGATGTATAGTCCGTTATATTTTTTGCATGAAAAATGGACGATGTATAGTCCATTATATTTATTGCACGAAAATGGGCGATGTATAGTCCATTATATTTTTTGCATGAAAAATGGACGATGTATAGTCCATTATATTTTTTGCATGAGAAATGGACGATGTATAGTCCGTTATATTTTTTTAATGAAAAATGGACGATGTATAGTCCATTATATTTATTGCACGAAAATGGGCGATGTATAGTCCATTATATTTTTTGAATGAAAAATGGACGATGTAGAGTCCATTATATTTATTGCATGAAAACGGGACGATGTATTATATTTTTTTGCATGAAAATGGACGATGTATAGTCCATTATATTGTTTGCATGAAAAATGGACGATGTATAGTCCATTATATTTTTTGCATGAAAAATGGAAGATGTAGAGTCCATTATATTTATTGCATGAAAACGGGACGATGTATTATATTTTTTTGCATGAAAATGGACGATGTATAGTCCATTATATTTTTTGCATGAAAAATGGACGATGTATAGTCCATTATATTTTTTGCATGAAAAATGGACGATGTATAGTCCATTATATTTATTGCACGAAAATGGGCGATGTATAGTCCATTATATTTTTTGCATGAAAATGGACGATGTAGAGTCCATTATATTTTTTGCATCAAAAATTGACTTTGTATAATCCATTTAGTTTTTTTATATAAAAAATGGACGATGTATAGTCCATTATATTTTTTGCATGAAAAATGGACGATGTATAGTCCATTATATTTTTTCCATAAAAAATGGACGATATATAATCCATTATATTTTTTGAATGAGAAATGGACGATGTATAGTCCATTATATTTTTTGCATGAAAAATGGACGATGTATAGTCCATAGGCCGTTATATTTTTTGCTTGAAAAATGGACGATGTATAGTCCATTATATTTTTTGAATGAAAAATGGACGATGTAGAGTCCATTATATTTATTGCATGAAAACGGGACGATGTAGTATATTTTTTTGCATGAAAATGGACGATGTATAGTCCATTATATTTTTTGCATGAAAAATGGACGATGTATAGTCCATTATATTTTTTGCATGAAAAATGGAAGATGTAGAGTCCATTATATTTATTGCATGAAAACGGTACGATGTAGTATATTTTTTTGCATGAAAATGGACAATGTATATAGTCCATTATATTTTTTGCATGAAAAATGGACGATGTATAGTCCATTATATTTTTTGCATGAAAAATGGACGATGTATAGTCCATTATATTTATTGCACGAAAATGGGCGATGTATAGTCCATTATATTTTTTGCATGAAAAATGGACGATGTAGAGTCCATTATATTTTTTGCATCAAAAATGGACTTTGTATAATCCATTTAGTTTTTTTATATAAAAAATGGACGATGTATAGTCAGTCCATTATATTTTTTGCATGAAAAATGGACGATGTCCATTATATTTTTTGATTGAAAAAATTTAACCATGTATAGTCCACTATATCTTTTGCATGAGAAATGGACGATGTATAATCCATTTAGTTTTTTGCATCAAAAATGGACTTTGTATAATCCATTTAGTTTTTTTATATAAAAAATGGACGATGTATAGTCCATTATATTTTTTGCATGAAAAATGGACGTGTATAGTCCATTATATTTTTTGCATGAGAAATGGACGATGTATAATCCATTTAATTTTTTGCATGAAAAATGGACAATGTATAGTCCATTATATTTTTTGCATGAAAAATGGACGATGTCTAGTCCATTGTATTTTTTGCATGAAAAATGGACGATGTAGAGTCCATTATATTTTTTGCATGAAAAAAACGGACAATGTATAATCCACTTAATTTTTTTCATGAAAAAATGTACGATGTATTATCCACTTAATTTTTTGCATGAAAAATGGACGATGTATAATCCATTTAATTTTTTGCACAAAAAAATGGAAGATGTATAATCCATTTAATTTTTTGCATGAAAAATGGACGATGTATAGTCCATTATATTTTTTGCATGAGAAATGGACGATTATAGTCCATTATATTTTTTGCATGAAAAATGGACGATGTATAGTCCATTATATTTATTGCACGAAAATGGGCGATGTATAGTCCATTATATTTTTTGCATGAAAAATGGACGATGTATAGTCCATTATATTTTTTTCATGAAAAATGGACGATGTAGCGTCCATTATATTTTTTTCCATGAAAAATGGACGATTATAGTCCATTATATTTATTGCACGAAAATGGGCGATGTATAGTCCATTATATTTTTTGCATGAAAAATGGACGATGTAGAGTCCATTATATTTTTTGCATCAAAAATGGACTTTGTATAATCCATTTAGTTTTTTTATATAAAAAATGGACGATGTATAGTCAGTCCATTATATTTTTTGCATGAAAAATGGACGATGTCCATTATATTTTTTGATTGAAAAAATTTAACCATGTATAGTCCACTATATCTTTTGCATGAGAAATGGACGATGTATAATCCATTTAGTTTTTTGCATCAAAAATGGACTTTGTATAATCCATTTAGTTTTTTTATATAAAAAATGGACGATGTATAGTCCATTATATTTTTTGCATGAAAAATGGACGTGTATAGTCCATTATATTTTTTGCATGAGAAATGGACGATGTATAATCCATTTAATTTTTTGCATGAAAAATGGACAATGTATAGTCCATTATATTTTTTGCATGAAAAATGGACGATGTCTAGTCCATTGTATTTTTTGCATGAAAAATGGACGATGTAGAGTCCATTATATTTTTTGCATGAAAAAAAAACGGACAATGTATAATCCACTTAATTTTTTTCATGAAAAAATGTACGATGTATTATCCACTTAATTTTTTGCATGAAAAATGGACGATGTATAATCCATTTAATTTTTTGCACAAAAAAATGGAAGATGTATAATCCATTTAATTTTTTGCATGAAAAATGGACGATGTATAATCCATTATATTTTTTCCATAAAAAATGGACGATATATAATCCATTTAATTTTTTCCATACAAAATGGACAATGTATACTCCATTATATTTTTTGCATGAAAAATGGACGATGCATAGTTCATTATATTTTTTGCATAAAAAATGGACGATGTATAATCCATTTAATTTTTTGCATGAAAAATGGACAATGTATAGTCCATTATATTTTTTGCATGAAAAATGGACGATGTATAGTTCATTGTATTTTTTGCATGAAAAATGGACGATGTAGAGTCCATTATATTTTTTGCATGAAAAAAAAACGGACAATGTATAATCCACTTAATTTTTTTCATGAAAAAATGTACGATGTATTATCCACTTAATTTTTTGCATGAAAAATGGACAATGTATAATCCATTTAATTTTTTGCATAAAAAATCGACGATAAAATGGACGAGTCCATTATATTTTTTGCTTGAAAAAATGGACGATGTATAATCCATTTAATTTTTTGCATAAAAAATTAACAATGTATAGTCTATTATTTTTTGCATGAAAAATGGACGATGTATAGTCCATTATATTTTTTGCATGAAAAAATGGACCATGTATAATCCATTTAATTTTTGCATGAAAAATGGGCAATGTATAGTCTATTATTTTTTGCATGAAAAATGGACCATGTATAATCCATTTAATTTTTTCCATAAAAAATGGACGATGTATAGTCCATTATATTTTTTACATGAAAATGGGACGATGTATTATATTTTTTGCATGACAAATGGGCGATGTATAGTCCATTATATTTTTTGCATGAAAAATGGACGATGTATAGTCCATTATATTTTTTGCATGAAAATGGAACGATGTGTTATATTTTTTGCATGACAAATGGGCGATGTATAGTCCATTATATTTTTTGCATGAAAAATGGACGATGTATATATAGTCCACTATATTTTTTGCATGAGAAATGGGCGATGTATAATCTATTTAGTTTTTTGCATCAAAAATGGACGATGTATAATTCATTTAGTTTTTTTATATAAAAAATGGACGATGTATATATAGTCCACTATATTTTTTGCATGAGAAATGGACGATGTATAATCTATTTAGTTTTTTGCATCAAAAAATGGACGATGTATATATGGTCCGTTATATATTTTGCATGAAAAATGGATGATGCATAGTTCATTATATTTTTTGCATGAAAAAATGGACGATGTATAATCCATATAATTTTTTCCATAAAAAATGGACAATGTGTAGTCCATTATATTTTTTGCATGAAAAATGGACGATATATAATCCATTTAATTTTTTTTCATCAAAAAGGGACGATTATAGTTCATTATATTTATTCCATGAAAAAATGGACGATGTATATTCCATATAATTTTTTGGAAGAAAAATTAACGATGATGGACGATGTATAATCCATATAATTTTTTGATTGAAAAAATGGACAATGTATAGTCCGTTATATTTTTTGCATGAAAAAACGGACAATGTATAATCCACTTAATTTTTTTCATGAAAAAATGTACGATGTATTATCCACTTAATTTTTTGCATGCAAAGTGGACGATGTATAATCCATTTAATTTTTTGCATGAAAAATGGACGATGTATAGTCCATTATATTTTTTGCATGAAAAAATGGACGATGTATAATCCATATAATTTTTGTGGTGGAAATATAATCCATTATATTTTTTGCATGAAAAATGGATGATGTATATATAGTCCATTATATTTTTTCCATGATAAATGGACGATGTATAGATCATTTAATTTTTTGGAGAAAAAATTTACGATGTATACTCCATTATGTTTTTTGCATGAAAGAATGGACGATGTATAATTCATTTAATTTTTTCCATAAAAAATTAATGGTGTATACTCCATTATATTTTTTGCATGAAAAAATGGACGATGTATAATCTATTTAATTTTTTGGAGAAAAAATTGACGATGTATAATCCATTTAATTTTTTGCAGAAATTAATTAATTATTGTTTTAAATAAAAAATGGAAGATTGTATACTCCATTATATTTTTTGCATGAAGAAATGGACGATGTATAGCCCATTTAATTTTTTGGAGAAAAAATTGACGATGTATAATTCATTTAATTTTTTGCATAAAAAATGGACGCTGTAAAGTCCATTATATTTTTTGCATGATAAATGGACGATGTATAGCCCATTTAGTTTTTTGGAGAAAAAATTGACGATGTATAATCCATTTAATTTTTTGCATAAAAAATGGATGATGTATATATAGTCCATTATATTTTTTGCATGATAAATGGACGATGTATAATTCATTTAATTTTTTTCATAAAAAATTAACGGAGTATACTCCATTATATTTTTTGCATGAAAGAATGGACGATGTATAATTCATTTAATTTTTTCCATAAAAAATTAACGGAGATATTCCATTATATTTTTTGCATGAAAGAATGGACGATGTATAATTCATTTAATTTTTTCCATAAAAAATTAACGGAGTATACTCCATTATATTTTTTGCATGAAAAAATTGACGATGTATAATCCATTTAATTTTTTGCATAAAAATGGACGATGTAAAGTCCATTATGTTTTTTGCATGATAAATGGACGATGTATAGTCCATTATATTTTATGCATGAAAAATGGGCCGATATATTATATTTTTTGCATGAAAAATGGACGATGTATAATCCATTTAGTTTTTTTATATAAAAAATGGACGATGTATAGTCAGTCCATTATATTTTTTGCATGAAAAATGGACGATGTCCATTATATTTTTTGATTGAAAAAATTTAACCATGTATAGTCCACTATATCTTTTGCATGAGAAATGGACGATGTATAATCCATTTAGTTTTTTGCATCAAAAATGGACTTTGTATAATCCATTTAGTTTTTTTATATAAAAAATGGACGATGTATAGTCCATTATATTTTTTGCATGAAAAATGGACGTGTATAGTCCATTATATTTTTTGCATGAGAAATGGACGATGTATAATCCATTTAATTTTTTGCATGAAAAATGGACAATGTATAGTCCATTGTATTTTTTGCATGAAAAATGGACGATGTAGAGTCCATTATATTTTTTGCATGAAAAAAAACGGACAATGTATAATCCACTTAATTTTTTTCATGAAAAAATGTACGATGTATTATCCACTTAATTTTTTGCATGAAAAATGGACGATGTATAATCCATTTAATTTTTTGCACGAAAAAATGGAAGATGTATAATCCATTTAATTTTTTGCATGAAAAATGGACGATGTATAATCCATTATATTTTTTCCATAAAAAATGGACGATATATAATCCATTTAATTTTTTCCATACAAAATGGACAATGTATACTCCATTATATTTTTTGCATGAAAAATGGACGATGCATAGTTCATTATATTTTTTGCATAAAAAATGGACGATGTATAATCCATTTAATTTTTTGCATGAAAAATGGACAATGTATAGTCCATTATATTTTTTGCATGAAAAATGGACGATGTATAGTTCATTGTATTTTTTGCATGAAAAATGGACGATGTAGAGTCCATTATATTTTTTGCATGAAAAAAAAACGGACAATGTATAATCCACTTAATTTTTTTCATGAAAAAATGTACGATGTATTATCCACTTAATTTTTTGCATGAAAAATGGACAATGTATAATCCATTTAATTTTTTGCATAAAAAATCGACGATAAAATGGACGAGTCCATTATATTTTTTGCTTGAAAAAATGGACGATGTATAATCCATTTAATTTTTTGCATAAAAAATTAACAATGTATAGTCTATTATTTTTTGCATGAAAAATGGACGATGTATAGTCCATTATATTTTTTGCATGAAAAAATGGACCATGTATAATCCATTTAATTTTTGCATGAAAAATGGGCAATGTATAGTCTATTATTTTTTGCATGAAAAATGGACCATGTATAATCCATTTAATTTTTTCCATAAAAAATGGACGATGTATAGTCCATTATATTTTTTACATGAAAATGGGACGATGTATTATATTTTTTGCATGACAAATGGGCGATGTATAGTCCATTATATTTTTTGCATGAAAAATGGACGATGTATAGTCCATTATATTTTTTGCATGAAAATGGAACGATGTGTTATATTTTTTGCATGACAAATGGGCGATGTATAGTCCATTATATTTTTTGCATGAAAAATGGACGATGTATATATAGTCCACTATATTTTTTGCATGAGAAATGGGCGATGTATAATCTATTTAGTTTTTTGCATCAAAAATGGACGATGTATAATTCATTTAGTTTTTTTATATAAAAAATGGACGATGTATATATAGTCCACTATATTTTTTGCATGAGAAATGGAAGATGTATAATCTATTTAGTTTTTTGCATCAAAAAATGGACGATGTATATATGGTCCGTTATATATTTTGCATGAAAAATGGACGATGCATAGTTCATTATATTTTTTGCATGAAAAAATGGACGATGTATAATCCATATAATTTTTTCCATAAAAAATGGACAATGTGTAGTCCATTATATTTTTTGCATGAAAAATGGACGATATATAATCCATTTAATTTTTTTTCATCAAAAAGGGACGATTATAGTTCATTATATTTATTCCATGAAAAAATGGACGATGTATATTCCATATAATTTTTTGGAAGAAAAATTAACGATGATGGACGATGTATAATCCATATAATTTTTTGATTGAAAAAATGGACAATGTATAGTCCGTTATATTTTTTGCATGAAAAAACGGACAATGTATAATCCACTTAATTTTTTTCATGAAAAAATGTACGATGTATTATCCACTTAATTTTTTGCATGCAAAGTGGACGATGTATAATCCATTTAATTTTTTGCATGAAAAATGGACGATGTATAGTCCATTATATTTTTTGCATGAAAAAATCGACGATGTATATATAGTCCATTATATTTTTTGCATGAAAAAATTGACGATGTATAATCCATTTAATTTTTTGCATAAAAAATGGACGATGTAAAGTCCATTATGTTTTTTGCATGATAAATGGACGATGTATAGTCCATTATATTTTATGCATGAAAAATGGGCCGATATATTATATTTTTTGCATGAAAAATGGACGATGTATAGTCCATTATATATTTTGCATAAAAAATGGACGATGTATAGCCCATTTAATTTTCTGGAGAAAAAATTTACGATGTATAATCCATTTAATTTTTTGCAGAAAAAATTGACTATGTATACTCCATTATTTTTTGTATGGAAAAATTAACGATGTTTACTAATTAGTTAATGTTTTGCATAAAAAATGGACGATGTAAAGTCTATTATATTTTTTGCATGATAAATATACGATGTATAGCCCATTTAGTTTTTTGGAGAAAAAATTGACTATGTATAATCCATTTAATTTTTTCCATAAAAAATGGACGATGTATATATAGTCCATTATATTTTTTGCATGAAAAAATTAACGATCCATTTAATTTTTTCCATAAAAAATGGGTGATGTAAAGTCCATTATATTTTTTGCATGATAAATGGACGATGCCCATTTAATTTTTTGGAGAAAAAATTTTTATTTTTTGGAGAAAAAATTTACGATGTATAATCCATTTAATTTTTTGCATAAAAAATGGATGATGTATATATAGTCCATTATATTTTTTGCATGATAAATGGACGATGTATTATAACCCATTAATGTTTTAAATAAAAAATGGACGATGTATAGTCCATTTAATTTTTTCCATAAAAAATTAACGGAGTATACTCCATTATATTTTTTGCATGAAAAAATGGACGATGTATAATTCATTTAATTTTTTGCATAAAAAATGGACGAGTCCATTATGTTTTTTGGTTAAAAAAATTGACGATGTATAGTCCACTATCTTGTTTGCATGAAAAATGGACGATGTATAATCCATTTAATTTTTTCCATGAAAAAATGGACGATGTATCCATTATATTTTTGCCATGAAAAAATGCATTTTTGGCATAAAAAATGGAAGATGTATAGTCCTTTATATTTTTTGCAGAAAAAATTGACGATTATAGTCCATTATATTTTTTCAATTAAACAAAATAGACGATATATAAACCACTTAATTTTTTGCATGAAAAAAACGACGATGTATTATAGTCCAATATATTTTTTGCATAAAAATGGACGATATATAATCCATTTAATTTTTTTATATAAAAAATGGACGATTTATATTCCATTATATTTTTCGCATAAAAAAATGGACGATGTATAATCCATTTAATTTTTTGCATCAAAAAATGGACGATGTATAATCCATTTAATTTTTTTATATAAAAAATGGACGATGTATATTCCATTATATCTTTTGCATGAAAAAATAGACGATGTATAATCCATTTAATTTTTTGCATCAAAAAATGGACGATGTATAATCCATATAATTTTTTCCATAAAAAATGGACGATGTATAATCCATTATATTTTTTTCCATGAAAAAATGGACGTCCATTTATTTTATTGCATAAAAAATTGACGATATATAATCCAATTAATTTCTTGCATAAAAAATGGACGATGTATAATCCACTTAATTTTTTGCATAAAAAATGGACGATGTATATATAGTCCATTATATTTTTTGCATGAAAAAATGGACGATGTATAATCCATTATATTTGTTCAATGAAAAAATGGACGATGTATAATCCATTTAATTTTTTCCATAAAAAATGGACGATGTATAATCCATTTAATTTTTTCCATGTAAAAATGGACGATGTATATATAATTCACTTAATTTTTTCCATGAAAATATGGACGATGTATAATCCAATTAATTTTTTGCATCAAAAAATGGACGATGTATAATCCATTTAATTTTTTGCATAAAAATGGAAGATGTATAGTCTATTTAATTTTTTGCATAAAAATGGACGATGTATAGTCTATTTAATTTTTTACATAAAATATGGACGATGTATATATAATCCATTATATTTTTCTCCATGAAAAAATGGACGATGTATAATTCACTGAATTTTTTGCATACAAAGTGGACGATTTATAGTCAATTATATTTTTTGCATGAAAAAATGGATTGTTGGCATAAAAAATGGACGATGTATAGTCCATTATATTTTTTGCATGAAAAATGGACGATGTATAATCCACTTAATTTTTTCCATGAAAAAATGGAAGATTATAGTCCATTATATTTTTTGCATGAAAAAATAGACATAATCCATTTAATTTTTTGCATGAAAAAATGGACAATGTATAATCCATTAATGTTTTAAATAAAAAATAGACGATGTATAATCCACTTAATTTTTTCCATGAAAAAATGGACGATGTATTATCCATTAATTTTTTCCATAAAAAATGGAAGATTATAGTCCATTATATTTTTTACATGAAAAAATAGACGATGTATAATCCATTTAATTTTTTGTAGAAAAAATTGACGATATAGTCCATTATATTTTTGCATTATATTTTTTGCATGAAAAAATTAAATAATAATTTTTTATGAAAAAAAAAAAAAATAAATGAACTATAAATTGTCCAGTTTTCATGGAAAAAATTAAAAAAAATTTATAATGGACTATACATAATTTTTTAAGCAAAAAATAAATGGTCTCTACATTGTCCATTTTTCAGAAAAAAATTAAACGGACTATGCAAAAAAATTCTTGATGCAAAAAATATAATGGAAACAATGTTGAAAATAAGCTGTCAAATAATACAAGTTTAAAGTAAATAAAAATTTTATTTTTTTCGTAATTTTGTAGCAATTTTTTTTTTGCCACAGCACATAGTTTTAGTTGTGAAAATTGTCTTCAAAAGTTTTGAAGAATTTTTCTGCAAATATGTAATTCCTAATAAATCCCAAAACGTATGTGAGTGCAAATATTTATAAAAGCTGAACTGTATCAGTGCGTTTGGCTACTTTAATTTTTTTATTTCCTCTTTATTATTTTATTCGTAGTAGTTGTTGTAAAAATCTTTAATAAACACGAGTACGTATACTTACATACTTACCTGTAATGTATATGTATGTGTGTATAATTTACTTAAGATCCCTGGACTATTATTGTAGTTATAGTTGGCTACCTTTCAATGTGATATAATCAACTTAAAAGGACATTCATTTAACTTTTATACACATTACTGTTCAACCACTTGTAAAAAAATAATATCAACAACGAACACACTCATACCTACACACACTTACCTAAATAAAACGGAACTTATGGTCTTGGTATCTGTTTTGTGCTTTATTTTTATGTTCTTTTTTGCTCCTTTTGCAGCGCGTGTAGCGGCAAAATTTAAGGTGCGTTCGTGTACAATTCCGCTTCCTAAGAATATACAGCCAAGCAGACTAAAAAAATGTCTTCTGTAGGTGCTGTTTTATTTTTATTTTTATCACGAGAGTTGGCTGATTAAGCTGGTAGTAAGAGTTCTACTATCATTTTGGTAAAGAAAAAAAAATTACTTAAAAAGTACTCTTTCATTAAAAGTACATTTTTAATAACAAAACCTTATTTTAGTACAACTTTAGTAAAAATTATATTTTGTTTTGCATCTACCCTCGTAGAATCCTACTAGTTGCTAAACTTGGTGGTACAACGCTAAATATTTTACAGTTATTGCTTGGGCATGGATGAGTGACTGAGTGAATGAATGAAACACATCTCTGAATGTAAACGTTGATGCTGGTTGCAGCAGAACTGCCGCAGCAGAGGCAGCTTTAGTTGTTCTTAAATACTTAGAATGCCATTTTATAGGCAATAAAACTAAACTTTACGATACTTATTTCTAGCAGCTGACATATAGAAAATAGAAAGAAAAACGCAGCAAATCTTGTGAGTTAGAGGCGGGCAGTGCGCAGCAAGCAAAAAAATATATATTTCTTATTTTTTTTTGCTACTTGTCTTCCATCGGAAGCTGCTTTGTGGCTTTTTTCTTCCCTTTTTAGTCTACCAACGACTTGTGGTCGCCTTGAGATACTTATTGGTCTCGCTGCTGGGGTGTGTGTGTGTGTCTTGCTGCGGCGTTGCAACACTTTTCATCTTGAACATCAAATTAAGTTTGACAAAATTTATATGCAAAGTTTTCGAGTTTCAATTTTGTTTATTTTCGTTTCGACATTCTTTTTTTCTTCAATGCAGTTTCTTTTTGGTAAAAAAGTTTTCAAATTTAACTATAAAAAAGTAGAAAAAACTACCAAAAACATAAAGCTTAATTAATTAGTTTGTTAAAATGTTAAAAAAAAAAATGGAGAAATAAGAGTTAAATATAAACACATTGGCTCGAGCAATATAATCAGAAAAAATGGTTAATTATATTTTGAGAGGAAGTTTTAAGAAGTGAATTATGGCAGCAAAAAGCTTTGACAATTTTTGCGTATGCAAAATAAGTTGCGATAGACAAGTGGCGGAATAGTCTGGCTTGGGAAGTATAACCAGAGAACAGAAGAATGGAATTCGAGCTTTCTGCGCATTTCTCTCTCCCTAATTATCAAAAAATATCAGATACATATTTTTAAATTTTTTTTTTATAAATTTACCCTTGAGCTATTTTTGCTATCGACCAACTTTCTGTAAAAAAAATTTTTTATAGGCAAATTTATAGAAAATCTTTGCTATCAGCAAATTTTGTATAAAAAATTTTTGCACACAACAAATTTGTTTTCGGCAAATTTATAGAAAATGTTTGCTATTTACAAAATTTTCTATCGAAAATCTGTGCCATCGATTTTCGATTTTCTATAAAAAAATATAAGCTGCAGACATATTTGCTGTAGAAAATTTTCGCTTTCGATAAATCTATCAGAAAATTTATGCTATCGACAAGTTTTCTCTAGAAAGATTTTGTTATCAGAAAATTTAAAAAAAAAATTTGTTATATAGAAAATTTTTGCTATCGACAAATTTTGTTTAGAAAATTGTTTGCATCAACAAATTTTTTTGCAGCAAAAATTTGTAGCAAATTGTTGCTATTGAGAAATTTCCATAAAACATTTGTGCTCTCGATAGGTTTTCTATAAACAATATTTCCTATTTATCGATTCTCCACGGAAAATTTTTGCTTTCAACAAATTTTCTATAAAAAATTAATGTCATCGACAATTTTTTTTATTAAAAATTTATGCTATTGAGAAATTTTCTCTAGAAAATGTTTCTTATCGACAAATTAATAGAAAATTTTTGTTATAAAATAAAATCTTTGCTACCGTTAAAATTTTTTTGTTTTTGAATGATTTTCTATGAAAAAGGTATGCTATGGATAGGTTTTCTTTAGATTAGATTTTCTTAAAATAATTTTTGCTATCGTTGAAGATTTTGCAGAAAATTTTTGGTATTGGCTGATTCGCTATCGAAAATACTTGCTATGGACATATTTTCTATAAAAAATATTTGCCATCAACAAATTTGTTATCCGCAAAAATTCTTGATAATTGTTGCTGTTTTCTATAGAAAATTTATGCTATCTATAAACACTTCGAGCCTTATTTTCGATTTAATCGTAAGCACCAAAAATAAAATTTTTCAGGAGAAATTTGTTTTAAAATACTCAAAAAATATGTTTTTGTACGTAAATTGTCGCTTACGATAAAATTCTACAGCCCGTATCTTAAAAGTTATCAAAGATTTTGGCATTTTGATAATTCTAACTACCCATAGACCCATACAATTTTAATTTCAGTAAAAAAGTATATTTTCGATAACATGTCGCTTACGCTAAAGTCGAAAAAAGGCTCGATATTTTAATAAAAATATTTTTGCTATTAATAGATTTATTATAGAAAATTGCTTGCTTTCATCAAATCTTCTAGGGAAAATTTATGCTATGGCAGAATTTTTATATAAAGCTTTTGCTATGGAATGATTTTATATAAAAACTTTTTGCTATCTTTGCATTTTCTGTATTCCATATGAAATTCTTGCTATCAACAGAGTTTTTTGTAAAAATATTTTCATTCTCGCAAATGTGTACTTTACCCAAATTTTTTTTCGATATATTTGAAAATGGATACATAAGCTTTTTCGATCGAAAAATTTTTTATCCATATAGTTTCTACAGAAACATTTTGCAATGCAAAGGTTTTTTTAAAAAAAAATTCCTATAGACAGATTTTATATAGAAAATATTTGCTATGTACAGATTTTCGGTAAACAATTTTTGCTATCGAAATATTTTCTATAGACAATGTTTGCTATTAAAAAATTTCCTTTAAACAAGAGACAAATTTCCCATGGCAATTTGTTTGCCTTCGAAATTTTTAAAATTTTCTACCGAAAATTAACTTTTATTTAGATGTTTTTTAACTGAAAGTGAAATTTATTTGCTGGTGGTTAAGCGATGTCTATATGCATTTCATTGTTGCTTTAACAAATCGTCAGTAGACTTCAACCACACATTTCGAACAGTCACAAACCTCTTATCTTATGCACAAACTTCCAAAAACTATTTGAGAATTCACAAATAATAATATTTTTGAAAATCTCAAAAGCAAAGTAAGCGTAGTAGGCTTAGACATCGCTTAACCACCAGCAAATAAATGTCACTTACAATATAATTATGACAATATGTCGAATAACAAATTTCTTGGATGTTTTTTAAAGGTTCACTTTACACAAACATCATATTTTATTGGCAAATTATCTATGTATTTCGCTATTAAAATTGTTTATAATAAAATATTTTGTTATCTATGAATTTTCTATAGAAGTATTTTAATTGTTCTATGTTATTATTTTTTACCAAACTTTCTAAAAATTAAAAACATAAAAATATTCATATTGACAAGCTGTAGCCATAATTATTTTTATAACAAATTCTTATCTACATATTTACGGCTTTATTTTGCTTTTATTTGTGATTAAACACATAAGCACTTACAGCCTAATATTTACAGATTACGAGTAAAACTTTTTGTTTGCCTAAAAAAGCTATTAAAATATTACATGTGTTTCTTTTAAATTTAATGTAGTTCGTTTTGTCAATAAATTTGTACCTGTTAATCGACTGCAAGAACGTTTCCCCAAAAGGTTAATCAACCATCCTTACCTTTTAAATACGCACTCAACCACTCCCTTCGTTGGTATCTCTGTGTGCTGGTTGCCTTTTTAAACATTTCCGCTTGTTTATTACCAGTATCACAATTTAATTAAATTATACTCATCAAGCAGACACTTTAGCACATTAACTCAGCAACAAATATACAAACCTGCAAAACATATGTACACATATATGTGTATAAAAAAAAAACAATATTGCCTGCAATTCCTTATTTTCTCATTTAATGAATATATTTTAGTATTTTATTTATGTAAGTACATATCGATGGCTTAATATAAGAAAGGCGTAACTCAAATTTTCGATATTTTATAGAAGAAGGAAAAAAAAGAATAAAAACTAATGCATGTCCATGAGTACTTTATTTTAAACTGTAATGTACTTATTTCTTCAAGGCGGATGTAATTATATTATTGGCTACCAGAAAACGTCAAAAACGCAATTTTGAAAGAAATCGAGTTACGTCCTTTTTATATTAAGCCATTGATATGTAGTGCGTGTGTCTGTACACAGCATATGCTTTAATTGTCACTTAAAATGTGATTAAAATGTATTGTAATTTCTGTACGCATTAAAGTAATTGAATGCGTCGATTTAAAATTGTAAAATTTTATGATACAACGTGTTTCAAACAACATAACACTCATACGCCACATCTACACCATCACACATACTTATACATACATAAATTCAACTCAAACATACACGTATGTTCATTATCACAGATGCAAGTACATAAATGTTGAAACAGAATCGCATACTCTTTCCCAGAGAATTGTATCAAAAGTAAAAAAGTATTGCCAAGCAGTAGTTTCATGAGAACTTTTTCGGAACTGAATAAAAATTAAGTCAATAACATCTTCTTAATTTTTCGATAATCTTCTTAAAAACTACAGAATTTTGAGTACGAGTATGTCTGTAAAAGTTATTTTTAATGTCTTTGTAATAAAAATGTTCGCTACCTACAAAGATTTGACACAGAAAAATTGATATCGAACAATTTATAATGGAAAATACATATTTGCTATCTACAAATTTGCAATAAACAAATGTTTGCTTACAATCAATATTTGCTACAAATTTTCTATGTATTGATAAATTTTTAAAAGCAAAATTTTTTATGCAAAAATTTGTACTATCGAAAAATTTTCAATAAAATATTTTTGCTTTCGGAAAATTGTCTATAAAAAATGTTTTCTATCGACATATATTTTATAAAGTAAATTTCTAACCATAAATTATCCATAGAGCATTTTGATATCGAAAAATTATCTATAGCAACTTTTTGAAAACGACAAAATGTCTATAAACAATTTTTGCCATCGTCCAACGGCAAACTTTCAATAGAAAATTTATGTTCTCAACAAAAATTTCAATAGCAAAGTTTTTCTATCGGAAAATATTATAAAGAAACTTTTTCTACCGACAAATTCTCATTGATAATTTTTGCTATTGGCAAACTTTTTGTATTTACTCTTTGCTATCGGAAAATTCAATAAAAATTTATTTTTGCTATTGACAAACTTCAATAGAGAATTTTTAATATCAACAAAGAAAAAAAATTTGAATATGAGAAATGTTTGGCTATCAAAGAAAGGTTTTTCTTTGTACAAATATTTTGGACACAATTTTTCTATCGACACACTCTCCATTTAAAATTTTTGCTATCCGCAATTTTCTACACTAAGTTTTTGCTATCGGCAAACTCTCTCGAATTAAGTTTTAGAAAGTTTTTACTATCGTGGAATCTTTAATAGAAAATGTATTTATTATTTTTCTTTCGTTAAATATTTAATTTATTTTTTAAAGAAAATATATCTATACGCTAGTTTTAAAGAAAATTTTTCCATACACATTTTTGCTATCGGAAAATTTTCCATATACAATTTTTGCTATTGAAAAATTCTCTATAACAAAATTTATGTTATAGGCAAATTTTCTATAAAAAATTGTTGCATTTAATAGGATTTCCATAAAAAATTTTTTATCGATAAATTTTCAATAACAAATTTTTGCTATGGATACATTTTCTATAGAAACTTTTTGAAAACGGCAAATGTTCTGTAAAAAAATTTTACTATCGACAAATTTTTCTATAGAAAATTTTTGTAGAAAATTGTTACTATCGACAAATTGTCAATACAAAATTATTAGTAATCGGCAAATTTTCTATAAAAAAATTTTTCTATCGATAAATATTTTATAAACAAAATTTCTATCAACATATACGGCCGTATTTATAAAAAATATTTAAGGTTTATTAAGTGCTTATTTGGCATATTTCTATGGGAAATTTGTCAAATAAACCTGTGACAAACCTTAAATATTTTTTATGAATAGAAAATATTCCGACAGCAAAAATTGAAAACGAAAAAATAAATAATTTTGCTATCGCCAGGTTTTTATTAGAAAAATTTTCTTTCGACTAATTTCCAATAACAAATTTTTGCTATAGACAAATTTTCTATAGAAAATTATTGCTATACACCAATTTCCAATAGATAATTTTTGCTACATAGAAATTTTCAACAAAAAGTTTTCTTCTATCGTTGAATATTTTATAAAAATTTTTTCTATTGACAAATATTTTGTAAAAAAATATTTTTATAGAAATTTTTGCCTATCGGGAAATATTTTATTAAACTAAATTTTCCCTAGAAAATTTTTGTTATCGGAAAATTTTCTGTAGAAACTATTTGCAATCGATAAATTGTCCATTAACTGTTTTTGCTAGAAAATGCTTGCCATTGACAAATATTTGAAGAAAATTTGCCTATCGAAAAATTCAACATTAAAAATGTATGCTATTGAGAAAATTTTAATTAAAACTTTTTCATATAGAAAATAAATGCTTTCAACTAATTTTCAATAGAAAGTTTTTGCTATTTACGAATTTTGAATAGAAAAGTTTTCTATCGATAAATATTTTAAAGAAAATTTTTAAATTTTAAATATGTAGACAGCTTTTAAACATTTTTTTTTTTAAATTGTGCTATTGATAATTTTTTTTTTGACATTTGCCACAGAAATTTTAATCAAAAACGAATGCAAATTTTTGCATTTTTATTAAAGAATTGGACTATCGGCATATTTTCAATAGAGGATTTTCGTTATCAAAAAATTTTCAATTAAAAAAAATTCCCTATCATTAATAATATTTTAAGCTAATTTTACAAATCTACTAATATTTTTAGACTACTGTGCAGCATAGTTAATTGTAGCAAGGCTTACATATTTGTACGTTTGTTAATGAATATGTGGTAGTAATTACCAGCAAAACGTTAAATAGCAGAAGAAACAAACTTTGGCTTTACGACACAAGCATTAATAGTGTTTATGACAGTTTATAAAACATATGTATGCATACATATGTACATAACCTCTAGTCAGCCTAGAACCATATGTCTCTATGCCAACACTCTTTTCTCTAGCGACAATAGCACTAGTTAGAATGTCGACAACTTTCCTTTTATGCGCGAGTAGAGATACGCTAGAGACAACATTTCTAGTGTATTTATGGTGATATTGTCAACCCGTTTGCTTTCTTATTTTATTATTCTCTCAGTCAACAGCAGAGTTGCACACCGATCGTCGGCTAGCCGCCTCCGATTAACTTTTTCAATTTTAAACAAATGTTTTTAGTAGAATAATATAATTTTTTTTGTAGACCAGGGTCACTAAAATGGACTAATGTATCTTTGGTTTAAATGTCTCCATATCGTCCCAAAAGAACTACTTAGTGCTACAGTCTACTGGTGGATTTTCAATGACAAGCTAACATTAAATGTCAATAGATGATTACATTGGGTAGGGTACACCTGGTCAGTAGTACTACTGACAATGTCAATAGTAAATCACTACAATTTCACTATTCGCATTTCCTGCAGGGTACTTGAGCATGCATGTGTGTGGTTAAAAGAAGGTACGTACATATGTATGTGAATATGTCGTCTTCATAGTTGAGTTTTAAATATTTATGTGTTTGCTATTTAAGGTATTTTTGTTGTGATTTGCAAGTCTAGGTGTCCGGCTGCTTACGCACATTCTCGAAATAATGTGTATTTTTAACTGCAAAAAAAAAGTTTGGTAGCAAAATAAAATGGTGTTATAAACAATATTTACACAACACTTTATCATAAGCTTAAGTGAGTAGTCCTTTGTATATGTATTTATCATACATATTGGCCTTAAATTTCCAACGGCAAAACTTTGAAGGCCTTCATTTACAAGGCCTTCTTTTTGCTTAAATTCTCTGGCAAATCCGGCCTGTTGAAGAAGTGCCCCAATACGGCCTGCTGAAGAAGGCTTTCTACCAGGGAATGCAGAAGGACTTGGCTGGCTAGGACATCGTGTATAAAAAATGTTTGAGTATACTCCATATATGGAATATGCTAATAAGGCCTAGTGTCTGACAAATACGGGCTGCCAGAAGGCCTGCTTACTACTTCTTTTCGCCGCTGCGCATTATTGTATGGGTTTGCATTCGTTTATGTATGACCACATACATACATACATACACATATTTTGTCATTTTAAATCACATTTTGTGTAACCGAAAATAACATTCATTCTTCATTCCTGTAAATTGTAATAACAATTGTTACAATAACACACAGTTATGATAGTACAGAGAAGATAGAGCGAGAGAGAGATACAGAGAGTGATTCTTGAGATATATGGAAAAAGGGCAACAAAATTAAAAAAGTGAGGAGATTAAAATAAGGACATATTACAGTTCTGTTTACGCACACAAATGCAATGTGGTTTTCAACATGACAATAACTAGTTATTATACATTCATGTATTATGAAGCAAACACATACATACGTACGTACATCCATATGAGGAGATGACCAAGAAATACCAACCGAATTAATGTTTAACGTATCGAAATGACTTCAGTTTTTCAAAGTATTCTGCTGCGAAGTCCCATGTTAATTTTGACGGGGGAGCAGTACACTTTTTCTTTAGAAAAGTTAACTCTGTCACAGCACACTTTTCCAATAGAAAAGTTAATTCTATCACAGACACTTTTCCTATAGAAAAGTTGACTGTGTCACAGCACACTTTTCCTATAGAAAAGTTAACTCTGTCACAGCACACTTTTCTTATAGAAAAGTTAACTCTTTCACAGCACACTTTTCCTATAGAAAAGTTAACTCTGTCACAGCACACTTTTCCTATAGAAAACTTAACTCTGTCACAGCACACTTTTCCTCTAGAAAAGTTAACTCTGTCACAGCACACTTTTCCTATAGAAAAGTTGACTATGTCATAGCACACTTTTCTCATAGAAAACTTTATATAGGACACTATTCTTATTTAAAGAAGTAAAAAAAGAACGATATCCATATGGAATTATTATTCCATATGATTATTTAGACTACAGTAATAATAGAAACTAAATGAGTGATTAGAAAAATATACATACATTTCGACTTTTGATTTGTGGAAATCGCAAACAGATTATTCTTGATTTGGTGTGTGTGCTAGATTAGGAAGGTTGGTGCTATAACACACCTCCGCTCGGATACCCAGTTGGGTCCATTGTAATTCTTTTGCCGACTATGTGTGCGGTAACTCACCTGCTTTTTCCTTCTAATTTTCTTTTTAGAAAAATGAAAAATACATATTTTTATATAATTTTTATTTTTTTTATTTTTATAGTATTTTTTATTTCACTTATGTTTTGTTGTTGTTGTTTTTCTTTTAAATAACTATTAATCATTATCTTTTACATATTTTTGTTTGTTATTTTTCATAATCTTAAATTTATTTTAATAATTTTTTTGTTGTTGTTGTTTTTGTTTCATGATGTATAATAACTAAATTTTCATTTTATAAATATAATAATATAAGGGTAATAATATATATTTTGATGATTCTTGTTTTTATTATTATATTTAAATTTATTTTTTTATTATTATTTCATTTCCCATAATATTTAAGTTTACAATTTTCTTTTTGTTTAATGTTATTTTATTTGTTATTTAAAACTTTTGTTTTTACTTTATTTAGTTGTATTTTAGATTTCTTTTAAATTTGGTGTAGGATTTAATAAACGTTTTACGTAAAAATACACATGCTTAATAGTTAATATAAAAATAAATTGCTTGAAAAAAATAAACAGTATTAAAAAAATATATATAAATTTTTTTAAAGAAATAACAATAAAAATTAAAAAAAAACAAGTATGAGTAAAACAATATGTAAATTAAATTAAAAATAATACTTTTAAATACAATATTATATAAAATAATTTTTTATTTTATTTGATTTTTTTTTTCAGTTTAATTATTATTATTATGTAACATAAATATACAAAAAGAACAAATTAGCAATGCCAAAATTTTTGTTTTAAGACTTATAAAAAAACTTCGTTGATTTTATCACTTGTTATTTTTTCAAATGTACATACAAAAAATAATTAATTTATGACTTCAGCTTGAAAACTTTTTTAAAATGTGAAATATTTTTTCAACGTTTTTTTTTTAGTTCAAGCGGGTGTGAACCGTATTTCACGTGAAATCAAAAGAGTCGGATTTCGTATTTGAAACAAAAATGCTCTCACAATTCAAACTATTTTAATTTCAATTAAAATGCATACCCTACTGTTGTTTTAATTCAATCTAAAACTGAAGTACTTCCTCTACTCAACGTTCAGCTTTTTTTAGATAGAAATAATATACAGTTGTGTAAAAATCTTGAAGACGCCAAATGAAAATTAAAAGAAAAATTAATTATGTTTAAGTATTTTTCTTTTAACAATTATTTTAGCCAATAATCTTTGGCCTTTAATTTGAGTTGTAGTTTTCAGCGTTCAAGCTTTGCTGGGTATTGACCATAAAATATCGAATGCAAAATTTGTACTGAAAACTGGCAACACTGTCTAAGATTTTGTATGGAGTTCTTTTTACAACGCTTGGTTTAATTAACTTTTAAACGTAATTATATTGTACAACACAATCGAATTAAATATTTAATAAAAGAATTCTAACATAGGCGTAGGAAGGGGCATTCTCGGAGCTGCATCCCTTCACCTCCCCCAAATTGGTGTTGCCACCCCCACCATTCCCCAAGAATTATTAAAAATTGCATGTTATTATTTATTTTAATGTTTCTTATGAAAATCATTAGTCATAATGACCGCCTCCTGTCTAGAAAACAATGTATAGCTAGGCCAATGTGTTCTAAGGACCGATTCTGGCAGGGTGGGCAAAAAAAAATACACACATATCTTCGTTTTTAAGTGTTTATCTGAACCTAATATGCAAAGGGACTGAAGGTCCTACACTTGCACTTTCGCCATAAAATATGTTCACCAGTTTTATGTAAAATTTTGTGATTAAATTATTTGTGCAATATTTTTACTTTCTAAACCTTCTCCGTATTAGTCTTTGATAAAAAGCGTTCACATAAGCGTCCTTGAATTGTCATATAAAGGATTTAAATATTCTAGGGATATATTCGGAATACACCAAAGAGTGAAGCTCAACTTAAACACCAGAAATAACTTCAAGCTTGAGTTAATACTATCCCTCTCTCTCCCTCTCTCTCTCTCTCTCTTTTGTTTAATTTAAATTTCGATATTCGGTGTATTCCAAGGCTTAAAGCAAACTTTTATGTCATTTATATGTTTGTAGAACATTTTAATCCGTTATACGTTTGTTTAGTAGTATTGGGCACTTTTTACGGGAGACAAAAAATACCCGGTGTGGTTTTAAGCAAAAGTACAAAAAGAAACCGTATGCTTGAACGAAATTTTCGGTTTTGACGTGCACTTCAAGCACACGCAATTTTTTTTTTTTTTTTTGATATGTGGGTAAGATTTTAACATTTTTGTCGTAGATTAAAACTTAGTGCACTAATTTCTTTCAATCTAAAATTTTTTTTCGATATTGAAACAGAAATGGAAGCGAGAAGTTGTGTGGTGAAATGTTTTAGAATATTCATTGACATATTTTTTATTCTAGGGTGCTGGCACAATTTTTATGCGACCCATGTTACCGCCACAGCTTTAAAATAATTTAAAAAAATTGTTGGCATCATTTTTTTTGGCCCTTTTTCAGATGTGCAGCATGAAATACCGTGTGCCACAGAATATTTCTTGTAAAGAGAAAATATTTAACTTATTATTTTTTTTTTCAAGCAAAAATAATTTTTTCGAATTAATAATAAAAAAAAATATACATAATTTAAGATTAAAATTTTATAGGAAAATAATTAAAAATTCTTAAATAATAATAAAATATATAACAAAAAATTTTTTAACAATTACTAGTTGTTTTCTTTATAAACTATTCTAAACAGTGAATACTTAAAATTGTATGTTTATTTTTTTTATTTGTAATAAATTTAATTTATTTTTAATTGTGTATTTTGCTTATATTTTCTTTAATTAAACTAGTTTTAATTTAAAAAAAATTCAAAATAAATATCGAAATAATATTCAAATCATATCAAATGTAATTTGTAGTTTTAGTTTTTTATGTTTACTTTAATATTAAAACATTATAATGTAAATTATATAGACAATTTGTTTGCTTAAAATTGAAAGTATATTTTTTAGTTTTGTGTTAGTTTTTCTTCATCATTAATTATTATTAAATTTCAAGTTTTATTTAATAATTAAACTTTAAGGCAAATAAAAGTTTCCATCTAGTTTACAAATCCTAATAATTATAATTAATTATTTTTGTTCTCATACTATTTTATTTAATAATTATTCATCTCTGGCTGCTCCTCTTGTGATTAAATTATTTCAAAAAAGTGTGTTTCATTATTATTATTATTATTATTATTATTTAAATATATGTACCTTGTTTTTTTGTCAAAAAATTATTTGAATTTATTCCAAATTAAATATATACAAAAAATAATATAATTATTTTTTAAATCAATTTTTATAAGTACATATAATAAATTTAATATTTTTTATTTAGTATTTTAATAAAACTTTAGAAAATGTTTATGATTTTCCGTTCAAGTGTAAATGTTTTTATATTAAGGTGCAGGCGAAAGCGATAAGGCCACAAACGGGTTTTCCGCCTTATTAGACCCAAACATAAAAGCAATATGAAAAGACATTAAAATTAAAAAAAAAAAAATTTATGCTTTTAATACTACTTTATCGTTTAGTGTAAAGGCAAGTATACACTTTTTAACCTTATCACTTTGACGCTGACTAATTTGAAATAAAATTTTCGAAAATGTGTAGCTTTCTTTTAAGTTTTATTGTTGTCTGTTTAAGTTTTAGTGTTACCAAATATCAATACTTAATTGTAAAACTATGGAAGGGAAAACAAAAACCCAAACAGTGTTTAACAAAAGTTAAGCTACACAAAATGAAATTTTTGCTTAAATTTGAAAGAAAGAAAATAAGAATACGCGTATCACTGTTATTCCATTAAACTGTATTTGGGCTTTAGTTTTCCTTTCATAATTATTATTTTTCCCCCCATTTTAATAATTAATCAACTTACTTTACTAAGTTTAGAACATGGTTGATTTGTTTTTTTTGTATATTCATTAATTATTTTAAATATCATAATTTTATTAAATTTATAATAATTCGTTTTGTTATTTTAGCTTAAATTTGATATTTCGTATTTATTATTGTTGAAGAATTTTTAAAAAATTCATTTCATTGAGTTAAAAAAAATTAATAGTAACTTCATTTTAATTTTATTAATATTATTTTTTATATCAATTTTTTTAAAGTGTGTATAATTATTTTTATAGTTTTGTTGTTGTTGTTGTATAATTTAGAAAAACATTTGCAAAATAACGGTGTTTGGTTTTTACCCATAGATTTATTTTAAAGTATATTTTTAGGGGGTTTCTGTTTTATTTTTCTCTGCCTTCAGTTGAAGCTTTGTTTTTTCTTGTAAAAAAAATAAATTATATTAAAAAAGAAAAAAACGAAAGATAGTAGTAAGTGTAGTAAGTGGTATTAGTAATGATCATAGTTTTGCTGCTTTCATATATTTGTTTAAGGTCTGTTTATAATGGACGGAAACATATTTAGGCATAGTTTTGTTTAAGGTATAATCTTAAGATTCTTTCATAGTATAATTAGGATTTTTTCTTATTTTTGTGTGTTAAGAGTTTAAAAATATATAAGTAAACTTGTTTAGTATGTTTGCTACGTATAAAATATGCTGCAACATTTAGGATTTTTCAATATTTTGTTTAAAATTTAAAAATCGTTCTCCTATTTGTCTAATTTGAGCAGAGATAAACAAATGTTTGCGAACAGTTTTAGATGTGAATCAAATTATTTGGCCCGCTGTACTATTAATAGTTATAAAGTTAATTTTTTTGCCACTGCTCCACTGTCTTTAATTACGACTATTAAGAACCTCTCAAATATACATTCCAGCATTTTTTTCACAGAGCATAAATCTTTGTGGAAGACTAACGTACTAAAATTTTAAACTTTGATAATATTGGGAGGTCAGGGGTTTCTTACTGCTCCATTGAAAACTGAAACTTTGGCGAAAGATAAAAATAAAAAAAGATTACGGATGGCAATCTGATCCATAATTTATGGAGGACTTTGGATCACTTCTTGGCTCCTAATATTATAAGCGATGTCAGTCATTTTGGTGCTAATTACGAAACGGAATTTTAATAATGTAACCGTCATTGCGTTAGCAAAATACTATAATCTTAGTTCTTCATGCCCAAATAAACGTCCGATGACTTTCACATAGACATCATTTGAACTTCTGAGGGCAGGAATCGATAGCTGCTGGCACTTTGGAATTTTTGGGTATCTATCGGGCCTGTGGGTGAATCTATTATCTGTCAGATTATGCCAATCTCCATTTCAAAGCCCTAATATATGCGTGATTTCAGTCACTACGATACTAAAGTTAAATACATATACGAATTGCAAACGTATCAAAATTCACTCTTACAATAGGACGGTTATTACGTCTCGAGGGCTTACTTTGGTCGGCGATATTTGTTACCTTTGGTATCTGCTACTTACCATATTAGACTATGTCCAAGCCAGCCGTGGCGGTCATATGCCAGAAGTCATATTTAAATTATAATACCAGAAGATTATCTTTCATGTCAATTTAAAAAACTCATCTTTGTTTTATTCCATTTCAAAGTTCTATACCTCTATAAAAAAACACCCTTTATATGGGGTGGTGTTTGTTTTTTCAGGTTCGCAAGCTTAAGTTGGTAGCACTGCTTTATTTAACAACCGATTTAACAGCTGATAGTTGATTCTTGTTTGATTTGATCATGTACTTTCATGAAAGCAACGCCTGTATCAGTGTAAATTTTATGTTCCACTTCTAACAACCTGAGAGTGCTCTAGTAGCCCTTTCTAGAGATTGCCAAGTCTAAAAGGTGTAAATTTTTAAGAAACAAATATATTTGAAAATCGCTGCCTTAAATGTTGCAGTGTACATTATGCACTTAATTTATTAAGTTAAGGATTGATTTGAAAGATTATTCTTGCATTTGATTAAGGTAAATGTTCTTTAGTGGATTGTTAAATTGTTTAAGTGTAGGTAATTGTATCTTATTATTATTGCTACTATTAAAAAAAAAATTGTATATTGAATAGGACAAAATATTTAGGACTGGCGGTAAGGAAGAAGTTTAATTTTGGTTGATAGCCGAAAAATAAAAAATAAAAATTAGGCTATGTATATTTTTACGATCATTCGAATTCGAACCACATGTTATGTATTCACATGCCATGCTGAATTCTCTGAGTTCTTGAGATTGTATTTATTTTTATTCATAACAGAGCTGAAAAAATACTGTGCACTGTGTTGCTGTAGTTTTAACACAGATATGTCAATACTTTAATAATAGGCATCATCAAAACACCACGCATGGGAACTAACCTCTTAATAATTTCCAATCTTACACATAATTTGAGCATAAAGGGTCTGTAATGCAATGTAACTTTAATGTAAGAAACAGCTGATCGACATTTTTGTACTAAAAGTAGGTTACGTTACATTACATCTCTATAACCATTTTTATTACTTTTCACATAACAATATCGATCAGCTGTTTCCTACCGTTGCAGTTACAGTCGTTGCAGTTACATTTGGCTAACTTAGCCTTAAAGTTCAGAACTAGTAAGAGAGTTTGAGGGGTATTGCCTAGTGTAGAAGCTGCTTACAATAGGCTGCCGTGTAAGATTGATTAAGATTGATTGATTTAAGAGATGCTACGTTAAAGCATCTTAAGCACAAAATATTACTCTATTGCTTTCTCTTTCTCTCTCTCTCTTTCTCTGAATTTAGTTTTCCCTCTCTGTAAAGCTTTGTGTTACTGGAGATGTTGTTAAGAAGAAGCTTCAACATTTTTCCAGATAAATAGCCCCAGTGTACGGCATTAGGGAATAACTTCAGAAGAAAATATGAGAACTGTCCCGAGGTCAAAGAACATAATGTAAGTAGCCTTTTAGTTATATTCAGGTGACAAGCCTACAAAATTGTATCATTGCTTGCATGACTTGCTGCATTTCTTGTTATTCTTTTTCTTTGTTTATTGAGAGAAACACTCTCTTGAAATAGTTTCTCTCAAATATATGTGTTTTTCATGCCTGGTTTCTGCTTTTTTATTGCAGTTATTATTGCAATTTGCTGGTTTAAAAATTCTCTTTAACTGTCCGATTTCTTTGGAGTATTTTTAAATAAATGTATATAATTTCCGTTAATTATAACCAGTCCTTAAAAAAATTACGATTATGCCAAAGTATTTTTTTAAGGAAGTTCTAAAAGTAAATAATGAAAATAAAAATAATAATATGCAAATGTATGGGTAACAAATACTTTGTTGAAAAATAAATGAATTAAAAAAGTAATTTCTAAATTGTTTTACTACAAGTAATTATGTTATCAATTTATTTATATGTATGTATGTATTAAAAAAGATCACATTTCAATTCTTTTTTTCCTCATTTAGTATATAATTTATTTAAATTATTTTTATTTTCATAAATTTAAATTTAAAAATATTTTTTTAATATTTCATTTTTAAATAAACCAATAAGTGTTTATTTTATTTATATTTTTTTGTAATACATGTATGTACCATATAATTTAATTATATTTATGAGTTGAATATAAAATATTCTTTTCTTTTTTTTTTTCTTTAAATTATTGTAAATAAAATTTAAACTTAAAATTAAAAACAATTAGTAACTTTTTTATGTTAAAATGTTTGTTTTTTAAAGAATTTTTTAAACGCTTCTTTTTAAGTAAAATTAGGAATTTGTTTTTTTTAATATTTCAGATTTTTTTTAATTGTTATATATGATTTGATTTTTATTTTATATTTTTTTAATATTTTTTTGCGAATTTTTTTTATGAGTTTTTATAAAAAATATTCATTTGTTTTCAGTTGTTTTTCTTTCAGTGTAGTTTTATTTTTTCTTTCAATTGGTTTTGTAAAAAAAGATTAAAGTTTTTTTTTAATTTCTGTCAAAAAAAAAGATTTTTTGAGTATTTTTTTTAGTAATTTATTTGCTGCTGTTGGTTTTTTGTTTTGTCTTGTTTTGTTTTAAAATATTTTTTTCATAATTTCTTTATCTTATTTTCGGTTATAAATCGTTGTTGCAAAAATAGGACGTGACTTTACTTTTTGTTTTATTTGTTTATTTTTTGTAAAATTTTCTTTTAATATTTTTATTTATTTTGATTAGTTCTTTTTTTCATACTCACTATAAATATTTATTGTTTTTCCCCTTTTTTGTTGTTGTTGTTGTTATTCTTTAGTTAAGTAATGCTGCGGCCACTCTACAACGGGCAATTTTAATTAGGAATATATTTATTTTTTGGTAGTTTATTCATATTAAATAGAAAATGGACAAAAATAAGTATGTTTATGGATTTTTAAAACAAAATGTTTACAATACATAGTTTTGTTTACGTCATATTTTGATACTTTATTTACTCTTTAAATAAAAAGAGGCAGAGGACAGTTAACTTAGTAAGAATTAAGAGCCATCAAAAGTGAACATCTACTATGACAGCCAAACATTAGGTCATCAACTCTCTTATAATTAAATAACGCAACACCCAAATGCGTAACATTGGTGACCCTGTTAATGCAACTTTTCAAAAAACAAGACCTCAATTATCGCAATTTTGCAAACAAAGTTAAGATTCTCTCTTTAGTTTTGTTTTTATACTCTAGTTTTTTATAAATAAATTCAAAACTTTAAAACTTTGAGCATGAAATCTTATGCTTACGAGCAAAAATCATTTTGATATACGGCTAATCTAGGAATGACAAAGAATTTTTGCGTGGTGTTTCTGTTTTGAAAAACATCGTAGTTTAAATAATTTGTTTGTGAGTAGTTGTTTTAGCTGGATAGCTTTTCATTTAATATGGCGATTTCATTTACATCATTATTACTCATACGCGATGAGTTCCACTTCCCTCTGTGTATCAGTATCCAAAGAAGTATGCAACAGTTTTCGTTTAAAGATCTTCGTATGAGTGATATTTAATTGCAGCCTAGGTAAGCGTTTAGACACGAAAACATTTGGAATTTACAGGTGGGGAAGAGAGAATCATTTTTCTGTTCGGTTCTCGGCGACACGCTTTGTTTTCATATTCTTTGCTGCATATATATATACACAAATATACATGCATTGTTTTTATTATCCAATAATATTTTCGTATGTGTGAACGCGAAGGCAACAACAAAAGATAATTCTAGATGCTTTCCTCCCAAATGTTAGCCCGTCTAAACTCAGACTAATAAATTACATTTACGGCCCTTTTCACAATGTACAATTAAAAGCTCACAGGGGCTTTAAGGGCAAATTTTGTATGAAGAACTTGTAGTTAATGTGAACTTTAACTCTGAAACATACATAAATTGTGAAAAACAACGTTCGTCATTTAGGGTTCAAAATTTTTTTAAAAGATGTAGTATACCTCGGATAGCTCGAAAAAGACTAGCATCATACTATTGCGTAATATACTTTTAATTCAGGAAAATTTTTCAATTGATCTTTACCAGCAAGCAAAAACAACATTTTGAAAATGTTTGTTTTTCCTCCAAATTCTAAGAATTATGGAAGGCCAAACAAGGCCAGAATTAATTTTTTTAAATTTATTTTAATCTTTAATTTTAAAAAAAATATGTTATCAAAAAAATAGTCGAAAATTTCACACTTTTTCCATTAAAAACATGAATCTTCAAGTTGATAACAACCATCAGTACAAATTTACATATTATTTATTTTAAATATACGAGTATATTAGTTTTTATTCTTTATTTTAATTAAATAAATGCATTTGTTTTAAAAGTTAACCTTTGATTCTTTAATAAACCTTTTATTTAGTTTAAAATAAGCTTTTTAGTGGAAAACAGGCATAGAAATTTTTTATTCGATTTTCGCAACAAATTCAATTTTTGCAACAGCGTTAACCGAATCTGCACTATACTGTTTTTTAAGCAGGCATCCCCAAATCAACTCACACGCTCTTTGTTTTAATACTAATTTTAAATTTTAAAAGTCCGTTTTTAAGATAAATACTGTGGCTGATTGTGAGATGAACTAGCAGTTCAAGACCCAGAAATATAAACGAAATGCTTTAACACATACGATCTCTGTACTGGATATCATCTGCCAGTAGCTGTACCTTGGAATCACCTAAGAATATAGAGACTTAAAAGATGCCTTAGCAGAAGATCTTGCTTCACTTTCAACAAAGATGTGAGGCCATTAGTTTTCAAGCGAATTTGTTGCTGGGAACTTTGGGACAAAATATTTTTAATCGAGTCTTTTATAATAGATAAGATTTGAGTATAACAGTTAAGGTTTGAGTATAACAGTTAGACTAAAAGTATAACAGTTGAATTTGAGAATATTTTAAGCAGAGTATAGCAGTTAGAATTGTCGTATAACACTTAGAAGTTCAGTATAACAGTTAGAATTTTAGTGTTATAATTTTAAAGTAGTTAGGTCTTTACCATAACGGTTGGTAGTTGAGTATGTATAACAGTCCGAAAACGAATATATACCCGGCATCCTCTCGAATTTCAGTTTCAGATCTCCCTGTAATGCCATAAAGCAAGCACGACCCTAATCTCACCCAATGCCTGTCAGAAAAACTCCTACTCCGAACATTGATATAAAGAAAAAAAGTATTTAAAAGTATTTCTTTAAAGAATAGAAAACCTTCTAATCGGAATTGGTAGGCAAGGCCATTTAGGCTTTGCAAGGTAAAGTTCTTTTTTTATATATTGCGCTAAGTGGAAAAAATTGGATAGTGATCAAAATTGGACTACGAATTCCTCATATATTTGAAATTAAAATTAAATTAAGCAAAAATTTCTTCGCGCTCCAAAAAGGATTCTATTTTTCTTAAATAAAAAAAATAATACATATATGTAATAAATTTTAAATTTTAACTAAATATGTAATACATATTATCAATCTATTTTTATTTTGTTGGCAAAATAATTCTTTTTAAGTCCTTTTAAATTAATAATTTATTTGACGAAATATTTTCTTTAAATCACTTTGCCCCGTTGTAGAGTCACTCACCTCTCTATTGTTTTTTTTTCTTCTTCTTCAATTTTGTGTAAGTTATAAATAAAAATTTGTAATAATAATAAACAAAACAAAAAAGTATTCCTCAAATAAAATTTCTTTGCTATTCATTGAATTTTATTTGGTTTTTAGTTTGAATCAGTAATATGGAACACTAGTGTTTTATTTTTCTTGTAATATTTTTTACTAAATCTAAATGTTTTCTTCAATTTATTAATTTGTTTGAAATACATATTTAAGTCTTGCTAAATTTTTGGAGAAAAAAATATTTAATTAATAATTTAAATTTTTTTTAATTTTTACTACTCTATTTTAAGGTTTTTTTAAAGTTATTTTTGTTTTTATTTTTTTTTATTTGTAAATAATTCATCAACCTTTAATTTTCTTTAATTATTGTTAATGGAAATGTAGAACAGTTTTAATGTGTTGCTAACCTTTAAGTTTTGGTTTCACAAAAAAGAGAGAGAGAGATAAAGAGAAAAGAATTCGACTTAGGTTGCCTAAACCCTGAAGAAATTTTTTATTGCACTGAATGAGAATTATGAAATTGAAAAGCTGCATAACAATGGAATTATGTAATAATCGCTTAAGTCGACTTAACCAAAGAAGTGTTTTTCTTAAGTTTTTGACGCCACCTCTTAGCGGTGGCGACCAAAAGGCTCTAACATATGATTCTACTTTCATATGATCCTTTCTTGGCATGTGTAGCATTGTAGCCACGGCTACTGGGGCATAATAAAGCAAAGTTTGCTTAAATCGTCGTCCATATTATATACATACATATACATATAGAGTTTCCTAAGTTCAAGCTAAAAATATTTACACGGTTTTATAGATACTCCCCCATGTAAACTTTTTGCCCTAAAAATTCAAATTCAGGAACAACCGCCTATGTTTGCTTTAACAATTAATGCATAAAAAATATTACTTTTGTTAATAAAATTTCAAATATCAGGAAAACTTTATGGTCTGCAGTGGAAATTGCTTATTTCGAGTTATTGCTGCGAATATGCATAAAAACATAATTTTTGTTGTTGAAATTCTAAACATGTAGTTTTTTGTAAGTTTTTAGTTGTTGAAATATACAAACGTGGCGTTTTCATATATAAACGTCCATGTCCATTTTTGTCAACTTTGAATAATTTATAATATTTGTCATACATATTTATTATTTTTGTTATTAAAATCCATGGTATGAAGGAAATATTAAAGTTTTAAGCAAAAACCGCCTATGTCTTCCGTGGATTTTGAGTTTATGATAATAATTTGCATAAAACTATTATATTTCTTCTAAAAATTTAAAAGACAATTAAGAAACGTGTATATGCTTTTCAGCGAAAACCGCCTATGTCTGTATATGTCGATTTTGAGTTATTGATTATAACTTGCGTAAAAATATTACTTTTGTTATTTAAATACCAAACATGCAACAGTAATAAGCGCGTATGAAAAATTCCACTTCCCTTAGAAGAAAGATAATATTGAAAAATTGCTTTAATTCCCTTCCCTCTCATTTCTGAAACTTTAATGTCAATATTTTTGGGACTTTGTTTTTTTGTGTCAAGGGTGTTGTTGTTGTTGTTTTTTTTTTTTTTTTTTTTTGGCTTTAAATCTATTTACTGGTTTTGTTGTCAAAAACTCTACTTTTTCCATTTATTAATTTTATTATTACTCTTTTTGTTTTGTTTATAAACATTTAATTGTTCAACAGCACTGATTTTTTCTTGTTTTAGATTTTCTAGAAATTTCTATAAAATTGATTTTTTAGTTTTCATTAAATTTCATAAATTTTGAAAATTATTTTTTTTGTATATTTTTATATTTTTTCTTGTAATATTTATTCAAAAAAGTGTTACTTTTTGGTGTAATATTATTAATATAAATATTTTGTTTTATTTTGATTAATAAAAAAAACTTTTCTTAAATGTTTATTTACTCCAACATTTAAGGAAAATTTCGTATAATTTTTATTTTAAGAGTAAAATTTTGTTAATGTAAACATTTTTCTCTTTAATAGTTATTGTAGTGTGTAATATATGTAAATGTAACTATTTATTTCTTTAAGTGTATTCATTAATTAGTACCACTAAGTACTTTTTGATACATTTTTGTTTTGTTTATTTGTTTTGTTTTGCTGTTTTGTGGGTGTTGTAGTCTAAGTGTGAAATTACTTAAATAAAATATTTTAAAACAAAATGAACAGTTTTGTTTTTTCTTTAAAGTGAATGATTTTTAGTTTGTTAAATTTCTATAAGTGTTTAATTCTAGTAATGACGTTCGTCGTTAAGTGAAATAAATGAAATTGTGGGTTTAAACATTTAATAGTTTTTGTTGGATTTTTTTTTTAAGTATGAACATTAATGATTTGTTTATCCATATAATAATATTTAATTTAGTGTTTAAATAAAGTCACGATTATTAACATTTGATTTCTTGTAAAAACACAAATGCCTTCAGCGGTTTTGATGGGAAAGTTTTAAATGTTTGGCAACACTATTTGTATGCAAGGTTAAGCTGACTCATAATTCAATTAAAAAAATATATATAGTTTTTTCTTATTTTGCGATTTCTGATAAGGATTTCAATTCTAAAAAGTCTTAAGGAATTATTTTCAAAATTTTGTAATTTTTATTAAAATTTAAAAGATTTGATATTATACACTTGTAATTTTAATAAAATTGAAATTTTGAAATTTTTTTATTCGAAATTCATTCATAATTTTCTTTTCAATTTGACAGTTTTTAATTAAACGCCTTTACGTTATCGTTATAGAATTTTAAATATTTTATAAAATGCATTATTAAAAAAAATTCGTAAACCAAATTTAATACAATCTTAAATTTTTCTATAATACACTTTATATTTTGAATTTCCTGTTTTTTTCATACATCATAAAACATTGATTTTTTCTTTTAATTTTAAGCATATAAAATATTTTATTTTTAAATTTTTTTTTTTAATTTTTTTAATTCAATATTGTTTGAAAAATTATTCACCCTTATTCCAGTTGTCACTTTAACACAATACCAACAAATTTGGGCTTGTTTACTCGCTCTCGCGAAGTTTTTTTGCTACTGGAAATCTATTTCCGTTCCCAAAGGTTTAGAAAATAGCATAAACCTGCCAAGAGGAGTCAGTTGTTTTAGACAATGGGTACACAAGTCCTAATTGTTTGGTATTGTGTTAAAGTGACGTCGATGTCGATGTCGACAACTGGAATAAGGGTGATTATTTTTAAGTGTTAAACTGTTAAAAAAATATGAATTTGATATGAATACTAAGTTATTGGCAAAAATGTAATTTATGAGAAAAACTTTAAAATTTTTAAAAAATTCAAAATTTTTTCATAAAATTAAAAGTTTTTATAAAATTTTAAATATCCTTTTAATGTTAAGATTTACACATATTAAGTCTCAAATTTTTAATGAAATTTCGAATTTTATTTTGACTTTTCTTTTAGTTATTTTTGCTTATTTTGTTGGTTAAGCATCATCCATATGCATTTCATTTCTGATTTCTGGTTAAGGAACTTATCGGGAATGAATTACATGGATTTAGATGCTTAACCAACAGAACAAGTAAAGATTCCGAATACATTAAAGACTGAATATCAAATGGGTATACTTCGGCATTTCTTATTTTTAACCGACTTCAAATATTTTGCATTTAAATATTTTGAATATTTGGTAAGCAATGAATTTTTTTTTGAATTTTTACAAAACAGAAATATTTTATAAATTTTTTAATATTTTTGCAACATCTGATTTTTTAAGAAAAATCAAAAAAATTATATTAAAAATTTAAGCACAATTTTGAATTTTTTATAAAGATTAAAAAATTTTTCCACATCTTGAACTTTTTATGAAATTCAAAAAAACTGTATGAAAATGAAAGAAGCTTAAATTTTCAAAATTTGTTTTTGTTTCCATGTAAAATTCACTTTGGTAACGTGATTCAAACGATTAGGGCTTAAGAGTTTTTAACTTAAATTTTTTTACACAATTTTAATTTTTGTTGGGTAAAATTTTCATATGTTTATAAAATTGAGATATTTCCAAAATTTAAGTGTAAAATATATATATTTTATTCACAAATTTCAGCCAATTTTAAATCCTTTCAAATTAAATTTTTTTTTAATTTTTTGATTTTCGATAAAGTTTAAAATTTTTAACAATAAATTAAAAAAAAAATTTTATAAAATTTAAACTAATTTTAAAGTTAAAAAAAGTTATTTATGGAAAAAGTTTTTAATTCTTAAATGGTAAAAAATTTCATCAACAATTTTGAAGTTTCAAATAAAATTTTTCAATTAAAATTTTTTTAGAAACGCCTGCACAAAATCCAGCATATTTCAATTTAAACTTTCATGAAAATTTATGTTTTTATCCAAAACAAAACCCATTAACTGAAATTTTTCCAAAACTAGAATCAAACAACTGCACTGTAGCTAATTCACACACTTTTGTTTTGTATACGGGCTGACTGTAAAGTACAAATTAAAAAAAAACCATAGTTGCATCACTGAGTTTTACTGGATTTTAAGTGGATTTTAACAAAATCTACTTCATTTTATTTTGTATGGGAAATCTACTAGATTTTGCCCGAAATCTCCTAAGTACCCGATTTTGCTGAAATGTAAACACACTATAACAAATTTCTGATTTAATAGAACATAGAATTACATTTTTTGTTATATTTCAGTTCTTAAAACTTTTTCAATGCAAGTTTAATTGCATTAATTGCACGATTGTATTTTTTTTTCATCAAATTTTCCAGCTTATTTTGATGTGAGTTCCATATTTTTAGTGCGTTGAAATTTACAAAAAATTTAATTGAAAAATTTACCAGAAATCAACGTCCTTGCAAGCAAAATAGTGCCACCTTTTAAAATTCAATATGAGCGAAACTCGCTTAAAACGAAATTCTTGAAAAAAAAAGAAATAAAATCTGAAAATCTTAAAAATTAAAACTTACTCTTCTCTGGCCTTGACATAGAACTTCTTTGGAAGCCATAGTCCCTAATGTTGCGGCTGGGCTGTAGCTGAATATATGAAGGCATGTGTTGGATGTCCGGGATGTTGTGTTAGTGTTGCAGCAGCACCAGCCAATGCTGAGACGTCGGTTGGTTGTGTCAAAATGGGTATGCAATTCGCATTGTAATTGCTGGTGGAGAGTGTGGTGCCCAAAACCAGAGGCGGGGCTTGAGTGGCGATCGCTATTGTCATGGCGGTAGCGGCTGCAGCAGCATTAGGCCCTGGATGTGTGTGGACTTTAAGATAATTGGGTGGTGATGTTGCTGCTGCAGGTTGTGGTGGGGGTTGTAAGGTTGCAGCTGCAGCTGCAGCTAAAGGCAAATAATTAGCTGCCATGGGTGTGGGTATTGTGGCTGTGGATGTTGTTGAGTGGGTGGTGGTCGTCGACAGGGTGGGTGAGCAGGCCTTCGAGCATGATAACGATGAGGAGGCGGACGATGAGGTTGAGGCAGCTGAGGGAGAATAAGGTGAGGCGATGTGATGGTGATGCTGGTGATGGTGATGCTGATTATGCTGGTGGTGAGATGGGTGTTGTGATGGTTGATGATGATGGATATTCGTATGTTGTTGTTGTTGTTGTGGTTGGTAGTGTATTTGCTGATGACGGGCTTGTTGTTGACTATTGTATGTTGTATTGGCAGTTGTATATTGTAACTGTTGGTATTGCGGCGGTTGTTGTTGTTGCTGTTGTGAGGTATGATAGATATGTGTGAGTGCTGTTGGATGTTGTGTTGCTGGATGATGATGATGGAACAGATTCGCTGGAGCTGCTAATGTTTTTGCTGTTTGTAGACATGCTTGTTGCTGCTGCTGCTGCTGATGTTGTGTTGCTGTTGTTGTATAGTTTATCGTTGTCGGTGTATAGAAATGCTGCTGATGATGTGGTTCGATAATAATTAAATTGTTATTATAGTTTGTAGTTGCAATTGTTGCTGTTGTTGATGGTACTACAACGCCACAGGTTGCTGCTGATGTTGTTGTTAGTTTTAGTTGTTGTTCATAATCATGCTGTTGCTGAAGTGTTGTTTGCGTTTGCTGTTGCTGCTGATTGTGTGTATTAATATTGTTATTATTGGTATTATTGTTGTTATTATTATTATTATTGTTGTTGCCATTAATTAGTGCTGCCATTATGTTAGCGGGCGGCAATACAATCGGTATGTGATAATATTTACATTGTTTACGTCTGCACTGACCATTTGCATGATCACGACACACAGCCACACGTTGATCACATACTTCAACCTTATCGTCTGCATTAGATGAATTTTTCGTTGGAAAAATGGAAAGGAAACGTTGGAAAAATTATTAGATCATGCAGGAGTCAAATATGATTTCTTTGTAGTTAAGGTGATTTAGAAAAATAAACTAAAATCGTGTGAGAATTTACTTTAAACTCGAAATGGGACTCTAGAATACCTGATTTATTAAAATATAATTCAATTCAATTCTTAAAACTTATTTTGTTCATTCACTTAATAGTACAAAGGACTTCAAAGTTTTTTTTTAAGTTTTGAAATTATTTTCTGCTTAAATTGTTTGGAAGTTAATGTTTTGTTTAACACTTTAATAATCTCTGTAAGCATATTTTTGAAAAATTTACTCTCATAGTTGTTTAGAGAATAAAATGTTTTAAGTTAAAACCTTAAACTTGACTTAGAACTCTAAAAGTGAACCCGATTAGATCAAAATCCTCGAGAGAGTCATAAAAATAAGTTTACTCAGGAGGGTTAACTCCCTGCCATCAGGACCTACTCAATCTATGCTGATCTATTAGTTCGTCGCTTAACGCATACTTAAAAAGGAAAAAAGTAACGTGTATTAGATATTAGTTTTCCCATATGCGAAAACCGATTTTTAAACTTAAAGCTAGTTTAAAAACGAACTTTTTATGCCGAAACCTCTTTTAAAGGATGCTTTAATTTTAACGATCGTTCTTGCATAAAAGGACTAAAGTTCAACAAAAGTTCACATTCAATGAAAATATAAAAAAAATACGAAACTTGCTTCCAACTTTTTCCACTTGTAGTAAAATTGTATGTAAAAAATAAAATCCGCTTTTATAGGATTTTTTTTATAGGATTTTTTTTTAGTAATTGAGTTAGTACAAAATTAACACAATGATGGCATTTTAAGTCTGAATTGATTTTTGCTTTTTAAGTTGCATTGACAGCTTGCGTGTATTCAGAGACTTGAAGTGAAATTTTATGACGAATATTTACTTAGAACATTTCAACTCGTTATATGTCTCTTTAATGGTACTTTTTTGGGTTAGAAATGGGTTATAAAGTTCTATGAAAATTTTTCTCTTATGATTTCACATAAAACTGCTGAACACGTTCTACAACTAAAAAACAAATTTGGAAAAGTACGAATTTAAGTCTTAAACTTTTTTTATGTTTGAATTTAATTATAATTTGAATGATGAATTTTTAGTTGCGATGTATTAAGAGACTTGCAAAAAAATAGTAAATATTTTTGTTGAATATTTTATCTCGTTATATCGCCATTCTAGTTTGCTTTTTGTTCCATAAGGGTGAAAGTGACCCATAAAAATTTTCCTAGTGGGATTTCATCCTATACAGCTGAACATATCTTATACTTAAAATGCAAATGTTAACCCTGAAACTCATTTTGAGTTTGGACTTATTTTGTCTTATATAAGAATTTATAGAAGAATATTATGTCAAATATTTTTGTGGACTATTTCAATCTATTATAACTCCGCTTGAGTGCACTTTTTTAATTTTTCTCCTACGCCAATTCATCATAGCAATGAGCAAAAAAGTGTAAATTTCTTGGGGCGGTGGATGGAAAATTATTTCGGAAACAAAGTTTAATTTCTAAACTCATAGAAAATTCACATACCGCATTAGTTCCTCTAAAGGTCAACTTAAAAAATGATGTTACATCATTTCCTCTAGTTGTTAAAAAAATACAGCGGAAATCAACCTTCGTGGCATATTCCAAAAAAAGAAAAATTGCCACAAAGCGAGAGTATTGCTTGGAAACGTTACAGTTAACAGTTAACTTCTGAAATATTAAAGTACATAATAATAAATAAAGCCGACATAAGCTAGGGCGCAACCCATAAAAGCTCTTTTTGATAGAATCCTTAAATTCTTTACTCATTTTTAAATTTAAGTAATTTTAGCTCTTTGTAAATTTTGGCAGTTTTAATTGAACGTTCTCAGATGCACATAATTTTAGAGTCCATCGTCGAAAGACAAACCCTCTGACATCAGCTGTTTTATTATATTATGAAAACATACGTTGTCAGAAATCTATGCCGTAGGGAAGCCGGCAGCGGCAATCCAGAAGCTTTGGCCGGCTGAAGCCGACATATTGCAAAATCGACACATTTATTTATGTTTTTTTAAGTATTTAAGCCGCGTTATGACTATTATACTTTTTATTTATACTTGTCAAAAATTCAAATAATATGTGCAAGTGTGGTAGTCTGAACGCAAAATTTCATCAAAGTGGCAAATAATACGATAAAAATTTTGACATCCCATAAGACTTTTTCGCTTTTAGAAAATTTTCTAAACGTTAATACTTTTCTATATTTATGATTTGATCAGGCTAATTTTCGTATGGCTTTGTAAGCCAAATTAATAATATAATACTTTTCATTAGATCGGGGTTGCATTTTCACACAAACCAAATTTCCAAGTCGGCTGTTTCGCCGCCGATAGCGAGTCGCCATTGATGCAATGTTTTGTCATATGTGTATCGGCTCAAAATTTTGAATAAGTGAATCGTATGGAAGTATATTTCGTTGACGTCATATTTTAACGTTTTTGTAATATCTTTTCTTAAATTTTTTCTGTTATTTAAGTAGAATATTTTTAACTGCCGAATTTTTTCAAGTGCCGGCATGTCCTCGCCAACATCAAACCGCTTTGCCGCCGCTAGTCAATGAATAGCACATACATTTTCATTGAACAGCTGTTTTGTTTTCTGCTTGTATTACACATTTTATTTTAAGGTTAATGGTCTGACCACAATATGTGATTTTACGTTAGATTTTATGACAGTCGCAACGAATGTATTTAGATTTCTGTATAGTAAAATGTGATGAAAGTATTAATACTTGTATAATAGTCTGAACGGGGCTTTAATAGCAATTATGTGAATCATATAAATGGCGCTGCATCATTATATGCTGACTTGCTATCTTCGAACTGAAAGAAAAAATCTTAAAAATGGCCGAAGTCTTTCACCGCTCAAACAAAAATTTTTGTGGCGAAAGCACGCCGAAACCGAAAACGAGCTTAGTTTATGCGAAAGCTGGGCGCAATATATACAGAGAGAGAGAGAGAGGAAGAAAAAAAAAGACACTATGTCAGAAGCAGAGTTGAAAAGTTAGCATGTCATATGTAAAAAACATGTCGTGTGTAAAGACAGGCTTACTGCATTAAACAAATTCACCACAGCAAGCTACCGACTACAAAATGTCAAGGATAGAATACACATGTTTATGTGAGAGTGATTCTTTTGAAGACAGCAAAGCAACAGGGCGGCAGGTTGTTGTCTATGCTGATTTTGTCTTTGTAGTCCAATTAAACTAATTTCTATTTCTTTGGCTACAATGAGAAAATTCAGTGTTGCCAGTATAATACAAAATGTTGAATGAATGATATCATACAATCATTTCATATTATTTACCAGAAACAATATCCAAAAATTTATGTAAAACATAAATTGATTAATTTTTATACTTTTATGTCATATATATAAGTACATTTTGAAAGATTAACTTAATTTTAATAAATGCGAAATATTTGAAGGTGGCAGTACTGAACTATTTACTTATACTTAAATATGAGGTGCAGATGGTGCTGCTGCCGTCTCCAAAATAATTAAGTACTAGGCGACAAACACTGCTAGCGCCATTTGAAGTCGTGTGTTCGTGTGGCCTGCTGTGGTGAATGTGTTTAACGCATAAATAAAACAAAAAAAAAACGTGTTGCAAACATTTGCACTTCTGCGTTTGCCATGGATTTTGTTTGTGTTCCATATCGTTAGCTGAAATGCAAAAACACGTAACTAGACTTTTTTAAATTGTATACCTTGATGCAATTTAATCGTTGCAAAAGCAATTCCTGTTATTTTGCTTTAGCGGATTACGATTTAACCTACTTAACTTGCCTTCGAACCCTGCTCAACTGGCCTGTTTAAGCTGCCTAATTTAAAGACTGTAGAACTATGCTGCATGTGAATCATTTGTCTTCAATATTATCAGTGGTAACTGTTCCGGATTTTTGATCAACTAGATTTGTTTAATGTTTTTAGACCTAATTATGCTGATGCCGATCCTCTGAGATCGTTATTGTATTTTTTTTTTTATAATTTTTGTAATTTACTTAATGTTGTGAAATGTTAATTAATATCAGTAATTGTCTGTAAGGAATTCAACTCTATAGACAAATAATATATGTATAAATAAATAAATAATTGGTTTAAAGGTCGATTTTGGATTTTTTGTTAGTTACGTGGTTTTGCATTTCAGCTGTGGGAATTTCCAATTCCACATGATTTTTGATGCGGTGTTGTAGAATGTAGCATATATCCTAGAGTTGCTACATCTGCAACAAATTCACCAGCTGTTTGCATTGAAGGGGGAATTCCGCTAAACAAAACTTGCAAAACGATTCGATCAAGTGCTCTTAAAGCAATCACTTCTAAAATTATTCAAGCTCTCAAATACATAATTTGTAAATTACCAAGAGCAATAACCATATTATTATGTTATAAATAACGATAAAGTTATTTCAATTTGAAACAATTTTGCAATACGTCACCCCTAACTATTGGCAGTTACATATATACAGCCTTATTCATAAAAAATATTTGAGGTTTATTAAGCGCTTATTTGACATATTTCTATGGGAAATTTGTCAAATAAACCTGCAATAAACCTAAAATATTTTTTATGAATTAGAGCGTTAATATCTAAGAGGAGACCAGAGGTGTCACGAGCACAAAGTAAGACGGAAGATAATTGTGATTTTGTGGTGTTTTTAGAGGTCTCGCTCACACAGTCATCAAATCCTCTTTACTTTTTCTTTCGCGTGGTATTATTTTAAAGTAATTACGTTTTATTCCTTGTGGCCTCATTCGCAGCATAGTTTTTGTAAATAAATGGTAAAAATTAATATTTGCGAACGAAAATGCTTAAAACGAAGTCTCTAATCATTTGAAAACAAATTTTAGTCACTTTATTAATACTAATAATCCTTTTCGCATTGTGTTTTTTAATTCAATACCACAAATTCCTCCATTTAATTTTGTGCAAATGTTCATGTGCTCAAGTGTATTTTCAATTTATGCTTTGTGGTCTCATTCGTTGTTTGCTTTTTGCAAGTTAAAGTTAAAAATTAATATTTTTGAAGGAAAATGTTTAAAATCGAGTTTGTAAGCATTTGGAAACTAATTTTAATCACTTTTATATTACTAATAATAATGTTTTACACATTGTTTTATTTAGTTTAGTTCATTTCACTAAGTATACATTTCTGCTGTTTGTTTTGATTATTGTACTAAAAATATTCAATAACAAACACACTATATTTGTCCCTTTTTAACAGTGATCAAATCAGATGATTTGAGCTTTTTTCTTAAGTCACTTTCTACAACTCTGGTCTCCTCTGTGGTTAATATTTAGTATATTTTTAATATTAATTTTTTTCTTTAGTTTTCAACCAAGAAGTATGACACAAATGTTTGAGAATTTCAACTTCTACTAAAAATAATTTAGGTAAATTTTTATTTTTTTTTGGATTTCAAACTAATCAAAATATTAAACTAAATATAAAGTTGTTTTAAAAGAAATTTAAAAGCCAACTTAATACAAAAATAGGTATGTATGTATGTAATAGAAAATAAATTGCTACCATACACTAAAAAGTCCATATCAAACTAAGCCTTAAAAAATAATTCAAATCAAATCAAATCAAATAAAAAAAAAATCAAATATAGCGGCATGCACTTACCTTCAGTTAAATGAACGAATCTACAATTTAACCGACTGCACATAGATCTATTAAAATCTTGGCACACCGGGAGGGTGTCCAGTAACTAGAGATTACAAAAATTAAAAGTTGTTGGTTGTTGTTGTTTTTTTTTGGAAAAAGGATTTAAGTTGTTATTTTAAGTGTTATGTTTGTTGTAGTTGTAGCAATTGTTAGTTGTTGTTGTTGTTTTTGTTGATTGTTGTTGTAAATTGATGCACAGATTTACGAGATGCGAGCACAATGAATTTCAAAGTAAAGAAAGAAAATTTTACAAAAAAAAAAATAAATAAATTTTACAAAATTAAAACCACATTTTACCAAATACAACAGAAAATAATATTTTTAAATTTTTTTTTAAATACGAAATTTTGTAAGTGTTGTTTTGTTTTTTTTTTACATAAAAAAAGAGAAGAAGAAAAAAGAAAAGAAAAAAGAGCAAAATTAGTTTTATATTGTACATACTATTGATATAATTGTTTTCTTTTCTCATTAGTTGTTTTGTTATACATTTAATAATATTTGTCTAAATAAGTTTAATGGGTCCAATTACGAGTGTAGTATTTCGATTTTGACTACGACGATTTTGCACTAGATTAAAGAACATTGCAACATTTTTTCTTTAGTCTAGTATAAAATCGTGGTCGAAGTCGGAATATGACATTCGTAATTACGCTTAATCTTTTTTTTTTCACATAAAAAATAAATATAAAAACTCAATTCATATTTGTTATTTTAACTTATGGGCTAAATTTAAATTAAAGAAAACAATTTAAAAATAAATAAGTTAAGCTAAGCTTTAAGCCGCAATTTCCCCCCGCTGAGTTTGCTTTTAGTCTTTCAATTAAATAAATAAAAAAAAAATATTGCTTAAGATTTCTTAATTTTAGCTAAACATTTTAGTATAGATTTAAATAGGTTTCTTTTACGCAGTTTTAGATTTGCTTAAGAACTAAGTAAAAGGAAATAAAATAAAATTAAAGAAACAAAAAAAGACATTAATTAAGAGAGGCAAGACAACAAGGAGTACAACGCCAATAGAAATTGTAATTGAGATACTGAAAAATGAAACGCATACGCAAGCGTTTAAAAATTTGATAACTTTTTCGTTTATATGTATATTTCGAGTGCATATTTACTTGTATATAATAGTCTTAGTATCTGATAGTCTTAGGCTGTTAAATAGGACTTCTTAGAAGTGCTGAAGAGTGGGAGGAAACAGTTCACCGAGGCGACTCACTTGTGTTCTTAGTTCGGTACCAATGTGAAATGTCTTTACATTCATTCCTAGCAAGTTAAAAATGCATAAATTTCAATTTCAATTACCAATTCCCAACTAGCAAAAAGCAAGAGCTTTTCAACCCAGTTTGAATGGCAATAGAATTAAGAGTTTCCTTAACTTAGTAAAGAAGACGCTAGCTAACACTTTTGCTCTCATACGGGCACGAACGGCAGCAGTTTCCCGTATAGTTAGACTGCTCTTGCGTCGAACAAGAAGTCGGTTCAACACTTTCTCCACGACTATACGGCTCTGATGGAACGCCATTTTACCCTTCTCATCAGTCACTTCTAAGAGTACCTGGACTGTTACACTAGATATTTTTTATGAAAGTCTGTGTAGGGGATATTTTTGTGAAGGCCGATAGAACTTTGACATTTTGACTTTAGTTAATCATGGGTTAAAATGGGAATCTTCTCGGAGGTGTAAAGTTACTGATTGCCATTCACTTCGGAGTGGCCAGAACGATCTCTTCCAGTCTTTGACCAAGTATCCCTCGGGGAATGGCTGTACGGCAACCGTTTTAAAGCTAGCTAGAGTTAGAAGGCGCCAAAACCATGTATTCTGAGTGTCTGAGATGTGTCAGGAAAGTAGGCGATAAGCCGCTGGAGCGTGGTTGCATGGTGGGATTGCAACCTTATCACCAATCTAGTGGACGAAGGCTATACAACTCAAGTCTCTTAAAATCCCAAATTTTCTAACGAATCACTATAATTTTTAGGCGCCCTATGCTCCAATGGGAGTTATAGGAACATATATAAATCATCATGAATAGATTGAGGCTTGAACAACGCCACCAAATTATGCAGATTTACTTTGAAAATTAGTCATCAATTCGCTCAACTTATAGAAGATGTTTTATCTTCGCAAAATTGTATTTAGTGATGACGGTAATTTTTGTCTTAACACGTTTGTTAATAAACAAAATTGCCAAAATTGCACAAATCCACATCCCGAAAAATGCGCCGTCATTGCACATTATTGTTTTTATTTACACATGTTTGTACAATTCAGTCACTCAAAACAATAAGAGTTTTTTATATAAAATTTCTCACTCAAGTTCGACTGTCTGGGTTGTGGAATTAGGCCTTAACTTCATGCTAACTTGAACACAATTTTTTTTTTTAATGAACAGAAACAGCAAAGTTACGTTGGCTTGTCTGCAGCAACATTCAGAGTCTTCGACAGGAATTGAACCTGCGACCCTACGACTACTAGTCTACTCTATGCGGCCTACTAGCCAATAGGGCACCACTCTTTCTTCAAAAATGAAGCCGGAGCTCACGTTACGGTCAATGGAAATATTAATTTGTTTGAATATATTAATGACATTGATCCGGCGATATGTGGTTTCAACAGGATGGCGCTACCTGTAGTACGGCGAGCGCAACCATCGACTTGTTGCTGATTCGAGAAGTGGAGCTGTTAATTGGACTTCAAGATCGCGCGATTTGACATCTGTTATTTCGTCTAGGACTACGCGAAGTCACTGCGTAATCCGTCAGCAATTGACGCCTTGGCGGCCAAGATTGTTCGCGTGTTCCTGCCTTACGGCGCCAGCAGTGCTCGGAAAAGGGACTCTAAATTGGAAGTCCACATTGCGCTTCGTCATGAATATATGCGGTGAACATATGCCCAAAATAATTTTCAAATGTTAATGCCACTATTAATCTTTTGAATAAAAAAAAAATTTGGATTGAAATTTATTTTTTGTTATTTTTAAAAATTTAAATTCCAATTATTGCTACAAACTAAGCAAACTAATCTTATAACATCCGGATTTGTGGGACGTTTTAGCGATACTTGTCAATAAGTTCAAAATTAAGCCTTCATAGCATTTTAAGTTTTCACTGATTTCTGCTGTTTAAATAAAATTTCGTTCTTTGGTGTATTCAGCCCTTGAGCCCTTATGGAGAAGTGCTAGGCGGTTAAAATATTCCACGAAAATGTTCTTAATACAATTTTATATAAAAAAATTTGAGCAAATTCTTTACCTAAAATGAAAGGATTGCATGGCCTTCTATGCCGGTGCACCATAGGACTTTTTCCTAATTGCCACAGATAGTGTTGTTATTATTTCATAATTTTTTTGAGGTTTTCTTCCCATAGTGATTTACTTATTTTTTTTAGCTTTAAGAAAATTAGCGAAGCAATGTGTTTCTGTTTGGACAAAAAATTGCAAACATGTATGTGGAATATTTTTTTTTTGAGATTTCTATTTTTCGAAAATTTTAAAAATAAACTCTTAAATATTTTAAGAAATACTTTCAAAAGCTTTCTCCAGTTTCTCAATATAACAAGGCATAATTGCCAAAGGCATTGTACTCTAAGTTTTTTTTTGGGAATTAATTGAAGCAAAAATTTTGTCTTAAAAAAAAGCTTAAGAAAAGTTTTATAAAAAGTAAAAAATTTGTTATAGAATTTAATTTTAAAACTAAATTTAAAAACTTAAGGGTAAAAAGTAGAAAAATTAAAAAAAAAGAAAAGCTTAAAAAGCTTCATATAGAAAGCAGCAAGTTATTATATATATTTTTAGATTGATTTTGAAATTATAAATATAGTTTGTTGTTTCATTTTTGTAATATAGCCTAAAGATCTAAACAACACACGCACACCAGTTTCCAGTCTTATAAAGATTAAAAGAAAAAACCAAAACAACATTAGAGAAGACAGAGAAGCTTAAATAAAAAAGCTTTGGCACTATAGAACGAACTGAAAAAAAATAGATATTTTCTTAATTAAAAACTCACATTTTCGGTTTTGTTTTCATTGATTTTTCTTTTCTGGGGGCTTTTGATTTTGTTTTGATTCTAATATCACAATTTTAGCTTTAATTTGTTTAAATGGAATGTTTTCTTCTGTTTTTGTTTTTGTTTGTTATGGTAAGAAGAAAAGTAAATGAATTTAATTTGGTGCTAGATTTATTTTTTGTTTGATGGTAATTTTGTTATATTTGTAATTTAAATAATTTTTCTTTATTTTATGGTGTGAAAGAGGTGAAGCTCCTAAAACTCTGTTTTATTATTTGTTGGAATTTAAGAGATCTTTTTAACAAACACGCAGTTACAAATCCTAAATGACGGCACTAGAAATGGATGGAAAAAAGAGACAAAAAAAGAATAAAAAGAAAACAATAAGCTATTTGTTCTTGTTGTTAAAAGTTGTTTTTTTTTTTTTTTTTTTTGTTAAAAAACATTTTAAAGTTAAGTTTTTGTATAAAAATTTGTAAATTTAAAAATTGAAAGCTATCGTGTTTAACAAGCTTTTAAGCTTCGTTTTAATTTTCCTGTACTGATACGTTTAGATTAAAGTGTACACATTGCAAGTATTTCTTATTGTTGTTGCTGTAGGATGAAAGCAAAACCAAAAACTTAAAAGTAAGCACAACTAAAGCTTGATTGAAAAAAGCTCTTAAGCTAAACTTAAGCTTAAAAAGCATTATGTATAGTTTTTTTAGGTTTTCTGTTTTTCTTTTTAATATAGAGAGACTTTAATTTGTAAAAACTTGTATTACCTAATTATGTAAACAGTGCCATTAATAAGTATGGGACACTGTGTGTGATATAATAACCGCCGATCAGAGTTATGAGCTGCTTATATAAGGTAATTTCAAAAGTATTTTCAAAAAGGATTAGTGGAATATTATTATTTGAAATTAGAGATAAAAAAGTGGAAAAAAGAAGAAAGAAAACAAAAATCAAACAGATTAAAAAAACAATTTTTTTTTGCGTTTTTACATAATTTTACTTAATGCTAAAGCTTAAACTACTTATAACAACAATTCATAAAAAAAAATAAAGAGAAATGTCCTTTTACTTAACGATACAATAGTATTTATAGTTAATTACTAGTTTTCATTTGAAATAGCATTTCTTTTTCTATGAGTATGAAAGTGTAGTAGTTAGAAAGCAAATGCCTTTTTTCATTAGCCGGTTTGTTTGCTTTAAAAGGTAAAAGGGAGTGTCATAACAGTGGCAATCAAATTCATCATTTTCATCATCATCATCGTTGCTGCCATCATCATCATCATTATCAACATCATCAGTCATTAGTGTTAGTTAAATATTGGTTAAAGCTGAATAGAAAACATATAATAGTAAAACAGAAAAGCAAACAGTGACATCACCATCATCATGGACTGACATTGAGTAAACAGCATTTTTTTTTCGTTTTCCTTTTGAGCCCTTTGTATCAACCACCAGGCCTCAAATTCGTTTTGCCTTCAATTTTGATAATACAGTAGGTTTGATTACTATAACTACACTTGCAGATATTAAAAAAAAATTAAAGCAAGTGAAATTATTCGAAATGTAAAATCATGCAAAAAAAATTTTCCTATAAAAAACTTAAGCCATCCATCACTTTAAAAATTCTTTAACACATAAAACTAGGGCAGCAATTATTTAATTGTTGCTCCTAAGGGTATGCCATTATTTTTGACATTTCTATAATTTAAAATATGTCACTTTCATACACATTAACTAAACTCCGGCGTAATAATTTTTAGAAAACAAATCCCTTATTTACATTTTTGTCACCTAGTTAATGTCAACGTAACAATATACACACATACATACACACAAGCATATTTTATTTTTAAATCGAACTCTAAAAATTTTCATATTTTAAGGCGCCACCTTTCTTAACACTCAAAGTTAAAGTGATATATATTTTTTTATTGCTAATGTTCACATGTTCAAGCTCAATCTTTTCACAGTATTACGTGTCAAAAATTTATAAAAATTAATTATTTTTAGTTCACCATTTTTTTTAGAAGTTGAACAACCGTCATTATTTGAAATGATAAATTTTTAAAATGGTACTTTAATATAAAAAGGCCCTAACTCATTATTATTTTTTTTTTATATCGAGATTCTTGCAGTTTGCGATACATTAGATGTTCTTCCACCGAAATAAACAAAGAACTCGATATCAAAAAATGCGTTAGGGCCTTTCTATATTAAGCTAACAAAATAAAGTATATATATAAGCGGTGAATTTTGCAAGAAGGTGAGATGTTTGATTTTGTAAGTAATCACAAATTTTTTGCTGGATTTTGATCACAATTGTAGCAAAAATTTAATTTTTCAAATAAAGGATATATGGCAGGCAGTTCGGTTCAAACGCCATTTGGAGTGAAATTTACCAGAAAGCTTAATGAAATAATTCTCTCCACTTTATGACAATAACTCCGGCTAAAATTTAACTTTAGTATAAAGGATATATGGAATATATGAGTATCCTTTTTATGTTAATGGTAATGAAATTCATCAAAAAAGCTTAATTGTGTGATTTTAGCAACACCAGCTAATATTTGCTGCAATCGGTTCGGAATTGCAAAAAAAAAAAAATTCATTTTCCAAATAAAGGATATACGGGAGGGAATTATGTCCTTAAACCAATTAAAGTGTAATTGACCACAAAGCTTTGCAGTGTTATTTTGCAAATTGTTATAATAAATTTGCGCTATATTCTCACTTGTTGTGAACTAAAAAAATTAATTTTTGTAATCCAGGACATGTGGGAGATATGGGTCCCCCTTGTGCTAGGCGAAATGAAATTCAACAGAAACTTTGAATATATAATTTTTACATTTTTGCAGCTTTTGCTGATCACAACTGTGGCGAAAATTTAATTTTCCAAAAAAAAAAGGATATATGGGCGATTTTTTTGTCCCCACGTAGTTCGTTGTAAAATTTGACAGACAATTTTGCTATATAATTAAAAGCAATAATTATCCTTGTTCGCTGCATTCTGATAGTAATTATAACTAAAATTTTATTTTTATTATGATATTGTATGGGAGGTGATATAAGGTTATTTGCACTAAATAGAAAGAAATTTTATAAAAACCTGTAAGCTTTATGATTTTTAGAGATAGTTATACATTTTTGTGGGTAAAATTAAATTTTTTTAATTAAGGATATATAGAAAACATGAGAGTCCTTGCGCTGAAATTAGTGAACTCATTTGAGAAAATTTATCTGCATTATTTGTGAACTATAATTGTACATTTCTGCTGCATTCTGATCATAATTGTATTAAGGGTATGTGAGAGGTCCTCATGTCCTTGCACCAATTATAATGAAATTTTCTACACAGCTTGAATGTATGATTTATAGAAGTATATACTAATGTTGGCTGCATTGTGATCGCAATTTTAGCAAAATTCAAGTTTTTATATAAAAAAGATATATGGGAGGTAATTGTGTCCCTGCAGCGATCACAGTTAAATTGACTAGAAAGCTTAACTGTGTTCTGCGATGAGCTGTAGTGCAAGTGCAATTAAATTTTTATATTAAAAATGTATAGAAAGTGGGCATATCCTGACATAGAATTTCCTAAAATTTTATTAAAATATACACGCGTAAGACTTTTATTCAATAATAACTTTTATTGTCATTCTAATCGTAATGGCAGTTGAATTTAAATTTTGAAATTAAGTATTTATGGAAAGTGGGTGGCGTTGGCTGAAGTAGTTAGCACGTTGACTACGAAAATGAAGGTCCTGGATTCGAGCCCGGTATCAGACAGTCATCAAATAACAACGCCACGCATTTTTCTCATGTACATTAGTTCCTTTGTATCAGTTGTTGTAGGAAAGTTCATGTGATGAAGTCATGGTCACTGAATTATACCGACTTCAGCAGATACTAATCCTAATGTAACATCAGAGCGCCCTCCTTCGTTGTGTAACAGAATCATCGGCGAAGTAAAATAACTAATAAAATGGCTACTAATCACAGCTTCAAAAGATTTAATACGCCTCATTTAACACCGGAGGCGCTGCAACACTGCATTATTAAGAAAAACGTGCAAAAAGCAGAGTTGTAAAAGAATGAAGCTTTCCTCTATTTCTTCTTTCACCAAATGTCTTCTCTATCACTATCCCTTTCCTAAAGAATGTAACACCTAGTAATAGTAGTAGGCATTCATTGCCTGAGTGTTACTTCTCTTTTATAAAAATAAATGTCCTGGCATAGAATTTCCTCAAATTTGTATTAACACAAAATTTTGTTAATTTTTTTCTTTTCAGAGTTTTATATTAAAATTGTTTCTTGCGCTTAGAGAACAGATATGTATTACTTTGTGCTAATTTATCTAACCGAAACAATATAAAAAACTACACTTTACAATAGATATACTTATGTACGTCTGTAATTCATCCTCACAGAAGATTCTCTGTGGCACCAAACGTTTTCATACACTAAATTATTGAATAGTATGTGGCCAAATGCGAAACTTAAGCTATAAACTGAATTCTGTTTGCTAACTTTTAGAATTAGAAGTGACTGGTTTTATTGTACAGTTTATTTTAATATGAAACATATGAGAAGTATATCATATTTCAAGATGCATAGCGATTGCAGTATAAAACAACGAGCATGTTTCATATCTAAACATTTGGAATGTGATAAAATTAATTTCTAAATATATCAAAAATCTAAACTTATTGATGCTTTGGAAGTCATGAAAATGTCCCTACTCAAGAGTGACTTAAATTGTTTCACCCTCGGATGCAGAATATTGTACATGAATTGGGAATCGGATAGAAAATAATTTTGTTTGAATATTAATTCTTTTGTTTAAATATGCGATAGCGAATATATATATATATATATATATATATATATATATATATATATATATATTTTTGATTATTCATTTAATTATTTATATACAATTTTGCATACAATATTTTTTGAAAATATATTTTATATCTAGTTATTTCTTAGACCATATTTTAAATTTTTGGTTTCTTTATAGAATATTATTTTATATATATTATATTTAGTTTTGCACAATGACACAATTCTTCAGTTTAATATGAATATCAATTTCAGTATCCTTATCTAAATAGCTCATGACTGTTGACACTATTTTAAGCTAGTGAACATTATGAATGCTAAAAGTAAAAAAGTTAACCATCAAGTTAAAAAAAAAACTCCTGCCAACCGCTATTAATTTTAATTGTTTATTTGTTTTGGAGGCGCGGATGCGCAATTAATTCGATTAACCTAATTTATCAAAGTGAAAAACCAGAAGGTAAAAATACCAGGATTAGTAGTTTACCTGCAAAAGTGGACTATTAGCAGACCACATACTCTCACATCTTTATTAGCAAATGTCTAAGACACGACATGTTTATATAGAAGAAACCTGATCACACCATCCATCTAAACGGCCATTAGCTCCTGCAATGTTTGTGTTTTTATTTTTTATTTTATTTTTTTCGTTAATGTGTGAGTTCATGCAGGTGTGTCAATTAGCAATAAACCTTTTAAATATGCTCGCACAAAGAGAAAAAGAAAAAAAGTTTTTTGATGAGAGATTACCATCAATGTTGGGAAAATTGCCAAGGCCAATGTCCAGCTGTATTATTATAGTTGAAGTTTTTCTAATGTTTGTTTTAAAAAAATAAAGCTTTCGCCAAATTCATGTTAAATTGATTCGCAATACGACTTTAAGCTGAAGTTAAGGTTCAATTCGGAATAATTTAAGCTGCAGGCTCTCGGAATTTCTAAACGATTTTAAAGCTTTTTATAAAAAGTTTCATAAATTTGAAGCTGTTAAGAAGGAGGCCTCACTTTTAACGCAAGGCAACTGAGGCATTGGTAATTATTGCAAAAAATCAATTTAAAATTCATTACCAGAGGCACACAACACGACTAATTGATCCATTTAAAGTTTCGGTTTGTTGTGCCGTTTATCCAAAGTTTAGAAGAAACGTAATTTTTAATTTGTTTTTTTTTTTTCAAAAGGAAAAATTATAAAAAGCGTGTTTTTACAGAGATTGGAGATTTTTTAATATAAAAGCTTTTTAGAAAAAAAGCTTCAGAGCAAATCTTGACTAAATTCCGGGAAGCCTTAAGTAGAAAGCTTCTGAAAACTTTTTCCAAAAATATATCTTTATAGAATTGCACCTTCCGAATAGAAATTTCTTTAAACGTTTTAATATAAAAAAAGAGTTTTTCGTTGAGAAAGCTTTGCAAAACTTTGCCTTAAAAAGAACTTTTCGTAAAAAATCCATTTGCAGCTCTAGGTAGAAAATATACTTTTGTAGTATCGCTGACATCAACTTAAAGCGCTTGAACAAAACGCTTTTGAAACCTTGATGAAATATTTCTGGACTTAAATCGAACTCATTATTGCATTGAAGAGATATTCGTACTATTGTAACACTTTTGCATTAAGCTTTTATGAAAAGAACTTGTTGAAATAAGGCTGGATGACATTAACTTGAAACGCTTGTGCAAAAAGCGTTGGAAAGCTTGATGAAATATTTCTGTACTTAAATCGAATTCATTGTTAAATCGAACAGATACTATTGTAACATTTTTGCATTAAGCTTTTAAAAGCTTTCCGACAAAAAGATTTTTGAATCCTGTTTATGAAAAGAACTTGTTGAAATAAGGCTGGACTTAAATCGTATTCATTGCTCTATTGATGAGATTAACTTGAAACGCTTGTGCAACAAGCTTTGGAAAACTTGATGAAATATTTCTGGACTTAAATTGAACTCATTGTTATATCGAACAGATACTATTGTAATATTTTTGCATTTTGCCGACAGAAAGATTTTTGAAATCTGTTTATGAAAAGAACTTTTTGAAATATTTCTGGAGTTAAAAACGGAGTCATTGCTATATCGATGTAATATCTTTGAAATGTTTTCACAAAAAGCTCTTGAAAGCTTTACGATAACATGCCTTCTAAAGCCTGTTTATGCAAAGAAGTTGTAGAAATATTGTATTACGAAAATAAATGGAACTTATTGCAAGACTTAAAGCAAATGTTTTATTCATGCATATAAGATCACAAATTGGTGCATCCGAAAAAAACTTTTACAATCAAGAATAAACAATTTCATTTTGCAAACGAAACGTTTTTGAAATAGAACTATAGTTCTATTTTGTGTTATTTTAAAAATTTCATTTTAAAATTTCTTTTGAAACCCAAAAAGTTACTTCTCTAAAAAAAATGTAGTAAGAGCTTTGCACAAAAAAGTACATGGAAACCTTTTAAGGCTATTGTTTTCAAAAGAATTTTTTTTTGGAAAAAAGAAAAGTTTAAATATAGACGAGTTTAACAAAACTTTGAAAAGCGTTACATAGAAAGCTTTTGAAAGGGTTTCTTTAAAGAAATCTTTTTAAAATATATAAGTACGTACCAACAACGAATTCGTGCCACCTTTAGGCAAGAAAGCTTTGGAAACTTTTCTGTCGAAAAAGCTTTAAGACACCTATTGAAATATTTATGATTTTTTTTTTCAAATTAGAACTGAAGGCAAATTAAGACGATCGATATCGCAAGAAATTTTCAAATATTTCCATTTGAACTCCATTGTATGGTTTTGAAATTTCTCTCCATATTCAGTACCATCATTTTGCTCCCTGGTGCGAGATATTCAAGCTTCATTCAATATCCAAAATTTCTTTGCTTTTTATGTTCTGTACATTTTCATACAATTAAGTTAATATTTTCTTATATATTTATTTATTTATTTTTTCTTTCTTTGCAGTCGTTTGTCGTTGAGCGAGAGGATGACTAGGAAAGAAAAATATAAATAGTTGAACAACAACACTTGCAAAGACCTCATACACAAACTTTTTTAAGAGGGTCAATTCAATTAAGTTAAAAATTGCTCGTTAAATAATGGAAAGATAAAATATACTACCAACGGAAGTAGCGTGGAAGGAGAGATAACTCAAATGAATTAAGCTGGTGGAAACCGTCCTGTTTTATTATTATTATTTTTTTTTTCTCTTTTTATAGTTAATACTATTAGTTTTATAAATAATTTAACGATGTTTTTACCTAAATGGCCAAAAGTAATTTTAGTAAATAAAGTAAATGAGAGATACACTTAAGGTGAGAGTTATAAAACCAGGTCACTGAAATACTTATATGTGGAAAATAATTTATAAAATAAACAAAACTGAATTACTATGGAAATAAATATTTAAAAAAAAAAATTTAAATATAAAAACTTTGCGCATACTATATTTATACTTGTCAGAGAGAAATTTTCATTAATTGAATAAAGTATTTTAATGGAAGACAGCTCTTGGCATAAAATGAAAAATAAATAATTTAATGGGTAGAATTAGTTACTTGTTAACAATGGGTATTTGGTCTACAAGCAAATAAGTTGGTTGTTGATTTAGATATTTTTGAAAATTAAAAAAAAAAAAAAATTAAGCAAATAGAGCCAGCATTGTCATATTTTCTATCGTATCGTATCGGATGGTGAAATGCAAATCAGTAACCGTTGGTGCTGTTACAACAGACCGGGGATAAGTTAATTTTTTGTTAAAAATAAAATAATCATACATTGTGAAAAGGGCTGTTAATAAGTGTTTCATTTGACATTGTATTAATTTTTATTAGGGAAGTAACGATACGCCTTTTTGTCTTTAAGATACCGATACTCAAAAAGAAATATCGCCGATAACGACAGGCATATTGAATTTGAAGTGAAGTTTTCGCGTATTTTTTTTTAGTGGTTGATTATTAATATTTATAATATATAAATTATATATAATAAATATATAAATTATATATTATTTATAATATATAATTTATAAATTATATATTATTAAATTATATATTATTTATAATATATAATTTATTTATAAATTATATATTATTTAAATATATAAATTATATATTATTTATAATATATAATTTATATATTTGCGGTTTGGCCCAAGATGTCGACAGAAAACGTTCGATCGCTTACATACATATACATATTGCAAAAAAGCTAAATTTTTTTATTTTATTGCTGTTTTCAATACAAGCTGTCGAGGGAATGTTTTCAGTTGACATCGTGGGACAGCCCGTTAGAAACCAACGAATTCATGGTAAAATTACAAACGAATAAAATATTTTTTTTATATAAAAAAAACAGTGTAAGAGATTATTAAAATTGATATTAAGAAGATTTTTGTTTTGTTTGGCGATATATCGCCAAACCTCAAAATTCCCTTTATAACGGTATCGGTATTGGTAACGTCCCTAATTTTTATTTCAAGTTTATTGATCAAAAATTACTTTTCTTGTGCAATGTATGTATGTGTATGCCGTTATTTTTGAATTTAAAAAATATTTAAAATTATTTAAATTATTATTTTATATATGTAATTTAAATTTACTTTATAAGGCAGTACATGAGTTTTAACAACTGTTTGCTTTTGTGCTTAAAACTAAGTGAAATTGTTATTTGTTATTCGATAACATGTCTCTGATTTTAATAACTTGGTTTAAAATATATCTAAATATATATTCATAATATATCATTATCACATTATCGGTGTGTTGCTTGGTTGGGTTCTGCACACCCAATCAGTCTTCTTTCATATTCAAGAAAAAAAACCTTACAAACTATTTATAATTTTTGTAAAATTTTTGTTAAAAAAAACATCACTAACTTGCTGGTTTCTAAAGAAATTTAATAAATTTACAATTTTGAATTTGAAAAAAAAACAAGAAACTAGAAAAAAAGCATAACAAATAAAAAGCAAATAATCTAAAAAAAGCGTCGTCATTTAATTTAAGGTTAAATGTTAATCAACTTAAAAATGTTAACTTAACAGACCTGACCGCTTTCATCTGTATAAATAACATAAGAAGCATTTATGGGTATTTTGTTAGAGGCTAAAAACATGAAAATAATATTTTATTTTTCACACAAAAGTAAATGTAGAAGGCATAAAATATAAGAAAGAGAGTTGTTACATGCAATACATATTTTTTATTTTATTTTTATATATTTTTGTAGTCACAGTTTGCAAGAAATGTATTTATTTTTTGGTGGCAGTTTTGCAGTTTGTTCGGCATGCACAGCGTGTTTTAAAGTGTTATGAAACAAAGTTAATTTTATCCATTTTTTTTTTAATTTTACAGTTTGTTAAGTTTGTAAGCATGTAAAAAAAAGTAGAAAGAAAATGTTTAAGAAAATAGAAAATTTATGGTATAAAGTTTATATTAATGATTATTATTATTATTATTTTGCATTTGTATGTAATAAAAGGCAGTTATAAGTTTAATTAAATAAATATTTATAATAAAATCTATACAAATAAATAATAAAACATTTAATAAGCAAAAAAAAAAAATTATATATTTTTTTTATTCAAATACTATTAAAGCAACAGGTTGTCATTTTCGTTGTTGTTGTTTTTTTTTTCTCCCGCTTTACTGCCCAACTTTTTTATGTCTGGTCGCAATGATGACAAAAGTTTGGTTTTTTATTTTTGTTTGTTTTTGTTTCCCGTTTAGTATTTGTGCAGTTTGGTATTTTATATTTGCTTTTTATAAACATTTTTATTATCACCCTTAAACAAGTTAATAAATGTAAATTAACGCCTTGTTTTTTTGTTGGGTCTTTAATGCAGCATCTGCTGCACAAGCCAAATATTTTAATAGGACTGTTCATTAAAAAAGGCAAATAAATATTTTGTTAAAAAAAATTCAAACGATTAGGCATTAGAAAACAAGAAAAAAATATTTGACAAACTCCGTGAAATCGGGCAAATTTGGTTCATTATAACCGCAGCTCACTTCTGTTCATTTCAACCTCTGCTCTTTATAAGTGAACTGCAGAGTAGATAAAACTTCCCATGTAATAAAGGCAAACTTAAAACATATTTAAATTTTAGGAAGAGAGTTATTGCTTACTCGGTACTCTCCTGCGTAAGAAATGTTAGGTGCCAAATATTTGCTTAAGAACAGCTAAGAGCTTTGTGCTTTCACAACGACGAAAGTACGGCGATAACAATGCTTGCTGCTTACTTTACAAAAAAAAAAAAAAAAAAAACAAAAAACAGCAAATTGTAAGAGCTTTCAAAAATGTGTACCTCACATGCAAATACCAGGGTATGTGTATTTGGACGTAGCTGGTCTAGAACATTATTGTTGCTTGAGCGAAATTTCAAGGCTCTTTGATATTCAGAGAGCCCCGCCGGCCGCTCACTCTGTGAATGAATACCCCTTTTATTTTATGGTAATAAAAATTCCACATCTACCACATATTATTTTATTTTTGTACTTGTAGCGCACTACACTTTTATAGCTGGGATACATTAAGTTCAATTTGGCTTAATTTTTTTTTCATTTCTCTGCCTCTGTTCATGTTCATTCATGTTTGTGGGAGTGTTTAGAGCTTTATAATTTGCTCAGCACCAAACGAAAAGTTCTAAAATGCAGAGGGAAAAAACAAAACGAAAAATAAACTTCCAAGTTATCCAGCCCACTCAATGAAATTTGTTTTTTGGCTTAAAGAAGACAAAAAAAAACTACTAATTGCCAAAAAACAAATATAAAACAGTTGGCATTACATTCAAGAGTTGGGATTTTCAGTTGGAAAATTATGGTGCTCAAGCAGAGATTTTTAAAGTAAAAAAATAATCTAAAAAAACATAGACATACACACGAAAACTATAGTAAGATAAAGGAAAAGGCAAGATTAAATTTTGTAGCTCAGCTTGAAAGGACTCTAAAATATATTAAAATTCATAAAAAAAGAATCCTCTTAAAACCACCATTAATTTCTTTTTGCGGCAAAGAGGTCATAATAATTTTTTTTTTTTAATTTTCTTCTCATTTTTTTCCTAGCGGGTGTTTAATTGCATTTCACTTTGTCTGTATTAATTATTTGAAAAGGCGTACATTATACAGTCCATTAGGGCGTATAATTTAATATACCCCCAAGGGACACTGGACAATCGCTGATGTTAGTTAATTTGGAAAATAATTGTCAGCAAAGGCACTGCAAATAAGTATTTAAATGAAAAGTCGTTAAAGGCAGGATTAAAATTTTAAATTCTTCTAGTAAATTTCATATGAAAGAGAATCAAATTTATTTTCATTAACTTTTAAATTAAAATGAAATTTAATTTAATGTCTTTTATAAATTTATTACTAACACTAAAAAATTTTCCCAAAAGAACAGGCTTTACACGGCTAAATAAGTCACAGGAGGTAAAGAAAAAATATACATTCCGAAGGATTTGATTTGAAATTAATAATTTTTCACCATTCCCTTTTGTAAGTTATTATGGTGCATCGTCATAGTAAACCATGAATTCCTTGCATTTTAGCTATATAAAATGTTCAGCACTTTTATGTAAAATCCTACGAGCAACATTTTTGTGGAACATTTTAACCCTCTAACACCACTCCGTACGGGTCGTTTTTGTTCCCTTTTTAAAAAGGGCTAGATAAATGCCCTTAAACGGGGTTAAAACGGGTCAAAATGTTCTAGAAAATTGTTCGCCATAAAAATTCTACTATGAGTCTTTGAATACACAGGAAACTCGAAATTTATCTTACACACCAGAAATTAGCCGAAATTGAAAATGCGTTTCAGGGTTAATATTGCACTGGTTTACATTTGGGTTTTAGGTCGAGGACAATACTACGAGCAATATTTTGGTGCAACATTTTAACCCTCTAACACCACTCCGTATGGGTCGTTTTTGTTCCCTTTTTAAAAAGGGTTAGATAAATGCCCTTAAACGGGGTTAAAACGGGTCAAATTGTTCCAGAAAATTGTTCGCCATAAAATTCTACTATTAGTCTTTGAAAACACAGGAAACTCGAAATTCAACACAAACAACAGAAATTAGCCAAAAGTTAAAATGCGTTTAAGGATTAATTTTGCATTTTCACCAACTTTATATAAATTCTTAGGGAGAACAATTTTGTGGAATATTTTAAAATTTTAACTCTTTTTCCTATGGGTCGTTTTTGTTCCTTTCGAAAAAGGGCAAAACATTACCCTATAGCGGGTTAATATGTTCTACAAAAATAACTCCATAAAAGTATGCTAAACGTTTTTAAATATATGCGGGCTTGAAATTCAATTTAAACCGAAAAAAAAATCTGGACTTACGGAATTTTTTAGCGCCAAGTGTATGTAGAAAAGAAAGAAAGAGCCAAAAAAGGACCAGTGTAAAGAAGAGCTACTTAAAGTATACGATTTTACCAAAACAATTTTCCAACACTTTATATTAATTTTTTAAATTTTTAAACCAGATATGACAAACTGTTACTTTTTTTAATTAAAGATTTTTTTTCTTTCAATATTGTGCAATTGTCGGCTTAAAATACTTATCTCAATAAGCGAAAAGCTTAATAAAAAAATGTTTGCTTAAAAGCTTAAAATAAGAATAAAATAAAGTTTTAAAAATAAAAACAACTTAAAATTTAATTAGTTACTAAGTAAAAGCATTATGTAGTTATCTTTAATTTTTGGCAAAATTTTAGCTTTTTATATAAATTTAAAAGCTTTTGTATATCTAACTGAAGTTTTTCATACTGAGGAAAAAGTTTCCGTTGAAAAGCTCTGTTGCGATTTTTCTAAGGTTCTGAGAGCTTGAATCAGACTTGCAAGTTTTCATGTATAGTTTAAGTTATACATAATTTATATTGAAAACCAATTTGTTTTGGACAAAATTTGTTCTCCGTACAAAATTGTTTTGTGTTTCAGTTTAATGAGAGACATGATAGAGAAAAAGCACTTAAAAAAATTTTGTCTGGTCAAAAATTTTGTCCGAAACAAATAAGTAAATCCAATTTTAGCGACTTGAACTTTGGTTATCACGTGTATAAACATTTTACCTACATGATATTAGCAAAAGCTTTTGAAATATTTTATTTGAATACTGAAAGCAGTAAAATCAAAAGGAGGTTTATTTTCAAATATTTTGTCTGAAAGGCATTGGCCAAAGTTGTAGGGGAAAGAAGCATTCAATTTGTAATTACAGAAAATATTTTCATATCAATGTATATATATAAAAACTATTTGATTAAACAATGAAAATCTTGCAAACACAGTCAGTCATATACTGACTAATTTAATGATTGATCAACTTATCAGTTTTAATAATTTATATTTTGGTTTAGTTTTTTCTAAATTTAATTGTAATTTTATATAAGCCAAAGTTTAACCAAAATTTTTTTTTTTTTTTTTAAATTTAACTAGTTTAATATATTGTACAAAATAAACAGAAAATTTAACGAAAAGCTGAGAAATACTTTAAACGTGTTTTATATATTAAATTGAAAAGAAAACTTTACTAAATATTGCTGCTAATAATTTGATTAAATGAGGTGCAATATTTCAATTATGTATATAAAATTAAGTTCCCCAAGCAAAAGCTCTTCGGTAAGCTGCCGCCATTTTTGTTCAAGCAAAGCTGTCAAATTAAGCTAAAATCATGTAAAAGCTGTTAATGAAAGCAAATTAAAAAAGTTTCAGTTAACAAAGCTTGTTTTTTTTTAAATTAATACAATAATATAATTAATAAAAATTACCAACTTTTACTATACTTACTACATACAAGCCTGTAAATTTGTCAACAATATATTTAAAAAAGAAGAATAGATTTAAAAAAAAAATACGGAGTATTATATGACATCATTAATGTTGTTGTTGTTTTTCTTTTATTTTTTTGGGGTAAATATTTGGGTGACATTTTGTGATAAGAGTGCAATTTTGTATGGAATTTGTGTGATTTAAAAGAAAAACATTAAATAAAAAAAAAATGAAGTTATAGAGCTTCAAACAATCTATCGGGCACATGCAGCCACAAAGGTGTGAGTTAGTGGTGGGAAATTTAATGCATTTGGCTGAGGAGGGCATACCCTTCTCTTTGTCATTGTGTAAACATCCAATGAATTCGCTTAAAATATTAATTTTTTACATATTAAAAAGGAATCTCTAATTTCTAAGATGAGCGGCAAATCTTCACTAAACACAATACATTAACTATTGCGATTTTAAAATTTTTTAAATTAGGGCTGGTACGGGGAAATTTAGTTTCCGATAAGAGCTGTGTGAAAAAAAATTTAAAGAATTTCATGTTGATAAATTTCTTAAAGAAACTTCTGGTCGCTAGTACGGACTTCTTAAAGAAAAGTACACGGAACTGTTCATATTTGCTGTCGATTACAGGTATGCATGTAAAAGTGAAGAATTTTTTCCGTCAAAAATTAAAGTTTGTACAATTCTTTTTGTTTTTACACATTTGGTGAAGAAACAAATGTAAATTTATAAACGTGAATTTCCGTAAGAACTCCGAACCAGGCTTTAACGCAGAATTAGTTTTTACTTTCTGTTCTGTTACGAATTAGCTGACTCTTTTTTTGTTTATAGAAATCTAATACAAGTCGTTTGTTTTTCTATTTCGTTCTGTTCTGTTTCGGTTCAATCTGTAAAAATCAAAATATTGTTAAGTTATTGTAAGTGACATCATAAATTAAATAAAAACATTTTGAAACAAATTGTGATTGTGAGTTTAGATTTAAAAAAATTTAATTTTTAAAAGAACAACATAAAATTATATTGCAACATAACAATGGACGATCCAAACTCATTACTGTGACTATTCTGGTCAGAAACAGCTGATAAGTCACTAGAGAAAAAGTAAGCACGCAAATTTAGAAGCTGAACGGCACAGCACAGAACAGTAACAGAAAGTAAAGACTAATGAAGCCTTTAGTCCAAGTTGAATATTTTACAATTTTTTTTATACAGTCGAACTTCTCTATATGTAATTTCCATAGAACTAAGCTCTCCCTTTTATGACCTAATTGCAAAAACACAGATTTTTTGATATCTTCATAATGAATTTCCATAGAGAGAAGTTTCCTTAACAACGAATCAATTTTGCAAATATAGTTTTGACCATGTACTAAATTATTTGAAAAAAATTTCTGTGCCAATTTCTAAATGTATTAGAAGCTTTTGTTGAGGAAGAAAAATGAAGTGAATGTAATCCATACTAAAGTGTCTGATTATTTTAAATAAAAGTGGAATAATACAATTTCTGCATAATGAAGCGATTTTCTTGTCCCATGCGTAACCACAGAAATATTTTCATGTTTTTTGTGTATTTTTTTTTTCAAGTGTTGCTACATCTAGATAGAAAACAAAGTATGGCACTTTTAGCTAAAGTATGGCGGCTAAAACCCGGTAAAGTTTGTTTCTTGGTTAACTGAAACGTATGTTAAACAAAGTTTAACTTATTAATAAGAAACCAGCTCTTAGAACCTAAATAATGGGTACTCGGTTGTATTCATGTTAAGCACTTTTACATTGAAAAGTTACTGTGTTATCAATTCAAAGTAGAATTGTCGTTTTCACGTCTCGTCTTCTCACGATAATTAAACGAAAATTGGCAGGATTAAAAGAATTCCTCCTAATATTATGCAAATTGTTTAAAGCTCTATAATAACCAGGCTAATGATGATGATGATAACGTACATATGCAGGTGTCTTATAAGTGTTATACCAAAATGAAAAATGTCTTTTTTCGAATTCCCATTCCATCATATATAAAATGGTAATTGGTTTTTATGAATAATTCCGTGTATTGTAGTTGCTATTTAGGAATTAAAGAAAAATAAATGAATACATACATACGTTCGAATGCATACATATATACATACATATTTGTAAAGGCGTATGTATATAAAAAGGGAAGTGAAGAAGGACAGAGTGAGACAGAGACAGTATGTGTCGTGTTGAATCCAGCCATGCGTTAATATAACATTAATCCAATAAAGCAACTAATTATAATTAATCCACAAGGAAAGCTTCATTTCTATGGTCTCCAAATAATTCAAGTAAATTCCATTTTCATTTTTTCTTTTGTTTTTGGTTGTCATGACACAATGCAATTTCTTTTTTCTTGGTACGCACGTTTTTTGATTTTGTTTGGCAAGAAAGAAACAAAACAAACAAAAAAAAACTATACACATGTATAAAGATGATAATAAACTACAGCATACTCTAAGGCGTTGATGTTTAAATAGTGATGAGAGTTGTTGTTGTTGTTGTTGTTATTGTTATCTTTTAACAGTATATTCATATAAACAGTGGCTTTTGTTGTTGTTTCATTAATATTTAAACGTCCAAATACGTTTGTGTATGGCGTTTGCGTTTGCGTGTGTGTGTAAGTGTGGTAAATTGTACATACATATGTATGTTTTTACTTTGTGTGTATTTTGAGAGCAAGACAAATAGATTTGTAGCAAGTGAGTGCATTACAAATTTACCAAATAAGCGGGATTTAAAGTGCAGGTATTTTTGCGTTTTTTTTTTACATTTTGTGTGTGTGTTTATATAAATGGGCGTTTAGATATTTATTTATATGTTGTAGTATTAGTATTAATGGTGTTGCTTTAGTTTTCAATACACATGTTTTCTTTGTTTCAAATTCATGTGTTAATGTTGTGGTTTTCCATTTGTTTTTCTTTTTTCATTATTTTATTTTTCTCTCAAAAAGCATCTACAGCAGGAATTGCTGGGTTTTTTTTCTATAAGCGTCTGTACTACGTTTTAGCATAGTTGCTGCAATTCTAGTTTATCAATGTAAAATAAATATTAGTTAAATAAATAAAATAAAAAATAAATATGTATGTATATAAATACACAAAAGTACAACAATTAAGAGGGATTTTTTTGTAGGTTTTGTTATTAGTTCGAGCTGGTTTTCGTTTTTGTTTTTATATAAAAAATATGTATGTAATTTGCTATATATTGGCTTTACAGTAGAAGCGTACCTGGAGATGTAAAAAAAAGAAAAAATAAATAAAAAAATGTTTAGTTAATATACATATGTTGCTTTTTTTTTTCTTAAAAAATAAATATGTAAACATACATACTTATATAAAAATGATTTTACACTTTAGTTTTGTAATTTAAATTATATAAGATCTTCTAGGCAGAACAGTAAAAGAGATACCAGCAATGAATGAAAGAGAGAAACTCGACTTGTGAGGCTAATTTGAAAATAATTATTTATAAAGGACTTTAAATTACTTCATATTCAAAGTTTTGAAGCTGTGGAGACTGTTGCAAATAGCCGATACTTGGAACACTGCAGCAAGATTTTCGCTAACTTGTCACAAATAAATTTTTTTTAAATATTTAACTAGATTTAAAATATTTTTTTTCTATTATGGCCTTTTCAATTTTAGGTAACGATTTATATATGTAGGCCTGTTACAACTGCATCAGCAGCCCCTTTGCGCAAGCAAGAACACAACAATTATGATGATTTTAAATACTGCACTAAGCATATAAGTATTTATCAACACATTTTAACTTAACTTTATTTAATTTTTTTACTAACAAAAAAAAAACAATACGATCACTTTACATGAATAAAAAAATGCGATTTCCTCTTGTCATCAAATGACATTTGTTTTAATTACTAAGTTAATCGTAAGTAATCCTAAATTGCATTTTTTTTAATTATTATTAAAATATTTAATTAATTATGCAGAATAAATCCCTCATAAATGTTTCACAATATCTGAAGTCTAGTTTCCCTCTTTCTCATTGCTTAAGTTAGTAATAATCCAAAATAAATTTAAAAAAATATACATTCATTATCGCTAATGAAAATAAATATTAAACTCTATAACATAAAATTAAAATATTATCAACCTTTTACAAAAAAAAAAAAAAAAAAAAATATATTTAAAATAAAACTAAATAACACACATTTATATAGAGAAGGGTAAATTATTTATAGAAGTCTAGTAAGTACATATTATAAATAAGTAAGATAATGAAAAAAAGCTTACGTTCCTTTTTAGCATATATGCAACACATTCATCAATGTACGAGTACGAGTAGTTACAGAGTAGAAGCTCAAGCTCATACTACAGGTATGAGCCAATAGTTTATGGAGTTTCATGTTTTAATGTATTTTTATTTTTTTCTTTGTTTAGCCAGTGAGTGCAGCTTACCTTTGTAGTGCAGATATCTATATAATTATTTTCTGTTCTTTGATTATAAGGTACAAAACATGCTAAATGACACAAAATGAGTTGGTTGTTTAATCCTGCAAAAAAGCTTTTTTTTTGTTCACAGAAATAATGGATAAGGTTTTAGATTACAAAGAATATTACACCATGCTGTTCAATTTAAGTTCACTTAATACACAGTTTTTTTTTTTTTTTTTTTTTTTTTTTTTGGTATTAAGATCATCACGAGATACGAGTATCAACCTCCGAATTTAGAAGTAGTAGTTAAAACGAAATGACAGTCAATAAGTTTAAAAGAGAGTGTAAATGAGAGAGTAAAACTAAGACTAGAGATAACAAAGAAAGCCTAAGTTATAGAGATATTGTCTTCACAAGCTTTAAGTTTAAATAAAGTACATAAGAAAAGCCCACTACCTAGCAGACGACCAAGAAGATTTTATACACCGCCATCTCAATCCAAGGCAATAATAAATTTTTGAGCACTACAGCCGTAATGTCAATATATGTACACATATATAGAAAACATGTAAAAATATAAATTTATAAATGAATAAATAAATGAAAAGATTGATATTAATGTAAAAGAATGAAGATTTTTAATTTTAATAATATTTATTATAATACGATTTTTTTTAACAAAAATTGCGTTTTTGTTAATTGTTTTTGAAAAGGTAATTCAGAAAACCTTTTATTTTATTTTTATTAGCAATTTTTTGCCATAATCAAAATTAAAAAAAAAATATATGTGACGCTCAAAATTGAAAGGGACCTAAGGGCAAAAATCGGTTTTGTTCAGGACAGCCATTTTAAAGATTTAAATACGTGTATCTTTGGTATACCATCACTGAATAAAACGCGCATATCTCTGGGAGGGAACACTTTTGGGGCATGGGATCGGTCTCATTCGATGCTCAGATGTTGTACACATCAAAAAAAAAAAAAAAAAAGAGTGAAAATTATTTTTTTTTACCCTTAGGTCTCTTTCTCTATGCGCTGTCACATATATTTAACAAAAGTGGCTTTTATCAAAAATGTTTTTTTGGTTCCTAGTATATTTTTTTTTAAATAAAACTTACTTTAACAAAAGTATTTCTTTTTTAAATAAAAATACCCGTTAACAAAAATGGATTTTTAACAATATTAAGCATTTTTACCAAAACGCTTTTAAAACAGCAAATGGTATATAACGAAAAAAGTACTTTTTTCCTCAAAATTTTTTACCCTTTTTCAGGCCAATAAATGAAATTTCAAAAAAGTCCTAGAACAAATTTTTTTTTAGTTGTGCTACGAGCTCCTAGAATCTGTAGAAAAACATTATTTTCTCAATGTTGAGCCACTAAGGGTTAACATTTTTTGCCAAATTGATTTTGTGTATGTTTTTATTTTCAAATTTCCTCATCCATATTGTATGAACACTTTCACGCTTATTAAAATCAATATCACTCATACGTGAGAAGATATTTATTAAAAGCTCAGAAATTTTCTATTGAGAATTGATATAAGGCGTATGAGTAATATTTAAAGCATTCAACTATTATACGCAAGTATGCAAAAAGTATAGCATACTTTTTAGAGAATTTCTGTGATGGTGTCAGTAAAATTGAGAGATAAATTTATCAAAATAAATTTATCAAAATATTAACTGTCTTAATCATAAAAATATACTTTTGTTTTATAAGGGGTTTATAAAACAAATTTTCTGTGGAAATTTGATTAATGAACCTTTTATAAAAATGAATAATGAACTTCAAGTGGTCTCAAAAAAAAAAAAAATATAATATAGCAAATAAAAAAATGGATAATTTGCGAACACTATTATTGTTATCTCATGTTAAATATAAGCCATAGTTTTTTTTTATAAAGATCAAGGAGTTTTTTATGAGGGCTCATTTGAAAAGGATAAAGAATTGCAGTTAATTTCTGTAAGCATTATTTAAATGATATTTTTCTACTTAGTTCCGCTCAAGACAAATATAAATCCGCTTTCAATATAACATTTTGAATAATTTTCTTACAACAAGTTATTCACTTCAGAACACATACGAATTCCTCGTTTATGAGCCGCTTTGCCATATTATTAATTATTCTTTTTACTAACAGGCCCACTCTACATCCAAATGTTTTTAATGTTTAATTTAAAGTGTGTTTATTATTTAAAAATGTTAACATTAGTAATAAAAAATATTTTTATATATAAATAATATATATATATTGACATTATGGCTACAAGAAAAGCTAAAATTAATTAAATGTATTAATAAAATTAATACATACAAATGTTTGGCCATTAAACAACAACATCTTGAGAGTGAAATACATTTACGACCAAAAATAAATAAATTAGTAGAAGATAGAAAAGCTGAAAAATTAAAAGAATGATTTTAATTTGAAAAGCAAATAAATTAATAAGTAAAAGCTTTAAATAAAATAGCGGGAAAGACTTTGGGGAAAAAGAAGACACGTAAAAATTTAGGATCAGAGACAGCACTTAAACAGCTATAAAGCTTTGAACTCTTCTTTAAAATTTTCAGGTTATTATAGTTCATTTAGCAAGCTTTCTGACCCATCTGTTAAAAGATTTATAACCGTTTTATCCATAAAAAAAATAAAATTAAACCAAAATATATAAAAAGCTTAGCTCAGTGGTATGAAATCATATCGTATGCCAAGTAAATATGACAAAAGTTATGCACAAGTCCTATTTTTATTAAATAATTCAAATAAATAAAATATGCTTGGTAGTATTCTAAGCATTGATAATTCAAATTCTAAATATGAGATTTTATGAAAAAATTCAAACTATGTATGTACTTACATATTTATGTAAAATTTTAATTTTTTTTTACTAAATTCTTTTATTTGATCAAAAAGTACTTTTTATTTGGATAAATTTTTTGTTAGAAGGTAATATTTTAAAAAAGTACTTTTTGTCGAAAAGGTTATTTTTATTAAAAAGGTACTTGTTATTGAAAAGTACTTTTTATTAATAAGGTACTTTTTATTGAAAGGTACTTTTTATTGAAAAGTACTTTTTATTAAAAAGGTACTTTTTATTGAAAAGTAGTATTATTATTAAAAAGGTACTTTTTATTGAAAAGTACTTTTTGTTAAAAGTACTTTTGATTGAAAAGTACTTTTTGTTGAAAAGTACTTTTTATTGAAAAGTACTTTTTGTTGAAAAGTACTTTTTATTAAAAAGTACATTTTATTAAAAAGGTACTTTTTATTAAAAAGGTACTTTTTATTAAAAAGGTACTTTTTGTTTAAAAGGTACTTTTTGTTTAAAATGTACTTTTTATAAAAACAGGTACTTTTTGTTTAAAATGTACTTCTTATTAAAAAAGGTACTTTTTCTTAAAAATATACTTTTTTTCTTAAAACGATACTTTTTTATTAAAAGGGTGTTTTTTATTAAAAAGGTACTTTTATTAAAAAGATACTTTTCTTAAAAAGGTACTTTTTTATTAAAAGGTACTTTTTATTAAAAATATAACTTTAATTATATAAGTACTTGTTGTCATAAAGGTACTTTTTGTTAAAAAGGTATTTTTTTTATCAAAAGTAACTTTTTTATGTAATTTCTTTTCATTTTAATTTTTGCTAAAAAAATTAATTTTTGTTTAAGAGGTATTTTTTATGTAAAAAAATAAATTTTGTTAAAGTACTTTTTCCAAAAAAAAATTACTATTTTCTAAAAGGTATTTTTTCCAAAAAGTACTATTTTTAATAAAGCACTTTTTTAAATAAGAACAGTTTTGGTATATTTTTCTCAACATATAAATTTTTTTCAAATAATTTTTATTAGCACTTTTATGAAATCTAGAAAATTAAATTGTCTATATTTTTGTTGTATTAAAAATGTACTTTTTATTCAAATGATGATTTTTGTTAGAAATGTACATATTGTTAAAATGAACATTTTCTTTGAAAGGTACTTGAGAGCTAGAAATGTACTTTTTGTTGAAAAGGTAGCTTTTCTTTAGAAGTAACTTTTTTTAAGCAATAGGCAATTTTTGTGAAAAAGTACTACTTTCATTTAAAATGTACTCTTTGTTTTAAAGATACTTTTGGGTTAAACAGTACTTTTTCTGAAAAAAAAACCTTCATGTTACAGAGTATTTTTTTTATTTTTTTTTTATTTTATTATTTTTTTTTTGGTAAAGAAATTTGTGTGAAAATTTATTAATAGATTTTTATTTTACCTTGGCAGAACCGAGAGCTGAGCCACTGAGCTTTCAACAAAGGTTTTAAAAGTTGGTGAAAAAATGAATTTTTGAGAAATACTGCATCCTACAAAGTAAATTTTTCTCAAAAAGCGTAAATGCAAAATACCATACATAAAAAATCTTTCGGTTTTTTTTTTGGGTTGTTAAAAATTTAACATAATAAAACGGACGGTGTGGTGTATTCGAGCCAAACAATTAATCTAAATTTTAATTTAAAATACTGAATCTTTGTTTCAAATCAAAACTAAGAAAATAAAACCGAAAGAAACAAAGAGTAGAAAAAAGCTTTTGGTTACAAAAATCTAAATGCTTAAAGAGAGAACAAATGTTAAAGTTGTACTTGTATTAGAAGTTGAGTGAATTATTTCTCAGTTGAGATTGTACGATATTTAAGTAAAAAAAGCATATTGTTGGTTTTTAAGTTTCTTTAAAATCTTTAATAATAATTTATATAGATAATAATATGTAATAATATTTTACATTTTAATATAATTTATATATTTAAATGTTTTATGTCTTGTTTTTCAGCATACATTAATTGTAATAATAATAATTCCTTATAAATTTCTTAATTTTTTTTAATGAACTTTTAATTTGTTAAAATACAATTCGTTACTGCTCTTTAGAAAAAAAAATCCTCATGTATATTATCTGTGTTATTATTATTATTTTTTTTTTTCGAAAATTTCTTTTAATTTTTTTTATATATTTACTAAAAAAATTCGTTTATGTCTGCCGTCATTTTATTGCTGCTATTGTTGTTCTGGCTGTTTTGTTTGAATTAATAGTGTGGTATAATTTATAAGCTTGAATTTTATAAAAGTTCGTTTTAAAAACAAACATGCAAGTTTTCTGTTTTGTTTTTAAATGATTTCATATTTTTGTATTAAAAATGTATGTTAAATTTCAGTACTTAAAAATATTCGATTTTATTGTTAAGGTTGAAGGATTTTGTGCAATAAACAAATAAATAAATAAGTAATTGAAAACCCAAAAAAGAAAAATTTATTTTAAGAATGTGTGTGCTTATGTTTTATTAAAACACAGTGGAGGGTTACATAAGCTTGGTTTTAAAATAAAATCCGAAAGGAAACTTAGTTTAGTTTCTACTAAATTTGAAAGTTGTTATATTTTAGCTTTAGATCTCCCACTGCGCTTTTGTTGTTGAATTCAAAAAATAAAACGGACGGATTTAAACTCTTATTGTTTTTGGAGTTGAACTACAAGTAGTTTACTGTACTTTTTTGTATTCTTGTTTCTAAGCAAGTAATTTAACAAAGACTTTTGCAATCTTCCTTAAAGCACCAGAGATACATTAAAGCTTCGTAGTCTAACATATTCGTTAAAAATGTGGACAAAGCATAAGCAAACGTTGCTTTTTTCTATAAGCATTGCAAGCTTATTTCCTTGAAAAAGTTTTATTTGACATTTTCAACATTGAATAACTTTTTGAAAAGTTTAAAGTCTATAGTTTTAAGCGTTAATTAAAATAATTACTTATTTTTTAGCGAAAGCTCTTCGCAACAAGTAGTCAAAATTTGATATAAAGCAATAGGAAAACTTTTCTATAATTTAAAAAATATCATTAAGACACTTTAAACGAAATTTGCTTATTCAAAAATTTTAAAACGTTTAATTGAAGCTTTAGAAATTTTTAATCGTTTCAACAATAAATTTATCTCTTCAAATGAGAATCAGTTGACTGTCTCTGAAGACAATTCTGCGCAAAGATTTATGCTTGTTTCCTATGAGATTGAAATCACAAGTAAATTATACTTTGCGGACTTGTCTATCCGTTTGAAATTTAACCAGAGAAATCTGCGAATTATGGAAGAGGACTTTCATAGTCCTCTTTTAATTTTTTAAAAGCTTTTAAGTTCGTCCACAATAGCACGAGCTGGAAGAGCTAATTTAAGCTTTTAGTTACAAGCTGATATTATCAAACATTTTAATTTGAAGTAATCACATTATTTTCTCTTAACTTTTTAAAGCTTTTTACAAATTTTTACATCGAATTGTTTTTTAAGCTTTTTAATGACTCTCATTAGGCTTGCAGTCAAGAAAATTGGTAAAGTCCTTATATTATTATATTTTTTTCCTCACTGATTTTTGCTGTTAGACTTTTGCTTTTATGATCAAAGTATTATTAAAAAAAAAAATATAAAAGCATTCCGAGCAACATATAAAGTAAATTATAAAAAGCTTAAGTGAAAATTGTCGTTCGTTTGAAATTACAAAAGTTGAGGTGAAAATGTACTTATTACAGCAAGTTGTTTTAGTATGAGCTTTTAGTTTTTTAACGACTAAACATGCCACAAAAATAAAACAAGTATTAATAAAAAAAAATCTATTTCACTTTAGCACTCACTCTAAGATCGTGTGTTTTAAAGAAGTACTAGGTGTGATAAGAAATAAATAGTAGAAAAAAATGTAATATCTTCGTTTTACATTTGTTAATAATATTTAAATATGTATATATGTATGTATATATAGCAATAATATCTATTATATATATTTTTCTTTTAATTTTGGTAAACTTTAGTAACACTTAACAAGGACGCATATGAATTTTTAATGTATGCATATTTTTTTTTTAAACACGGCTAACATTTTCATTTTTGGTGTTTCTACTTATTTGTTTGTTTATAAAAACACATAAAAAAAATTTGCAAATAAATTATTTAAGAAAAAAAAATTTTAAATAACTAAAGTTAATAAATTTAAAAGCCTAAAATAAAACCAACAAAATGCTTTGAAATTTAAATTAAAAGAGAGATCAGAGAATGGAAAATATATTGCAGACAAAAAGTTTGCCAAAAATTTTAATCTATAAAAAATATTCAATATAACAAAAAAAAAATAACTCAGAAATTGCTGTAACACAGCAGAAATAAATAAATAAAAAGCTTTTAAGACCTGAAAGAAATAGACTGAAAGCTTTAAAGAGGGAAAAATTATAGTAAGTGCTAAATGAAAGAGAGAAAGAGTGAAAAAGTCAATAAATTAATGATTAAACTACGAAAGGCTTTTGAAATTTCACTGATTTTTATGACTTCAATATGCAACTTTTTTGAAAAGTTTCACTGCTTCTATTTTTTTCCGTATAGTGAAAAATATTTTTAAAAGTTTTAAATGTTTTTAAATCAGCTCAAAAATTTTTTGAGAATTTTTAAATGTATTCAAAATTATAATTCCAATTATTAATAATTTTTCCCAATAAACTACTTTTTTAATAAAAATTAAGCTTTTAAAGACAATAAATTTTTTTGAAAAATTTAGCTTTTTTTTAGAAAGTAACATTTTTTTAAGGGAGTTTTTTTTAGAGGTAAACTTTTTGAGAGAGTGCCGTTACCATAAAAAATTTATATTTTTAAATATATTTTTTTAAGTAGCTTTTTACAAAGTATCTTTTGTTAAAAAGTTAATTTTTATATACAAAATAAATTTTTGAAACAGTTTTTTTGTGAAACTGAATTTTTTTCTCGAATAGTATTTTTTTAAACAAGTAACTTTCTTATAAAAGGTTACTTTTTCTAAAAGGCATAATACCTTTCTTATTAAAAGTGCCCTTTTCATAATAATTACTTTTTTTTATAAAAAATTATTATTTTTAAGTAAGTTGCATTTTTTTAATATTTAATAAAATAAAAGCAGTACATTAAAACAAGTAATGTTTTCTACAAAAAGCACTTGTTCAAAAGAGTACCTTTTTATAACAAAATATTTTTATAAATCCTTTTTTATAAAAATAATTTTTTTATAAATAGCACTTTTTCATAAAATATAGCCTTTTACATTTACATTGAGAACAAGGTACCTTTTAGCAAAAAGTACCTTTCAGAAAAAAGTACCTTTTAGCGAAAAGTACCTTTTAACAAAAAGTACCTTTAAGCAAAAAGTACCTTTTAGCAAAAAAGTTCCTTTTAGCAAAAATTACCTTTAAGCAAAAATTACCTTTTAGCAAAAAAGTACCTTTTAGCAAAAAGTACCTTTTAGCAAAAACGACCTTCTAGCAAAAAGTACCTTTAAGCAAAAAGTACCTTTTAGCAAAAAAGTACCTTTAAGCAAAAAGTACCTTTTAGCAAAAAATACCTTTAAGCAAAAAGTACCTTTTAGCAAAAAAGTACCTTTTAGCAAAAAGTACCTTTTAGCAAAAAGTACCTTTTAGCAAAAAAGTACCTTTAAGCAAAAAGTACCTTTTAGCAAAAAATACCTTTTTCCAAAAAGTACCATTTAATAAATAGTTCACTTTAACAAAAAATACCTTTCACCGAAAAGTACCTTATAGAAAAGTACTGTACTGTGATTTTTCAGGAGGTCCTTTTTTAAAAATTACTTTCAACAAAAAATTACATTTTAATTAAAAATACCTTTTATAAAAAAATTAGGACAAACCTAAAAAACAAGCGTAAGTTATTTGAAAAATAATGCTTGAAAGCTGCCCCCAAACTGTAGCACACACGCAAACAGAGCTTTCAAGTTAAGAAACCTCAAAGATTTTCAATGGAGGCCAAAAGCCTTATATTGTTAAGCTGGTGTAGAAGCTTTTAAGATTATGTTTATTCTCCCATTTAGTTAAACAATTTTTCGCAAAATTTCAAGTCCACTTAAAAAAATCATATTTTAGGGACCATCAATAAAGCTTTTCTTTCTTTTGTACCAACATAAAAACAAATAAAGAATTATTAAATACAATAAACAATAGTTGGCGATAGATTTATGAGAAGTAAAGAGAGTGAGAAAATAAAAGTTTAGCCAAGACCTAAACCCAAGTTAGAGATAACAAAACATTTAGAGAGAGTGGAAGAGAGCAAATATTAAAGCTAATTATCTTTTGGTGTTGACTGAAATAATAAAAAAGTAAAGTTTCTTGTTTTTTTTTACAGAAAACTATGTTTTTTAATATATTTTTAAAAACAAAATTAACAAAGAAAACATTTATAAAGTACGCTAAAAGCTAAACAAATAATAAAAGATTTCAATAACATACTTAAGTTTTATCACTAAAACAATAATGATAATGAAGATTTCACATATTTTTTTTTTTAAATAAAATTGAGAGATTAATACAACACAATTTGAAACAAGTACAAAACTTATTTTAATAAAGAAATATTTAAGATTTTCTTTTTTTTTTTTAGCAAATTACAAAGTACAATAATACAGTTTTGCAAAAGAAAAACTAAGTGTTTACAATTATGTATATTTAAAATTTTAATGATGGGACTAAACTTTAAAAAATTAGTTTTAGTTTTAGGGATTAGAGTTTTGTTTTAAGGGTTGTTGTGATGTAAATTTTTTTTCTGTGTGTTTAAATCACGTTTCTTTTAAGGTGGAAAGCACAACAAAAATTATTGAAATAAATATAAAATTATACAAAAATTAAGCCAGAGGCAATAAATAATTTGAAACTATTTCTAGTTTAATAATTGGCAAACATATTTAAACAAATAATAGACAGCTTTACGTTAAATTATTAGAAAAAAAAGCGAGATCTGAACATAACAATAGGAAAATTATAAAACCAAAAGTTTTAAATAAAAACTGCTTTTAACAAATTATACAACAAAGACAAACAAAGAATTTCATTTGGTTTTTTACGCTTTTATACAATTCGTTGTCGCTAAGTAAATTTTACCAACTTTTGTTCTTTTTTTTTCTTTTTAAATTTAATAATTTATTTTTGACTCATACTTAAATTACTCAAAAAAGAGGTATTACAAATTACAACAGTATCAATGCAAAGAGAAAGATAGGGAGAGAGAGAAAGTTATAAGCAAATTAGAGAGCTTTTTGTGTATACCCATAAAATATTTAAGCACATTTAAAAGCTTTTGTATTTAAAGCCGAGGGCAATACTACTCAAGCTTAAGGTTTTGTTTATCATATAAAACAAAATTCAAGACAAGCTTTAAAGCTCATACATACAAGCTTCTTTCCAAATGTTTTCATTTTATGTATCTAAGTTTATGTTTAATTATTAGGAACCTAAGAGAAAACGCAAAATGGTTAGTCTATTTCTAATAACTAAAATTTAACGCCGTACTAAGTCAAGCTTTTAATGCAACACATATTCATTTTGTTTTGCTTTTATATAAATTTTCTTCTGTCAAGAAACAAAAAGCTATCACAGTACTTCGTTTTCAATATTTTTTGTTTTCGTTTTTTAGTTTGTTTTATATATTTTCTTTCTACTGGCTAAAGTTTCTATCATACTAATTAAGAAAAATGTTAAATTATATATATATATATATGTATATGGTTGATGTTTTTTTCTTTCTTTGTTACATATATATATTTCTTTTCTCGCAAGGAACCTAAATATGCAGAGCTTTTAGAAAGCTCTTTTATTGTGTTTAATGGCAAAACCTATAATTAAAAATAATAATATAATTAAACAAACAGCTATAAATTATGGCAAAATTAAGGCAGATTTTAAAACAAAATAAAAATAAAAAATTGTGTATACTCGTATATAATTTAAAACACTAAAAAAACTAAATAAAGAGGTCCTTAAGTTGTTTTTGTTGTTGTTTTTTTTCGTTAAATATTTCGTAAGTACTACATATAAGTTACCAGACACATAACAGATTTTCGTTTTAAAAAAGGAGGGGATTTATTACAAGCAAAGCAAAAACAAGCAAGGATTTATTCAAATAAATATTTTTTTCAATGCGTTTATTTTTGAGAGACTTTTTTAAAGCTTTTGCTGCATATTATTTTTGTATTAAAAGCTGTGGGGTATCTATGCGTATGCAATGTTCATTTTCTTTATTGCACTCTATTTCAAACCAAATATATATATATATAAGATTACACACACAAAGTTTTCCTTTTTCGATTATATACACTCTAATGGTGAAAATTAAATGAATGTTTTATGTTTAATTTACTACCAGAAAAGCTGAAGAAAAACCCTTTGGTGCAGAAAACATATTTTTAAGCAAGCATTTTCAAAATAGTGCTCATGGGCGACAGTTAGTGACAGCGGTATTCAATTTTACGCACAAATTTTATACGAAAAATGTAAAACTGTCCGTTTCCTACTCTAAAGCCTTTATGCAGAATATTTTAAATCAGCTGTTTATAAAAAAAAAAATATTTCAAGAAAAGCATTTGATATAAAAATTGATAAAAGCCTCCTTTGAAAGCGGATTCTTATAACAAGGTCTCAAGAACGCAGCACAAAAAGCTTTCTTGATATAAAAGGTTTTGTAAAAGATATTAAAAACAAAACATTATTTTGAAATACTTTCGCATAACAAAGACTCAAAAACAAATACAATAATATCGAACTTATGTAAAATAAATTTTACTGAAAGCTATTGTATTTAATGTACCGAAACTTTTTAAAAGCTTTATATTCAAGAAGTTTTTGAAAAGCTATTCTGATATGGAATAATTTTTTTTTTTCAAATAATCAGAGCTTCGTTTTATGGAAGAACTACATATAGTTTAAAATAAAATTATAAAGCTTTTAGAAATCGCTTTTAAGAAAAATGTTTTATTCCGCCTGAAAGAAAATTAATAAAAAATTTTATAAATTATAATCGGCTCCTGGAAAAGCCTTTTAAGAAAAGCTCATTTTAAAGAGCTGCGCATAAAGCAAATAGCTGAAGATGTTCTTCATTGGTTTTATATAGAGATTTGTGCAAATTTAATATTTTTTTTAAGAACTTTCACACAAAAAATTGTTTTCTTTTAACTATTTGATTTTTAGAAGCGAAAGCTGCGCATGATTAAGCTTTTACATACACATGAACTACAGAGCTTTTTTTAAACCAGGCTTTTGTAGCAAGATGAAGATTTTTTGAAACTAAAAGATATTTTTTTTAACATAAAAAAGCTACTTTAACACAGTTTAGCATTGAGCTTTTTGCATATTGCAAATCAGTATTTCCAGCTTGACCCAAAAGCTTTTTTTATTCAAACTTAAACTTTGTCTTTGAGTTATAAGAGAGTGTTTTACGATATTGTATGCCAAATGGAATTGGTATAATTAAGTTATATTTAAATGTATTAAAATTTCTTTGTTTGAAATTTAATTTAAAATCGAGAATCGAGAAAAAAGCATCAGGGATTTAAAAAGCTTTAAAATAGTATTAAAAGCCTGGCTTTCAAGAGTTAAGTGAGCAGTTAATAAAAGCTGTGCTTGTATACCCCTCTTTCTTTTCCTTTAACTTATACGAGAGAGCTTGTCATATTTTTGAGCTTTGTTTCTTAATGTTTCTTTGTTTCGTTATAAACTCACAAGAGAGTTTTAAAAATAAAAATAAAAATGGGCAGTATTAGTTGGAAACTAACTAAAAAAAAGAGAGCTTCTGTTGTTATTTTTTTCTTCAATGTGGAACAAAAAACTATTATTAAAAGATTAAAGTTTGTAAAAACTAGGCACAAATTTTCCTTTGTTTTTTACGCGTTTTTTTTGTTTGTTTTTTTTTTTTTTTTTTTTTGATAATGAATAAAATTTAAGTACAAGAAGACAGTAAATGGCTGCTTTTGCCAAGAGTTTGTGCCAGCAAAAGCTTTCACTTTTGCCTTATTTAAATGAGAGGAAGAAAATAGAACTTTTTAAAAGTTTTTTTTTCTCTTACTGGCAAAAATAAGCTGCGCTTGTCACTACATAAGTATCGGGGCCTTTCAGGTCTTAGCTTTACTTTGTAAAGAAAATCTTAAGAAGTTTTCATTTTCTTGTAGGGATTCAACACTAAAGCACTATTGGCTGCAGCGGCTGAGGGGGCCGTAGCAGCGGTTAATTGTGCTGTGGGGGTCAGGCCGGGCGGCATGGCTCCCATGGAGGCAAAAGGATAGCCCGGCGCTGAACCCATCATGCTCGGAAAAAAGAAGGCGGCTTGCTGTTGTTGCTGCTGCTGGTGCATGGCGGCGGCGGCTGCATATTGAGCATTAGATACGGCGGCAAAATTCATGGGCTGGCCTCTTAGGAGAGCGGCGCTAGGTGCAGCTTGCATATAACCCCCAGCAGCAGTGGTCGGCCGTTGCAAAAGAGTCGTAGAACCAGTGGCCGCATGCACTGGGGTGCCCATGGGCGGCGTCATGCCTGGTGTAGGCAGAGCACCATAGGAACGCATTTGAGCACCAGCCATGACAGCTGCGGCCGCCTGTTGTTGCTGCTGCTGATGATGGGCTTGATGTTGAGCTTGCACTTGTGCCTGCATGAAGGCAGCATGTTGCGCCATAACCTGTTGACCGGGTGCCGCCATATAGGCCTTGTTCAAAGCCATGCCTGAGTAGGCGGCAGCAGCCGCTGTTAAGGGCTTGCCCGTCAATGTGGAGGCATTAGCATTGGCCACCTTAATGGCATTGGCGTAGCTCTTCTGGGCTACCTCTTTAGCCAAGGCAGCAGCATCGGTATAATAGTTGGAGGATGTGGCGGCAGCAGCTGCAGCAGCAGTCTGGCCTGCAGGGGCATAAGTGCTGTAAGAATAGGGGGTGGATGTAGTGCCGGCATATGAATACGAAGGTACTGTGATAGTTTGTGATGTGTAGGGCGATACCGAGGTACTCGAAACTGGCGTTGGGTGGCCATAGCTGGCCATTATGTTGGCATAATTCGAGTTGGCCACTGCTGCATTATAAGATTGTTGGTACAAACGTTGCATGTTCTGCTGAGCTTGATAGGCATTGGTTACCACGGACGAGGAGGCTGACGGTGTGGGTAGAATGCCACTCGCCTGTTGGGACGTGGGCGTAGGTGTGGTATAACCATTTGCATATGAAGCCGAGCTTAGGGAAATGGTTGAGCCATTTAATGATGACGAGGAGCTGCTGCTGGTGGCAACAGAACCATTTGCTGTTTTCTCTAAGGACTTGTTAACATAACTGTCACCATTTAGGCCATTGTAATATTTAAAGCTTTCGCTTGAGCTTTGCAGAGAGTAATTATTGTTAGTGCTACTTGCAATAGTAGGAGTAAGAGTAGGAGTAGTAGTATTATTGGTAGTGCCCTCTTTAAGCTTTTCAGCAGTTGTATCATCATCAGTTGATGTTAGTGCTGTAGCATTTGTCGTCGTCGTAGTCGTCGTCATCGTGGTATTGGCTGAGTTTTGCAAAGAAGGCGACGAGGTGGTCGACGATGATGAAGATGATAATGCTTGTGGTGTTATTTTCATTTCATTATCATTGTGCTTATTGCTATTGTTATTCTCACTGTCAGACCCTTGATCATTACTGTTGTAATTATGGCTAAATATAGTGTTAGATATTGCCGTAGCAATACAACTACTCTTACTGGCTGTATCCACTGCTGCAGTACTATTAGTAGTAATAGGAGTGGCAGTGCTAATAACTGCCGAAGTAGAAATACTAAGAGGAGTAGTTGTAGTAATAGTAGTAGAAATAGTAGGAGAAGAAAGTGTAGCAGTAGTGTTGGTATAACTACCAGAAATACTAGCATTACTACTGCCACCTAATGTGGAGGTGGTTGCAGCAGTAGCAGCCGTAGCTTTTATAGTAGAAGTGGCATTTGAATAATTAATTAACTTAAGACTATTGCTATTATTTAAGTTATTGTTTATATAAGATAGACAATTATTATTGTTGTTGCTATTGTTGTTGTTTGAGTTTGTAATAATGTTACTGTTGTTGCTACTACTATTATTACAGTTACTGTTACTGTTACTAATATTACTATTGTGATTATTATTAAGATTGTTGGCAATATTTGATAAATGATTATAGTTACTATTTATATTGGATAGTTGGGACAGGGATTGTTGTGGTTGTGGTTGTTGTTGTGATTGGGATGTATTTATGTTTTGGGTATTTGTGGATAGAGTGGAGGATGTCATTGGTTGTTGTTGTTGGTGGTGGTGGTGTTGGGGATTTTGTAAATTATACAATTGTTGTAGGTTGTGTTGGTGATGGTGTAGGTGATTAAGGTTTTGGTGATTGTGGTGTGTTACATTAGCACCTAATGGTGTTGTTGTAGTTGTTGCTGTAGTAGCAGCACTAGCAGCAGCAGCAGTAGTAGTAGTAGAATTACAATTGATATTGATAGTAGTAGGAGCAGTAGTAGAGCTTGTGCTAATTTGAGTTTGATACTCACATGAGACTGGTACAAATGGTTGTTGTAATTGCATTAACTGTTGGTATGTTGTTGCACCGGGATACACGGGAATGCCAGACTTTTCAGCAGCAGGACGTTTAATGGGCACCATGCCAGAGTAAGCCTTTATATTGTTTAATTTTTTTTTAGAAAGAAAAAGAAAACAATACAAAAAAATTATTAATTTTTTTATAATAAAAATTTATTGTTTTTTATATGTTATTTTTTAATTCCAATCTATGATAATAAGCAAATTTGATGAAACATAAAAATCACAGTTTTAGTCGTACTTTACAGTAAATACAACTCTAAAAATATAATTTTTCTTCACTTTTAATTAAACAAATCAAGTCAAGCTTTTATACATTTAGTTGATATTAAAATAAATACAAAATTCAAATAAAGCATTCAAAATGAAAAAGTCATTTATATGGAATTATTCACAAATAGTTTAATTTTTTTTTTAATGATTTCAATAATAAACAAGATTTTTTTCCATAATAATGCAGCTCAACAAAAATAAAATTTACTATGAGGCCTGGGATTTGTTAGTTAATTTATATATGTATGTACACATAAATTTTAAGCTCTATTTCTTTAATTTACTTTTTTTAAATAAATATAATTCTAAAAATACTTTTTTTTTTGTTTAATTATATCTAACGGCAAAACTGCGCAATAACAACTCTTAAGAGGATTTAAAACCAAAAACTAAACAAAAAATTAAAAAAAAAAATTTTAAATTTCTTACTATCGGTTCATTAAACTGGCCTAAAGAGATGAAAATAGACAATGTGAAATCGGAGATTTTACAAGTATAGATTGAACTGTTAAGCTCTTGCCTAAAGTGACTTCCAGCCGCACAACTAAAATTCTTTCAATACTAAGCAACGACTAAGGAAGGCATTCAGGAGTTAAACAAATTGTTTGTAGTACAAACTATGACTATAGCCCGATGCAATACGCAAGAGTATTTCTACTTCATTTATGCGAATAGCTTAAATACTCTGCAATTATAAATAGAAAGGCACATGCATATTGGGCGCATTAAGTGACTGTCATGCTTTACTGGGAGTATGCTTATACTCATAGTATGGTTATTTATTCGGATATAATAAGTATACGCATGATACTTAAGATTATTTATCTTCATATGCTTCCGTAAGCATTTGTGTATGTGAAATATAATGAAAAATAAACTTTAAATGTTATAAAACAGATAAAACTTAGAATAAATATAATCTTTAAGCAACTTTTATTATTCTTTGAATTCTTTCCGTACAATTTGGCAAAAAAAAAAATTGTTAATGAACTGATATTTTGTAATTTGTAAAGTGATAAATGTATTTCTAGTAAATATTTAGTGAAACACGTTTTGAGCACAGCCGAGAGTTATTAAATCGCACTTGCCAACCCTGTGCTGCAATCAGTTGAGCAACGTTGCTATTTCATTTGTTTTCTGCCAGCACTACTGCTTGAAGTGTGTGCAAACAAAATACTCCTGTATATACTCATATGCAGCCGAATAAATACTCAGATTATTTTCATGCTTATGCGTATGATTGTAGCTGATACATTGTACAAATTTTAGTTATGGTCGCTTGTGCTGCGTTATTTAAGGAATATGTGATAATAGTCGTTGCTTATTGTATAATTATGAGTATTTAGTTTAAACTTAATGCGTTTGTTTGCGTATAAGTATGGTTTCTATCTTTGACTGTACGTACATAATTATAGTAGCTTGAAGACCAATACTGAAATTCTCTAGTAAACACTAAAATGATTACCGTAGCAGGATAATATTTATTTCTACAATCTGCCAGAAAATGTCAGTTTGACTTCAATTAGTCTTGCAATCACAGGCAGTCACAACATAAATACGAATTATTTAAAGGACCATAACAAAGCGCATGATAGAGAGATAGCCGATAACCAGAAGTAGCCCAACTTTGCTCTCAACTTATGAAGGTTGGTTTAGCAGCTAAAAGTCGACAGACAGCTCGAAGCGTTAGTCACAAAAGCGCTGACTTGCTTTGTTATACTCCTAAGCTTATTTATAACCTAATCCTTTTTAACATACATACTCTCATAGTCTTAAAGAGATTCACACAAGCTTTTGTATAAAAAGTCTAAATTAATTTAAAAGTTATTTCTTAAAGTTATTTAAAATTAATAATTAAAAACTAAAAAAAAAGTTTCAACAAAAAGCTTAATTTTTTTTAGCATTACATAAGTACTTACAAAATTTTCATAGTAAAATGAACCAACCGTTTTAACATCCATCTTTTGTTTTTGTAATTGCAATACAATTTTTTCCATTTTTTTTCAAACCCAACAAAATTATTTATCATTTTTTTATTTCATGCATTCGTAATTTTTAAAATGACGTTGGGTTGGTTGGACACGAGCGAATTTTTGGTGTAAAATGATGGCGTTTTGCAGTAGTAGAAGGACAAAATAGCGGTAGTAGTAGTAGTAGTAGTGGTGGTAGTGGTGTGTGATGATTTAGCAGTATTAAAAGAAACGGTTAAGATGGCAAAAACAAAATTTTTAAAGGAAAAGTTTAATATATTTAACAAGACAAGACGTTACAAATGGAGCAACACGCAGCGGGTGCGTTACAGCGTTACACACAACAAGTCGTACAGACGCACGCACGTACAACAACAACAAAATTTGTTTTAAATGTTTGATGAGGAATAGGCACAAGTTTGTTGGCGTTTTTTTATTTTTAGTAAAAAAAAGGGGAAGAGAAAGAGAAGGAAAAACATTTTGTTAAAAATTTTATCTTGTTAATGGTTTTTTAAGTTTCTTTTTTTATATTTAAAAAGGATTAATATTCAACACTAAGTTTATAAATGAAATTGAATAACTAATTAATAGGAAATGATAAGGAAAATGTTAAATATAAATAAATGAATTTTTAAAATATTTTTTAAATATCCTATAAAGTAAAATAAGTTTTTACAAAAATTTACACACGAGATATTTTGAATGAAGGGGATACATAAAGGACTCATCGGGACACCTTTATTATATGTATGTATGTATGTATGTAAATTTTTAATGACCAATTGAAATTTGTATTTTTTTTAATTTTATTGATATTTCTTCCAGAATATAGTGTCTTAGGAAAAAGGGAATTGCAGGTGATTTGTTTTAAAGCAGCAATTATTTCGTTAGAATTTTTTTTTTGATTTTGTTTAAATAAGCGGCTTTACATGGTGAATATTACCCCGAGGCTCCTAAAAAATTCGCCATATTAAAGAAAAAAGCTTATTTATTTAAAAAACGTTTAAACAAAACTGCATTGAATTATTTATATTATTATTTTTCACGTATGAAATTAAATGCAAAAAATTTAAATAGTGATATTTATAATATATATCTAATACGCTGTTACCTTTAAAAAAGGAAAATATATCGGTTCTTTGTTAGAAAATTTTTAGACAGTAAAAAAAATATATAATACGAGTACTTTGCAGTACATATCAAAAAATTTAATTTTGTAGTTGTTGATGCAGAATTAATCCTCAAATCATTTTTATATTGTATAAAAATTTCATTTTGTTTACTCAGCTATTGAAACAAAAATTATTTTTTTTTTTCCTTGAAAACTTTAAACTAGTTTTCTGGCAAACCAGTTTTTTGTTGAGTTAAGACGTTGTTTGAGCAAATGAGCGATATTTACTAAAGTAATAAATGGTACTCGTATATCCGAAAGTACATACTTTTTAGTACACAAATTAGAACTTATATGAAATATTTCTTGAGTTTAAAGTAAATAATATCTTTTAGTACAAAAAAAACTCTAAAAAATGGAAAAAAAATCCATGATTAATTTTTTTCCTTTTTTGAACTTTTAGTACTGTATTAATACTGGCTTTAAAGTTTCATAAGTTTTAAGATAAAAAAAGAGAATTTAAAAGAGCACAAAACCTGTTTTAAGTGCGAAACACGCATTAAAGTAATTATGTATTTTGCGAATAAAATAAGTTTAAAAAAACATATTCTAAAATAAGTTTCTAAGAACTAAAGGTTTTAGCTATACATGTAGTACTAAAATTATTTAACAAAAATTTTTTTTAGCTACATGTTGTACTAAAATTGTTTAAAAAAAATTATTTTGGAAACTGCTAAGAAAATGCTTTAGAGTACTAACAATTTTTAGTACTCATGAAAAAGTAAATCAAAAAAAGTTAAAATACATTTTAAAGTAGCGAAATATGTGTAAACACTACACAAGTACTTTTTAGTACAAAAGAATATGACGACTAAACATAGCCTTTAGAATATGTTTAGTGCTTCTAGATAATCATTTTCTTTAGATAAGCTCATTGAACAAAATTGTTTTTTAAGTGCTAAAAATTTTATCATGAAATCATTTATTTTATAGTTTTTAGTACTGAAGTGTTAGGGTATGTTATTTAATCCCCTATTGCCGTTCTCAACTCAACTGCTGTTTGATTGGCTGAGAGTGAGCCCAATTTACACATTTGTATTGCAATTCACAGCTTAAATGATGGATAAGCTTGTCTTGTACCATAACATATTCAAGTAAAAAGTAGTTGTGATTCACAGTACTAAAATGTAATTGGGTTGTGTCAAAGTTCTAAAAATATTATTTTAGTACTAAAGTAAATATATTACTCTCAAACTTCAAAGTAGCAAAATTCGGTAATAATTTAATATAGATTTGGTTATCTTTAGTACTAAAAATTAAGTTTTTAATGTCCACATTACTAAGAGCAACTTTGCAAAAAAAAAAAAAAAAAAAAATACTAAAAATTATTTTTATGAAATATTAAGTTTAGTAAGAATTTCAGTACTGTGTATAACAAAAATATATTTGTAAATTTTAAATAGCTACTAAACTAAGAAAGCTATATTAAAAAAAGTATGTGTGGAACTAAAATCTTATTTTTTGTTGGGGCATATTTTTTCATATAAAAATTTTTCAATTATCAAGAAAACATTTGCTAAAAAACATTTATTTTTTATAAAACGATATTTTTCTTTTAATTTTTAGTACTCTAATGAACATACCTCATATAAAATTCTTAATAAAATGCAGCTAAAATGGTTATAAAAACGATTTTTTTAATGAATAAACAAATTATCATTAATTTGTTTTGGCTGCTAAATATTTGTTAAATATGATATTATGGCATTTTTTATTTCATATAACGATCTGCTTTGATGTATTATGAGTAAAATAGTTAAAAAGAAGCAAATATTCCTTTTTAGTACTAAAAAAATTTCTGTTCATACAAATGTGATTAAGCACTTGATAAAAAGATCATTGAAAAATTATTTGTTGAGAAGTACTAAAAATTTTCGCATGAAACGGCTTTGAACTCCTTATTTTCATTTTACTACTTTTCAGTACTCATGTACTACAATACGAAAAATGTAGCAAAACTATTTTTAGTACTACAATTGAAGTTCCACATTGCACATTTAGTGAATTTCTGAAATTAAAATTGCTGCTCTAAAATAAAGTACTAAAATCTTTGAAAATAGTTATGAAATTTTTGAGTTAAATTTAATTTAATTTTAAAGCAGCCAAACATTTGAAAAAGGATATCGACTGATTTTTGGTATTAAAAATTGAGGTTAATATAATTTTTACAAGGAATTGAATTTAAAAAATATTTGACTCTACAAAAAAAAACAGATTTTGGTTCTTGAAATTTAAATTCTATAGAATTTAGAACTTGGATCTAACTATTTTATTGACACGTATGCTAGGAAAATATTAAAAATTACATATAAGAAAAACCGAAGTATATTTATTCAGCCTTCAATAAGAAATTTTTAAAAGCAGAAAATTTCTATTAATAAAAAGTTACTTTAAAAAGAAAGAAATTTTTGCTAGTTTATTTTTTTAGCAATGTCTATGGGCATTTCTTTCCTGCTTATGGAACTCGCCAGTAGACTTAATAAAAAAATAAAAAAAATAAATAAAAAATAGCAGAAAATTTCTATTAATAAAAAGTCTTAATTGCTTGCAGGTTTGTTCTTCTTCTGCACATTTGTGTAAACGATTTATTTTACCTGCATTTTCATATTACGAGTATTATGCACACTTTCAAACTTTTTTTTTTAATTTGAACAGCTCTATATAGCCATTATATAAAGGGTCCGCAATCTAACGTTTTTTTCCAACTAGTGCTTATTTCGTGAATGGTAACACTTAGCTCATGCCTGATTTGACAGATAATTAGTTTTATCCTTCCGCTGAACGAACGCTGAACGCGTGAACAACGCTGGGAAATATTGCCTGCGATCGACTTACAGAAGATGCCGATTTTGCCAAAAAAAAATCATCTTTTCAGATGAAGCTCATTTTGATCTTGGCAGGTATGTAAACAAGCAAAATTGTCGCATTTGGGGCACAGAAAACCCGTACGCATACATTGAAAAGCCGGCGCACCCAAAACAAGTCACTGTTTGGTGCGGATTTTGGTCCAGAGGCATAATTGAGCCAATGAGCAAGAAGTGGCCATCGGGCCATGTTGAACGAATTTTTGTTCACAAAAATTGAAGAGGAGGATATTGGCAACATTTGGTTTCAACAGGACGGCGCTACGTGCCACACAGCCGAAGCTACACTCGATGTTTTGCGCCCTGTTTTCAAAAAAAAAAGTTATCTGGCGGACCCTTTATATAATCTTTTTTTTTTTTTTGCTTTATATCAAAATGTTTGCATTTACACTTAATTACTTTAATTAATTAACTACTCAATTTGATTTATAATGTGTATGTTTGCTCAATGGCATACACACTGCAAAGCACTTCACATTTGCTGTCTTTTACGCCAGTAAGAGTAAATGAATTCAGGGATGGAATTGCAGTTCTAAATTGAAATTATGTGAATTCTTCACTTTGCAAGATATAGAAAAAAATTACATACATATTTGGTTGCACAAAATTTAATCTCAGACTAATTATAGTTTCTTCATACAAATTTAAGGAAATTTTATTTGCATTATTTATTAACTTCCACAAGTCAAGTTATTTTACTTACTCCTTTATATTAAATTTAAAGTAATATTCACCATGATTTATAACTAATATTATGAGGTATGATTAACTTAATTTTATTTAAAGCAAGGAAAGCGCTTACTTAAGACATAATCATTTAACTTAAAACCAAGCGCAGCAAAAGCTTAACATTTAACAACATGCTTTAAAGCTTTTTTTAAGCGGTAAATTAAGCTTTCAGTTAAAAGCCAAAATAAAACACAAAATCAATTTTTACTTATAAGTCAATAAAAAAAATAAAAAAATATAATTATAATTAAATAATTAAAAAATTGTTGAAAAAAACCAACACACTCTCACGCATACAAAATAAACGGAAAAAACATTGCAACACAATAAAACTAAATTATATAAAGTAAAATACACCCAAACAGAAACAAACTAAAAGGAAACCGTAATAGAAATTGAAACAATAGAACACAAAGTAACGCAAGAAAACCGATCAAACACAAAAACAAAATAGAGAAAAGAAGAAAAAAATTAAAATACCAATTGAAACATGTCTGTGTCGGCAGAACGTTTCTTGCCCACTTCCAGGTTATGCTGTTGACCTAAAGTCAAGGCAGCGACGGCTGCAGCATTGGCAGCGGCTGCGGCTGCATTCGCTACATTCGTTTGCTGTGTAGCCGGAAGTGACGAGCCGGGCATGGTGGGGATGGTTGGAGGTGGCAGAGGTGGTGGTTGTTGTTGTTGTTGTTGATTATGTTGATGTTGTTGTAGTTGTTGTTGTTGATGATGTGTCAAAGTTGCAGCGGAAACGGAAACAGGTGCAGTCTAGTGGTAATTGTGAGCGTGCGTAATTTGTGCGTGCGCATTTAAATGAGTGCGTGCGTGTGTATGCATGTATGCGTTTCAAGCGTAAAGTGAATATTTAAAACATATTTTATATTTTTTTTTTTTTCATTAATTTGCATTCGTAGTTGTTGTGTTTTTGTGCATATGCAGGCGTGCATAAATACATCATACATTGATTTTCATTAATGCAAGTGCATACACACATATCCATCATATTTCAAAGTACATACACGCACATGCACATACACATACACATTTACATTTATTCACAAGTAAATGTGTACACAAAAAACCCCATTTAATTTTATTTATTCATAGTTGTTTATTAAGTAAACAAACACCAACACACAAGAGGAAAAAATTCATATTTTTTCCAGATTTTAAATTATATTTTTTAATTTGATTTGTTTCATATATTAATTTGTTTTTATTTTTGCAGTAATAGTTAATATAATTTAACGGTTGATTTAATATTAAAATAATTTAGAGAAATTTAAGAGAAAAACGTTACATAATAGTTTGTATCAATGTAGATGTATTTTAATTATTCCATTTAAATATGAAACGTTGAAAAAATTGTTATGTTCATTGTATGTGTTATCAAGTGTTTATTTGTTGTGTAAGTTTCAGTTTTTTTTTTTGTTAATTTTATTTATTCGTTTTATTAAAATTATTTGTTTGTTGCAACCATCCATCGAAGCAATTTTTTTTTTTTTTATATAAAGTTGGCAGAAGTGTCGAACAGATGATTAAAAAGTTGGTGAAATTAAATGAAAATATATATAAAAAGAAAGAAAAAAAGTAGAAAAAAAAATTATAGACAATAATTGATAAAAGTTTTTTTTATCTTAAATGGTTAAACATAAAAGCTAAAAAAAAGTGTTCGAGTTGAGTAAATCCTATTAAACATAAATAAATGCCTACTTTTAGGGATTGAAGAAAACTGACAACGGAGTTATTTCACAAACATTCTTAAGATGAAGAAATCTCGAAGTCTATAACAAGTTCTTAAGTTAGCCACACTAAATTATTTCGACTAAATTATTTCTATTTATTGTAATAAATGGAGCAGGTCACAAAAAATATTTGGGTAAAAATACAATATAAAACAGAAGATGTAACCGAACGAACAATAAACAAACTACAGTTGCAAACTACTTTCGCAAAAATATTTAAGTTTCAATTTAAAGCTCTCCCAGAAACGACTTCCCAAGATAAGTAAAAACTGCACAACTACTGCAGAAATAAATTCGGAATTTATTTATTTCTAAGCACAGAGAATTCATGAAACTTATGGGAGAAAAGTATAAAACGGAATTTTTGTGAACATTAAAAATATTTAAGCAATTTCAGGGGCAGAACTACTATTCCACAAAGCTTTAACCGAATAATTTTCATTCGTATAGTTTTACGCCAATCATAAGATAATCGAACAAAAATGTATTCCAAAAATTAACTACTCGAATAATTGTTAGTCACTAAATTTTTTAAGTTTCTCATCGAAAAATTTCAGTCGAATAATTTTCGATTCAAAAAATTGTGTTCGAATAATTTTCAATTAAAAAAATTTAATTCGAATTTATATTTTTCGCATTATATTTGTTCGAGTATTTTTTTATTGTTATAGTTTTACGAACACTTTCGATTTATTTTTATTCGCATAATTTGCATTAGAATAGTTTTTACTCTAGCAAGTTTTATTTAAATAATTTTATTTTAAATATTTTTATTCGCCGAATAGAAGTTATATTCGTACAATTTGTGTCTCCAATAATTTTTGTTCGAATGTTTTTTATATGTATAATTTTTATTGGAATAATTTTTATTCGAGTATTTTTTATAATTTAATTTTTTTGAGTAAATTTAACATTTGTTTGAATTCCAAATTCCAGCAGTTTTTGTAATTGTATTTTTCAAATTTTATTCCGTTAATTTTTATTTCGAATAAAATTTATGCTTGAATAATTTTTAATCTAATAGAATAATTTTTAAGCAATTAATTTAAAATAAAAATTTAATTCAAACTGGCTCTTCTGTTTTGTCGAAAGAAAGCCCCAGAGAAAGAAATCTAGTGTGTCGAATTCTAAAAAAATTTTCATTCCAATATATCTTTCTTCTTTCTTCTTTAATGTGTTTCTTACTAATTCAATATTTTGCAATTTAAATTTCAACTTAACTGAGAATTCAAATGAAATAAAAGTCTTAAAATAATATGTTTAGACTTCAAAAAAATATTGATTCAATATAATTACATAAATAAATCGAATAAACATTAACCCGAAGTTGAAAGCTATTGGCTTAAAAGTATTTTAATATAATTTTTCTATTATATTGAAATTTTTTGAATTAATATGACGTGTTCCTTTTTATAAGTTGCAGCTTTTCCCTCAGTGTACCTTCCTTCCTTTAGAAATGTGAGAGTACTTTGTGTAATGTAAAATATAATATAAAACAAAAATCAAAACAAAAGTGTTCAATAATAATATATTGATTCATATTTTATGGACTCTTCTCTATAAATAAAAAATAAATTGAAGTATTGTGAATAAAGGAAAAATACTTAAGTGATCAAATAATGGTGTATATTCTGGAATACGCGTCGACTTGGTGAAAGTTACATGGAAAACAAAAACAAAATTGTGTAAATGTAAAAAATTTGTTTTTGTTTCTCATGCAAAATCAACCGTTTTTAAAAGAGAGAGGGACGCGTTGAAATTCTCACGTTTATTTCATTTTAGAAATGTATGGCAAACAAAAACAATTTTTGAAAAATTGTTTTTGTTTTAATGTAAAGTTTCACTACTTCGACGCGTTTTCCAGAATAGCACCAAATATTTTAAAAACTTTATTGTATTGTTTGCAAATAAATTTTACTTTGACAACTCATTCGAATTAGTTTTATGAAAATTAGCATGTACAAAACTTAGGTCTATTTATCGTTCAAATCAATGTTAATACAGAATTAATATAGAGAAATGAAAATCAGTTTTCTGTTACTTAGAATGCGCATGAAGACAGAGACAGCAAGTTTATTCACATATTTTTAATACGAATAAATTTTCTATGAACAATTTTTATTCGAACAACTTTTATACGAATATTTGTAAGATTAGTTTTTATTCGAATAACTTAATTTTTGTTCGAAAGGTTTTTATTCGAATAATTTTTATTCGACCAATTTTTATTCGAATAATTTTTATTCGAAAAATTTTTATTTGAATAATTTTATATTAGTAGGTATTATTCGATAATTTTGATTCAGTAATAATAATTATGATAATTCGAATAGCTCTCGATGTAAAATAATTCGATTAACGATTATGAATATAAAATCTTTTGTAAAAATTTCGACTTTTATTTAAATAATTTAAGAAGTTAGTACTCCAACTTCAGTGAAATATCTCTCTTGTTTTATCGACTTATGTATTTAATGTTAACCAGAAACAACTGACAACTTTTCTTTAAATAAGTTTAAGATTAATTAGATAAAAATAGCATTCACAAAGAACTACAATACGAACGAACGAGCAATATTTTACTTAAAAAAAAACGGAGCAGGATTTCAATTTGGTGGTATTTTTTCCATAAATAAGAAAATTTCAATTTTTTGCTTACAGTGAAATACAATTTGAAGGCGTATACGTACTCGCATTAAATACCCCCATAATCATTCATTAATCATACGTCTGTATAGATTTGTATTTCAATTGAATATTAAAGCATAGTTACTTCCCGTCTTGTTAAGAAAAGCAATAAACTGAGTTGTCACTCAAGAAATAAATTAACAATAATATCTGCTTAGCTACACCCCGGAATATGAATTTTACTTTGTATCGCATCCCACAAAAAGTTGAGCCGCACAAAGTTCTTTTTTAAATTTACAAATTAACCAAATAAAAAATAATTGATAATATTTTTACAAACACAATTCCTATACCATTAATGTGTGTACCAATGCTTAAAAAAAGTTGCCGTGCCAGCTGTCGGTAAAGTAATAAAAAAAATTTGGCTGTCACTCGCAGAAAGAAAACAAACAATTCCACTGAAAAATACTTTTCTTATAATGTAAACAAACAAGCCCGATATCCCATACTTTCTTGCAATCCCTAAAAATAGGCATTTGGTTTTTAAATATTTTAATTTCATACTGAATTTACACCAGGCTTCGCCAAAGTACCTCACACTTTCTTAGTCTAATTTATATGGAAAATTGAGAGCTATTATAAATAAAAAAGCAATTTCAAGGCGCGGTGTTTTGAGCACGCCTGATTCACACGATGAAAATTTTCATAAAATTAAATGAATGCATTACATTTTTTCTTTTACAAGAAACTGAATACTATTCATTGGGCAGCAAATCAGATAAAAATATTGCCGTAAATGCTTCAGATGTTTTCTCCAAAAATTTCGTGAAAATTTCTTGGTGTAAATCAGGCGAATTTAGGAATGAAATTAAAGTTTTGTTAGTTTAGTAATATTTATACGGCTGAAGAAAAGCAAATATATTTATTTAGTATTTTTTGTGTTTTTTTGTAAAGAAATATGTTCATCAATTTCTTAAAATGCTTTCAGAATAAAGATGGAGCATAAACAGTTTAAGAGTTCAGTGCCTCGTTTCTGCAACGACTGTGAGAAACTTTCGGGTAAAAATTTTTTTTATCAACTTGTAACTAATCCTGCGTAAGAAAAAAACACTAATAGATCACACTTCCTATAGTACTGCAATTGGCAAATAAAAAAAATTGTGCACCAATTTTAAGAAATTTCATGAAAAAATTCATAATGTAAATAATGTACGAGTTTTGTTACTTTCTTTGAAGTTTGGCAGTTTGTCAGGTTGCTATGAAATTTGTGTTAACCTGAATATAGTGAATATATTTTTAATTTTAACCACGCGTGAGAAAAAATGAGACTGAGTGGCAAGAAAAAAGTTTCTTCGTGGTATTGAGTGATAAAAAGTTTAAGGCTATTAAAATACGAAAGCTTTAGAAGTCTAAAATTTTTATTTATGTACTGTGACTTAGTCAAGTGTTTTGTGTGTGATTTCAAATAACGATTGAGTGTATTAAAATAAAAATGTACGGCCTGGCCTCCGATATAGACAAGAAATTTTCTATACTTATATTGAAAACAAAAGCAAAATGAGAAAATTTAAAACAAAATGAGAAAATTTGTTTCTGTTTTCGATATAAGTAGGCGATAGAAAATCTCTTGTCGACATCGTAGGCCGGGCCGTTATAATTTTTGAAAATTAACAGGGCCTCCAAGGCGAATCCATACTAGGTGGTCGCAAGGGACCCGGTGACTATTTACGCCGCTTGTAATTTTAATATACGTTGGATGTCCACACAAATTTTTCAGTACATTTTTTTGACATTTAAAGTATAATTTCCCAAAACGAATTGAGCTGAGTATATCTGATATGAAATTGCCTTGAGGCCCTCTAAATGCGAACGAAAGTTTCGCTTGCACATTTATATTAAAAACAAAAATAAATAAAATAAATTTGAATTATTTTTATTTCCAATATTTATGTTCGTACGAAACGCTTTCATTCGAATTTAGAATAACTGACCCTGATACTATTCATCTTAGCCAAGAGTTGACATGCGTGAGAAGACGTGAGCATGAGTGATGGTTAAGTGATTAAAGTTTTAAGGATGTTAAGACTGAGGCTTCCTAAATTTTATTGCTAAAAATTATTTAAATCGCTTCTGCCTGTAATTAAATTAATCGTGGCCACAAATATGAGTTAAATTACTTTTCCAGCAGAATTACAAATTGTTTCACATTTGTACTAACTTCGGATCACAATATTTGAATCTATTGACTTCATCAGAAGCTCTCTCTCTTTCACGGGCGAATTTCTCTGAGGCGAATTTGATTCGCCCTTGTTATTTTGCATATTTTTAAAGCCTTTGCATATGATTTATAACAAAAAGATGCTGGAAAAAATTGCTTTAAAAATAAGCCATGCTTTCTAGCCTGCGGGCAGTTTTGATTTATGTATACTTTAAGGTACTGTTTTCTTACTAAGTCCCTGCAGTCACTATTAACACTGATTAAAGGCAGGCAGCCTCAAAACACCGCCCACGGAAATTGGTCTTAATAATTGCTCGCACCTCAATTGTCAAAGGCCGTGATCTAAACTTTCAATCTAATTTCAATCAAATAAAGTGCATCTGTTCACCAAATTTTAATCGTGTTTGGTCAAAAATATCGGTTTTATTAGAGAAAGTAACAAACAACAATCTAGACTTGCAACCTCTTGGATTTTTTCTGTGAGCAAACGATGCTGAAAAGCTTTTGAAAAAAATATATTTTAAAACATTGAAATTATTTGTAAATACATATTTGCTTTTCTTTACAAAAACCCTAATGCTGCTTAATAAAAATATTTAAGTTTTTTAAGTATTTTCTTTAAATTAAAGATAAAATAAATAAAATGTTTTTAAATAAAATATTGTATAAAGAAAGCACTTGCTTGAATTTTAAAAATTTGCAAGAAAAAAGCCTTAAACAAAAGTTTTATAATTTTTAATAAAAACATATCAAAGAATAGGTAAAAACTTAAAAACCCAATAAGGGTATTCACAGGCTGCAAACTTAAAAATTTCGAAAAGAATTAAAGAAAAATGTAAGTTAAACACATTAAGATGAATGGCATTATGATTAAATGTAATTTGTTTTTTTTAGGAACTTAGTGAATGCCCCTACTTTTTTTTGTTCTTCTTTATAGCCAATATTTTTATAGCTTTATATTTTTGCTATAATACAACAAAATCTCTTTTTATGTCTTTTCACACATTCATATTTTTATTTTCAAGTGATAATTTTAACATTTATTTTGCTTTTGTCTAATCAAAGTAAAAACCAATGGAGTTATTTATTTTATTTTTATTTTTTTTTAAGTATAGTTTCTTGTTTAGTTTAGTTAAATAAACAAAAATTTTGCATTAAATATAATGAAAGAAAATATAAAAAATTATTTTTTAATAAATTCATATCAAAAGAAATCGAGGTTACATAAATAAATGTAAGACAATTTTAAAGGGGGAAAAACAACTAAATTTAAAACACAAGAGAGCAGGGGGGTTTCATATGAAAATTTAAAAATGAAAAGTTGCTTATTGTTTTCATGTAAATGTTTGACTGTAATGTATTCAAAGTTTACTAGGAAAAAAAAAAGAAGTGATACTTACAATACTTTCTAATAATTTAAATACAAATACTAAAATAAAAGATACATATTTTTTAAGTTTTAAGGTAAACGAAATTCCATGTAGAGCTAAATTAAAAGTATTTGTACACACACTGCCAGTTTTATTGTTAAGATTCTCGGGAGTGTGGTGGAAGATGTAAGATTTGAAAACGCTATATTTGAAGTAAAAAGTTTTTTAAAACAGGTGCTTAATTACTTAGTTTGTATAGTTCTTTGAAGATAATTTAATCAAGCTAAACTTTCAATCTACAGAATCATCCAATCAATAGGAAAGTACTTTCGAGTGTGAAAATCAATTATTTTCTAAACGCGAGAATACTAATAAAACGATTCTTCTTTGGATTATCTTCGGCCTTCAGACAATACAAGTCTTGTTGTTGACACCATGTTTTTTTCATGCATATGTGTCGGCAATTTTAACATTACGAGTGAGCAAGCAAAACGTTATGACAGCACATGAAGCTGAGTACTCTTCAAGTTTTTCCTCGTTTCACTCGCTTATTAAGTAGCAATCTTATAACTAAGACTTGCATTGTGTGAACACAGAGTCAGCCAAGTATTGTCGGTATTGTGTAGCAGAATCATCATCGGCGAAGTAAAATAACCAATAAAATGGCTATTTAACTCAGCTTCAACAAATTTAATGCATCTCATTGACACCAGAGGCGCTGCAAGGCTGCATTATTAAAAAACGTGCAAAAAGCAGAGTTGTAAAATAATGAAGCTTTCCTCCTTCTCTTCCTTCAGCACTTTCCTAAAGAAGGTAACACACAGTAAGTACTAATAGGCATTCGTTGCCTGAGTGTTACTTCTTGAAGAAAAAAAATACTGAGGCAATTCATGAAGCGGACAACACCGAAAATTCATTGATTCTTGACATAACTACAAGTCTAGAAGTCATGAATGTTTATGTCAAATATTTATTTATATGACGTTTATTTTGTCGACTTATTGTCGTTTTTTGAAAGAAAAAAAACTATTATTGTGTCAAACTATATAAAAAATTATATTAGTGATTCTTAACGAAAATCGTTTGGTATTTAAATATCAAAAATTAATAAAAAAAACCCCGATATATCTATAAAGATATATTTTCCAAATGGCTGGACCGATTTTCTTAAAACCCTGTCGATCAAGTCACCTTTCAAACAGAAAAACCTAAATCAAAATCCGTCTAGCCGTTTTGTCTGTACGTGGACACGGACAGACACAGAAATACACAGACACACATTACAAACTTATAACACCCAAATTAATGTGTTAAATCGTAAATTTCAACACTTTTTTTAATTTTAGTTTTTATATTTTTATTTTGTACCAAATTACTCCAGGGTGTTCTTGTTAGAGATGAGCAATCCAGTGATTTTTAATAATGTAATTTTTAGATCACTGTCCTTTTAAAGTTTAGTACTTTTTAGCATAGTTTTGCTATTTTGAGAAATACTCATAAGAAGATTAACAATAATAGACAATTAGCAATCAGGTATTTCCAAATATTGCATAATGTCGTAAAAAAGGCATAGAGGCAATGAAATTGCGAAGAAAAGCATGTGAAAGTCATAATTTCCAGAAAAAACGATTCGAAATGATTTTAAGTTTTGTTTTCGGCAAAAGCTGAATATATAAAAAAAATTTAAAAATTTATTTGTTTGCTAGCTAAGCACGTCTAGATATATTTCCATTGCTGCTCAAACTGTTCATAATGTTTTAAAATTTTTGTTTGAAAGAAAAAACAAAAACAAACAATGATTATATTAAAACACTTTAAAATATTATGACAATATGACCCTTAAGACTACCGCTTAAATACTATTTTACTTGTATTACAACACTTGTATGTTTTAAGAAACAGACTCCTGAGTCATACAAACAATTCTTTAGAGAAGCTGAGCTTTAGGATGATATATTCTATGAGCACTCTGCTACAAGATCTGACCAGATCAGCTTATAAAAATCTTTCTCAGCTCGTAACTGTTACAAGTGTAGAGCGATTTCAAAGATGTTTGATATTCTTTTTTTTTCTTTTTGGAAAATATACTCTTATTAAACTGGGCTTAATCAAGCTCATCATAAATAAAATTTCACATGGAAATTTTCGAACGTGTGAACAATTGTTATCAAAAAACTTCATAAGATTGCGAATTATTTTGAAAATTTATGAGGAAAATTATTCACAAGGATTTGTCTGTCGGAAAAAGTGGAAATATGTATGCAAGTTTTTAATTTTATTGGAATTGATGATACGAAACTAAAATCCATGTGAACGAAAACTTTGATTCGGAAATTTTTACATGTGGAATTCATGATGTTTCGTAGCAGCTGGAGACTACAATGCAAAACATACGTTCTGGGGTTCACGCCTTATTACACCTAGAGGAAGAGCGTTGTTCAACACAATTTCCAAAATGGGCTTGGACGTCATTTCGAGTGGAGAGCCCACTTACTGGCTTACAGACATCCGAAAAATTCCGGATGTTATAGATTTTGGAGTCATGAAAAATATTTCTAGGGATTTAGTTCATGTCGAAGCTTCCCTAGATCTCTCATCTGATCACTCTCCGACTATCGTTATTATCTGTAACTCACTTAGAAACGATTTACCTTACCCATATGTGAAGATGATCAATCGTGTTAATTGGCTGAGATTCAAAAAATATCTTAGTAGTCATTGCAAGGAAAACATAATGCTACGAACATCCGATGATATTGAATCTAACATTGCGAATCTTAACCAAAATATTAAGCAGGCTGCTGAACATGCTACTACCTCCCACCTGCAGACTGGGTTTAATAGAATTTATTCTACGGATATTGAACGTCTCGTATGTGAAAAAAGAAGAGCTAGAAGGGAATGGAATCAACACAGATCACCACAACATAAAATCAGGTTTAAAGAGTGCACTAAACGACTCCAAGAGTTGCTTGCATCTGAAAGAACTGCATCTCTTAAAAATTATCTGGAAAACCTCGATGTCACACCAGCATCTAATTACACTTTGTGGCGCGCTGCGAGAAAGCTTAAAACACCCGTTGTGTTTAAACCGCTTTTGCGCACTTCTACAGGAGGTTGGGCAAGAAGCGATACTGAAAAAAGTAACATATTTGCTGAGCATTTAAAATCCGTATTTACCCCAAACACATGCACAGGCGTTGTTGATTTGCCGTGTGTAGTTGCTCCACCCCCTCGACCCTTAAAGTTTAAGATGCATGAGGTACAAAAACTAATTGCTGAACTCAACCCAAAGAAAGCTTCGGGTATTGATGAAATTAGTAATCAGATGTTGATGAAGTTGCCTCGTATTGCAATTAGAATACTGTTATTCATTTTTAATGCCATTTTACGACTGGAGTATTATCCACACCACTGAAAGCTTGCCAAGGTCAAAATGATTCCTAAGTCGGGCAAAGATCTTACCAAAGCTGAGTCATACAGGCCAATAAGTTTACTGTCAACAATGTCAAAGCTCTTAGAAAAGCTACTCATGATAAAATTGTCCCCAATTCTAACTGATAATGCGTGCATACCGGATCATCAATTTGGTTTTAGAAGTCAGCATAGCACCATTGAACAAACTCATAGATTGGTTCAATTTATAAGAAGAACATTTGAAGAAAAGAAATATTGTTCTGCCCTCTTCATTCATGTTTCTCAGGCATTTGATGAAGTGTGGCATGAAGGCCTAATTTTAAAATTGAAGACATATCTACCAATAAACATTCTTAATCTTATACAAAGTTATATACTTGCGTGGAAGTTCACTGTTGTGGAAAGAGACTTCATGAGTGTGCCCGAATCAATCTCATTCGGTGTGCCACAGGGTAGTATACTGGGGCCAGTTTTGTATTTGATTTATACTTGTGATATGCCTGTGAGCAGTAACATCCACACATCTACATTTGCCGATGATACAGCCTGCCTTAGTATGCACGAAAACTCTCTCGAGGCATCTCGATATCTTCAGGAACATATTACACAGCTGGAACTATGGTTAAACTTATGGAGAATTAAAGTTGACGAACAAAAGTGTGTTCAGCTAACATTTACCCTGCGAAGCGATACTTGTTCCCCCATTACAATCAATAATCAAATTGTTTCTCACAATTTACAAGTGAAATACCTTGGTATACACCTTGATCGAAGGCTTACATGGAAACACCACATTGACTCTAAGCCAACGTAAATGAAACTTAAACTAAATCAGATACATTGGCTGATTGGTAGAAATTCAACCCTCAGTCTAGATTGTAAACTTTTGGTATACAAGTCGCTCTTGAAACCTATATAGTGCTACGGAATACAGCTATGGGGCACTGCTTCAGCTTGCAATATAGAAAGAATCCAACGAAGGCAAAACAAGATTTTAAGACTAATAACATCGGCTCCATGGTACATCAAAAATTCAAATTTACATCGTGATTTAAATATGCCACTAGTGACTAAAGAAATTAAAAAATACGCAGGCAAATACTTAACAAAACTCGAGTCTGATCCTAATCCACTTGCTCGTAACATCTTGAATTTTACTGGACACATCCGCTTAAAAAAGAGGGACAATATGGCTCTAATACTCAACACTACAGATGAAACAGCTTGAAAATATTTTTGTGCTTAATACGATATTTATATATTATTGATTACTATCACTAAGTTTATGCCTGACACTGGTTGGGCCTAATTATTATATCTAGTTTTAAGATTTGAATACTTATTGTTAGTTCACTTTTTGAAGATACAATAAATAAATATACGCATAAAAAAATCTTCCATTTTAATTACAACAACTTGAAATTATGAAAATACCGAAGCATATTAATCTGACGTTTAGTCTGTAATGAATTAACATGAAAGCCTCTTTTTTTTGTCAAATAAATCCTTGAGGAAAATGTCTAAGTTTGTTTAAATATCTATAAATGCACAAAGATGCTCTGATACATCTTAATTGAAAAAAAAAATACAAATAATAAAAGAATTTAATGGAGTCAATAAAATTGTTGTTTAACACACTTAAGTTTTCAGTTGATTTTTGGTGTTCTTTTCAAACAAAAATGTTGGTTGGAGAAATATTCACCCTTATTCCAGTTGTCGATATCGACGTCACTTTAACACAATACCTAAAAATTAAGGCTTGTTTACTCGCTCTCGAGAACAATTTTGTGCTACTGACAATCTATTTCCGTTCCCTAAACCTGCCAACAGGAGTCAGTTGTTTGCGACAACGTTCCAATTTTTTGGTATTGATTTAAAGTGATGTCGATGTCGATTATGGGAATAAGGGTGATCATTTTCTGTGTAGGATGATATTGAAATTTTATTATAATTTTTTATGCTTCGACTTTCATCTATTTATGATTTTCTATGGCGTGAATTCTAAAAGGGTCGCAGGAGTCCACTTGTGACATTCTAGGAATCAGCTGGCAACCTCAAAAATGCTAAATTTATTTATAGAGAAGCACTCTTTTTTTTTGGTAATTGTAAGCCATAAAATGCAAATTGTCATCTGGTTCTTCGGCAAATTTAATTTTTGCTACTTTCAAACCCAATGCTAAGAATTACACGTGATACTCGTATGCTGTACCTAAGGAAGTATTGCTTTTTAATTATTTTGATTAACATTACTCAGAAAATAGCTGAACCTGACTGGAAAAATTAATTTATAAAAACCACTAAAATGAAATAAAACTATGTATCTATGTGTGTATGTATGTGTGTTTAGCTTTGAAAAGCTCTTTAAAGAACTTTTATATATTAACGGTCTAATTCATAAAAAATATTTTAGGTTTATTACACGTTTATTTGACAAATTTCCCATAGAAAAACGTAAAATAAGCGCTTAATAAATCTGAAATATTTTTTGTGAATATGGCAGTAAGTATTATGAAACGATATACATATTTATAGGCTACAAATAAAATATGTTAAGGGATTTTGTTACATTAATGTAACGCTAATTATTTTTTTTTTTTTTGATTTCCTTTAAGAAAATCTAAATTTAACAAAAATAAAACAAAAACTTAATAAATATTAAATAAAAAAAAAGCTAAAGCTAAAGGGAAAAAAGCGTTCCTAAGCAAAAAAAAAATAAAAATAAGAAATCAATTGCTTAATAAGCGTAAAAATTTTACTTAAAAAAAGGGGGAAATAACACAAATGTAAGCGATTTTTCAAAGCAGTTACGGGTGTTTAAGTGAAAAATTGTGTGCGCTGAATAAAAGTTGCTAGAAACTCTGGTAACTAAAAGCTGAGTTAAGTCTGTATATTAAAAATAAAAAATTTTTTTTTAAAAACAAAACCCTTTTTTAAAAATATGCAATCATTTATTAAGTAATAAGTTAATATTACTTTAACTTTTATTTAACAACTGTGAAACTACGCCACATACAAGTATTAATCATGATTATGAAAAAAGAACTCACTTAATTTTTTAGTTATAAAAAAAAATTATTATTGTGTAGTTTCCAAAATACAAGCAAGCCACTTGTGTACAAAATTTGTATAGGAATCACTCAAAAATTTGAGTGCTTTCCATATATTTTTTCTAAACAAGTCGCTTGCTTGCATTGTGGAAACTACACGTATATGTGTAAAAATTTAAATTTTAACTTTTCTTTTTTCACGATATTTCATACTGACATGTCTTATAATTTTATAGGCAAACACTTGAATTTTGTAGCAATATTTTTAGTAAATCATACTTTGCTCTTCTAATTGCCAATTTGCAAAAAAGTCGTCATATATACCCACCGAAAAAAGCTTAAATCATTTTCTCTACTTTTTCACCAAAAAAATAAATAATAAATTAACATATGTTTGTCCATTTTTGATATAAAATTATATATAAATAAAAACCTTATTTGTCTCTACTGTAAATTTTAAAATTTTTAGTTGGCTCTATTTAGAGGAACAGAAGTGATATTTATGCCTTTTAGTCCGAAAAGCTCTTAACGGCATTTTTGTACAACTACAGAAATTTAATGTTTCCGGGCAGGTTCTTACCTATTCAAAAACAATTTCTTAAACGGTTTCCTCTATCGAAAAGTATTATTTAACAAAAATTTGCTTTTAGCAAAAAGTTCCTTTAAGCAAAAATATCGTATCACAAAACGTACCTTTGAACATAAAGAATATTTTGAACAAAAAGCACTTTAAAAAAAATTTACCTAAAACATTTTAAATTTAATTGAACTAGAATGATTTTTATGCCCTAATTCAGTAAGAAGTTTTAGGACGGTTTTGTTTGAAAATACTTTTGAGTTCTTGTTTTTCAATTCTCTAAATTATTTTCTTCAAAAATAGTTGTTGTCTTTGATAATGAAATATAAAACTATTATTACCATGTTTTTAAAACATAAAACTTAAATTAAATTAATATACAATAATTTAAAAAATATTTGAAAAAATATGTGTTGCATATAATGTTTAGAATAAAATCATAAAGCAAATACACGAACCTTCTAGCATGGACAATAATTAGAAATTATTTTAAGGAATCACAACTGCGGCTTTTTTTCGTCCATAGACAAGACGATACAATCGTCGAACAGAATTAGGGCATTAAACAGGAATAATTTCTTAGTCGGGTTTCAGTTCAGAGAAGAAAAATTAAACTAGACTTTATTAGCTGGGGGAAATACCGATATTTTTCTGTGCAGCCACGCACTTCATTAGCACCCATGTCTATCTACTGGGGTTGAGATTGTTATTAACATCAGCTATTTAACGTAAATTTTTAATGAAAAGGAATATGAGAAATGATTATATTAAGTATACAATTATTGATCTACCTTTGCTAAATACACTTGTAAGTCTCAAAATATATCGGTGTTTCCCCCAGCTAATAAAGTCTAGTTTAATTATTCTTCTCTTCTTTAGAAATTTACATTAATTAATAAAAAAATATTTCATTTCATAAGAATTTAAAGTCTTTCTGATTAAATAATTTACTTTTTACATAATGTAAATTTTTACCAACACTACCCCTTTGGCAAAAACTATCTTGTTAAAAATAAGTACTTTTTTTTAACAAAAGTACATTTTAAAATAGTAAGTACATTTGAAAGACTGTCCTTCATAACAAAACATATTTTAACAAATAATAACTTTTAAACAAAAGAAGCATTTACCAAAAAGTACATCAGTAGCTTCCTTTTAACAAAAAGTTGCTCGAAACAAAAGTATATCTTTTCACAAAAATTTTATTTTAGCAAAAAGTACTTTTTTAATAAAACGTACATTATTAATTAAAAAATGTTTTTTTTTACCAAAAGTACGTTTTGACAAAGAGTACCTTAAAATAAAAAGTATCTCATTGTGTCTTTTCACAAAAAGTACCTCAAGTACATTTTTAATAAAAAAATAACTTGCTAACAAAATATATCTTTTAACAAAAAATTACTTTTGGACAAAAAGTACCTTTTAACGAAAAGTGTATTTTTTAATTTACGGCTTGTCCCACGATGTCGACAACGTTCGACTCGTCGCACACTTACATTCCAAACAAAAACAAATTTTAAGGTTTTGTTGTTGTTTCAAATGAAAGTGTGCGAAAAGTCTAACGGTGTTGACATCGTGGGACAGGCCCCTAAAGTACAATCTTAAAAAGTAAATGAAGTAAAAAGAATTTTTTTTTTTTTTTTTTTTTTTGACAAAATCCCTTTTAGCAAAAAGTGCTTTTCTACAACAATTATTTACGATTGTAAATAATTTATTTCCGTCAAAAAAAAACGAAGTCAAAAAAAGTGTCGCTTAAGCTTTTTTAGCGGTTATGGCTCTATAGAGAAATATATGCCGAAAAAGTTTTTCGCTCCTTCGTTTTATACCGTGTAAAATAACTAAAAAGAGTGAGGGAGAGCGAGAGACAGGGACAGAAGCCTAGTTTGTTTGAGAATGAGTATGTTATTGTTAATTTTATTTATGAATTTTATGGAAATAATAAATAAATTATTTTAAATAAAAAATAGCAGTACCGTTGCTGTTATTCTTTATGATATTTTGTATACAAAACAGCACAAACCATTATTAATATCTGCGCTTTTGTGAAGCGTGCAAAAATAAACGTCATCATCATTTAAAATGTTGCATATTTTTAGGGGTTTTTTTTAATACTTATTTAACAAGTAAAATAATTTGCATTTTCATAATATGTAATATTATTTATTATTATTATTTTTTTTTTTTTGGTTTTTTCCACATTGTCCCCAGACTAAAGGAATGAAGTAGAGAATAAAAAAAATTAAATAATTGTCTGTATTTAATGCGTAAATAATAATGTCTACTCTGGCATATTGAGTTAATTAAGTTGTATGTGGCAAAAACAAAAAGTATTTCTCAGTGTAAAGGATATCTATCTCTGGCTGTGAATATGTTTGTCACATAAATAGAAATTAAAAATTTTATGATAAATTCTTCAAAAATCTATAAAACTATTTATAAAGTTTTAATAAACTAAAGCAATGTTTGTCGATGTATGAGTAATATTTTAGTCGTTTATTTATAAATGTTTTGTTGATAATGTCATTTAGTGCGTTATACAATAATTTACTAAAATATTGACAGAAATATTTAAATTATTTAACATCTGTTCACCACGTTACAGTTAACAAATTACTGGATTAATTTTTATTTGTGGTTTTGGTTGTTTTAATAAAACAAAATGAACAAAATGAAATATTTGTTGGTTGTTTTGCAATTTGCAAGTTGATTAAACTGCCATAAGCTATTTTTAAAGGTAAAAAGTTTAATTATTATTTTTAAAGTATATACCCGTATGTGTATGAAAAAAATTGCATCAATTTAAGAAATTATTTTAAAATGTTAAATCATGTTTTTAAAGAAAATCGCTCGCAATCGAGACTTTTTATCAGGGACTGTTGCCGAATTTGCATAAGACTGCGAAGTTCTCAATACTTTCATGCCCCTTGTGACACATACATATATATTACGATTAAATCGCATATCACTTTATGCACATCTGGCAACACAATAGTCTTTGAAATTTTGCACCTTTAACGTGCAATATTGATTTTTGAGCCTACAAGCCGAATAAGACTCATTTGCTTGATCATTTGGTTTAATAATTTAATTTGAGAATTTTTTTTGTTTTGGAAAATGATATGGCAGGGCTGTTTCATGTGAGAGAGGTTATGGCACTGGGCTTGTCATCGAAGATAAAGAAGATAAGGTAACATCGAAAAAGTAATAAAACATTTTATCAATGACACATGCAACTTTTTCAAAGGGAAAAGCTCGGAGTTTTAGGAAAATCTTTTTAATTCGACAACAAATACGTTCTTCCGATATACAAAATTCAAGCCACCATTTAATTAATTTCGTTACCGGTAACTGGTTTACATGGAGGCCACTTGTTTTATATCTTGATGACAACCAATATTTAAATTTTTGGTTTAGTTTCCGTATGGGTTTTTTTTTTGCCTTTCTCAGGAAAGGAAACAAAATGTATCCTTAAATGCTGATATCATGGGTTGAAAATTTCTACAAATACATTCAACATTAAATTCTACTTACAGTAGAATTGGTAAGAAAAAACTAAACTAAGTTCGGCTAGGTTTCTTACTTTCTCACAGTTGCATCGCAGTAAGTGTGCGATGCTTTCAGTGCCTTTATATAGAACACTTTCGTGAAAAATTTTTTAACCCTTCAACTTTTAAAGGACTTATTTTCCCTGTGGTGCAACAAAGCAGCCATAGGTGGGCATATTACGAGTTAAAATGCTTTACGCATGTAAATACTCTATTGTTAGTCAATTTAAAGTTGAAAAGAGTTCTAGGGTTAATTTAAGTTTTTACTTATTTCTCATGTTCAAGTTGAATTACGATGAGTTTTGAGACCTATAAAAGAATTTGAAGGCATTTTTTTAGCACATATTAGCCCATTACATACCGGTTAAGGATTAGGTTAGGTTAGGTTGAAAAGAGGGGTAGTACATTGTGATTTAATCCATTGCGGATTACACTTATGTTTTTGTAGCATGTAGTGCACTCTTAGTGGGAGATGTTTGGGAGGAACGTAGCCAACAAAGAACCATTATTAATCTATCAAACTTAGCCAGTTTTCCTCGTCTGGGACCGTAAAATATGTCATGCCTGGTAATTTGCCCAGATAGAAGTTATACCTTCTGATCAATCCGACTGAATGCTGGACAGCGACGCAAGTAGTATTCAAGAGATTCATCATCTTCTTGAAAAGCTGCAGATGTTATATCATCAAGAACAAGGAGTGGACAGCGCTCCTAAAAGGTTTACTCAGTCTTTCTCCCTCCGCATCTATCAGCTCCCTACAGTTCGTTTGTGCTGAATAGTTTTCGAGTTTGTTTTTTGACTCAAAAATTAAAAGGGTGGTCTATAGTTGAGGGTATAATTATTCCACAAAAAATATTCCCCACAGGATTTTATATAAAATTACCGAACACACTCCACACCCAAAGTGTAACCGTAAATCAGAGAATGACAAAAGTATCGATTTAAGTACTTTTTGAATGTTGGCTGACAAACAAATATGAATGCGTGTAGCTAAAAGTAAAAAAACATGCAAAATGCAAACACACGCACTAATTTCAAACCAACTATGTTTATACATATTTTTTTTTAAATTATGCAGCACAAGCAACTATAACTAAAATTTATATACTCTGTCAGCTACAATTACACGCATGAGTATTAAAATACTCTGACTATTTATCGGCTAAACATGCTTATGTACAGTGCTATTTTATTTACTCACACACACACACATATGAAGCATGTTTTCAAACCGCCACACACACACGGATATGTTCTGTATTCCACGTGAAATTAAAACGTGCAGAATTGCCATAGAATTGTTCTTGGAAATGGGAATTTATAACAACAATTCTATGGCAATTCCGCACGTTGTAATTGCACGCGGAATACAGAACACACCCGACATACACAAATGATTTTATATGGTGGCGTATGATGAATAAATATCCCGGGTATCCCTGTATTTTTTTTTATACCCTGAGTATAAACATACGCTGAGACTGAAAGTATAAGAAAGAGTCAATTAGTTTTAGACGTGTTTTTTTATTTAGTTTTTCCCATAAACCAAGTAGAGATGCTTTTGTATGTTGGAATCGGCTGTAGTTAATTGATTGAGAGAAAATAGGTGAGTGTACACACTTTTTGTTCAACAATTAAGATTATGCACAGTTGCTAAAATTAAGACTAATTACTATATAAATATACTTTTTTGAGTACTCATTGTCATTCTGCGCATTTCAAGTTTTGAATGATTATTTTCTGGTGTTTGGGTTGATTTTAAACATTTGATATGCACATACATACATATATTCAGAGATCTATAGTAGAATTTTATAGCAAATATTTTTTAACAGGTTTTAAGACGGGAACATCACTCACGCTTTAGAGTTTATTTTGCTTCTTCTTTTGGAAATGCCAAAAAGACCCACAAAAATAATCTTAATAATTTTACATAAAATAATTTTCTTAAATCGATTCATTAATAACCCTGCTGACAAATGATCCAAACGTACTCGTCCTATGACTTGAGTAGTGTAAATGTCGTGTAAATGATTACTTTTCAAAATTTTTGCAATGTGTCGTCTTAATCTTCAGTCAATTTAGTTCGGACTCGGTGTAGTTTTTAGTAAACGACATTTAGTAAACGATTTTTAGGTAGCGCTCCTGTTGACTTAATGGTTAATTGGCAACCAGAATTTTGGCAGACAAATTAGGCTTAATTACATCAAGAAGAATCTGTATTGCTTTGAAGAACATAAACGTTGGCGCAGAGCTCATACTCATATTGATAGTCAATTTAAAGTTGAAAAGAGTTCTAGGGTTAATTTAAATTTTTACTTATATCTCATGTTCAAGTTGAATTACGATGAGTTCAGAGACTTATGAAAGAATTTTAAGGCATTTTTTTAAGCACATATTAGCCCATTAGAGGGGTAATACATTGTGATTTAATCCATTGCGGATTACACTTATGTTTTTGTAGCATTTAGTGCACTCTTAGAGGGAGATGTTTGGGAGGAACGTAGCCAACAAAGAACCATTATTAATCTATCAAACTTAGCCAGGTTAAGAATCTAGTTTTCTCTTCAGTTTTCGTCGTCTGAGACTGTCAAATATTTCATGCCTGGTAATTTGCCCACATAGAAGTTATACCTTCTGATCCGACTGAATGCTGGACAGCGACGCAAGTATAGGGTCCGCCATCTAACGTTTTTTTTCTACTAGTGCTTATTTCGTGAATGGTAACACTTAGCTCATGTCTGATTTGACAGATAATTAGTTTTATCCTTCCGCTGAACGAATATGGTTGTGTATACGCTTGAACAACGCTGGGAAATATTGCCTGCGATCGACTTACAGAAGATGCCGATTTTGACAAAAAAAATCATCTTTTCAGAAGAAGCTCATTTTGATCTTGGCGGGTATGTAAACAAGCAAAATTGTCGCATTTGGGGCACAGAAAACCCGCACGCATACATTGAAAAGCCAACGCACCCAAAACGAGTCACTGTTTGGTGCGGATTTTGGTCTAGAGGCATAATTGGGCCAATGAGCAAGGAGTGGCCGTTACAGTCAATGGCGATCGTTATCGGGCCATGTTGAACGAATTTTTGTTCACAAAAATTGAAGAGGAGGATATTGGCAACATTTGGTTTAAACAGGACAGCGCTACGTGCCACACAGGCGAACCTACACTCGATGTTTTGCGCCCTGTTTTCAAAAAAAAAAGTTATCTGGCGGACCCTTTAGTATTCAAAAGATTCATCATCTTCTTGAAAAGCTGCAGATGTTATATCATCATGAACAAGGAGTAGACAGCGCTCCTAAAAGGTTTACTCAGTCTTTCCCCCTCCGCATCTATCAGCTCCCTACAGTTCGTTTGTGCTGAATAGTTTTCGAGTTTGTTTTTTGACTCAAAAATTAAAAGGGTGGTCTATAGTTGAGGGTATAATTATTCCACAAAAAATATTCCCCACAGGATTTTATATAAAATTACCGAACACACTCCACACCCAAAGTGTAACCGTAAATCAGAGAATGACAAAAGTATCGATTTAAGTACTTTTTGAATGTTGGCCGACAAACAAGTATGAATGCGTGTAGCTAAAAGTAAAAAAACACGCAAAATGCAAACACACGCACTAATTTCAAACCAACTATGTTTATATACATTTTTTTGTAAATTATGCATCTCAAGCAACTATAACTAAAATTTATATACTCTGTCAGCTACAATCACACGCATGAGTATAAAAATACTCTGACTATTTATCGGCTAAAAATGCGTATGTACAGTGCTATTTTATTTACACACACACACACACATATGAAGCATGTTTTCAAACCGCCACACACACACGGGTATGTTCTGTATTCCACGTGAAATTAAAACGTGCAGAATTGCCATAGAATTGTTCTTGGAAATGGGAATTTATAACAACAATTCTATTGCGGGATACAGAACACACCCGACATACACAAATGATTTTATATGGTGGCGTATGATGAATAAATATCCCGGGTATCCCTGTATTTTTTTTTTTTTTTACTGATTAAACATTAATACCCTGAGTATAAACATACGCTGAGACTGAAAGTATAAGAAAGAGTCAATTAGTTTTAGACGTGTTTTTTTATTTAGTTTTTCCCATAAACCAAGTAGAGATGCTTTTGTATGTTGGAATCGGCTGTAGTTAATTGATTGAGAGAAAATAGGTGAGTGTACACACTTTTTGCTCAACAATTAAGATTATGCGCAGTTGCTAAAATTAAGACTAATTACTATATAAATATACTTTTTTGAGTACTCATTGTCATTCTGCGCATTTCAAGTTTTGAATGATTATTTTCTGGTGTTTGGGTTGATTTTAAACATTTGATATGCACATACATACATATATCCAGAGATCTATAGTAGAATTTGATAGTAAATATTTTTTAACAGGTTTTAAGACGGGAACATCACTCACGCTTTAGAGTTTATTTTGCTTCTTCTTTCGGAAATGCCAAAAAGACCCACAAAAATAATCTTAATAATTTTACATAAAATAATTTTCTTAAATCGATTCATTAATAACCCTGCGGAAAATTTGCTGACAAATGATCCAAACGTACTCGTTTTATGACTTGAGTAGTGTGCAATAGAAAAGGACATGTCGTGTAAATGATTACTTTTCAAAATTTTTGCAATGTGTCGTCTTAATCTTCAGTCTTTTTAGTTCGGACTCGGTGTAGTTTTTAGTAAACATTTAGTAAACGATTTTTAGGTAGCGCTCCTGTTGACTTAATGGTTAATTGGCAACCAGAATTTTGGCAGACAAATTTAGGCTTAAATTATGTCAAGAACATAAACGTTGTCGCAGAGCTCATACTCTCATAATCGTGTTACAGCCAGGCCTTTTATTGACTTGTATTTTCAGATGACATACGGAAAATACACTTAAAGGCATTTCTTTGCTGTTTTAAATTTTGAGTAACAACAAAACTTATCTAATATTTTCAAACGCTCATTGTTGATTGGCATATGTAGCAACAAAAATTGTTTGTTTAAATTAAATTCAAATAAAAAGTAAAAATTGCTTAATAAAATATTATTTTCTAAATTCAAAAGTAAACAAATTTTTAAGCGTAAAACTTTATATATAAAAAAAATCTACGCTATTGCTAATATAAATTGCTGGTATTAAATTTATGGTATATTTTGTAAGGTGTGTTATGATTTGATGTCAACGCAACAACAAAGTGCTTTAAAATTATTAAAAAAAAAAAAAAACATTTAAAGAAATAAAAATAAAAAACAAATAAAAATTGTTTGTCAAGCATAAGAATAAGAAAACAAAGAAAAAATTAAATTGTTATAAAAACAAAAAACATAAGAAGACATTAAAAAAATATGTTTGTTTTTTTTAGAAATTTGGCATACCGCAGCGGCTGCAGCAACAGCGGTGGCGCGTGATTGCGCCGCTTTTAATTGTGCCTGTAGGTGCAAGGGAGGATGAAAATAGCGGCAGGGATCACGTGTGCATCTACCCTTTACGGCGTCCATGCACACCGTAATGGAACCATCATCGTGTCTGGCAACACTCTCCAGCGGATGTGCAAAACGACATTCAGATTCGGCACGTTTGCAAGCACCGCGCAAAAATTCACGACAAACCTATTAAAAGTTTTTCGTAAACATTTTTTTGCATTTTTTTTTCGTTTAGCAAACAGCGTTGTTTTTTTTTAATTTATGTAGCATATTTTAAGGCAGCAACAGCAGTGTTTTTTGATATTTATTTGTAGTTGTAGTAGTTGGTGTAATTTTTGTAGCTCATGGTGTTTGATTTTTTTTTATTATTTTTTATTAGATTTTGATTTTTGTTTGTTTTTGGTGGTTTTTCACATGGACGCAGGATAACAAATGGAACAAGGTAATTTTCAAGTAAACAAATGGTTTTGTTTTTTTTTTCAAGAAAAAAATAAAAAAGAAAATTTTGTTTTAAATTTTTGTATTGTTTTTAAGGATTTTAATTATTGTTTGCAACAGTGGTTAATTATTTTGCTGTTTTTGTCAAATTAGCTTTTTAAACATGTGTCAGTCAACGTTGGGGATTTGCAAAACTTTTGCATGCCAAATTTTTGTTAGAATTTTAAGCTTTTTGCCGGCTTTTGGAGATCTATTATTGTTTAATTGCATGACATTCGATTAGTGCTTTCAACATAAAACATTTAACAGAAAAATAACAACAAATTAAATAGTTTTAAGGTCCTTGGAAAATGCAAGTTTTAGTAAATAAAAAAAATGTTATCGGAGGAAAATAACAACAACAAATTGTTAAAATAAGGCTTAACGAAAAAAAAATAATACAATAGTACGTATTTAATTAAACAGTTTGGGAATTTATTAAGACAGAAACCAATTGGCCCTTGTTGGCTATGGAATTCGTGTAGAGTTTGGAAAGTTTTGTGAGAGTTGGTAAAAATTTATTAAATTTTCGTTGGTGTGCTTTCGCTAGAAATTCTTTTATAAAAGTTTTTCGCGCCATCTTTTTATGTTGCTCTGTTAAAGCTTTATTGAAAAGTTTTATATCTATTCGCTAGACTGTAGACTTTTTCTAAAAGCTTTTCTGGAGATCTTCTATGCATATTTATTAAAGCCTTCTTCAAAAGCTTTACAAGGTTCTAGTTGCAAGGATTTTTGTAAAATCATTTGATTTATATGCATATATAAATTTATTTTTATTTTTTTTATTGCAATTATGCCCAAGTAATGTGCAAACTGTGGCAGCTTTCTTTGCAAAGAAACAAGAACAAATTGTAAGGGCTTTCAAAGCTCTGTTTGCCTCATATGTGTATATTGCCATATTTTCGCTAGAGGTTCTATCTGTATTCATTTGAAAAGCTTTTGTGAAAGCTTTCCTGGAGAGATTCTGTGTGCCGGAGGCTTAAGTATACAACACTTTGATACATATATGTATGTATGTATGTAAATACATTTTAATGCAAAGCATTTTTAGCAACGTTTTTGTTTAACTCTAAGCTTTTATGCTTCATAATATATGTATATACATAAATATTGTAAGCCTTTTTTAAAAAGGTTTCCTTAAAGCTTTTTATATATTTATTTTTTTTTCTCTTTTGTTTTATTATAAGATTTGTTTAAAGCTTTCTCAAAGCGGAAGTAATAAAAATTTTATATGCGCTCTGGTCTCTGTTTCAAAAAGAGCTTTGATAAATCTTTAATAAAATCTAGGGCATTCAAGAAATTTATTATTCGACATATTGTCATAATTATATTATAAGTGAAATTTATTTGCTGGTGGTTAAGCGATGTCTATATGCAGTTCTCTCAAAATCTAGGGCTTTAAAAAAAGTTGCTCACCAAAATATTTTTAATATAATTGAAAAAAAAAGCTTCCCAATTCAAATACCTAACATGTACTTTGCAAAGTGAAATTTTAAAAGCTTCAAAGCTTGGACATTTTCCTACAAACGACAGCTGCCGATACCAAGCGCTAGCGCAGGATATAAATAACCGAGCTTGCCTTTCAGATATTAATAATAATAAAAATAAATGCAAAAACTTTTTAAAAGTTTTATGCTAAGCTTTTGATTTAAAATAAAACCCTATGAAAAAAAACCAAAGTGTTTAATTGTGAAAATTAAAATATACTGGGTGTTAAAAATTTTGTGAATTTTTCTTAATTTACATTTATTTTCTATGGTTTTTCTCTAGCAAAAGCTTTGCAAAACTTTAGATGATCTTAAGTTAAAAATTAAATGAAAACTTTAGGAAAAACAAAAATCAAGTAAAAAAATGAGCTTTTCTAAAGCAACTGGGTACTGAAAGGAAATTAAATTAAATGAAACGAATTATTTAATTGAAAATATAATAATAATATGACAAACTCCAATTGGTTTTTTTTATTATTGTAGAAGAAGTAAAAAATTATGTTGTTCCCTTAATTCCGAACAAAAGAAAAACTAATACGAATGTGTGAATTTACTTATTTTTTTAAGAATTAAAAAACTTTTATAATATTAAATTGCCGTAAGTAAGACACTAAATTAAAAATAAAAATCATAGTAATATAAATAATTGAAATTCTTTAAAAAAAAAACTTTCTGGTATAAAAGCTTAACATTTTTGTTAATTGAAAATAAAGAAATAATAATAATTTCGTTTTAAAACATACTCTTAAGAAATTAGAAACTTATATACAATATTTTTTTATTTTATTTTTTATTTTTTTTTGCTTGTCTTTTCAGTTAATAAAAATAACACAACACAACAGAGTTTAATCGAACGCAATATAAATGAAAACTTATACAAAAACATGCTGTTTCATTAAGTTTTATTCAGTTTTTTAACTTTATCTTACACAAAAAAAAAAAGAATTAATTATTGATTAATACGAAATTATAAAACGAAACTCAATCATTGAATAGTTAAAGAGAAGAAATTTTAATAGAAAGTTTAAAACGAACATTTGAGAACATGCTGGCAATAAAACGAAACTTACCTCTAATCGATCGGAACGTGGTATTTTCTGTTGGGCCACCTGCACCGCTTGCGGTACAACCGGTCCCAATTGTGAGACAGCTGTAGGATCAGGACCCAATAAGGCAGGCACTAAATGACCGGGTGCAAAATATGGACTGTATGTGTTAGCAGGTATGCCAGTTAAATAAGGATTTGTGGCCTAAAAAAAGCAAGAGTAAAAGACAAAAGACATAGAGATTATTATCAAAAAAAAAAAAAAAAAAAAAAAAAAAAAAAAAAAAAAAAAAACTAAAGTAAACCTTAAAAATTGCTTTAAATTTTATCACTTAAAATTAAATTTAACTTATAAACAAATGCCACATTGTTTGGCAAACTATTGTTTGTGTCCCCGCCTCCAGGTACACGATTTTGCTCTTTATAAAGGTGTGAACAAAAGGCGCCAAGTTAACAGCATCAGTTAACAACTTTATTGTTTTTCATAACAATTATTTTTATTATAACACGCATAATAATTATATTTATGATTATTGAACCGACGCTATAGCCTGTGCAATTCTCCCTCTTTCACTTCTCGATTTCATCATTAATAAGAAGAAAAAAAAAGTAAAAATTATAACAAAAATCTATTGTGTTGTTTAATAAAACTCAACCATTCCATTTATAACTGTAACATATTTTTGTATTATGAGAATTCCTCGGTAGTTTAAGCAACTCTTTAACAAAACGACAGCAGAAATAACAATAATAAAAAAACGAATTAAATAATATATAAAACAGCGGTGGTTTTGATTCACCTTAATCCCATGACCTTACATTGTAAATACGGCTCTTTCTACTTTTGTCATACATACTCGTAACTGTGTAACAGAAAATCAAAACAGTGAGTGCGAAAATAAAGCAAATATCACTGTCACTCATTTCATTTATTACATGTCATAAAATTTGGAAAGAAATTTTAACTTAAGCAAAAGCTTTTGGAAATACATTTTTGTAAACAATTTTCTATCAAGAAATTATGTTAAAAGCAGCAAGCAAATTAAAGGAAAAATTTTAATGAAGAATATGCACTCATCAGCAGACCTCAAACAAAAAAATAAATTCAGAAAAGCTAAAAAGCTTCGTATGCTTATTGAAAATTTCACAAAATGTTACTCACGTTGCTTAACCCACAGCAAACAAAAATTATTATTTTTATGATATGATTAGGGCCAAAACTCGTATTGCTCTGTAAGACAAATTACTGGTAATAATTTTTAAGGAACATTTAACACCAAACTTAATTGTAAATATTCTGACAAACTCTAGTAGAACGGAACAACTAGCTGCTTTCGAAGGTCACTGCACCTTCATCATCGGCCTGCTTGTGTTTGGTCCAGTGTGTGTGGTGTCAGTTGATGCTTTATGCAAATGGAATATGTGAATTGCTGAAAGCTTTTTTTTTTGGAATTAAAGCTCAACTTTACCATGTAAAGGACATACTTTTTATTTCTATAAATTTTATCATAAAGAACAACTTATCTGTGAAGAATATATGTATAAAAAATTTAAATGCAATAATTTTTCTACAACGACAAATTTCTATGAAAAAAACATAAAGCGCGTTTTTTAGTGTGTCTCAATTTTGAGTTGGCATTACTGCTTTATTTGAGCACCCATTTAACAGCTGATAGTTGCCTTTTGTTCAGTTGGCTTTGAAATTTCATTATGAATCGACTTACACCAGAGCAACGCGTGCAAATTGTTGGAATTTTTAATAAAAATAATTGTTATAAACTCATTGTGCACTTCCGATGAAGCCCATTTCTGGTTGAATGGGTACGTAAATAAGCAAAATTGTCGTTGAGGAGAATTTGCAAGCTTTTGTTGAAACACCATCGCATCCACAGAAAATTGTTGTTTGATGAGCTTTATGGGCTGGCGGAGTCATTGGCCCATATGTCTTCAAAAAAGATGATGGTCTGAATGTTTTTGTCAATATTAATTTCATAAAATTTTCTTTCCCATAAAGCCCATTTCATTGATATTAAAAAGATATTTCCTTGTTTTATTATGATTTATACTTATGTCACTCTATAAAAAAAACACCCTTTATTAACTAATCACACACTCTAATTTGCCTAAACAAAATTTATCACATGCTATAATTTCACTGCAAAGAAGGTTGGACACATGGGCTATTTTATCTATCACATGCGTTATTATTTTCTGTAAAGAAAATTAATCACTTCATGGCTTTAATAATTTATATAAAAGCATAGTGGTTTTGTGCAATAATTTTCCTAAGGAAAATATATCATGTGCGATAGTTTTTCGAGGGTGGCGTTGGCTGAAGTAGTTAGCACGTTGACTACCAAAACGAAGGCCCTGGGTTCGAGCCCGGGCTCCTAGAGTCATTAAAATAACAACAGCACGAATTTTTTTTGCTGTGCATTAGTGTCCCTTCATATCAGTTGCTGTAGAAAAGTTCAAGTGATGAAGGCATTGACACTGGTCACTGAACTACACCGGCTTCAGCGGTTACTAATCCTACTGTAACATCAGAGCGCCCTCCTTCGTCGGTATTGTGTAGCAGAATCATCGGCGAAGTAAAATAACCAATAAAATGGCTACTAAACATAGCTTCGAAAACTTTAATACGCCTCATTGACACTAGGGGCGTTGCAACAATGCATTATTAAAAATGTGCAAAAAGGCAGAGTTGTAAAAGAATGAAGCTTTCTTCTATTTATTCCTTCAGCACATGTATTCTCTATCACTATCCCTTTCCTAAAGAAGGTAAAACCTAGTAATAGTAGTAGGTATTCATTGCCATTGCCTGAGTGTTACTTCTCTTAGGAAAAAAAGAAAGAAAGCTTATTATATGCAATATTTTATCTGTAAAGTTGCACACTTATTGTATAGAGCGTCAATCTTGACTTTATTAGAATTGCTTATCCATCGCATGCTCTTCCCCACGGGTCCTTTAAATCAATAATTTATTTTGATTAGGCTTCTCGAAGTCAAATGAGTCTCAGACACCAACATTATATCTATATTCTTTTCCGAAAGGAAATGCTCAAGTTCATTTATATGTTGGCAAATGCCGTTTGCGTTCCAGAAACATATTTTTAACGTGTTCGCGGCTCGTTAGGTAATGCTTAAAACAGTGTATTCTGCATGCGCAGCATTTCTTGCATCAAGCTAGTCATATTTGTAGTAAAGTTGTTTATAGTTTGCACCAGATTATCAATAGTTGCTTCAAGGCGACTGAAATTAAATCTTGTGTTAGCATTTGTTGAATTACTTGGTGGTAACACTTTTTGCATGGGAATATAATTGATCTTCATAGCGCAGCATACGATACATGTGTAGTGATTGGTTGGGCCATTGGCGGAGTAAGTTTGAGCTAGAGTTATTTTTGGCTTATTATCTGCTTAATGAAGGAGTACACAGGACATTCTCTGTAGTTAGCAGTGTGATTACCTCCACAATTACTGCAATTTTTGGCTTATTGCAACCGTGTAATTCACCGCACACAACGCAAACAGTAGGTAAATTTGCAATAAGTTTTTGTGTGGCCATATTCTTAATAATTATGGCACTGTACGGGTCCTGAACACTTATGTGGTTCTTCAACTGTAATTTTTCGTTATGAGGGATATTTTAAATTATAAATTGGATGGGTCTCATTTCTTCTTAATTTCATATCATTTGGCTGAAGTTCAACGCGAAATAGAGGTTGGGCGATCTTCTCCCTATTTATTATATTAGATAAATTTTTTAAAAGAATTCAATAAGAATTGAAATTACTGAACTTAAGCCCGACTAAGAAATTATTTCTGATGAAAATTCACTATAGTTCAACTAAACATTTAAAATTGTTTCACATAAATTTTGTACCTTAAATCCCTGCATCTTTTATTTCTTCGGGAACAACATAAGAATCTATGCCCTTTAATACGATCTGCAGGCCTTTAGAACTCTTAAGGTGTTTTATTTTTTTTTTTTAAATTTCATAACAATTTTTTCTTCATATATTTGAATTTCTGTTTCATCAATGTTACCACGTTTTATTGGAACAATGTTTATTGGTGAAATGTCTCACCAATTGCCGAGATTAATTTTTCAATAAGAAGAAGCACTAGCCAACGGTGATGTTAACGAATCACTACTTGGCATTGGAGTAAGCGAAGTTGATCGCTCGCGAAAAAGTGGCTTTGCTGTTAGAAAGGACTATCATTAGATCTTTTATTTTTATTGTTTGCATTAAGAGTTTCAGAACTCACAGTAACAAAAGCATTTCTGCCGTTAGAACTCACTTCAGCATTTTTTGTTTTTTATGTACTCATATAGAGTATTTCTCAATGTCTCTTTGTTTTCGGTTTTTATAGCTATGCTATTTATGTCACGACACAAAAGCTAGGACGTGATAATAATCGATACTATTACAGTTATAAATTAATTTTTTTGATTTATTTGTACTTAAAGCCAGAGTACGAAAATAAACGGAATAAATTGTTTAATTTTGTTTTGTTTCGTTCTTTGAAGTGAGTGAAACAAAACAAAACAAAAACAATGAAAAGGATTGCTCAATTTGCTTTTGTATTGTTTTTGCACATGAGCACAAACCAAAGAACATAGCTGATTGGCTGTAAGCCGACTAACAGCCGCCGCCGGCCACAAACAATACATTAATGTAATCGTACTGCCGCTAGAAAAGAAAATAATGGGAAATAAATGGAAACGTTTTGAAATATTTGCGACGAATTTTACATCATCATATAATATAATTTTATTGCATTGTTATTTAAGATATTAAGTGCCATTATTACAACTTGCCGATAGTTAAAGGATAAAAAGCTTTGCATCATTACAACTTCAATTTTGGTTTGTTTTTATTATAAATAATAATAATATTTAATGGATAAAAAAAATAATAAATGAAGGTTTTATAATGCTAAGCCATTTATCCGTCCGACAAAATATTGCCTTTAGCTATCGGCAAGTTGTAATAATGGCCCTAAGTTTATTTAATATAGCTAAGCAGCATAGCTATAACAGACAGACACCTCTCCTCTTTTTCTGACTATGTAAAAAATATTAGTAAGACAAATAAAGCTTATTTACGAATATTATGTACAATGTACATACATATATAAAAAAAAGTCCGCTAAGACTTCTGTTCAATATTAAAAAATTAAATAAATTAATTAAAAGTCATGACATGCAGCAATTTTTTAAGAAAGACCTTTATCATATCGAGCAATAACCGACATATTTTTTTTACTTCGCTTTATGATGAAAATCTGCGACCTGTCATTGCAAATAATCGAATTTCGTCAAAAAATTAAGCTCTAAAATTATGTCGTTTAAGCTTTCTTTTTTGTTTGAAGGTTATGGCACAATATGAAATTATTTTCTAAAGAATATTTATCTTATAAAGGCAATTTTGGAAAAATTTACTTTTATCGCATAACATAATTTTTTTTAAAGAAACCTTCTCTTTAATAGAAATTTATAAAAAAGATATTATTACTAAAATTTTTAGTGTTTGCTCTATTTCCTCCTTCACTGTTTCTACGTTTATTTGCCGTGTATATTTTAATAATATTTACTTTTTGTTGGTTCTCTTCATTCATATTTTCCACCATGTTTAACCACAACTATTAACCCATATTGTTGCTCTGGAATAAAATGTATGAATAAAATATTATAATGCGGATGTTGGGTGTGTTGAATGAATTAATGAAAATGAATCAAGAACAACAAGATAAAAATAAAATTAAAACGCAGTTATTTTGCACATCCACTTGGTTTGGCAATTCCAACCAAAAGGAGTTTCCATTGCAGCCCAGGCAGCACAACTGGCTGCAGCAACGGTAGAAGCAGAAGCATGAGGAAACCCAAACTCACGATTAACAAAAGAAGAATTTTTCGCGCACGTTTTTTTTTTTAATTTTGCATCCAACTCTACAAAATACATAAATTACGAGTTTGAATAACATCTTATTCGCCTCTGTGATCTATTTGGAATCCACTTTTCCATTTATCCTTATTCTGTTTCCATTACGTTATCTTCCTTTTAGTTGGCCTGGCGTGGACTGAAATGCATACTTTGCGGGTGGTTGAATGTTCGTTAGACGCTTAGTCACTCAGAAGTACATTTCCATGCTGCTAAATGTCAAATCTTTTACTATCACTAGTTTTGTTTCTTTTACATATTTTCGGGTTAACATATTTTAAGCCAAAAAAAAATTTATTTCCACAAAAAATTGCTTTGTAAAGATGTGATTATTACATTTATCTCATAAATATTCATATTTTGGTTAGGAAGACAAGTTTAAATTTTTTTTACTACCATGATGTTAACGGAGATGATGATTTTCCGCAGTATGTGTCATGAAAAACACTTCTCTTTTTTTTTTTTGGAAAAGCGTTTTTGACAGAAAACCGGAAGTGCAAGCGAATCAGACAGTCTTCTGGTGGTTTATACATTTTATGTTTAAAAAAAACTTAAAAAATATTTTGTAATTAATACTAAAGTGGTAATTTGTATTCTAACTAAATAATATTAACTTCTTAAGGAAAATTTATAACACTGATATTTTTATGTAAAGAGATTATATCGCATACTACATTTTCATAAAGAAACTTTGCCGTAGCCGATGTCTAAAGAAATTTTATAGCATGCGAAAAATTTTCTAAGAATGCAATAATTTTTCTAAAAAAATACTATATCTCATGCTGTAATTTGTCTAATATAATTTTATCGCAAGCGATATTTTTTGATAGTAAGCAAAAACTTGTATAGAGAAACTTTATCGCATGCAATAATTTTTCTAAAGAAAATGTATCGCATGCAATCATTTTTCGAAAGATATTTTATCGCATGTAATAACTTTTCTAAGGAAACTTTTAAGTTCTTGCTAAAAGCTTAATCCCGTGCAATAGTCGTTCTAAAGAAACTTTGTCGAATGCGAACATTAAAAAAAAGGAAATTTATAGGTATTTGTAAAAAAGCGAATATTCGTTTCAAAAAACACTTTTTCCATACAAATTTCAAAACGCCAAAGTCGGTTGTATTAATAAAATCTACCCTTTATTTTATCTGGCAAATTTTTATAAGAATCTGGACAAATTTTTCTAAAGCATCACGAAATAACTTTCAGTAAAAAAACTTAATTTCATGCGATAAATTTTCTATAGCACGGGTTGATTTTTCTAATTGAACTTTTCTAAAAAAATGTAGTTCTTGTAAAGAAACTTTATCGCATACAATAAATAGTTCTTCTAAAAAAGCTTTATCGGAAGCGTTAGTTTTTCTGAAGAAACTCTATCCCATACGAATATTGTTTTAACAGGAACCTTATCACATCCGATACATTTTCAAAAGAACTTTTATAACAAGCGATAATTTTTTTAAAGGAACTTAGTCGCATGACTTAACTTTGGTAAAAAAAAAGTTCTTGGCATTCAATAAATTTTTTCAAGAAACTTTATTGCAGCGTTATTTTTTCTAAGAAAAAAAATTGTTCTTGTAAAGAAAGCAATAGTTTTTCTAAAGAAATTTTATTGCATGCGAACATTTTTTTAAAACGAACTTTATCACATAAGATAAGTTTTCAAAATAATCTTCATAGCAAGCAATAATTTTTCCAAAGGAACTTTGTCGCATGAGATAAATTTTGGTAAAAAAAAAATTTTTGACATTCGATAAATTTTATTAAGAAACTTCGCATGGGATAGTTTTTTCTAACTAAATGTAATTGCAGCCATAAATTTTCTAAAAAAATTAAGTTCTTGTAAAGAAACTTTATCGCATGCAATATTTTTTCTAAAAAAGCTTTATCGGGAGCGTTTAGTTTTATACAGAAACTTTATTGCATGCGAAATATTTTTTAAAAGGAACTTTATCACATCCGATAAATTTTCAAGAGAATCTTAATCGCATGTGATTACTTTTTTAAAGGGGATAACGTTTGGTAAAAGTTAATAGCATGAGATAAATATCTTAGAGAAACTTAAACACATGCAATAATTTTTCTAGAGGTTTAATTAAACTTTATCGCATAAAATTACTTTTTTGAAGAAACTTAATGCATGCGATAGTTTTTCTAAAGAATCTGTAGCGGATGCCAAAAATTCTCATTTATAAAGACAGATTTTGTAAAGAAATTATTACATGTGATAAATATTCCAAAGATACTTTCTCACATGCGATAATTATTCTAGATGATTATTAGAAATTATTTTTCTAATTCAATTTTATCACCTGCATTTTATTTTTCTTAAGAAAAAGAAATCACAGGCGAAAAATTCGCTACAAATTTTATATGTTATAAAAAGAATTATCGCATGCAATAAATTTTTTTACAAAAATTATTAACTGTAATAAATTTACTATATAAACTTTATTAAATACGATAGAGTTTCTAAAGAAAACTTTATCACAGTGATAATAAAAAATATTAAAAGTGATAACTTTCCTCTCAGAAATAATCTCTTATCTGAAGTTTTAGGGTTTATTTTTTAAAAAAAACTAAAACGTACATGTGTTATTTTTGCACTTACCACTTGTGGCACTTGTCCTGGTATAACTGGCTGTCCTGGTGCAATACCCATCTGTTGCATTAGTGCATTTTTCAAGGCAAGATGATTACGGCCATTTATCAACAATTGATCCTTCAAATGTTGTGGAGGATGAAAATATTTGCAAGGCGGTTTATCACGATTACAACGACCCTTTAAATATATAAAACAAAACAACAAAACCATTTCGTTAATTTTATTTAAGACATTTTATATTTATTTATTAAAAAAAAAGAACGAAAATGAACAGACAAAATAACATTAGACTTCCTTCTAAGGTAGCCATGATAATAAACCCAAAGCAGCATTTTGGAAAGCGAAACTTGAGCTGAAAAAAAACGCAAGACTATAAATAAATTCTCACTGCTGAGCCAACAGGACAACAGATAATGCTTTTTCTTAAGATTTTACATTGGAGCTTTCCTGCTTCGATCGAACTCTTAGAAAAAGTTGTAGCAGCAGAAATATATAGTATGTGTGTGTGTATGTAAGTGCATCCTTTAAAGCTGCTAAATTGTATCCTTAAACAACTAAATAAAATGAACAACAGTAAATTCCTTGTTTGCAAAACTCTGGCATTGTTTTCATTTGTGTGTACTTTTTCTTCATTTGCTTTTGTTTATTGTACGATGAGTATGTGATAATTCCAACTCCAACAAGGACTACTCACTCTACCACGTTTATTTTATTTTTTATATTTGTAATTTAGAGTGCTGCTAACTTGTGTTAGTGCTCATATATGTACATTAATTTTTATATTTGTATATACATATGGATGTGTCTTTTAGGTGATGTCATTTGTCTCTATTGTTACTTTTGTAGTTTATAAAAATATGTTTGGCTCGTTTTGTTTTATACATAGTTTGAAGTGTAAACGTGGTCTGCTTGCTTATGAGCTTATACGGTTTTAGAGGCGAAGCCATTGTCTCAGAATAATGTTGAATTTAAAAATATATTAAGTTTACTGTCACTGATTCAGACACCCTACTTTAACTTTCAAAAAGAGACGAAAATTTGTAAAATTTATAATTTTTCTTAAAAAATTTTGTTTAGGTGTTCATTATTTTTGAGTAAATTAACTATTGTCATAATTTCAATTCAAAAGTTGTAACACCGTGAACAATTTCTAAACAAAAATATAATAAAAATTCCATAGAACACTTACTGGCTTACTCATAGAAAATATTTCTGTTTAATAAGAGGTTTATTAAACCTTTTATAAAATCAAAATCATCACGTACATGATTTTTCAATAGAAAATTTATCACGCTTGTTATAAAAATACATATATTTATAATGGTTATAATTTTTCTACTGAAAATTTATCACGGTTTTAATTTTTTCAAAGAAAATCTAAAAGAGTGATAATGTAACTATAGATAATTTAACAGTGATAGCTTTTCTATAAAATGTATCACGCTACTACTTGTATAACTTGAATGTAAAAAATGTGTTCCCAAAAAGTTTTCTGGACAAATTTTTCTGCACATAACATTTATCACGGACATAATTTTACTATAGAAAATTCATTAACCTGATAGTTAAAAAAAATGTATCACTGTAATAATTTTTCTACTGGAAAATTATCACGGTTTTAAATTTTTTTGTGGAAAATCTATAATGGTCTTAATGCTAATCTAGATAATTTTTCTATAGAAAATTTATCGCGGTGATAAGTTTACAAAAAAAGAATATATTAAGGTATATTAACTAGACAAAATATACTAGACAAAATATAACACGATGATATTTCTTTTAGAGAAATTTCTTCAGGGTATTTTGAAATTTTGATTTAATTTGATATTAAATAAATAAAATAATAAATATATGAATAAATTTATAAATAAATAAATAAACAAATAAATAACAAATACATAAATCAATTAATAAATAAATAAATAAAATAAATATTTAATTTTACTATATGGAGTTTATCATGATAACACTTTTCCTATAGAAAATTTAGATAGAACATAAAGGGTGTTTTTAGTTAAGCATAACTGTCTAACTTGCTTTCATACTAATGAAATATGTGGGACTTTTTTTTTTCAGTGTACTCCGGCGAGTCACCAGACCAACGTTTACAAAGCGTGGAAATATATTTATAATGGAGATGATATTTCAATAGAAAATTGTGTCCAGGAAAACTAATGAATTAGTCCTTGTAGGGAAAAATTTCCCACGGTGATATTTTTGCCACACAAACTTTGTCAGGGTATTCCGAATTTAGCAAGGCCTTATGTTCCGACTAGAATAATAGTTCAGGATTAAGCGGAAATTGAGGAGAGTAATAATAATTCAAAAGAAACAGTTATCATTTTGATATAGAAAATTACTAGCGGTGATAATTTTCTTTTGAATACTTGTTCATAAGTAGTTAGCCAAAGAAAGTTTGCTAAAGTGATTTTTTTACAACAAAACTTCTACGTTATTCGGGAGGGTTCTTTTTAGAAAAAATTTGGTGATAATTTTTCCAAAGAAAATTTATTACAGTAATAATTTTTCTAAATAAAGGAAGATATTTATAAAAAAAAACAATTTATCACATTGATAATTTTTCTAAAGGAAATAATTAAAAGATTTTTGCAAAAAAAATTATCACCGTAGCAAATTTTCTTTAGAAAAACTATCACTGTGATATTTTTTTACTAATTTTTTCTAGATCAAATTTTTTTGAATAAAATTAATCACATTTATAATTTTTCTAAAGAAAATAGTTTGAAGGTTTTTGCAAAAAAACTATCACCGTAGCAAATTTTCTTTACTATCACTGTGATAATTTTTTAATTTTTTCCAGATCATTTTTTTTAAATTAAATTCATCACATTTATACTTTTTCTAAAGAAAATAATTAAAAGGTTTTTGCAAAAAAAAAATATCACCGTAGCAAAATTTATTTAGAAAAACTATCACTGTGATATTTTTTTATTAATTTTTTCTAGATCAAATTTTTTTAAATTAAATTCATCACATTTATAATTTTTCTAAAGAAAATAATTTGAAGGTTTTTGCAAAAAAAAACTATCACCGTAGCAAATTTTCTTTAGAAAAACTATCACTGTGATATTTTTTAATTTTTTTTCCAGATTCAGTTTTTTTATAATAAAATTTATCACAGTGATAATTTTTGTAAAGAAAATAATTACAAGGTTATTGTAAAAAAAACTATCACCGTAGTAAATTTTCTTAAGGGAAGCTATCACTGTGATAATTTTTTTAAATTTTTTCTAGATAAATTTTTTTTTAATAATATTTGTCACAGTGATAATTTTTGTAAAGAAAATAATTACAAGGTCAGTTTTTTTAATAATATTTGTAACAGTGATGATTTTTGTAAAGAAAATAATTACAAGTTTTTTTTTCTAAAAAACCTATCACCGTAGTAAATTTTCTTTAGAAAAACTATCGCTTTGATAATTTTTTTTTATTATTTCTTGATCCTATTTTTTAAAAATAAAATTTATGACAGTGATAATTTATCTAGAGAAATTTTATCAGAGCGATATTTTATAGAAAAAGTTATCACAATGATAACTTTTCTAGAAAAGGTTTAATACAGTGATAAATTTTCTAGAAAAAGTTATCACTATGATAACTTGCAATGGTGTTCTTTTTTCTAGTGAAAATTTACCACGATTTCTTAACAGTATTAAATTAATTTCTCGAAATAAAATTTGCTTCTTAAAAAAATTTAACACAAATTTAAATTTAATATCTTTCTAGAGAGGAATATATTGCACTGATAATTTTTCTCATAGAAAATTTCTTACTTTGATGATGTTTCTACAGATAAATTATCACAGTGATAATTTTTCTGGGTTTCCATTTAAAGCTTTCAGCGTGATAACTGTTCCCCAGCATTTAAGTTTTAAAATTCCTAAGAAAAATATTTCGTTAGATATTCGTTGTTGCTCAGTGGAATTTTTTTTTGTCAGGTACTTAAGTTGTATTCCAACAAATACATATTTTTATTGTGCGCACTTTTTATTCTCATTATATGTGTACGTAAGTTCGTTAGTTATTTGTAGCGTTTCGAGCACATATATTTTTTTATCATTTAAAGTTTTAGTTTTAGTGCCACTAACTTGCTAACTAAGTGAGTGTGTTTGTAAGCAGGGAAAAAGTTATCCTTTGAGCTTTAAGCACATAAATTATCACTTAATAAATTACATTAGTAAGCGAAATACTGCGACTACTACTACTACCACTACTACTACAACAGCAACTTCTTGCATACAATGAAAGAAGCACACTCCAGCACTTACACGTGCCTGTGTTTCTGTGTTTTTAATAATATTATGGCCAGATTTCAACAATTTTCTTTTACCCTATTTTTTATATTATATTTGCAGAATAACTTGAATTTCTTAGATTTAATACTAGTTCAAGGAATTGTCTTTTAGGAAGCGTTTAATTTGAAATGAAATATTCAAGTCTTTGGCAAGTTTGTGAAATTCCAATAAGCTTAAATCATAAAAATATTTTAGATTTATAAAAGCAAAAAAATATAAGCACTAAGAAAATAAAAAACTTTAACTTCGAAAAGTAATTTAAGGACATTATATCATCTCCAACAAAAATCTCATACACATTGTTCAAATCTTTTAATAAGTGCTTGTAAGAGTTTTTGTATTATTTTAAGCTTTTAAAAGCCTTCTCTAGAAAATTTTATTAGATATTGTAACTCTTAATACATTATTTTTAGTTTAAAAGTATATTTTCTTTTAATGGGATATTAAATGTATAAGAATGCTCTTCTTAGTCATTTCTTTGCATTTTTCATAAGATTAGCTACATTTTTTTTGAGCAAGAAACAATGTAAGAATGGACGGCAGAAATGCAGCTGATAAGGGGAAAAAAGACGTATTTTGTATTTACATTCCATACAAATCAAATAAAACATTTTTCAACATTTAACACTTAACTTATCAGCAGCGAGCAAAAAAATAAACTTTAGCTATTTTTTATGTTAAGTTTTTCCTCCCACTTATTTTTTGCAAAAGAAAAATATAGTAAAAATGTGCACCAATTTTCTTATAAAATTTTTTCGCTCTTTTAGATTGCATGCACAAGAAATAGATTTTAAAGGCCAGTTGTTGAGAATGCAAGATGATATTTAAATTAAGGGGACCAGAGTGAAAATATTATAATTCAGTTTTAGCAGAAGCTTTTGCTAATACTTTTCTTGGAGGAAATATTTCTCTTGGTAATAGTTGGGGAAAGCTTTTTACGCAATCTGCGTTAACTGCTTTGCAACTTTAACATAGCTTAACTGTTTTTACAGCTTTTGCAAACGCTTTTCTTTATACAGATTAATGAGAAATGTTTCTTTGAGGTTTCTTTTGATTGTCTGAAATCGCCTTTCTCACACTACAAATGCGCTGCGCTTATGAGCTTATTAAGCTTTCGCAATACAAAATTTGTTAAAAGCTTTAGCTTATATAAAATTAATTCAATAAAATTATAGTTTTTTTGTATAATAGTTATTGACATAATACTTGTTCTATAGAAAATTGTTTATGCCAATAATTTCTCTTAAAAATATATTATCACGATGATACGAGTAATTTTCCTTAGAAAATTTATTATGGTGATAGTCTAAAGCTTTATTACAATGAGTTAAAGTAATTCTCTAAGCCAGCTATGTCAAAGTACACATACTCTCAGCTTTGAAAGCTCTTGAATTTGTTCTTGTTTCTTTGCAAAGTAAGAGCAAGCATAGTTGGTTGTTCTGTTGTTGTTCTGGCTGTTGTGCTCTCGTCGGTGTGAAAGCACAAAAGCTCTTTTGTAAAAGTTTGCACATTGTGCATATGGCTTGGGCGCAGCTGTTCTAAGCTTTTCTTACATACAGTGTACAGTAGAGAGGAGTCATTTTTCGAAACCTGTTACTTTTTCGCAGCGATTGAAAAATCACTAATCACAACTGTGACTGAATTTATCAAGTAACAGGTTTTAGAAATATAGTTCTTTCATACAAACTCTGAATGTTCTTGTATCCATACTTTACAGTAAATAAAGCTACCACATGAATTTTTTTTTATACCTTCATCGTTTGTCGAGAAAAATCGGCAAATCATGTCAAATCTTTTCTGGCAACTATGTATAACTCTAACATTTTTGTATTTCCAATTTTACTGTCTCTCTGCCTCTGATACGACAATGCTCAATATTTGGATGTGGTTGATTGCTAATTGTTTGTTCTTGTCGCTCTTCTTATTAGTATTTATAAAAATATCAATACAAATAAATACTTTCAAAGCAGAAGAGCTGAAATATGTTACAGAACTGCTACAAACCAAATACTGCTAAACTGTGATCACAGTCACAGTTTAAAAGAACAGTGATTTAAAAATCACGATCACAAGGAACAACATTATTAAAAAATCACAGTATAGCTCAACACTACTGTACACTGTAGATTTTTTTCGCAATTCTTGCAGTGATTGCTTTAAAATGTTTTTTTTTTTAAATTCATAAGTTACATAGAAACACACCAAAATATTTGTGAGAAAGATAAAAGTGAACTCAGTTAAAAAAATTATGGAAACATTGATATTTTTAATTATTACGGCAATACTGATGAGATAAGCTGGAATTGAGATGAAAGATCTTCTACTTTTTTTTTTTTTTTGTTTAAAGAGAAGTAACACTCAGGCAATGAGTGCCTACTACTATTACTAGGTCTTACCTTCTTTAGGAAAGGAATAGTGATAGAGAATACAGGTGCTAAAGGAAGACACAGAGGAAAGCTTCATTCTTTCACAAGTCTGCTTTTTGCACATTTTTAATAATACAGTGTTGCAGCGCCACTGGTGTCAATGAGGCGTATTAAATTTGCAAAGCTGTGTTTAGTACCCATTTTATTGGCTATTTTACTTCGCCGATGATTCTGCTACAGAATACCGACGAAGGAGGGCGCTCTGATGTTACAGTAGGATTAGTATCCGCTGAAGCCGCTGTAGTTCAGTGACCAGTGTCAATGCCTTTATCAATTGAACTTTCCTACAATAACTGATACAACAAAATGGTGCTAATGCACAACAGAAAAATACGTGGTTTTGCTAATTAATGACTGTCAGTACCGTGTTTGAACCCAGGACCTTCGGTTTTGCAGTCAACGTAATAACTACTGCAGCCAACGCCACTCTATCCTGAAAGCGGATTTTTCTATTACTTTTTCCATTTATTATATTGAATATTTGTAGAGGAGGTTTTTGTGAAAAACGTACAAGTATTAATATTTTGGCGACACATTAGTAGACTTCAACCACAATTTAAAAAAGCTTACAAAACCCCAATGCAAACTCCTGAGATATAATTTAGAACTAAAAAACTACAATATTATAAGAAATTAAAAAAAAAACAATTATATTATACACTATGAGTTGCCTATTTTGTTTTGTTAATTTATTTTCTTAAATAATTTAATATTAAACTTTCGCTAGGAAAAGCTTTTTTTTCAGGTAAAAGGTTTCAGAAGTTTTCTTTGAGCTGAAGCATTGCAAAAGCTATTTAAATTGTTTTATGTTCAGTGAAAATGTTTTGTGTTTTTTTTATATGTTTTGTGTTTTTTTTATGAAAAGGTTTAGACAAGAATGTCAAAACTATAACAAATACAATTTGAGTCTTTTAACTGTTTATTAAAATGGCCACCTTAAACTACTAGTCGTTGAGTTCCATTTTTCTTTGGTCAATGTGTAAAAAAATTTTCTTTTTCCAATTTAATGCTCTGCTATGGAAATGCAATAATGTTTCCAATTCTCTACTTGGCCCGATAGGAAAAAAGTATTTATGAAAGAACAATGGGATTTTGAAAAAATTTTTATATTCTGAAAAAACTCGAAGCTTTGAGTTTTTTTAATGCTTAGCATTAAATTAGAAACTAGAGTTACATACAGCATATACAGTCCACCAAAGAAAAAATAACTCTTAATAAATAACACTTTCAGTGCTTTTATAAATAGTGGCAGTATTTTTATTATTATTTAATGTTAAATAAATGAAATAAATGGGAATTATTTCACATTTTACTAAACAACACACTACCATATGACTGTTTTTTTTTAATTAACGTTTTGTTTTTTGGGGAATTTTTACAACTTAAGCTTAACATTTGTTAGCGCACTAATTATTTCAAATTATTATTTTATTTATTCAGTAAAATATTTTTTATAAGAAATACAATGAAATTTTTTATTGAGGGCTTAGCTGGAGGCTCTGCGCATTTAACTGTTGCTAATGCAGATAGATCATCAGGGAACCTTTGCCCAAAAATTTCTTAGAACAACTAGAGTTATTATGCTAAACTTCCATTTAAACAAATGAGAATTACAACTAATATCAAATTTGAAACAAGAACTCAATAACCAACAGGTTTTTTATATTCTTACTTTACCATTCGGCTAATCTTTTTACTCGTTAGTAATGAAAACAACAACAGTGTAACTACAGGAACAATGTTCGTAAACTGGTTGTTTTTTTAGTAAACGTGTTTACATTAATACAAATAATGTCATCAAACGAAAGTTCTACTTCAGTTGAGAAAAAAAAAAATTAAAAATTGTCCAGCTCATGAATAGGGGGCCTGGCCTTTGTTTGTAATGAATATATTTTGCAAGCAAATGAAAATTTGTGAAATTAAGCTTTACTTCTGCATAAAAGGTTTGGATCTCATCAGCTGCTTTGCATGTTCTTTCTGTACTTCCTAACAATCTTCAAATGATTTTTTTAGTATTGTTTTTTTACTCTCAAGTTTCCTAGCAGCCCTTCAGTACTTCTATATAAAGATATTTATTGAAAGTTGTATGCATGATGTGCAATACAATTGTTTGTGTCGTTTATGCGCCACTAAACATTTTCATGTCGTTCAATTGTAATCTACATCACTGCTTTGCAATCTACACAGATACAAATATATATATATATTTAAAATTTACTTTATTTATTTATTTTTATTTTTTCCATCCATATCATTTTGAATTTTGCTATTTTACATTGAAATGAAACTAAAATGCTCCAAATGCATATAAGTGAGCATGAAAATGCAAAATGCGTTAAATATACATACAAATGCAAACACAAACACAAAAAAATGGTGTCTAATTTTTTTCTATTGTTGCTATGGAATGACAGAACGTTGTATACATTTTTAACAAACTGGCGAAGAAAAAAGCACTTGAAGATTATCCTTTTAAAATTACAATGATTACGTTTATACTGTGCAACATTTTTTAGTTTTTTTTCTTAAGGGGTAAATAAGTTTCGTGCATGCAACAAAGCTAAACCTTTAGCTTTAGCACCAAGCAAACGACCAATATTACCCGTCTGTATGTCATGATTGTTTGTGTAGCAGCAGTAAAATATAGAAATAATACAGAAAAAACAAACTTTCTTGAGTTCGGTGGCATTATTATTCAACTAACGTCAGTCACTTGAAAAAGTAGTTTTTCCCTCTTTTTATGTTATTTTATTTATATTCTTTTTCTTTTAAAGTTTTTTTTGTCTTAGTCACTGTTTTTTTTTCTTTGTTGCTGAATTTATTTTATTTATTGGAGTTTTCAGCTAGTGGTAGTTTTAAGCTTTGCTTTAAGCTTTAAAATAGTTTAAAATTAAAAAAAAATGGATATATGGGAATCTATTGAACTTGCAGGCCATTGCTAAAGCCTTCCGATATGTAGAGTACATTTTTATTTTAGATTGGCAGAAAGTTGTAGAAATATGCTTTTGCAGGATCCACCGAGTGTTGGTTACAATTATTTAAGTTAAAAAACCCATAACTCGCTTAAGGTTCTGTCAGCAAGTGCCTGCTGTTGTAAAACCAAAATAACTCCAAAAAGTAGGCAATACTTTTTTAATTATTGAATTAATTGAAAAACTACCCCATGTTTGTTATTTTAATTCCTATACATTGCTGAAAATTATGAAAATATGTAAAAAAAACTGACTTAAAGGAGTAATAGAAGATAAATTAAACTATTGTTTTATTATATAAAACATATTTTACATCACATGCAACGACCAATATAGCATAATAAAAGCGGTTACTTATAACAAAAAATAAAATCACAACGAAGAAGAAAACTTAACGCTTTGAAAACTTTATACCCACCATACATATCGTATAAAGGGCCTGGGTTTCTTGAGAGTGTGCGTATCAGAGTATGTATTGGTATGAATGCAAAAAAAAAAAAAAAAAAAAAGAATAGAAAAGAAGGTCTCTGAAACTAAATGTTTGTATATGTATATGTTTCTGTCCATTTGTATTACATGACAGTTTTTTTCTGCTACTCTCATTTTACTCTTATTTTCTTTTATTTATTTTCATGACATTGCGGATAATCTGACTTGAAAGTTATTTATTTCAGTTGTATTTACAAAAACACAAAACAAAAAAGTTTACTGAAAGAAAAGCATGCGAAACGAAATAAATATTTATATAATATTTTAAGATTTCTCAAAAAAACAAACAAAAAATATTTAAGAATGTATGCATTTATAAAAAAAAAATAAAGAAACGAAAATGTAATAAATATAACAACACACATATTTAAGTAATATCATGGTGGAACTTATGTGCCCGGTACGTGTGAAGAGAACATGTCAGATCTCGCCTAACAGATTTAACGGATGAAAACGAAAAAAGCGAAACGGTTTAATTTAAAAAAGAAGATGGAGGATTTGTGATATTTACACTGCAAACTTTTTGAATGAAACTTAAAAAGTAGGGAAATTATTAAGCTTTTGCGGCGTAATTATGATATTAAATTGTGCAAATTTATTTAATACTTAAAAGTAGCACTGAACTTGTAGGGAAGCGCTGAAATTTCTTTAAATAAAAAAAGGTACAGTAGTTTTGAAAGGTGTAAAATTAATACAAGTCGCCAACGAATTACAATTTTTAAGCGATTTTGTTTAAACAACAAATACAAAAACGTTTGCTGGGTGGGCCCGATGTGCTACACAATGGTAATATATTTATATTTGTGAACTATAGACATACGTACATGATTAAAAATTTATATACATACATACATATGTATGCTAAAAGAGATAAATAAAACCATCGAAGCTTTCCGAAGGAGGTTTTTCTGGGCACCCAGTTATAAAACAAGTTATAGGACGTCTTAACTGACCACCTTGGGTTATAATATAAATTCCCCAATATAAAGCAAATTGTAATGGGATCATAACAAACTTTTATTATTTATGCATGCCCTTAGCAGAGGTTTGTGTCTAGGCTAAAACTCAAAATTATTCAAATGGCATCATCATGAATTTTTGCAAGTAAAATTTTTATTCCTCAATAATTTAAAAAAATAAATATTTTGTTTTTCTCCTCTTTTTCTGAATGCCTTTAAGACATTTAAAAAGGGGTTTGCTGAGTTTCGGAAAAAATGTAATGTAATGTTTTCTATGAAAAAAATTTTTAAACAATAAAATTAATCTAGATATTATTAGCTAAAGAACATGACGATGTTGATCACAAGTAAAAAACTAACAGCAACTATTGGCATATTTCGACTTCGACTCCGACATATTGGTCCTAAATTAAAGAAAAAAAAATGTTGCGATGCTATTTAAGCTATTACAAAAACGTTGTAGTCGAAGTGGAAATAAGCCAACCATGATAAGGGTGAATATGCTTTACCTTTTGCTTGTTTAGAAATATACAACAACACAAACATGTTAGCCAGTGCAGAGGAAAGACACAAAGAACAACAACTATAATGCTGCTACAATGAATTTTCTACCGTCCACGTATATATGTACATATACACAAACCAAGAGAATGAATTGTAACACCAAATAATGACAAGATGGAAAGCTGTTAAGCGTGCTGTAGATTTCTGAATGTTGCTAACATTATTCTAGAAGCTTTATGTTGAGTATAAAAATGGCTATGCAGGCGCTAAGCAGCACAGAGAGAGTAATAGTAGAATTACTGAAATCGTATCGTGCTGTTGCGTATCAGCTGACAAAATCCGTAACATTTAATAAGCATGTTGTTGCTTATTGAAAATGTGTTGGCAACAATTGCTACGTAAAAATCTACAGAAATTAGATTTTTGCGTAGCAAACGTCAACTTCTGGATTACATACATACACACACTCGTAAAAAGCAAAGAGAAACACGATAACAGCTGACACATTCGCTGGAAACCTCAAAATTTTACTAACTAACATCCAGACTTGAACGATACGACAACTTCAAAAGTATGACGATACGATTTGACTAACGAAGCCATAAGTATTGGGTGATGAAAAGCGGACTGAGTATTGTTAACATTGTGGTATTCAGTTATAAATTATTTCACATTGTGCGTATTCTGGAAGCTCCTAATATGTGTAATGAGTAAATAAAGTGTCTGATTTGATAAGAATTGTTCACTGGAACTTTTTATTTAATTGCGAGCCTACAAAAACCACGTTTTTAAAAGGCAAAAAATTTTGCAATATCATTTTTCATAAGCGCTGAAAATTAAACTTTAAACTTAAACGTAAACTTTACTTTTTGGGCTTCCGCTACGTTTTCGCTACGATGTCCGTCGCAGCCAATTATATAGACAATTATATATGTATAGACACTAGTGTTGAGCGAAACTGTGATTTTTTAATAATGTTGCTCCTTGTGAACGTGATTTCTAAATCGCTGTTCTTTTAAACTGTGATTGTGATCACAGTGGAATTAAACAGTGACTGTGATCACGGCTTAACACATTTCAGCTCTTCTGCTTTAAAAGTATGTATTAGTATTGGTATTTTGATAAATGCTAATAAGAAGAGCGACAAGAATAAACAATTAGCATCAACCCCAACCAAATATTGATAATTGTCGTATGAGAGTCAGAGAGACAGTAAAATTGCAAATACAAAAATGTGAGAGCTATACATATTTGCCAGAAAAGACGATTTGACACGATTAGACGATTTTTTTCTCGATAAACGGTGAACGTATACAAATAAATTCATGTGGTAGCTTTATTTACTGTAAAGTAAGCATACAAGAGCATTCACAGTTTGTATGAAAGAATTACATTTGCAAAACCTGTTACTTTATAAATTCAGTCACAGTTGTGATTAGTGATTTTTCAATCGCTGTGTAAAAGTAACAGGTTTCGAAAAATAGCTCATCACTAATAGACACTTTAAATTTGCAAAGTTAGGGCCTGTTCATCTAAATGCGAACGATAGATTCAATCGAATATTTATATTGGAAACAAAAACAAAAAACTGAAATGTGTTTTTGTTTCCAATATAAATATTCGATCGAATCTAAAAACTGAAATGTGTTTTTGTTTCCAATATAAATATTCGATCGAATCTATCGTTCGCATTTAGGTGAACAGGCCTTTAGTCTTTTGTTATGCAAATAACAACATTAAACACTGAAATTAAAAAAAATCTATATTAAAGGGTATAAATAAACCGCCATAAGCCGAAAAAAATGGCAAAAACGCCAAAAAGCGGAAAAAAATCCCCAAAACGAAAAAAAAAAACGCCAGAGCTAAGATAAAGCAGCAAAACTAAAAATAAATCGCAAAAAAACGAAAAAAAGATTACCATGTGCTATTTTTTTTTTAATTTCTACATCAAGTAATATATTCGTATAGTATTACATATGTAGTGTCTGTACGAAACCCTTCGCCTGCGAGTGAAAGTCGCACTTTACTGAATTTATTTAAACTCACGTGTAGTTAGTGCCACATTTTTGTATAGCTAATAACATAACATTAGATAATAATGAGTGCAGTGTTGCTAATACTCCCAACACCCTTTTTGTATTACATACTTAAAATATTTATTTCGCTAAGCTGCTAAGCAACACATCAGTAGACTTTAATTAATTTATTTATTAATTTTGACACTCGTTCAAAAAAATTAAATATTGAAATAAATATTTTCATATTATGTTATTTTATAAATAACTAATATACTCTTCAATAATTGTTTGACCCATAAGAATTATCTATACGAAGTTTTTTTCCTATTTTCGCCAAGTGAAAGTTTTCTTTTAGCTTTGTTGCAGTTTTTTCAATAACTACACTGCACAACACACAAAATGTGTAAAAGGTTCTAACGATTATGTTAGAGAACACACAAAAATTATATAAGAAAATTGGCGTTGTGAAATTTTAAGGCTGAATCTTTTTTATCGAAGGACAGTTGAAGTTCTGCGTCTCTTTTCGTACATTCTTATGGTAAATGGTATATGAAGTGTTCAGCACTTTTATTTGCAATTTTCCGTGGAAACTTTTTGTAGAACATTTCGGGCGCCTAATACTTATCCTTGAAGGTCTTTTAAGTCCTTTTGTTAAAAGTGGTGAAGTGCCCTTAAACGGGTTAAAATGAGTATAAAATTTATATGAGTATAAAATTTATATGAAAAACATTCAAGGCCATGTCAGACACAACTTTTTTTTCGCGTTGCGTTGAAGATTCGCTTTGACATCTAAGATGAAATGTACATGCTTATATGAATCATGCCACATAAAGTACTTTTAACACAAAGCGAAACGAAAAGTTAGGCAACTCTCAACTTTTTGCGTGCTTTGACAATCAGTTGGTATAATTATCTTAATTTGTTTGGCCAAACTCGCATGTAACTATGAAATTTTATTAAACTTTTGGCAAATTTACATCAAAAACGAGTGAGTGGCATCAGAGTAATGTCACGCAAAGAGTTGAGTTGTATCTGACACCGCCTTCAGTTTTTTGAGTAATGCTCATAAAAATTTTCTAGACGAATCACCTGCATGGCTTTTGGAAACAAGATATTAATATTATTATTTTATATAAAATATTTTTCTAAATTATTTTAACCCGTTTGACCAAAAACAACCACACGTTAATATATTCCTATCGCGTAACTGTGCATAAGTACGAAATTAACCCTCTCAAAAGCATTTTAATTTTTGTCTTGGTTTTTGGTGTTTAAGGTGAATTTTAAGGTTTGCGGTATTGAAAGACTTCTTATTGAAATTTGTGGCGAATAATTTTTAAAAATTTGTTAACGTTTTTAGTCCGCATTTTCGAAAGCGACTAAAACGACTTATATGGAAAATAGCTAGAGGGTTAAACAAGGTTGAATTCAGCCTTCAGTTCAGGGACGCTCAAGTAGTGGAAATTCAGTTGGTACAGTTACTACTGTCTGGTAGTGTAGCAAGAATACTATTGTTCGGCTAGGCCAGAGATGAGAGGGTCATGGTCCCCTCGAAGTCACGCTTAGGTCTGGAGTGTTGAACGAAAATAACTGTTTAATAGAAAAGTACTGAACACTTTTTATACTTAAAGCCCACGTTTTTCATTATTTTCTTATCCCATTCATCATATCAATAAGGGGAACTCAACGCCAATGTTATTTTGTTTTAAATTTTTTATTGGTGTTGTACAGTGTAATTAGTAATTTATTATAAGGCCCATAGTGTTAAATGAAAACTTTAATTTGCTTAAATGCCCATGAGGCGGTGGGTTTTACTATTATTAATTCTTTTTACTTAATTTTCATTAAATTTCGTTTGTATTTGGCTATAAAAATTTTTTCTTCTTGTAATTATTATTAACAAAAAAAACTACATAAACTCACAAAACAAATAATATTATTTGTTGTACAATTTGCGTTAAAATAAAGAAGAAAAAAAAATAGTTTTATGACCAATATTTATATGTTTTTAGTTCGCCCCTGCAAAAAAAAGTACCTTTTTGCACAATGTTCGCATGCAACATTGCATGTTAGTGGAATTTTATGAAAGTGTATCTTTAATTATGAAACGAAAACTACAGCCAAAAAAAGCAAATTTGAATTGCTTTAAAAAGCCAAACTTTTTTATTTTTTCTTTAACAGTGTGGTTGTTGTTATTGCTTCTGTTATGTTTTTGTAGTCTTCATTTTTATAACTCATGAAATTGCATTTTTTCTTGGTTGAAATTTTATTTACCCAAATAATAAATTTATTGAATTGTATTTTTTCGCTCTTGTGGCACAGAAAAGGGATGGGATATTTTGTTAAAATGGCACTTTATCAAGGATTGAATAATTGTTAAAACACTATTGTGCCGTGCATTACGTAAATTTATGATTAAGAATTAAGCAGGCCTTAATTACACTTAAAGCGCACAATGGGGCACTAATATTCGATTTTCTCGGAATTTGTTATTTAAATACAAGATTTTATACAAATTAGTTTTATATATAAAATTCGAAAAGTATGTAACTTGATTGATTATGATTTAATTAAAGAAAAAATATCTACCCACAACATTTTGATCCGTGTATGTTTTAAAAATATTGAATTTATTAACGAAATCCAAAACTGAAAACTCAATTCACTAAAACTGATCAAATGTTTTGCTTTTACTGCAAAATATTTTAAGTGATACTTATGCCTTTTTAGGGTCCCGTACACCAAAGGAGAAAAGGATCTGTATTGCTTTCGCTGCAATGTCCGTCTGTTCGTCACAGGCTCTTTTCTCGAGAACCGTAAGAGCTATAGCTAAAAATTAAGGCAACCAGCAAGGAAAAATTTTGAAATCCTAATGTAATATGCATACAAGTATATACGAATGTATGTATATGTACGAGGTGTGTTCAAAAAGTATCGTGAATTTTTAATTTTCGCGGGTAACGTATATTCGAATTTTTATTTATTTTTTTTTTTGGAGGCTTTATGTTGGTACTCATGTCTCTCACTTATGCCGACAATTTCAGCCATTTTTAATGTTCAGTTAATTGTTGACAGCTGCTTTGCTTGCACGTCTTCGATTTTTACCTATTAGAAAAATGGAACAAAGAACCGGTATCAAATTTTGTGTGGAAAACGAAATTAAGTGCGCAGATGCATTCCGAATGTTGACTGTGGTATCCGAAGCAACGTTTATCAGTGGTACAAAATGTTCTCAGAAGGCCGAGAAGATGTGAACGACGAAGAGCGTGCCTTACGCCCAAGCACTTCAACAACAGACGAAAAAATTGATGAAGTGAAAATAAAAATGGTATTGGCCAATTGTCGAAACACCATTAGAGAAGTTGTTGAGGACCTAGACATATCGATTGGCTCGTGCCATTCGATTTTTATCAATGATTTGGGCATGAGACGGGTCGCCGCGAAATTCGTACCAAAATTGCTCAATATCGAGCAAAAACATCGTTGCTTGTACGTGACTTTTTGGCCAAAAACAACACACTAATGATGCCACAGCCACCGTATTCCCCAAATCTGGCCAGTGATCTTGTTACAGTTGGATTAGTATCCGCTGAAGCCGGTGTGGTTCAGTAACCAGTGACTATGCCTTCATCACTTGTCTCTAAATACTCGTATACTAAAGCTCGAAATCTATAAACTATAAAATAAAAAAATCAATCTTTATAAAAAAAAAGCTGTAAGACAACTCATTCAGAAGTGATGATATTCTTTATCATGCTAAGCAGCCACCAACAAGACACTGTGAGTAGCTTACAATGTGTTCCAACAGTTCTATCTGCGCACACATCGTATTGATATTTTTGAGCGGCCGTACGTCAAATTTTGTATTTTTACATAGGAAAAAACTTTATTTGTACGAAAGCCATAAGAAATCAATTAAAACTTTAAGAGCCAATATTAGAATATAAAGTTAGTTAAAAAAGTAGGATTTTGTCAGACGAATCAAAAGGAGGAGAACGAAAATCAATACATTGCGCCAATACTGGGCTCTTGGGAATCTCGGCTTTAGCGTCTACCTTAGCCTACTGCTGAATGAGAAGCAATGGCAAATACTGCTGAGTAAAAATAATTGAAAGTTTGAAGTTTATAAAAAAAAATTGCAAAAAATCGAACGATTAAAGTAAACAATAACTGGTTTTTTTAAATTTTATGAAAATATGTTCTATTCTAAATTTAAAAAATTTAAGGAAAACTTATTTTTAAAGTAAAAATATAAAAAAAAAAATCAAATCAATTTATTACCAAGTTAATTAATTTTTTAATGCAACAATTAACTACCATTTAAATGACAATAAATGCAGAAAAATCATTTTGTTTATTTAAACAAAAATATATTTTGATTAAAAAAAAAAATATATAATTACAGTACAAGAAGAAAAAAAAAACGAAAAAAATACGCTGAGAGTATTAAATAAATATGAACTTTTAGTGGCAACACACAGCCAGGCAAATAGATTAACAAATACACAGAAAAAAGTATTCACCAATTAATGTTTTCAATTAATAATTTAATTGATTCAATTAAATTTTTAATTGTATTAATTAATTTGAGTGGAAAAACTTAATTGATATTATCAAATTGTTTATAGGTGAAAATTTAATTAATTTTTTAATTAATATTACAAATATTTTAATTAATAGTACAAACTCATTCATATTACTTTTTTGTGTGTATTCATGGATTAAACATACGTTTCAGAACAAAAAAATTGTTATAAAATATTCTAAATTGTAGAAAATGTGAATGAATTTGCAAAAAAAAGAACATTAAAAAAATAACAGACAGAAATGCGATTGAAATGTTTATGCATTTTAGTTTTGAATTAATCACACACTAATACTACCAAATAAAAAAAAATTAATTACACATACAAGTACTATTACGATGGTAAAAAATTTAGTGTTTCGATCAAAAATTTTTCGGGTGAAAATTTTTATAGATTTTTTTAAACCGTTATACCTAATTTAAGGCAAATTGAGTCCTTTATACAGCCATAAGGAGAAGAGTTAAAGTGTTAAAATATCCTACTATTTGAAATAAAAATGCTGAATGCCTTCTGTGCTTAAAATTAGAGATGGGTCCAACTCGTTCATTCGTTCATTTTTGCCACAAACCTATGATCAAACCCATTTAAATTACATGGGTTTGATCATTGGTTTGTGGCAAAAATGATCGAATGAACGAGTTGGACCCAGCTCTACTTAAAATGCCAGCGCCGATTTGTAAAAAAATTAACCTTCAAACGCTTTTCAAGTTGTGACTAAATTTTGGTGTTACTGTTCAATTTCGACTTGAAGTAGATTTTTATGCCAAATGTTTTGGCCTAAAAAAAATTTCATTCTGTGATAATCTTGTTTAATGGCACTTTTTGCCATCTTCTATGAAAGTGACAAAAACGACCCCACGTGCTTGCAGTAAATTCCATCCTTATGGGAAAGAAAAGTTCACGTGAAATGTGTTCCCTTTCCCTAAAATTGTAATCGCCTATTTTTGGGATGCTTTTGTGTCATTGCACTATTTTATAATTTTGTTCACCATTTTTTTGTTTATGGTACGAGGGTGGATCAATAAGTCCGTGTCATTTTGAATGAAACACATTTTTTTTGGCAAAACAAAAATTTATTTTTCAACATAATCTTCTTTTAACTCAATACACTTAGTGCAACGTTTCTCCAGTTTTTTTATCCCTTCCAAAAAATACGATTTTTCGAAGTCCTTAAATGATGTCATCGTTGGAGCTAAATATCTTTCCACCCAGCCATTTCTTTAGGTGTGGAAATAGGAAGTAGTCACTAGGGGCGAAATCCGGAGAATATGGCGGATGAGATACCAATTCGTGGCCCAATTCATAGAGTTTTGCCATCGAGACTGCACCAGTGTGAACCCATGCATTATCTTGATGAAAAAGAACTTTTTTCTTGGCCATATGGGGTCGTTTTCTTTTGAAATTCTCATTAAATCGGTCTAATAAGTTGGCATAATATTCGACGTTTATTGCTTTTCCCTTTTGAAGGTAATCGATGTGGATTATCCCGCGTGCATCCCAAAAAAACTGTTGTCATCACCTTATTGGCCGACAAATTTACCTTGGCCTTCTTCGGAGCAGGTTCTCCCGGAGAAACCCATTGTTTAGACTGCTGTTTGTTCTTCGGAGTACAGTAGTGGATCCATGTTTCATTCACAGTTACAAAACGCCGTAAAAACTTATTCGCATTGCGGTTAAACAACTTCAAACAATCCTTTGAAGTTGTCACACGTTTACGTTTATGGTCAATTGATAGCAAACGCGGCACCCATCATGCAGACAATTTAATTGAACCCAGCTGATCACTTAAATTCGAAACCACACTGCCATATGAAATGCCTATTACTCCTCGATCGGCCCACACCATATCGTGGATTTTTTCGACATTTTCGGGTGTACTGACCTCAATTGGCCGTCCAGAACGTTCAGCGTCATTTGTACTTGTGCGACCACAACGAAAGTTAGTAAACCACTTTTTTGCCATTGAAATCGATGGTGCAGAATCCAAATAGTATTTATCGAGCTTTTCCTTGGTTTGATTAACGGTTTTTTTTCGCAAAAAATAATGTTTAATGAGCATTCGAAATTAATTTTTTTCCATTTTTAGAAAAATACAGGAGGTTGTATGTTATGAACAGCTATTAAAAGCAAACTAAATGACGACACGAGGTTGTATGTTTTGAACAGCTGTTAAACACAAAGTAAATGACGGCACTTGCTCAAAATTTGACTGTAGCCTATTAACAGGTGGTATTTGATGGGAACAGTGTTGCATTTCATAAAAGTCAGGGATTTATTGATCCGCTCTCGTATATATTTCACGTGAACAAAATTTTCACCCATTATTCCGGAGAAGGGTGATTATTTCACACGAGAACTTACAATGTTTAAGATACATTTCATATGTTTTTTTGTTAAGATGAACAGAGAGAGCATTACTTCAGCAAAGTTTTTTCATAAACAATTCATGCCAATTTTTTTAATACCAGTCTTTCGTTTTTAAAATATTCCTCCAAAAATATTTTTATATGCGTAGTTTTACGCTCCACTGTTTCAATAACTACAAATTCTTTTTTGCCCTCACTTACCCCAGCATTCATATTTATACACACACTCATGAAGAAAAAAAAAGCAATTTTGAAAACTCATTCGTCCCCACACTGGCATGGGAATGATGATGGTTGGCAACATTTTTTTCTACGAGTTTTTGCGTCAAAGCTTGTGTGTGTGTCTAACTATAGATGAATGTTTTTATTTATTATGATTTTTTTTGGTTGGTTTCAAAATATCTCTTTTTTTTCGCAAGTTTTTTTAATTTTTTTGTTTTTGTAAATAAATGACTTTCCACACATTTAAATGCCATTATTCCAGTCATCTGTCAAACGTCTATATGATTGTACAAATATTCTATTTTAAATTGTATATCTGTATATGTCAGATATTTTAATATGAAATCTGTATGTAAGTATATTTTTGTATGTGTCTGCGTTTATATGCAAGGATATTTTTCAATTATTTTTATGACAAACGTTATTTGTCTATTCCAAAAAACGAAATAAAAAATAAAAAATAAAAATAAGAACTCTTTTTATGAGGGAATTTGATGAAATAAGCAAAAACAACTTGTATTTACATTGCGGCTGAAAATGAAATTTTAATTTAGTTCTAAGAGTATTTAACCCTCTAAAAAGCTTGAGAATTTTACGTAACGAATTCTTGACAAAACAAGCAAATTATTTTTAAATTAAGTATGTTATAACACGTAACTTAATTTGTGAAAAAATTATTTATTTATTGTATAATAATTGCATGCCGATAGAAGTTTATTGTAACTTATTTTACCACAACGGCATCTGCTAATGAGTCCAAGGGAGCTCTGCTTAAGGCGACTGCCAGTTCTAATTAAAATGTTTTCATTAAAGTTTTTCTCATTTATATTAAATGAGCTAAGCGTACGAATTTATATTAAAGCATATTTTTATGGTGTCAAATGATTCATGGAACATTTTTCATTACTTAACAGATTAAGCCTGGTAGGGAGTTCTTACGGAATTTCACGTTTCACGTTTGTAAACTTACATTTATTTCTACACGGAAAAATCATCGTATAGCCTTTTGTGTAGAATTAGTTGTTGTGGTTCCCATATTGAAACCGAAAGCGGATTCTAGTAATAGTGGAGGTTATAGACCAATTTCTTTGCTATCGGCCTTTGGAAAGCTATTGGAATACTTTCTCCTGGCAGCAATTAATGATGTGATAATTGACAGAAACATTTTAAAAGATTTTCAATTTGGTTTTAGAAGCCGACTTTCGACAACACATGCACTGATAGTACTAACTGACTATGTTGCCAGGAATCTGAACAGGAGATGCCCGACCATGGCGGTGGGTTTGGATTTTGCCAAAGCTTTTGACACTGCTTCGCATGATGGGCTTATATGTAAGATGATAGACTTAGGATTTGGTACGGGCATTTGCCGTATGATTTTTATAGTGTTGGGGACACTGTTTCTCAGGAAGGACTGATTTTCGTTGGAGTGCCACAAGGCTCATTGCTTGGACCTGTTTTATACAATATCTTTATATCTGATAATACCACAACCTCCTGAAGGGGATCTCTTGTTGCTATACGCTGACGATATTCTTATTGCCTCTACGGGAGCCAGGGCAAGGACTATAAACCAACGAATGAATCAATACTTAACTGTATTGACAGACTACTTTTCAAAGTGGGGCCTTAAATTGAACATACAAAAATGTATAGCCATGATGTTCAAAGGAAGGCGTAAGTACATCTACCCGAATTGTAGATCTTACATAAAGATCGGACCGGACATGATTGGGATATCGGACAGAATCAAATACCTTGGCGTCACCTTCCATGAAAACTTTGAATTTTATCGCCATATTGATGACATTCTTGAAAAGGCCAAGAGAATATACTCGTCATATCAGAGTATTTTAAAGCGTAGAGGCGGTCTTGATAAAAAAGTGCGCCAAATTTTTCGTCCAATCGTTTTCTTCATCCCAGATGGAGAGGGTTAGGAGATGGGAGCGAATGATTCTGGTAGCGTGTCTTGGGCTAAAACCATACATCGGACAGAATGGTCAGTTTCGAAGGCCATCGTGTAGGTCCATTTACGGATCGGTTGATTTTAGGCGAGTGTATGTCTTTTTGGTCGAAAGAGCTTTAAGGTTTCTGCAAGGTGCACGTTCTCAGGAGAATCCTTTGGTAAGAAGATGTTTTGATGGCTCTAGACCGTTGCAGTCTAGATATTTTTCTCCTATGGACTTGTTAACCCTTGGGAGTGCTGGTGGTTTGTATGAGGGTGAAGAACTCTTGTTCTACCATAGGAGGATAAGATCGTTAGATATAAATGACACGGTGTATAACACTAGTCAATGAACTTCTTAATTCCCTGGTTTGTTTGTTTGTTTTGTTTTATTTTTAATTTTTTGTTATTTCATGAATTTAGTCACAAGTTTATTAATTTAAGTATTAATTTAAGTGCCTCCCTTTTTTTCCTTTTTTGGGGAATTATATTAAAAATTAAATTCCTTCAACAATGGCTGTATACATATAATGTACTTTTTTTCATAATTTGATAGTCTTTGGTAAATGTTTTAGCATGTAAAGAAATTTTTGTATAAAAGATTTTTAAATTTAATTTTTATAATTAAATAATTTTTTGTAATGTTTTGAAAAATAATAAATACAATACAATACAATATGCTAAAAAATAAAAAATATCAAGAATTCTGCGACCAAACAGTTATATGAATATTAGTTTTTGTTTCAGTTTACTGAAAAATGTCTCCGCTTATATTTATAACATCCCTAAGATAGGCAATAAATTTTAAAAATTCCATGTATTTTTTTTTTTTAAATCCGTACTAGCGAAAGGAAATTTCTTTAAACAATTTATGTCTTCTTATTGTTATGACAACCTGAAATTGCGTACGAACTCAATACCTGCTTTTATACCAATACTAACTTATACAAACTTAATTTTATAATTTCTCTCTGTATAGCAAATACAGCAGCATATTTTTAGGCTAATATTAAATGCTCATGGCAAACCTTATGCCCTAATCCCAAATTATATATTAACTAATACAAGCATAATTTAATAAATTATCAGGATTTTTCAAATGGTGTTGCATACCTTTGGGCTGATACTAAATAACTTGTTACGTGCCTTATAACCCTCAAGCATCCTTCAAACCTGAAGGGTTAATATATATTTCCATACATTAATTCGCAAAAAAAAAAACGTTTTAATAACACTTTCGCCCAAGCAGATTAAAAGAAGAACAAATAATAATAAACAAATAGACAAATGTGACGGATTAAAAAAATCCATATATATATAGATAAATTTGTATTCATGTATTGAGAAATATGAGTAAAGGAAATTGAATACCCAATTGATTTTGGGTTTTGGCTTTATGTGTCAACAAAATAATCGTTTGCAAAATAAATTAATAATAAAGCAAAAAAAACACGACCTGTAAATTTTATAATGCTTGCCTAAAGGCAATCTTTGCTTCTTTACTTTCGGGCTCAGTGCAATTAACCTTAATTACTGAATAGAAGGTTTTAGGTTTTCTACGCATGCTGGTTTTATTTTTAATATGTGCTAAATTATCCTATAATTAAGTTGGCTGAAATCTTTGCTTTCAAATCGTTCCTAGTCACGCTTATTTGAATGAAACCTTTAAAAAATAATATCACACTCAAATTTAATAATTTAAGACTCAAATTGCTGGGTTTTATTATCATAATTGTATTGCTAAATTTCTTGGCATATTTTAAGAGTAAAATATCTATGTATGTACATATTCTCTAAATTGGGTGGCAATGGCGGTTGTTTACCTGCGCCATTTGATATGTTAATTTCAACATTAAAATGAATTTATTTTTATTGTTTAGCTTCCGTGGGGAGTTATAAATAGTTTACCTGGACATTAATTGAACCCTCTTTAATATTCTTTATGTTTATATTTGCCACCCTTAAAATATGCAAGAAAGTTTACCAATAACACTGTGCAACAAAATCTAGCTTCTTAAAAAATAGCAAAACGTTTTAAGAGAATATACATTACAGATAGAGTAGAGTTGCAGAAGTTTACATTTAAGCATGAAGGAAACGGTAGCCAAAGTTTCTGTTTTTTTTCACGTTTTTATGGTGAATCAATATGGCAAATCACGAAACCCTTAAATCTTGGGTGAAAAATGCGTAAAGCAAGTTTATGTAGTATTTTACGGGAAACATTTTCATGCATAATTTTAAGCCTGTAACTCTTCTGCGTATGGGTATATTATGTGTCTTTTGAAAAAAAAATTAAAAAAAATAGGTATACCATTGACCGAAATTTAACTTAAAGGTCTGCCGACCGTCTACTCTCTTCAGTCATTTAATTTTTTCGTTCAGCCAACTATTTCGTTTTTATTTCTTAGAATTTTGCATTATTTCCATATTTTTTAATTTGTGGTTTTGTAATAATATTTCATCTTACTTCAATTTTTATCTCCTCCATTTGCTACTCTCTTTTCGCTGGTTTTGCTCATTTAAATTTATATAATTTAAAATTATGGAAATTTTTTTATTTTAATTTTAGTTACGATGTCGCACGTGACCAATGTTATACAGGTAACATGATCACAAATGTTTATATTTTTCATCAAGGTTTTTTATTTTAATTGTTTTAAATATTTTGGATTGTACTAAATAAAGGATGAGCTTTCTGCATGTTCTTTTTCTATGTCACACGTGACATCAAAACATGCATTTTTGCAAATCAAATATTAAAAAAATATTTTCATTGGCATAGTTTCTTATTCATTCTTTTTTGACTATGCACCCTCAGAAAAATTCTTGAGAGAAAATATGGCGAATATTTTTGTGGATTTTTTTTTGGGAGCATTAGATTCTCGTTCAAGGCTCTTTTTTATCCCTTTTTCAAAAGTGACAAAAATAAGCCTTACCGAAAAAAGTAACAGGGTTAAAATGTTTCACAAAAAGGTTTAAGATATAAGATTTTCATACTAAAAGCTTAAGAGTCTCATGGTTTCCAATGCCGATTCAGCTTTCAAAAAAAGGTGATGGGATGCTACTCCAATCCAACATTAATAACAAGGTGCATAGGCATAAGCTTTTATATTTTATTGCCTTCTATACAAAGTATTTTTAAAACATATGAATCGAGCAATAAAAAGCTTAAAAATATATTAATTATGATATTTTGAACTGAAGTCTAAAAGTACATTGAGCGATGTGTCTATTAAAATGTGAGCAGAATTTAGTTATTTACTTTGATTTATTTACCAGTAAATTCTACAATCTATTGCCGAGTACATATCTGGCATTTCTTGTGTTGTCATTTTCCAAATGTGTGCAAGGCCGTTCACATTATGTTTTTTTTGTATGGAAAACAATGCCACACAACGAAAAGTAACAGAAATGCCAAACCTTGCCATTAGTACACACTATTGCAATGTCACAAAATGCCGTAATGTGTACTTGGCATAAGCCTGCCAGTATTGAAATTTTTTTAGACATTTAGTTCCTAAATGTATAACTACACAAAAGGATTTTCTAAAGCTCCCTGAACTATGCAACAGTTTTTCAACATTTGCTTGAATTTGCTGTGCTAACATAATGAATTTTTATTTTATTTTATCTGTTGATTTTGCTGGTAATAAAATAAATTTATAAAAAAAACACTAGTAATAAATAAAATTTATATCTGTCTTTCTTTTTGCTGCTTTTGTTGTTGTTGTATTTTTGTGTTATTAAAAGTACTTTTATCATATTTTTTGTTGTATTTTATTTGTTACGTGTCTAAATGTTCATAAAGTGAAAGACTTTGTCATTGATGGCAAAGAGTGTAGGTGTAAGTATATATTAGAGTACAAGTATAATTTAATGCATATATATATACATACTCGTACATATATGTAAACATATTAACGAGTATAAATATATTTTTATGTTCATGTCATTTTCTTTATCACTTTTATGTTATCTGATTCTGTTCTTGTTTCTTTTTTTTCTCTATATTTTTGCTGTTGTTGTTAGCAAATGGAAAACAAAAAAACAAAAAGGAGGACATTGATTACTTTTAACTGCTGCACCCAGTTTAGTGCTGTCTGCTGTTGCCATTGCTGTTACGTGTGCTAACAATTTTACCAGCAGTCAACCCCAACCCCTGCTATTTTGAAAATTTCACTTTAATGTGCTTAACACGCTCCGTTCATATAAACACATATACATACATATATAAAAATATAAAATAAAATAAAAAAACCCAACAAACATTTAACTAAACAACCCACTCCCATAACCAAACAAACGTTAGCACATTTACCCAAACTAAGTTCTGATGACTTTCCTTTCTTCTAGTTCTTTGAAATTTTCTATTTTTTTTATTTCACTATTGAGGCGTAAGCAAATGCTAGTGGTATTTAGGTTCGCGTGACTTTAACCAGCGGCAAAAAAAAATACAACTGCCAGCAGAAAAGAAAAATTTTTAAATGAAAATGAATTTAAGAGAAAAAAAATGCCTTTCATACAAATTCATAAAATGCCAACGATATCGATTTTTATACCATTTTATTATTATTCTTTTTTTTTGCTAAGAAATGTTTATTTTTTCCAGTTTCCTACAAAAACCAAATTTAATGGCATACTTTAAGGAGTTTCTTCTTTTTTTATGAAATATCATTTTAGTACATGGAAGACACTCACACACACAGACACACACATCAAAATTGTGGACATTTATGAACACGAAATAAAAACGTTTAATACAAAATATGTATACTTAAATATTATTTCGTTTTATTTTATGTTTTGCTTCAAAAATAACTTTATTATTTTGTTATCAAATAAAAACTTTTTAACAAATTTCAAAGCTTTTGCTGAAGTAATAAAAATTTAAATAAATGGCCCAGATTAACGTATTTAGTCATCATGACGGCCTAAAGGTATTGACTTCGCTGTCGCCCCTGCTCTTCAAATAAGCAAATACGGAGGGCAAAACTTACTAAGGCACTGAAGGACAAAGCTAATCTAATAACTAGGAAGAGTAAGTAGCTGTAGTCATCAGCAGTTGGGACCTTATGTTCACCTAGAACAAACATGAGTCTTATTACTACTTACTTTCCAGAAGAATTTTTGATAATAACAAGTGGCTCGTTTCTGCAACGAATGTGAGAACTTTTCATAACGAAAATTTTATTTTTTACCTATTCCCCTTTATCGTGTTTGGTATTTTTCGACTTTTTGTAATAAGTTACAGAACATCACAACATTTTTTCTTTAATCTAGGACTAAAATGTATTCGAAGTAGAAATACGTCGACCACTATAAGGCCCACCAATAACTTGTGAAACACATGAAGAGTTGATTTTTTTTTGTAAGTTTATTTAAAATAGGACAGCTAATACAATTATTTAATTTTTCTCAATGGTACTTTTTTTAAAAAAGGTTTTTTTAAGAAGCTACTTCTTTTTTAAAAAAAACTTTTTTACAAAGGTACTTTTTTTAAAAAGGTACTTTTTTTAAAAATGTACTTTTTTTAAAAAGGTACTTTTTAAAAAGGTACTTTTTTAAAAAGGTACTTTTTTTAAAAATGTACTTTTTTTTAAAAAGGTACTTTTTAAAAAAGGTACTTTTTTAAAAAGGTACTTTTTTGAAAAAGGTACTTTTTTGTAAAAGGTACTTTTTTGAAAAAGGTACTTTTTTGAAAAAGGTACTTTTTTGAAAAAGGTACTTTTTTGTAAAAGGTACTTTTTTATTAAATACTTTTTTTTAAAAGGTACTTTTTTAAAGCGGTACTTTTTTAAAAAATATACTTTTTTTAAAAAGATACTTTTTTAAAGCGGTACTTTTTTAAAACGTACTTTTTTAAAATGGTACTTTTTTTAAGAGATACTTTTTAAAAAATCATCTTTTTTTAAAAAGGTCCTTTTTTTAAAACGTTTTTTAAAAGGTATTCTTTTGAAATGGTACTTTTTTTAAAAAGGTACTTATAAAAAAGTACTTTTTTTTTAAAGATATTTTCTTTAAATGTACTTGCGTTCAAACGGTACTTTTTTGAAAGGCATTATTTAAAGGGTTCTTTTTTCAAAGGTACTTTTTCGAAAAGTAATTTTTTTAGAGACACTTTTATAAAAATAACTTGTATTTAAAGAGTACGATTTTAAGATTTTATAATGTATTTTTAATGTATGTTTTTAAAGGTACTTTTTTATAATTTTCTTTTATGGAGGAGGTATTTTTTAAACGTTACTTTTTTTAAAAGTCGTTTTTTAAATTACTTTTTACACACTTTTTGTGAGTACCTCTCTTAAAGGTACTCACTCTTTAAAGTCCTTTTTCTAAACTTTGAATACTTGAAGTTGCATATTGTGTTTTTGAAAAAGCTTTAAATTTTTATGTACTTCTGCTGATTTATATATTTAATAGCTGACCACCCCACTACTGATTAGTATTTTATATAGAATTAAAAATTAAAACGCAAAATTTTCAGTACAAAGAAAAGACAACACCATACGTTATTATTAAGAGTTTTCATGAGAACTCTTAAAATTGCCATTTGTGCAATTGCGCAAACTTGCGAGACTAGTGTCATGAAGCCCTTTAGAACTTTTACGGAAACAGTTTATGTAAATTTTAAACAATCGTCCAAAAGTTCATTTAATAAAAAAAAAATAATAAAATTTCAAGCAATTTTTAATTTATTATCATATTTATATATTTCTATAAAAATAAAAAAGTGTGTGTGTGTGTGTCTAAAAATGCCTGAAGAAATCCAAAAATAAACAAGAAGAAGCAGCTTAAGTTTACGAGTGAAAAATATTGTTCAAACTTAACAGGTTTGTGTAAATAAATTTCTATAAAATTTTTGACATTTTATTTACGAGAATGTAAAAATGCACAATTGCACAGTTTGCGAGACTTTTGAACATTCTCATGAAAAACCATATTATTTTGTGCAATTATTGGAAACACATTTGCTATTAGTTCTTCTTGAGACGTTGCAAATTGATAAAAGCCCATTGGAAATGAAATCTGGCCTGTAGTAGAGTCAGTCAGTATTTTACCATTGTCAATGTCTAACAATAGACTTGAAAACACATACCCTGATTGATAATTTTGAAGAGCAACTCGCATATTTTCTGTTAATTTGAGAGTTTTAACTTTTTTCCATAAATATGATGACTTCAAGCAAGAGTTAAGTTCACCAGCAGGAGTTGACCTTGGAATGATTCCCAGCAAACGTATAGAACCATCATCCTTCCGAATATTTGTTGATTATTTCGCAAGTCTCTTAATGTTCTGCCAAGTGCATCTAATGCTCCTTTGTGAGTTATTGTACATTCCTTCCAAATAATTACTTTGCAGTTTTGAAGTATTTACTGTTTGCAAGTTCCTCCCTCTAATAGGGTAGCAGCAATCCCAGAGGAGGCTACTGCAAGTGCAAATTGGTTTTGTGAGCGAACCAAAGCCAAAGGGAGGGTAAGTAAAAACATTTTGCCAGTTCCACCAGGTGCAACGAGAAAGAAGATTCCTCCATTAACCTGCATTAACCGCAGTCATAAAAAGAGTTTCGTATGGGTTTTTCTGCTGGTTGTTTAAAAGTTGGATATTTGTTCTTACTGACTGACTTAGTGAATTCCGATCGTATTGCCGTTCACATAGAAATTCTGCGATAAATGCTTTTCGTAAAGCTGGGGTTTAATTGCCGCTTTCGATAACGAGCTTATTCGATCACATTTTTTCAGTTTGAGATTATGGCATTCGCTATCGAACAATGTTATTATATGGTTCGATAGCGAATTCCACAATCTCAAGCCGGAAAGAAGTGATCGAATTACCTCGTTATCGAAAGCCACGATTAGACCCCTGGCATTTTTAATTCTTGGAAAATTTTTCCACATATTCTTAAGCATAAGTCTTCAATTGAAATCAACGCCTCATTGAATATTTCAGCACTGAAATAATTTTTTCGAGATTTATGACGGTGGTACGAATGCGATGCAAAATATCATCAGCCATGTTTTATTTATACTTGTCCCACAAATGGGGTGGATTAGTTGGGAAACATATTGATATAATGATGGCAAAAAGTGTTCCAATTTGTTGGGGCGCAGACGAAACAACAGCATCTGCCATATTGAGATCCCAATGGTAGTCATTCTCTAGCAAGCGTAAAAGCTGACAGGCGGTCCGTAATGATTGAAAAGGCGTAAGGCAGGTAAGATCATTCGTCATTGCACGGATGGTCTGAGTAGACAGTTTTCTTATAAAAACTGTTAACTGATACTCAGCAAAAATTATATAAAAACACACACAATAATTTGAAATTACGTGTGTATTAAAATTTTCACTTTTGATGTTATGCAATACGACTAAATTAAATCACAAAGCAAGCACAAATACCACTAATTCGAATCTTTCTAAAGTTTAAGCGTGGGTTGAATTAAAAAATTGAGAAGTGAAAAGCATTTATTAACGTGTTTTCGCTAATACGATGTTACATGGAACATTGAGAAGTGAATAGGAAGAAATATAATACTCGTAAAAACAATTAACAATTTTCCCTAAAAGACTCATACTTAGAAAAAATGAGAAGTGAATAGTAGGCAGTATATTAAAAACTTAAATTTTCCGAGTTTTAATACGAAATTTTTTAATTTGTTTTTTTTTTTATAAACCATCTCCTGAAAGTATCGAATTAATTAAGAAAAAATCAGCTAAATCGCTCCAGACGTTCTCACGTTATGCGATAAAATAAATGTATCGTTTCATTTATATTATAGATTTATATCTTTTTTTTTGTGTAAGCAAACAATTCGAAATTAAATTCATGCAATTTGCAGTTAGTTTTCGATTGTTGTTTCATCACAAATAGTTTGTTTGGCTTTTAAAATTATTTACCATTATTTAAAAACTAAATGAAGTCTCTAATTAGTTGTCTGTTTCTTTTTTTTTCAATAAATGAAAATTAAAATTTTGCCAATATTTAAAATAGTTTTTGTAACTTAAACATATGAAAATAGTTACGAGTAAATACACACTAAATATTATTATTTTTTTTTTATCAATTTCCTGATTAATTTGTGCGCTTGATTTAAAACCACTTTATTTAATTAAAACAAAAACAACTAGAACAACTGCAACTAATAAATAAACAAACAAGCGAACGAGTGAAAGAAAGAACAAACATTAGAAGTGATTTTTTATGTACGTCCTTGTGCAACAGCAAATATAAAAACACGCACAGCTATTTATTTATATGCTAAATGTGTATTTAACAAAAATGCGCAAAAAAAATTTATATACATATTAACATTTTTTTTTATAAGCAAAAGGCAGTCTGGGAATTACATGTTAAAATATTTTCTTTGGCAAACGCAGTTTGGCCGCGTAATAAAATATTTTTCAATACTGCAGCTGCATATTGATTATTAATGATATAATAATAATTTGTATTAATGAACGGCCCTCGTATACTTTTTTTGTTTTTTGTAATAAATTTGTAACAGTATTTGCAAATAGTTGCTTTGTAACAGGTATTTCACAAATAAATGAAATGAAATAACAACAAAATAAAACAACAACAACAAATTGTAGTATAATTCTCACTTTTTCCGAATTAATTTCCGTTATTGCAAACCAATTGAAAATCCAATTTTCAATAAAGTCGTTAAGTGTGTATACATATTTATAGAAAAAAAGGCAGGTATTTGCTGAATTTACACATGCACACGCACACACATACACACACACACACAACTTCATTTACAAACATACTAGCACAAATATTCAAACCAATACACGTACACGTTTATTTATTTTATGTGTAGGAAGAAGTATTTATTGTTTTAAGCAATATTGCAGTTGCTAAAATACGCATTGCAGGAGGCTTAATATTGAAAATTAAATAAAACGAACCCCCTCCCCACCCCCCAATCAAACTATGTCGACTTGTTCTACATCCTGTGTTTTTTAAATCCTTTTAACCCAACAATAACAAAAAAGGGAGGAAATTGGAAAAAATAAGAAGAACAGTATTGTTTTTAACATATTGAGCCTAAATGTAGGCAACAGAAATAACAACAATAACCAGAAATAAGACAATTAAATAAACACCAACACACATACATATATAAACATGCATATGTATGTATGCATGAACATGCAAACCTACAATAAGTATGTCGTCTCTAGATTTTGCTAAAAGGCCAGAAGTATGTGTGCGTGGGAGTGTGTGTAAACGTATAAATACTTGACTTTAATATGTGTACGTGATAAGCACACTTACGGCAGCATACACACATATAGTAGAAAAGAGATTTGAGAGGCATGATATGGCGTTTGTAGTGTATAAACACTTTGCAATACATATTCCAACAAACAAAATGTCTACCTGCCTGACTGCCTGCCTGCTTGCCTGAAAGCCTACAAATATGCAGCATTTGTTTATTCATATAATAAACAAACACACAGTTACTTTTAACGTATATTTATACACTTAATCTGCCTCTCTCTCTCTCTTCTTCTTATTTCTCTTATTACCAAATGCACGTGTTTGGGAAACAAATACCCTGTGGAAAAAGTGTTGCCGCAAGGAAAAAAAAATTTTTTCTATGGTATAATCGTAATGAAATCTGTTATTTATAATTTTTATTTACACTTTATTAAAGAAATAAACGATTTATTTTTCTTGTTTTCTTTTAAATATTTAAAAGAAGTTTTGTTCCAAAATTTATATTGAAATGAAAACAAACTTTTGTTTCTTTATTCTCGTTATCAATATAAACTGTAAAACTAAAATTCTTTTAATTTTTATAAAAAAAACAGGCGGTATATGTTTAATAAGTTAACATTTTGCGCACTTGGCCTAGAAAATATTACTGAATTTTAAAAACAACTGTATTTTAACAAATAAAATTTGAAATTTTTTGTATGGCAACATGGTTACTCGGTTATTTGAAAGTTTTAACTAAACATGGTGAATCAAATTGAAAAGAAAGGTAAACCAAATTTTTTTGAAAAAAGAACGTTTAAGATCATATAAGCAAGTTAATAAACGATTACTTTTAATCGCTTATTGTAATTAAATTTAATGTTACTCTTAAATCAATTTAACAATTTCAAGCCAGATTTGAGAGTGTCAAGTTTTTTTTAATTAAAAAATATTCAGCTTTAATTTTACTATAAAAGTTATTAAACAATTAATTTAAATCGGTTACTTCGGATAATTTATTTTTAAATTAATTTCACAACTTTAACATAAAAAGCGATGTTGAAGTAAACAACAACTATAATGTTAACTTTCTGCTTATTAAGAAATGTACAACCGCACAAACACTTAAGCCAATGAAGAGGAAAGACACAAGGTTTTAGATTTCAAATGAGCTTAATAAATCTACCTGTCTGTATCGGTTATTCGAATCATATGATATGAATAGATACATAGTAGCCTTCATAATAGACCTCCAGAACAATTCTTTCCAATTGGGTTTTTAACACTCACTGGCCGTGTGTGTAGCAGCGGAAGCTAAATGTATTAATATGGGTATTACAATCATCTTTGTTGCATATATGCAATTTCGTAAAAAAATATCACCACACACAAACAAACAAACACATGCACACATAAAACATATAGTGCTTGCAAATGCATTTATCTTTTACACACACACGCACACACTCAAAGACACATGCACAAATATACATTCAAAATATTTTGCCAGCAATTCTTTTGGCGCCAGACAGCTCGACGTTGATTTTAAATTACGAGCGAACATACTCTCATACGAGTAGTGACCACTGTTTTGTACACTCACTCACATAAGGAAACATACATACATATCTACACGTGTGGTAAATGTGTGTGTGTGTGTGTGTGCGTGTTTTAGTTTATACACACATGCAAAAAAAAAGCCGACTAGCTGCCGTCACGTAATTTTAATTCATTCTACGGAACAATTTTAAATCATTGAAAATAAAATAAAAAATATCTACCAACATACATCTTGCCACATCAATTTTTTTTTAAGAGGTGGCGAGTATGTAGTCAATTTAACTGCAGGTTGTAGCTGTGCTGCAGTCGTTGTTGCTCGCGGTATTGGTGGTGGTACGTACTGCTGCTGTCATTCAAATAAACAGCCAAAACGAATGAATATGTTGCAAAAAGGATGGTTTGCAACAAGCAAATACCTCTAGGTTATTTTCACATAATACCTGAGGTTTTTAGTTATTTTTTTTTTGTCCAACATATTTGGATTTTTGCATTTGAAAGCGAAATAAAAGTGTATTTTAAATGAAAATCATTAAGGCAGCTCAACGTTTTTTGTCACGAAAGTATTTAAGACTTTAAACAAAATGTTCAAAAGCAGATTTGGACGTTAAAGCTTGATACTGAATTTCTAAATTTCTAAAGAGAAAATTATAAAAAAAAGAAATTCAAAAGTATCACTTTAAAAATTCCAATTGAAATTTTAATAAATCAACTAATGAGCTCTTGAGACTTTGATTTCTTTTCTCATGCATGCTTAATCAAAAAAGATCCATTACAATGAAGCGTATAAAAGATTAAAGGAAATCGAATAACCGATTTCTATTAATAGCACAACCAATTAAGATTAATCGAATAAACGCAAAGGATTCATCATATGACCGATAACAAACAAACGAATAGTAAGCGACTAAAAGAATGGAATTGTCACTTAAAATTTACCGAACAGCTGATTAAGTTCAATCGCATAGACCGAAGCCATTAATTTTAAAACTTTTGATTTTCAGTCATTGTTAAAGATTTTCCACTCCATACACATATATTTCTCTTGTATTATTTTATATTCAAGGTAATTTCTATTTCTGCTGACTATTGCTAACTTAGTTGCTAAACTAATGACAACATGGTTGAAAAAGCAAAAAAAAAAAACAAATTCAGAATCAAATACAATCCCTTTAATTTAACTGTTTTTATCCAACAGCAGAAAATTAAAAAAAAAAACCAAATGGATATTTAAAAGATTTTTAAGTTTTTAATTGGTGGATTTAAATTGTAAAGACAGAAAAAAACTATTTAAAATAAAAAAAAATAAATAAAAACGAGACAACATGCTTATGCACTTAAATTTGAGCAAAAAAATAACAAACGAATATAATTCAACAAAAAATGCAGACGGGAAATGTTGGCGGAAAAGTAATAAACAATAAAAAATAGTTACATCAGAATAACTAGATTTTAGAAAAAGTTAAAATAAGAAAAAAAACTAAAAATAGCTGCTAACAAAAAAAGGTCATTTTAACAAAACGTACCACTCTGCAAAGAGTAACTATTTGCAAAAAGTATTTTCTCACAATGAGTACTTTCTAACAAAAACTACCTAAAAAAAACTTTTAAAAAGAAACCTTAACCAAAAGGTGCCTTCAGCAAAAAGTGCCTTATAACAAAATGTACCTTGCAAAAAAAGTATTTTTTCACAGAGAGTACTTTCTAACAAAAAGTACCTTATGAAAAAAACCTTTACAAAGTACTTTAAACAAAAGGTGCATTTTGAAAAAAGTACCTGGTATCAAAAAGTACTATTTTTTAGCAGAGTTATAGCTTTTTCCAAAAAGTGCCTTTTTAACAAAAAGAACCTTTTCAACCAAAAGTACCTAGTAATGAAAAGTGTCTTTTTAACAAAAAGCTAATTTTCAACAAAAAGTACCTTTTGAACAACAAGTACCTTTTCAATAAAAAGTACCTTTTCAATAAAAAGTACCTTTTCAATAAAAAGTACCTATTCAATAAAAAGTACCTTATCAATAAAAAGTACCTTCTTAATAAAAATTACCTTTTCAATAAAATGTACCTTTTCAATAAAAAGTACCTTTTCAATAAAAAGTAACTTTTCAATAAAAAGTACCTTTTCAATAAAAAGTACCTTTTCAATAAAAAGTACTTTTCAATAAAAAGTGCCTTTTCAATAAAAATACCTTTACCATAAAAAGTATCTTTTGAATAAAAAGTACCTTTTCAATAAAAAGTACCTTTTCAATAAAAAGTACCTTTTCAATAAAAATTACCTTTTCAATAAAAAGTACTTTTTCAATAAAAAGTACCTTTTCAATAAAAAGTACCTTTTCAATAAAAAGTACCTTTTCAATAAAAAGTACCTTTTCAATAAAAAGTACCTTTTCAATAAAAAGTACCTTTTCAATAAAAAGTACCTTATCAATAAAAAGTACCTTTTTAATAAAATGTACCTTTTCAATAAAAAGTACCTTTTTAATAAAAAGTAAATTTTCAATAAAAAGTACCTTTTCAATAAAAAGTACCTTTTCAAAAAAGGGTACCTTTTCAATAAAAAGTGCCTTTTCAATAAAAAGTACCTTTTCAATAAAAAGTACCGTTTCAATCAAAGTACCTTTTCAATAAAAAGTACCTTTTGAATAAAAGGTACCTTTTGAATAAAAAAATTCCTTTTCAATAAAAAGTACTTTTTCAATAAAAAGTACCTTTTGCACACACCTTTTGAGAGTAAGGTTTTACATATTTGAAACAAAAAGTACATTTTTAACATAAATGAACTTTCGAATAAAAGTACTTTACAAAATGTCAGCTTTAAGTAATTTTCTTTTATAAGAGTAATTTAGGAAGAAGGGCTCTAATTTTAATAAAAAGTACCTTTTTAAGTAAAGCACTTTGGTAACAGAGTGCATATTCAACAAAAAGTACCTTGTTGACAAAAAGTACGTTTTTTTTAAAAATTACCTTTTTAACAACAAGTACTTTTTTTAAAGTGGCCTTTTGACAAAAAAGTACTTTCTTTACTGTTTAGACCTTTAAAAAAAAAATACTTTAGAACCTGAGGTAGCTTCTTAGCAATAAGCATCCTTTCAAAAAAATTACCTCTACCTTTTTAACGTAAAGTTTGAATATTTATAAAAAAACCTAACTTTTTACCTTAAAAAATTATTTTAAAAAAATATACATTTTAAGCAATTTTCTTTTATAGAAGTATCTTCGGAAGAACTCGCATAAAAAGAAGCTTTTTAAAAAATGCAAGTTTTTTTAAAAAAAAAATTTTGGGCGGTGTAGTATTTAAAAAATATTTTAATTATTTTTTTTTTCATTCAAAAGCTGTCAAATAATTTTTTCTTCTTTGTAATCTCCTGAGATAAAAAATAAAATACATTTCCAAATATAGACAGACCACAAATAATAAAAACAAAATCGCTTGATTTAGGATTTACTTTCCAGCCTTCTTGTCACGAAAATTTTTTGCCAAAATGAAAATCGGTTTTTTTGTTTGTTTTTCTTTTCTTCGCATAAATAAATCTGAGTCTTTTTTTTTTCAAATACCATCCTGCACAGTACAAAAATTCTATAAACTAAACTCCGTTAAATCATTATTGTTGAGTACGATGATGTTTATAGATTGTTTTTTTTTTTCTTTATGAACATGAAAGACTTGAAACAAATTCAATATTTTTCTCAAGCAAACACACACAACATTTTGCCATCTATTTCATTTTCTTATTTTTATATTGTTGGATAAAATAAAAATTAAATATTTGAAATATCAAAGAAAAAAAAATAAATAAACCGAAGAAATCAATATTGTTACCAACAAATATTTGTAACAATGAAACAAACACTACAGCAGCAACAACAAAAGAACAATTGTGTGCAGAAGGCAACAATAGTACAGTGGCGGCGAAAGCAATGGAAGCGATTATCAGATTTATTCCCTAAGAAATAGCACCGCGCTTAAGGAATTTATTTTCCTAAGCAACAATAACTCAAAGAGAAGAGAAACGCAAGCAAAATATTTAAGGTTGGAACTAAATATAATTTTTGCTATTTCTTCTATTAGTTCAGGGTCTTATTATTAAGGCTTTTTTTAAGCTTATATTTTCTGTACTTTCAAATTTCTATAATTTATTAAAAACCGATAAAGAAGCGAACATATTTTGCTAATTTTTAATCTCACGATTACATGGGTGTTTGCACTGAAATAGAATATGTAAGATTTCAATCCCATAACAGACTTTTCTTTTCCTTAAGCATTATTTAATATAAATTGTTTACATTTTAAGAACCATGTTCATTTCTATACTTACAGCCGAATACATTTGAGTAAAATGATTTATGTATCAAAAATTTTTATTTCAATTACCTGCAAGGAGAAAAAATAATATTAAATTAGTTAGAGTAAAAGAAATAATCGAAGATAGTTTAAGGTCACTACTAATTTTCTCAACGTCACTGTATTTTATGTTTATTTTTTAAAATACAATGCCAAAATTTTTATGTCTACTGATACAATATGAAATCCTTAGCATTAAAATCTATTTGAAGTAAAATCACAATAAACGGACTTAAAATTGAAATCTTATATCGATGAATAAAGAAACCCAGCCAAAGATGTAGAAATAACTAAAGATTTCAGTTTGAAATAATTTTTTGCAGTAAAATTTTTCAGAAAACGAATGGCCTGAAAGGTACCTTTTTAAAAAGAACTCTTTTCAAAAATACTTTTTACCAAGCTCGGAAAAGCAACTTGTCAAACTTGCACAGGTACTATTCGAAAAGGTACTTTTTTAAAAGTTACCTTTTGATAAGGTAGTTTTTTAAAAGGTACTTTTCAAAAAGGTACATTTTTAAAAGGTACTTTTTTTAAAAGGAAATTTTTTTAAAAGGAACTTTTTAAAAGTCCTTTTTTTAAAAGGTAGTTTTTTAATAGAATTTTTTTTAAAGTACTTTTTTCAAAAGGTACTTCTTTTAAAATGTACTTTTTGGAACGTACTTTTTTAAAAGGTACTTTTTTTAAAGCGTACTTTTTTAAAAGGTACTTCTTTTAAAATTTACTTTTTGGAACGTACTTTTTTAAAAGGTACTTTTTTAAAACGTACCTTTTTTAAAAGGTACTTTTCTTAAAATGTACTTTTCTTAAAATGTACTTTTTTAACAGGTACTTTTTTAAAAAGTATTTTTTGGGAGGTGCTTTTTCTAAAAGGTACATTTTTTAAAAGGTAATTTTTTTAAAGGTACTTTTTTAAAAGGTACTTTTTTAAAAGGTACTTTTCTTAAGATGTACTTTTTTAAACAAGTACTTTTTTTAACAGGTACTTTTATTAAAAGGTACTTTTTTTAAAGGTACTTTTTTTAAAAGGTACTTTTTTTAAAAGGTACTTTTTTTAAAAGGTACTTTTTTAAAAGGTACTTTTTTAAAGATAATTTTTTAAAAGACACTTTTTTTGAAAGGTACTTTTTTAAAAGGTACTTTTTTTAATAGGTACTTTTATAAACGTACTTCCCTAAAGGTAGTTTTTTAAAAGATACTTTTTTAAAAATTACTTTTTTAAAAGGTACTTTTTTAAAAATTACTTTTTTAAAGATACTTTTTAAAAAAATACTTTTTTAAAGATACTTTTTAAAAAAATACTTTTTTAGATTGTATTTTTTTAAAGGTACATACATACTTTTTTAAATCGCACATTATTAAAAGATTTTAAAATTACGTTTTTAAAAGGCAATTTTGAAAAGGTACTTTTATATTATTGAAAGGTACTTTTGTAAGAAGTACTTTTTTCAAGCTTGCACAAGTTCCTTTAATCCGTGAAATCAGCTTACACAGAAAAAATATTTGTATTCGAACTTTTGGTTAATAGCCTTATTTATTTCTTAAGTAAGTGCAGACCAGGGAATTCACCAAAGTAGAATTATTAACTTTTTAATGAAAATCACTACATACATACTTATGGCGCATAATTTTTAAGCTGCTTTGTGAAAAGTTTTTCCTAAAACTCATTGAAAATTGAAAATTTTGTTACAAATATAATAAAAACTTTCGCTTAAAATGTTTACTTTTCATTCTAAGGACACAAATGTCTTGGCCAGATCTCATATGTGCGCCCTCATCTGACAAGGAAAATAAAACACACATTTGGGCATACAAAAAAGAAAGGAACTATAAAAATAAAACATGACGTGAAAAGACTTCAAATTAAAAGCGATCTCAAATAAAGCGAACAAAAAATCTATATTAAAAAGTTACAGAAACTATTGTAACATATGTACAAGTTTTGTAGTTGAATTTGTAAGGATGCTTTAAAACATTTATACTCGTACACACTTACACACGAGTATTTAAGGGAGTATGCGTGTGCATGTACATGTATACGTGCGAGTGTGTGTAAACACAATAGTTCAACATACACACATCACTAATATTTGTGTTTATCTCAGCTTTGGCTACTAATACTTCAATTGAAAAGGATGGATGGAAAAAGTTTAAGTTTTTTGTTTGCAGAACTAACGGAACATATTACCAGATTTAGTTCGAAATACTTTGGTCAATAGCTTACTGTTGGTACTGCAACCAAATAGCTATGAGGACATTAAAACATGTTGTAATGAGCCTTGTTCAACATTATATCAATAAAATTTTCTCTTCTTCTACACAGAAGCAAAAAAACGACGTTAGAACAAACACAAGTCTTTTGACTTCAATACAGCATCACGTTAAATATGTATAGAGAAAAAAAAAATTCAAGCTCATCATCAATCTCAAACACATGCTTGCACACACTCATAAAGCTCTTCAGATCTCAAAGTCAATACATCTAAAAAATAAAAAATTAAAAATACAGAAACACGCCACCACTACCACTACCACACATCACCATCGATCGGGCCTTTATTAAAAAGAAGACAAGGACTAAAAGATTATAGAAAACAACGTAAAGAAAATAATGTTTTATCGCATGTTGCACGTCAACATATTGACAATTGAATTATATGCTACAGAGTACAGCATAATGATTTCAAATCCTTGTGAAACTGTTTAATGCGATAAAACGTTCTGCTGTGAACACAACAACAATAATTTATTTGTTAAGATTTACAGCAAACAATCGACAAGACAAGATACCGACATACTGAGCTAAATTGACCAATAGCACGATTTCACAAAGTTTATTTTTAAAGGACATGTTTGCTCTCCCTACCACGAGCAAATAACGCTAAATAATATAAATATTAAAGATTATTTAAGCACAAACAAATTTTAGGAATAAAAGTTATTAGAAAACAATTTAATTCTCTTTCTGAGAAGAGTATTTATTCAAAAGCGGCTTTACTTTTTAATAAAAGTTAGAATTTTTTCAAGATACATTTTTTTATGTGCGCACCTTTTGCTACAAGATATTCATTTTAGCTTGGTAGTACTTTTATATGGATTAACAGGTAACTTTTGTTATTGTAAGTAGGTTTGTATTGCAAGAGGCTTTTTGTTAAAACGAAATCTTTTGTTGAAAAGCAAATTTTTTAAAAAAGGTATTGCTTGTTGTAAATGTATTTTTACTCAAAAAAAAAAACGATTTTACTTAAGAAGGATATTTTTCTTAGAGGAGTACTTTTTGTCGAAAGAATATTTTTTTCCAAGAAAAGCGGTACTTTTTGTAAAAGAAAATACTTTTTTTTAAAGGTAGTTTTTGTTTAAAAAAATCCTTCGTTTAAAAAAGTTACTTTTTGTTAAAAAGTTACTTTTTGTTAAGAAGGCACTTTTTATTGAAAAGGTACTTTTTATTAAAAATGTACTTTTTGTTAAAAGGTACTTTTTATTAAAAAGGTACTTTTTGTTAAAAAGGTAATTTTTGTTAAAAAGGTACTTTTTATTAAAAAGGTACTTTTTATTAAAAAGGTACTTTTTATTAAATAAGTACTTTTTGTTAAAAAGGTACTTTTTATTAAAAAGGTACTTTTTATTAAAAAAGGCACTTTTTGTTAAAAAGGTACTTTTTGTTAAAAAGGTACTTTTTATTAAAAAAGTACTTTTTGTTAAAAAGGTACTTTTTATTAAAAAGGTACTTTTTATTAAAAAAGTACTTTTTATTAAAAAGGTACTTTTTATTAAAAAGGTACTTTTTATTAAAAAAGGCACTTTTTGTTAAAAAGGTACTTTTTGTTAAAAAGGTACTTTTTATTAAAAAAGTACTTTTTGTTAAAAAGGTACTTTTTGTTAAGAAGGTACTTTTTGTTAAGAAGCTATAAACGAACTTATTTAAGGGTGCTTTTGGTTACAAAAGCAAATATTTGTGAAAAAGGAGATTTTGGCTAAATTTTTATTTAAAATATAGTTGTTGCTAAAAAAAATATTTTTTTAAAATAAATGTTTTGTTTAAAAGAAATTTTTTTTTTAATAGCTTTTATTAAAAGTTAGTTTTGCTAAGACATACAAAGCTTGCATTTTGTTAAAAGATCTTTATTTTTTATTTATATGTTAAAACCTCATTGGCTTACAGATACTTTATATTAAGGTATTAATACTTAAAAGTTTTTGGCTTCTTTTTACTGATTTAGTACTGGAAGTGCAAATATTTATCTAACGAAAAGAATCTCAGTTATTTTCTTAACATATCCCGTGGGAGGCATGTTATTCCTAAGCTTACACAAAAGTCGTTTTGATTTCCCATTTACAAAATTTACAAATATTTTATTTTCAAGTTGATGTTTTTAATTTAAAACGACTTAGATTTTAATTTATTGCTAAATGTTCGCTAAAGTAACTAAAGTATCAGAAGTGATGGTTTTTGTTGGTTGCTCCAAAATGTTCGTACAAATCCATATCATTCGATTTTGGAGCAACAGTTACCGCTTTAATAGATATTTTTGTTTGGTCATAAAAGCTCTTTGGTTGATAATGAAGAAAAATAGCAGTAATAAAAATGTAAACGCAAAAATGGGAGAAAGGGAAAAATAAAATTGAAAATGAAAATGAAAAATATACATAAAAAGAAATATTGTTTGGGCACATAGAGAGGCACTTACATTTATTACTTTGTTCATAACAGAGTTTTTTTACTGTCTACTTTTGGGAGGTTTTTTTTATATTTCAATTTACACACACATACACATAATTCCCATATTACCTCTGCATCAAATATTCGCTGGTGGCTTCAACATATTTATTTGTTAATATGTGGAATTTATTTTTTTTTTTAACAGAACTCAAACGTGTATCCCACAAATATGGAACTTTCATTTTACTTTAAGCATTAAAATTGCTGGTAAAGCCAATTTTGCCAACATTTATTAAAAGCATATGCCAGAGTTAGGGTAAGAGAAGCAAAATATTAATAAAAAATAACCCAGCACTTTCATTGATTTAATGAATAATGACTTAACAATTATTCTAATGAATTTTGCAATGTGGTAGAGATAGTAAAACGAGAGATACACAAGTAAATATGTAGTGAGAAATTTTTTAAGAGTTTTGTTTTGCTAAAAGCCTTTGAGATTATACCGTTTTTTATTGCAAAAAAAAAATTGCTTAAACTTCCTGGGAATTTTATACTTTTTTATACTTTTTACCTCCTGCTCCCTTTGTTAACGAAAGGTACTTATTGTGCCTTTTTAACAACATCAATCTATCTTTTTTTTGGCAAACATTACCTTCTCTAACAAAAAGAAAATTAAAAATTTTACCAAAAGTGCTATTGTAAAGAAAAATTCCAATTTTCACATAAAGTGATATTTTAGCAAAAATTACTTTTCTAGCAAAAATAATTTTTTTTTACATATAATATTTCATTAAAAATTTGCGTTAAATAGCTAATGTTAAAAAAATCTCTATTCCAGCAGATAGACATGGGTGCTGATGAAGTGCGTGGCTGCAAAGAAAAATATCGATATTTCCCCCACCTAATAAAGTATAGTTTAATTTTTCTTCTCTTCTTTAGAAACTCACATTAATTAATAAAAATATTTCATTCAATAAGAATTTAAAATACTGAACTTAAGCCCGATTAAGAAATTATTCCTGATTAAAAATCATTAATTTAAAATGTCTCACTTAAATCATCATGGGCCACGTGACAGAATATTATCAAGTAATAACAAGGGATGCCAATCCCGAAATCTCGATCCCGAATTTTTTAATCCCGGGATTTTCGGGATTCAGTCAATTCCGAAATTGTTTACTAAGTTTTGTTTGTTTTTTTTTTTAAATAAATTCATCAATTCATCATTACCTTCCCCCATGTAAAGATAGTAACCGTGGCATTTATTTGCCGGTGGTTAAGCATTGTCTATATATGAATTTCATTGATGATTTGCCAAATCATTAGTAGACTTCAACCACATATTTTGAACAGTCACAAACTTCTTATCTTATGCACAGACTTTCATAATCTATTTGAGAATTCACAAATAATAACATTTTTGAAAATCACAAAAGAAAAATAAGCGTAGTAAGCTTAGAAACTTTAAGAAAACCCAGCAAATAATTTATATTCGATATGAATCTGAGGGTCTACTCTGTAATTTGAAACGAAAGAAAATGTTTTCGAATTTGTATGTTGATAACACGCATATTCGAAAGCATTTTCTCCTTCGAATTACAGAGTAGACCCCCTGGGATTTGTTAAAGTTTCTAAGCTTACTGCGCTTATTTTTCTTTTGTGATTTTCAAAAATATTATTTGTGAATTTTCATTCACATTATAAAACTTTCATTACAAAACTTTTGTTTGTGAACCTCTTTCAGAGACGTTTTTTTTTAGTAAATACCCATAAAAAGTATGTGTCTTTTTAATGTTCAAAAACCCCAGGGTCCCGAATAATTCCTGAATCTCAAAAAAATTTCGGGATCCCAAAAAATCCCGAAATCCTGGGAATTGATTTTTTGAAAGCCCGAATCCCGCGATGGGAAAAACCAGTCCCGATTGGCATCCCTAGTAATAACATTTTGCATAAAAATTAGCTTTGTAAGAAGTTGCTCTTTAACAAAAAGTTAATTTTTAGCAAAAAGTACATTTCTAACATTCGAACGAATCCGAGTAAATTTCTCGTCTTCCAAAAACAAACAATGATGTGTTTTAAATCGTACATACTAAATTAATTTTTTTTTTTAATTTTGAAATATCAAACTCTAAAAAATAGAATATTACAAAAAATTCTATTAGTGGATTTAATTTTTCTAAATCGAACGTTATTAAATTGACTCACTCGATTTACAGAACAGGCAAGAATAAGTATTTTTTTTTTTCAAAAGTTACTTCAATTTGATATCTTGATAAAACCGATCTTTTATCAGTTCTGGAACTATCTTTGTAATTTATTAGATTCTATGTTTGTTCTTTTTGATTAAGAATGAGACACAAGCTTAATCAATAAGAGCAAAATTAAAAATTGCCTTGTTTAACAAAAAGTATTTTTTTGGCCACCAAATTACGTTTTTAGAAAAAATTCCCTTTTATTTTTTTACAAAAAGTACTATTTCGGCAAAAAGTATCTTTTTAACTATAATTACCTTTCTAACCAACACGACCATTTCACAAAAAGCACCTTTTTTATAAAAAAATAAAAAAAAACATTCTTGAAAAAAGTACCTTTTTAAAAAAAGTACCTTTTTAAAAAAAGTACCTTTTTTAAAAAAGTACCTTTTTAAAGAAAGTAACTTTAAAAAAAAATACCTTTTTAAAAAAGTACATTTTTCAAAAAAGTACCTTTTTAGAAAAAGTGCCTTTTTTAAAAAGTACCTTTTTAAAAATAAGTATAATTTCAAAAAAACCAAAAATTAAAAAAAATACCTTTTCAAAAAAATACTTTTTAACAAAAGTCTTTTTTTTGTAACAAAATATCATATTTTTTTTAAATTTTAACAAAAAAAAAAGATTTTTACAAAGGCGTATTTTTAACATAACATACTTTTTTGAAAATAGGCAGCTTTTATGAAAATATTTATCTTCATAACAGACAAGTGAAATTTTTTAAAGAGTTAAATTTTGCTAAAAAAAAGATACTTATTTTTTTTAACAAAAGCTAAAGTTTTAACAAAAATTACTCTTTTTTAAACAACAAAAGTAAATTTTGCATTAAAATTACCTTTGTAAGAAAAAGTACCTTCTCTTAACAGCAAAGTACTTTTTTTGGGCAACATTTGCCTCTTTTGGAAAAAATAATTTTTAGACAAAATATACAAATTTGACAAAAAGTAAATTTACATCTTTTTAACAATTTTTAAGTTTTTAACAAAGAAGTGTCCTTTCAACTCTCTCTTTTAAATTATTTTATAGCAATATGAAGCTTTTTAACAAAAAGTAGCTTTTAGCAAAAATTATCGTCTTGACAAAATCTTCAATATTATTATATTATAAATAACTTTATTATTCTATTTAATGTGATAATAAATAAATAAATAATCTATTTATTTTTTACATTTTCCCATGTGTCTTACTTTACGAGTATATTGCATGTTTGAAATATAATTACATTAAAACTACTTTAACCATTAAATAAGTTTTTGATTATTTTAATCCTTCCGTAGAAATAATCATTCCAAATTCCCTTCTATTTCTTGTTATTCTCATATATTTTTCATTTTAACGTTTTTACTGAAGCCATTTGCTTTTCTGCATATACATAATTCAATAGGGTTCTTAGAAAATAAAAAACAAATATTAAATTCTTAGAGTGGTATTAGATACATAAATATATGTGTACGAGTATGTAATGAATTTATGTAAAATCAAATTGTATATCTATATGCTGCTATTATATAGAACAATATTTATATTGTACATTCTCTTTAGACGTTTATACAAAAATTATATAGAAGCAACGGAAACTACTGGACAAACAATTTTTCAACAATATGCTTGTGCAGAGAAAAGAATTGTTAAATACACAAACACAAGCATGTACAAGTAAATATTTCCACACAGGACACATGCAAACACAGGCTTTTTTATAATCTTAAAATACTCGTACAAGGTTGTCTTTGTGACATCGGAACATGGTCGGTTTTAGTAAGAAATTCTTAATAAAAAAGGGTAGTGAGATATGCAAACTCAGTTGGAAATATATGTATATGCATAGACATGCATATGTGACATGAAACCTTCCTTGACGAAGTAAGCAGCATCATTATTGGAATGAATTATCTCTAGCAGAGTAAATATCAGTCCATTAGACGTGTGTAATTACACGCACAAAATAATATCACAATATAAATTGTAGTACCCACATTTATATTGAATTTCCTACTGGGTTTGTATACAACCGCAACAAAATTCTTAAACACTATGACAGAGAAAAAAAAACAAAAAATTTTTTGAAATTATATAAATTTCATTTTTATGTAAATTTCGTTTTATAACCCCCCTACTTTTTTTCGATATACGAGTATGTACATATTTATTTTTGCTGTTTCTTTTTTTTTCAAAAAAAAAAAATAAGAAAACAAACAAAACAATGGACATTAAAGAAGGCAAAAGAAACTTAAAAAAGGGGGAACATTAAACAAGATGTTTTCTTAAGAATTTGAAAAAAGACCATAAGAATGTGTAAATAAAATCAAAGCGATTCCTGCGGCTCTTCATGAAAACGATGATGAGGTTGAAGATGAAGATGAAGATGCCACATCTATAACAATTACTTCATTGTTTGTGCTTCTCATATATATATTTTTTTTTACTTTTTTCTTATTGTGTCCATCTAGCAAAAGCCAAGAGGGTAGCCTATAACTCCTTAAAGAGAACACCTTTTCAAATCCTTGCTTTGTTTTCTGCAAATTAAATAAATGTGTGTAAAATATGGACTTAAATGTTGAGCAATTTTTTATATATTATTATTGCTACGCTAACCAGGTGCTGTGTTGTCCAACTGCCTAAACATATTAGCATTTTTGCTTCATTTATTGTCGTAAGGAAGCTTAAACTGTCTGAGTGTGTATGAATTTCCATTTGCCGCCAGCTGACCCTTAAATCTGCATAATTTGTGCAATGTGTTGAAAATGAAATTCTATACTTTTTCTAAGCAAATAACAACCGGAAGCTAGCTGATCATTGCTTTTATTTTTCCTGCTTAATAACGACATTTTTTTCTCAAATTTATTTAACTACCAAAGGAGAAAGAAATACAAAGAAATTTAAAGGGGAATGGTCAGTCAGAGTTAGACTTCAAAATTATCAAAGAAATCAGACCTTAAACTATTTCAATTGACTTTATGTGTGCAGACACTTTTTGAAACATACTTTTGTAGATTTTTTTTTGCTGCATACATGCATATATTTTGAAAAAAAAATATTTTTTTTTATGAAAAAAACTTATTTCAAAAAAGTACCTTTTGTTACCTTTTTATTTAAAAATACTTTTTACTTAAAAGGTACTTTTTACTAAAAAGGTACATTTTACTAAAAAAAAAGCTGTTTTTGTCAAAAAGGTACTTTTACTAAAAAAAAATATACTTTTTACTAAAAAAAGGTATTTTAAACCTTAAACTATTTCAGTTGACTTTATGTGTGAAGGCACTTTTTGAAAAGTAATTTTGTACATTTTTTTTTATAAAAAAACTTATTTCAAAAAAAGTACATTTTGTTACCTTTTTGTTTAAAAATACATTTTTACTAATAAGGTTATTTTTGTTAAAAAGTTACTTTTAGTAGGAAGTTATACATTTTACTAAAAAAATTTATTTTTACTAAAAAGGTATATTTTGTCTAAAATGTACTTTTTAACTAAAAATGTACTTTTTTGGAAAGGTACTTTTGCCAAAAAGGTACTTTTGACTAAAAAAAAACTTACTTTTTACTAAAAAGGTACCTTTTACTAATATAAGTACTTTTTACTGAAAAGGTACTTTTTACTGAAATAAGTACTTTTTACTAAAAATGTACTTTTTACTAAAGAGGTAATTTTTACTTATAAGGTACTTTTTAATAAAAAGGTACTTTTTAATAAAAAGGTACTTTTTAATTAAAAGGTTCTTTTTAATTAAAAGGTACTTTTTACTAAAAAGGTACTTTTTACTAAAAGGTACTTTTTACTAAAAAGGTAAGTTTTACTAAAAAATTTACTTTTTACTAAAAAGGTGTACTTTTTGTTACGAGGGTACTATTTGTTTGAAGGTACTTTTTTGTTAAGACGGCACTTTTTGTTTAAAAGGTACTTTTGTTTAAATATCTACTTTCTCCTGCAAAACAGGCACTTTTAGTTAAAAGGGTGGCAGTACTCTTTGCTACAAAAAAGAAACTTTTTGTTAACAAGCACGTTTTAAAAACTAAACGACTCCAAGAGTTGATTGCATGTGAAAAAACTGCATCTCTTAACAACTATCTGGAAGGTCTCGATGTTACTATTTGTGGCGCGCTGCTAGAAAGTTTAAAACACCCATTGAGTTTAAACCACCTCTGGGCATTTCTACTGGAGGTTGGGCAAGAAGCGATACTGAGCGATATTAGCTGAGCATTTAAAATACGTGTTTATCCCAAACACATGTACTGGTGTAGTTGATTTGCCGAGTGTAGTTGTTATACCCCTCGACCCATGAAGTGCTGAACTCAATCCGAAGAAAGCTCGGGGTATTGATGGAATTAGTAACCACATGCTGATGGTATTAATTCTCTGTATCTCTTTAATTTTAAGTACATACATATGTATGTCTATTTTTTTTTTTTATACATAAACAAATATAAATCTTTTTGCAATTTTTTGCTTTTGATTTTTTCTAAGTATTATTTTGTCCTTCACGAACTTTTCTTCTGACTTATGTTTTTTGCTAGTGTTTTCTCTATGGAAAAGTAAATGTGTGCAAATCATGTATGAATGTGGTGTTTGCCTGCCTATTTTAATACTCTTTGTCCTCATTATTATTGTATTGTAACTGTTTGTTTTTGTTATTCTATTTGTGTTGTTGTTTTCTAGGCGCCACTACAATGTTGTTATGGCAACAACAATTGTCTGTATCTTTTTTCATAGTTTCATAAACTAACGCTGCCATTTAATTTTTCATTTCATTTCACTGACACTGTCCGCTTAAGTAGGATAATATGAGTTTATTTTTTTTTTTTTGTCTTTTAGATCTCAAAGTAAATGCTTGGCAAATTATAAAACTAAAGCTGTTTTGCTACCTTGCATGGATTTTTTTGTGAATTTTAATCTTTATTGTAGAGTTTTATCTGGGTTTGATGACGTTCCTAACTTTTCCTTGTGATTTTTATTCACCATTTTTTTTTTTTTAATGGAAATGTGTCACAAGTTTTGCTTATTTATTGATTCATTCTGTGATTTGTTGATGTCATGGTATATCAATTCATTTTTAGGAATTATGTTTAATCCAAACAGAGAATATTTAAGGAGATTGAATTGAATTTGTATTCATTTGGTGTTATAATTTGTTTTTGTTCTAGTTCTCTTGACAAAAATTTTCTTGTATTTACATGTATTTCATCCAGAAATATATAAAGCTCCGAGTTTCATAAAATTTTAGTACTAATCAATCTTAATTTATATTCATACAAACCACTATTGATTTTAAAATCTAATTGAGAAGTACAAATTTTAAGTCTTGGCCAAGTATATTTTAAATTTTTTTTTTAGTTTTATTATAATTGATTTTTGGTTTAAACGATAATGTTTGATAAAAAAGTAAAAAGAATAATTTAATAAAAATATAATCTTTTATATAAAGCTTTGGTTTCATTAAAAATTACTTTTTGTTAAAAAAAAGCTTAATTTTTGTTAAAAATCTGCTTTCCGTTAAAAACTTTATTTTTGTTTAAAATTTAAAGTTTTTCTTTGCCAGACACTTTTTGTTTAAAAAAAGTTCTTTTTTATTAAAATCGTAATTTTTGTTAAAAAAGCAAATTTTTCGTGAAAAATATAATTTTTATTAAAAGTATACTTTTTGCTAAAAAAAAATGCACTTTGATTAAAATACAGTTTGCATAGAAAGGAACATTTTGTTAAAAGTAATTTTTTTATTAAAAAGTTAGTTACGTTAATAAAAAGTACTTTTTGTTACAAACGTACTTTTTTTGTTAAAATGGAACTTTTTAATAACAAAGTACTTTTTTCTTGAATGGTTGGTTCTTTTGGAAATATACTTTATCGGCACTTTTTGTTAAAAGGTAATTTTTGTTAAAAAGGTACATTTTGTTAAAAAGGTACTTTTTGTTAAAGGTACTTTTTGTTAAAGAGGTATTTTTTGTTAAAAAGGTACTTAATAAACAAGTACTTTTTATTAATAGGGTACTTTTTATTAAAAAGGTACTTTTTACTAAAAAAAAATGTACTTTTTTATTAAAAAGGTGCTTTTTATTAAATATTGAAGAGGACCTTTTTAGTCAAGATGTGCTTTTTGTTAAAAATGTACTTTTTATTAAATAGGTACTTTTTATTAGAAAGGTACTTTTTTATTAAAAAGGTACTTTTTATTAAAAAGGTACTTTTTATTAAAAAGGTACTTTTTATTAAATAGGTACTTTTTTATTAAAAAGGTACTTTTTATTAAAAGGTACTTTTTATTAATACGATACTTTTTATTAAAAAAGTACTTTTTATTAAAAAGGTACTTTTTATTAAAAAGGTACTTTTTACTAAATAGGTACTTTTTATTAAAAAAGGTACTTTTTATTAAAAATATACTTTTTATTAAAAAGGTTCTTTTTATTAAAAAGGTACTTTTTATTAAAAAGGTACTTTTTATTAAAAAGGTACTTTTTATTAAAAAATTACTTTTTATTAAAAATGTACTTTTTATTACAAAGGTACTTTTTATTTAAAAGGTACTTTTTTTAAAAATTTTACATTTTGGTATTTTCTGTTAAATTTTTTTTTTACAAAAATCTTGTGTTTACTGGTATGGTATAAAATGCTGCTTTTAGTCACAAACTTAAAAAAACATTTATAAATTATGCACCTGCCGTAATTGTTTGTTATCTTTTGTATGCTCAGTTAATTACACTTTTAATTTTATGCTGAAAATCTTAAGGAGAATTTAAGGCATTATTTATCTTGAAGTAAGAATATTTTTAAGACACCATGTTCATTTCGCCTAAATATTATGTGACAAAGACACCATATTCATTTCGCCTAAATATTATGTGACAAAATTTAAAACAAAGCAAAGAGAAAAATACGAGTATGTTCAAAAAAAAAACTTTTAATAATCGATATTTTAGGTGAAACCGTAACAAATTTTTAAAACAAACTCTTCATATTGTTTCTACGAGAGTTCTTTTTTTTTTTTTTATAAGATTTTTTTTTGCTGTTGTTGGGTCTGTGTGTGAATTCATGTATGTATGTGTATGGATTTAGTGGTGTTGTTGACAGCAATTTGACAGCAGTCAAGCGTGCCAGCAGCAAATTAAACAATTTTTTCTTTTTTTTTTAATGTTATTACACTTTTCTTTATGTCGGTTTTGTAGTCGTAGAAAAATAACAATACATTAGCAATAAACAAAGCTGAATACTGTCAAAGTATTAAAGAAGTTAAAATGTTTTTATGCACACACTCGCACACACACACCCAAGCAAATAAACATTCCTTCCTAACTGGGACTCTTTTACGTTGCATGAGCCATTTTACAATGGCACCCTTTTTTATGCTTTAATACTCTGTTCCCATTTTAACACGGTTGCCATAACAATTTGTTATGTATCCTTAAAAGTAAAACATATAAACACTTATGCACACACAAGCACACACTTTTACGCAAAATTTAAGGTCTACGGAATTGTTTTTTTTATATTTATGTGAGTTTAAATCGCTGAACAGAGCAAAAAAGGGATAACACTTAGCAGTCAACAAAAAAATAATATTTATAAAATAAAATCTTTGACAGAAAGAAGAGGGATGCCAAGCCATAACAAAACATTTATAATGATATGGTAAGTGTAAACAATAAAAGCTGACAACACAGCAGAGAAAATAAGGAAGTCGTTAAGTAAAGCTGATCACAAAAATGAGCTTGCTTGAGTGGAGTGCTTAAATTATAAATATTTCAGTTATAAAATTTTTACTGAAATAAAAATTTCGTTTGATATCGAATAACTTGATTGGCCTTGGAGTACCACAAAAAGAGTTTAAAGAATATTATGCCCCTTTTTCAGTTCTCAACTCAACTCAGTTTTGTCGTCTGAGAGTTAACCCAACCAATTATTTTTTAGTATTGTGAATTACAACTAGTTTTTACCTGAAAATGTTATGGCAAAAGACAACTACAGATTCAATTTTATATTACATGAGTTCTGAATGGCAATGGCAGACAACTAAATTGAGTTGAATTGAGAACGCTAATAGGGGGTTTATATTCATTTGAAAATTTAACAGTAGGTTTCCCTGTCATAAGTAAAGGAATGATACAATCTTACAATGCTTTGTGTCTAAAAAGTTAAAAGACAGATACTAGCAATCATAGGGATCTCGCCAGAACATTTCATAATTCATGACAGGAAGGATCTCATTACACACGTATAAACTACGGAATAAAGTTGTGACGCGCTGAATCTAAACAATTCTCGTAATCAATTTCCGTTGATATCTAGGCAAAGATGAGTTGACACCTAAATGATGATTCAAAGAAAATATACATATATACGAAACTGAATTGATAGGTATTATATAAAAGAAGGACTTGGTCCATATTTTCATTTCAGTACTCGTATTTATAATGGCCCAAATTTTTTGGAGAGAAACTTGGCTTTTTGACATTTATTTACATTAACAGACACCACACACAGTGGATAATAATGAGAAAAAGTATTTAATGGGATGAAAACCCGGTTTTATTCGGTGGACAAACCGGTTTTATCTAGTTCAAAACCCGGTTTTTAGATTGCCGAACCGGATAATGCGAGATTTAAAAATCGAACACATTTACATGCGCAATGAGTCAGTCAAAAGCAGACGAACAACAATATAGCAAGAGAATTCTGCCATATCCAACATCCACATATCATATAAAAATTATATAGAGTGACCAATAAAGGTATTTTGAGTGGATGTGAGTCAAAGCAATATTTACAAAATTTTTCGAAACCTGAGGTATCCACATGTCACATGGAAATACATAAAATATTAACTCTAATCCAATTTATTTTCTTATTTATATTTCTTTTGCCTTTTTTTTTTTTTGTAAGTAAATATCTTGTGCAATAAAAGGCACAGTCATTAATATTAATAATAAGAAAAACTAATTCGTTTATAATGCTCTTTTTTAACTGTCTATCTGTCATTTTGTTGATTGTTTGGTTAGTCTTCAGCTCTAACTCCCGCAATACAACTTAACCCCTGCCTTAATACTTGTACTTTATAAAACCTTTTCGCTTTTTTCAGTCCATTCTTGCCAAGAATAAAACCATCAAAAGGTAATTTCTTTTCTTTCTTTCATTTTTTCTTCTTCTCACAAGTGTATATGAATTTCAAATAATAGACGTTAGACAAAGCGAAGTTTGAACTTGAGCGTATCATATTGTTATGTTATCATATCCCTAAGGTTTATGTGAATAGCATACATACATACATACGTATACATATGTATGTATATGTGTATGTGTACACATACTACATATGTACATACTTCCATAATAATATATTTAGGAGACAAAATACTTTTTCTATTGTGCTGACAATATCTTGGGGGATTATGGCAAAAAAAAAATATTTAAAACACTCAAGGAAATAATTCAGAGTAATTTTAGATTTATGAGAAAAAATTACAATCATAAAAGATGAATAAGTAAATAAATAATTCTCCATTTGTATATATGTTCGTTCAATAAAATTTATTTGCAAGTAAGCACATTTTTTTTTTTGCTTTTCATAATCATTAATTTTTTTCGCTTCATATTCGAGACAGTGGCATCAGTATACAGAAATATTAAATCAAATGTTTGCAAACCTTTGATGAAGGCGAAACTATGTATATTTAAAAACGACGTTTCCCCAACTTAACGTACAAATATTGGAAGAAAAAGATGCGTTAAGTTTTTTAAAACCCTTTTTAAATTGAAAATTCTTTTAAAAATAATGCCTTTACACGTAGGCGCAAAAATAAAAGTTTCGTTAAGTTTTTTCAAACCTTCGTTAAGTTGAAAATTTCTTTGGAAACAACATTTTTACACGCCTTAAGTTTTCAGCACAGCAAATATATGTATATTTATTAGTTTTTTTCCGCGCAGAATAGCCATGATTATTACCCTGCTATTTGTTGGCGGCAAGCTTTACATTATTCAGTAGTATACGAGTACAAAGATGTTAAGTCAAGTGCTTGTAATCCTTTCATTGAGGCGAAATTACTTTAAAAACAACGTTTTTCCAACTTAACGCACGAATATTGTGGGGGAAAAAGCTTCGTTAATTTTTTTAAAGTATTTTCTAAGTTGCAGATTCTACTATAAATAATGTGTTTACGTGCAGGAGCAAAAGTAAAAGTTTCGTTAAGTCTTTTCAAATCTTCGTTAAGTTATAAATTTCTTGGCTAAGGTTCTATAAAAAAGATTTTCATACACAATTTTTTTACTAAGCCTTTATAAAGCCTTAATAATTTTTATAAATAAGGCTGCAAATATTTTAAAAGCATTAAAAACGATTTTTTAAGCTTAAAGCCAAATTTTGGTTATTTAATTATTTATTCAATTGTTTCAATATTACGCCATCCTCTGGATATCATCACCAGGAAATAATGAGTTAAATCTATGCAGCACCTGGTAGATGAAAATTTCTTTGAAAATTATGGTTTTAGATCTAGTTGTAGTGCAGACAAAATTTCGTTAAGTTAAACCCTTGTGAAGTTTAAAAAATTTCCTTAAAAACTGCGTCTCTATCCACTTAGATGTAAAAATAATGAAAAAAAAAATCGTTAAATTTTTTTAACCTTCGTTAAGTTGAAAAAATCCTTGAAAACAATTTTTACAACACCTTAGTTTTATTACAGAACAAAAAAAATACATTCGGTATGTTCTATATCCTAACTAGATTTTCGTTAAGTTTGTTACAATTCCCGTATTCAGTTTCTAAACAAAAAGAGTTTGTGCGAGTTACGCAGCTTGGTTTATTCAATTTCAATAAAATTTCGCCGTATTGCAAAATCGTTTATATAAAAATCAATTACATAATTCTAAAACAAGTGCATTAATTTTAAGAATTACAAAATATTTGCCAAATTATTCTTGAGTTACACTGATTTTTTTGTGAGTGTTTAACACACGTTTAAAAATTCTTTGCCACCCAGACTTCAAGCCAAATGATTCGAGTCGAAGGTGATAAAACAAATTAATGGGAATTTGCCTATGCATACTGTTGTAAAAAGAAAAAACACTTGAATCCAAACAAAAGTTCTTTCAAATTTTTCTAGTCCTAACTAACGCTCTGCTGGCTTTTTGTGTAACCTTTCAATTTTTTTGTTATAGACAATAAATTTAGGCGTTAAAGCTTTGGAACCTACACATTGTAGGAAAAACATGCTACTTGCTCAGGGCTTTGTTTGCAACTTATGTGTAACCAGATCCGATGTGATGAGCTTGATATAAAATCCTTAAAGGATGTCATCTTCTTGGGATGTAAGAATATAAATTTTATTTAAAACTGCTTTATTGTATTTATGGTGTTACGTTTTCATTCATTTGCATAATTTATGTTAATTGTAATTGTTTATTATTGCTTTTCTCTTCGATCCCAAAAAAATAACACGTGAGCGACTGGGTTGCTGTGCGAGTGTGTATACAGTGGAAGGAAGCAACAAATATTACCATCCCATTCTGTTTGCTTATAGTGGAAGTGAAATGGTGTTAATTTATGTTAATTCTTAAAGTGCGTGCATATTACAAAACGCACCCTTTTTCAAACGCGTTTGTTTTTTTTATTATCCCAAATGATAATAGAAAGCAAATAGTTGAAGACGTGTGTCCCGTGTCAGGATAAACAGTTTTTTGTTTGGTTTAAGAGTGTTGAATAATGATAAGCCAGCAAATTAATAATAATTTAAATATGTTTTATGTCGGTTCTTAAATTGGGGTCATGAAAAGAGATCATTCAAAGTTTGCCAACGTTTTTAACAAAAGAGGGTACAAGTTGACATGACTTAAGCAGAAAAACTTCATTTAAATCAAATGAAAAGTGGAAAATGTGATGAAAAGGAACAGAGCTCGAAGTGTGAAATACATATGTAGGTGCAAATGTCTCAGACTTGGATAGTAATGATTACATTTTGTAATTGAGTACAGATCTATTACAAGATTTTGGTAATTTTAATTGAAGATTTTCAATTACAATTACATTTTGTAACTGTAATTGTAATTAAAAAAATTTTAATTATAATTTGATTTTTGTAAATGTATTTGAAAAAATCCCAGTTAATTGTAATTGTAATTGAAATTAATGTAATAAGTAAGTAAGTAAGTAAGTAATTTCAAGTGTTTTCAAACATTCAAAAATTTCTTTAATTTTTTTTTTTATATTTATAAAAGAAAGAATATAAGGATGAGATTAATTTCTTTGTGATTTCAAGTAAATTTTTAAGCTATTTTTAACTGAAACATAGTTTCTCTTTATCTAGAAATTGAGAAAAAATAATTATTTCGTTCAGGTTTGGCGTATCTACATTAAAGGTAATATCACACTTGGGCAAGCATTTGCCCAAAAAAACATAACCCCTAAATATTAATGAAGAAACTTTCAATTCACAGACGTGTTTGTTAAGTTAAATAGTTTCCAATAATGTTGGATTCTATGACATTGTCTATTAGTTGTATATGAAACTGATCAACTTAAGAAACACGTTTTTGAATCAATATGTTTTTTACTAATATTTATTGGTTACGCTTTTTTTCGCAAATGATTGCCCAAGTGTGACCATACCTTATGTCGAAAATTTCTTTGAGGCAATATTTATATCTTAGCCGCAAGATGATTGAAAAAATAATCGTTAAGTTTTTTAAACTTGTGTTGAGTAAAACATTCAAAACAACTATACTCGTATAACTTTTTATACGGAAAAATATGTATAGGATTCCAAAATATTCGTTAAGTTTCTACAAACCTTAGTTAGTTAAAAAAAATAATAATTAAACTCATTTCACATACAAGGCTATAATATAAATGCAAAATAAAAGTTTCGTTAAGTTTTTTTAAGCCTTCGTTAAGTATAAAATTAGTTTGAAAATTCGATTTCATGCAATTAGGCGTAAAAAGGAGCTATTCAAAAAATATACTTTGTTTTAAAAGTCTAGATCCAGATTGAAAAAAATTCGTTAAGTTTTTACAAACGTTAGTTAGGTAAAAAAATTTCATTAAAAACATTAGTATATATATAAAGCCATAATAAAAATGCAAAATACAAGTTTCGTTAAGTTTTTGTTAACCTTCGTTAGGTATAAAAGTTGTTTAAAATCTCGATTTCATGCACTTGGGCGTAATAAAATGCTAATATAATATATGTTGCTTTTAAAAGTCCATATCTAGAGATTCATTAAGTTTTTTTATATATTAATTAGTTACGAGAGTTTTTCATGCAAATAAAACATTAAACGGAAATTATGCATAATATTTAAAATTATATAAAATTTGACTAAATTCGCTTAGTTTTTACCTGTAACAAGTTTGCTTTGATTTTTGTTTCATACCATCTGTCTAATTTCTTCTCCATGAAAATTTTTTTATTTATTTTCTTTCAAGTGCTTAACTTAACCTCCTTTTTCTATACAATTCCTTTTGCTTCTCCGAACAGTTTTGTGTCACAATCTTATTTATGTACTTAAGCGAGAGTTTGAGCAATTTTTTATCATTTGTCCAAGATAGAAAAAAAAAGAACAAACTTTCCAGCTATAAATTTTAATATAGAAAATTTACCATTTCTTCCCACCAGATCTCATTATTTATTTTTACCAAGAACAACAACAAAAATCAAATGATTTCCGTCTATGAATTTCTTTATTTGTTGTACTTTTTTCTGCAATTCACTCATTCCATTTTTTTTTTGTTGTTCTTGTATCCATATCATGGAAATCAATAAGCAATACATTTACTATTTCCACTTAATTTAACTGCAATACTAACATTTATTAAATCTCTCAAAGAGCAGCAGCAGCAATGACAACAACAACAGAAAAGCCAGAGCAGCAATATGAAATGAAAGTTGGGAAGGATGAAAGTATAGCAGCAGCAATAACAACATTAAATAAAAAACAAGAAGTAAAAATCAAGATGTGTTCGTTCGTTTCAATTTCTTTATAGAAATTGCTTTCCACATAATGCTGCTGTTAAAATTGTTAAAGTGTTGGAGTATGAGTTTGAAAATGAGCAAGGAAGTACGAGAGAATTGCGAGTTTTATACCCTCGGAAACATAGTTGCCAATAAACGCCCACCACATACTGTGACAAGTGACATTTATGCGCATTTAAAAGCTATTAATATACACACATGTGTTTTTATGCATGTACATATGTATGTATGTATGTATGTATGCATGTACGTATATGGGCCGAACGAATGTGTACAAATGTTTTTTGACAGTCAAAAAGGACAGTGTGTACGCTTAGCCTACAACTACAAAAACTAGCAAAAAAGGTTTTAGTTTTCGTATACATAAATGTTGGCTGAAGAATAATATATCCTTAAGAACAAAGTTTCGTGAAGTTTTGTTGCGCTTCATTGATATGTATTATGTAGTTGTTAAAGCAGCATTTCTTTTGTTCGTTAGATTGTAATACACTGCAGAAGTAAGCAATATTTATACATAAATAAGAAAGTGTTAAAATTTTTAATTAAAACACTTTTATTAACAAAAATAATGTTTCGTTAAGTTTTTTGAAGTATCATTTCAGTTAAAATCTGAGCAGAAGATTTCATCATATTTAAACGTAAAATTTTTCAATTCTTGGAAGAACTAAAGTTTCGTTAAGTTCTTATTGTGATTTGGTTTAGTTAATTTTTTTCTCTTAGTTAGTAAAGTTCTTATCTTCCGTTGCATTTATACTATTTCATGAAAAAATTTACACATATTTTTAATCTATTACTTTTGGTTGCACAATTAAGGCTTCGTTAAGTTTTTTATGTATCTTTTCTGTTAAAATTTGAGCACAATCTTGACTTTTAGAAGATTTCGTCATATTTAAAAGTAAAATTGTTCAAATCTTGAGAAAAATGAGGTTTCGTTAAGTTTTTATTTTGATTTGGTTTCGTTATTTTTTTCCATTTGCTCGTTAAGTTTTTAGCTTCTGTAATATTAATAAATTTTAATAAACAAATGTAGCACAGACACATATATTTTAAGTGTAGTACTTTTGGTTTCTCAATTAAGGCTTCGTTAAGTTTTTTTTGTGGATTTATATACATATTTTAAACTCAAGAACAGTCAAAATTTTGGCACAAGCTCATGGTTAAGTACAGCATTTTAAAGTTATTACGGAAATTTATGTTGTTTGCTGAACACAAAAGTTCAAAAATTACGATTCGTTAAGTTTTTAATTTCATTTAGTTTTAGGTAGCCTCAGATATATTTACATATGTACACATTTTTTTGACATAATTTTTTTCAATTACTTCTATGAAAAAACTAGTTTCAACAGTAAGAATATGGTTAAAACAAACTTTCGTTAAGTTTTAATAAATTATTACTATGACTCTTAAAATTTATATCAGTTAAGTTTGCTAAGTTTTCTTTAAGTGTTCAATATCTTCCTTGTTTCCTAGGACATGTTTTTAAATGGAAAGGAATAACTATAATATGCTTAAGTTAGCTTAAGCAACTATCAAAACTGAACGAAAAGCCTGTCAAATGCTTATCTTTGCCATAAACGTAATTTTTGTAATTAAGTCAGCACGATTTTTGAAAATCATCGATTATGAAATTTTTTAATTTTTGTCTTTTTGCAGTTCTTGGTTTCTTTTTATAAATTTCATGGCTTGATTTCCATGAAATTTTTCCGCAGTCCTGTTATTAATTTTTTTTAGTAAAAAAATTGCTTTTTTTACCCCACTGTGCTATAGCGTTTTTGTTAATCCATATAAAAGTTCTTAAGCAACAACAACTAATCAACATAAAATCTTTATAAATTGTTGGAAATAAAACAAAAATAGCATAAAATTCTTGATTTTTTTTTTGTTCTTTCTCACTTATTAAATCTTGTAGTCATTCACCCTAAATTTTCTTTATAAATTGTGTATTAATAAATGTTTATTGTAGGAATTGGGATAAGAATAATAATAAAGGTTTGTTTGGAAGTTGGTTTAAGAAAAAGAGAAAATAACGTTAAGGAATTTTTTTTTTTAAGAGAATTTAGAGTTTTTCTTTCAGCATGAACTGAATTCAATGGTGTTTAACTTTTCTTAGCAACTGTAGACAAAATTTAGCATAATTTTGCTAAGAAGTCGAAAACGACAGGGGTTGCTTGTTCCTTTTTTTTAATTTAAATGAACATTTGCTTAATAAAGATAAAGTACATATAATAAAAATTAGTTCCACTTTAATCCCAATAGTGGCAAATAAAAAACTGAATATATTTTATTCTCCATATTTTTACACAAAATATAAGGCTTCTTTCTGTACTGGCAGGGTATTTTTTTCTTTTAACCTCACGAATATTTGTTTAACAAGTCTTTTAAGAGATTATTGCAATATTTTGAACATTTATGGTTTGCATTTTGTGCGGCACTATACCCAATAAAAGATGATGTCATCGTCGTCACTTTGATGGTCTTGACCGCCTTATAAACCAAATTGTTCATTTCAGTTGATCGCTCTTTCTTACGTTGTAAGAGCAGCCATATAAAATTTTATTGCTGAAGAAAAAATTGTTCAAGTTTTTTCTTTCTTTCTTTCTTTTACTTTTTTTTTAATTTATTTCAATCAGTTTGATGTTTGTGACAGGTGTTTTCTGTCATATTCGATTGCAAATGGTTTTTGTCACACTCAAGTTTGAAGAAAATGTGTGTGTACAAAAGAAATTTTAGGCTACAAAAGGGGTTTTATGCTTTATTTGCTTTAACCTTTTCAGTATGGTAAGAAGTAAAATACAAAATCGCACATAAAATTAATGAGGCAGATTTAATCTTGTAATAGAGAAAAAGAAATTAATGAAGAACTTTAAATAAAAAGTTTTCTTTATGCAAAATTTATTATTGCAAAAATTTTTTTAATAATGGGTGTTAATTCCATTTAGAAATATTAATAAGTTTCATCAATAGAGCAGGAATTGTGATCTAAGAAAGCACAGCCAGCTTTATTGTGTATACGAATATTTCAAGTTTATTATCGGTATTCATAAAGGATTGCTAAAGTTAAAACACTCTTTAAACCGGTTTTCTGAAACAAAATGAGTAAATTAAACCAACATTATATTTAATAATTGTTTATGAATAGCGGCGTAAATCTAGACCGATTTCAAGGTTTTTATCAAAGAAACTCAAATATTAACGGTTTTAGCTAAAAATCAAGACTCCTATGCCTGAATTTTGTAAGAGAGCGGCAGAGAGAGAGAGAGGGGGAGAGAGAGAGAGAAAGAGACAAAAGAGGCATACATATATGCGATGGAAATTGGTGATTTAAAAACGATTCGTAAAGGATAGGAGTGATTAAGTTTAAAGAATTTCCAGAATATCCCGAATTTATTGACTTTACTTCAAAAGCTCCCCGATAAGAAACTCCAACTAAAAATCTAGTGATAAGACTTTACTGCAGAGTAAGTGTTGTACTCGTAAACGTTGTTACAAAGAAAAAAACGGATGATCTTTTCGATTAAATGCAACCAAATACACATCAATTTTCTTCTTAAAATCAAGTTAAATTTTTCCTGTCTTCTCTAAAAGCTCTTCCTACACAACATAAATATATGTTTTCTATTTCATTGACATTTACTAGTTAATTCGAGTATCTCGATAATTTCAAACTTTTTCACCATAGCATGGCGAAAATGTTTTCAAAATTCAATCAATCGAAAGAAGAACAATAACTACTCAATTGTATGTAAATCAAACAAAACGAAAAACTAAAATTTTGTGAAAATGAGTGAATTCACTAAATTATGAATAAATTCGAAAAGACTGAATCGATTTTTATGATCGATATCTCATTTTGTTTCTATTACATGCGGCTTTGCGATAAAGCAATAAATCTGAACAATTTCTGCCGTTTTCGATTTTTCATGATTTTTTTTTAAATGAAAAAACTTGCTATTTTCACGTAAAAAATATATTTTTGGTTACAATTTTTTATTATAACTCCGAAACTACTGAACCGATTGAAACGCAATATATTAACGGATTAAAGGCTTTGTAAATGGTAATTTTTGTAAATTCAGTTTAACAAAATCGGACTAGTTGTTTTTGAGTTATGACAACATAAGCGGAGACATGTCTCAAAATATTGGCAAGTTTACTTAAAAATTATTTAAAAAAAAATTGTTCATAGAATTTAAAAATTGTAAATTGTACTTAGGTAGGTAGCCATGATGCATCAAATCTATATAGTGGTTATTCAATAATTTTTTTGCTATTGACGTGTGTAATATTACAATTCGACAGCATTTGCTTTCGTTTCGAATTACAGCTCTCAAACCATTTTCGAATCAGATGAAAACCAGAATACTTTGAAGAAATTCATCGCTTTTTAAACCAGTTCTCGAAAAGCCTAAAACCTCTCTTCGCATCAAATTCAGAGACAAGTGTATAGAAAAAGTCGAAATAAAATTTAAAAAAATTAACTTGGAGAAAAAAATGAACTTGGAGGGCTTCCTGAGAGCCCCAGCTCTCAAACCATTTTCGAATCAGATAAAAACCAGAGTACTTTGAAGAAATTCATCGCTTTTTAAACCAGTTCACGAAAAGCCTAAAACCCCTCTCCGCATCAAATTAAGAGGCAAGTGTTTAGAAAAAGTCGAAATAAAATTTTAAAAAATGAAATTGGAGGTCTTCCTGAGAGCTCCCTATTATTTAAAATTTTGCGATACAGTTTTATTTCTGCTATGAAATATTTTTCATTTGTTATATTTTAATTTTGAAAATATGTAACAGAAAATAAAAAAGAACCGGACAAAAACCGATTCTAAGATCGGATAAAAACCGGCTTTCGATCGGATAAATACCGGTTTTATGACAAATATATTAAAACTTCATTTATTTGCCATTTGAAAATTAAAGTAGCAACAAACGAACTTATACTAAGAAAAGATTACTTCGCGACGGTGCACACTGGGATGGATGACTTCAAGATTTTTGTGCAAAAACTATAAAGTGGTCTCATATTATAGACAGTTGGTAACGAGTATTATATGTACGTACTGACTAAATTAAGAACAAATCCCAATTCAACAAAATCGCACACGCGATTTTTTTTTACTTAAATTTTTCAAAAATAAAATACAATTTTCTTTAAAAAAAAAATCATAAGTGGACATTTCTTATTTAAGATTTCTCTACCACAGGGCACCATTAGATTTTTGAAATTGCTTGTTCGAAAAATATTGTTTTTAACAGCAAAATCCCACTGTGCCGTATTGCTACAAGGCAGTTTTTTCTGCGAAACAATTTAAAATAGCTTTAATTTTCTTTTTAATTTACATGTGAAATTACCGGTCTAGGAAACCATACAAGAACCGGTTTTCGGGTCCGGGTAAGATCCGGTTATTTTAATTTTCTAATCTGCGGTGTGCAATTAAGCGTGACATTCGCTTTTGTAAGATAAATTAAATTTACAGTAAGAAAATTGAATATAGGTATTCTGAAAAATTATTTGGAAATTTTCAGGTAAAACAAAACTGCAGTCTTAGTTTTCTTCTTCTCGTATATTTAAAATATAAGGAATTTATTCTAGGGAAAACTTAGTTCCCTGGGAATCATTGCCCTAAACTGAAATAAAAACTAGTTCTGGTCTCGTCCATAGAGGGCGCTTTCGAGGTCTTTGCGATGAATGAATGAATTATAGGAGCATAGCAAGGTGCCAGGGTTGCCAGACCTGTTTATTTTTGAAGCTAATATGCGTAGTAATGAAAAATAAAATTGGTAAAGAATTTATCATTATACCGGCGCAATTTCTAAGCTCTACTAAAAGCTGCAAAGTCAGCATTATAAACAATTTTTGAAGCAAAACATAAGAAAAAGATTTGTATGTATTCGTCTTAAAGGGATTTATAATTTGTTAATGGTGCTTCGAACAGAACAATAACATTACAACAATTTTAGCTCTACCGAATTAGAGGCAACAGTTTACAAGTTGCTTAATGGTGCTATGTGGCAGTTAATTTTTCCGAAATATAGTTTATTTTATATTTGTTAAGTTTATTGCCAAACCATTACCCCGTACAACAAACAAACAACTCAATATTTTTTATGTCAAGTCAAGTTGACTACAATAGCAACAGGGACAAAAACTAAAATTTCTTATTAAGTTTGTTATGAAAATAAAACAATAAACTGAACTCGCTGGCTTATACTTTCAAGCTGTGCAAAGCATTTTTCTCATTTATATTTCTATTTTATTGCAAACTGTGTTTACATTTGTTTTATTATAAATTGAATACATGGGGGGTTTGCTTTATTGCTTTAAAATTATCTGAGCAAAATAAATATAATAATTTCTTCAACATTGTAAGGCCAAAAAGGCAGAGAGGGTAAAACGACACAAAAAGGATTGCCGAAGGAAATAAAAAAAAGTATATTAAAACTACTCACAGTCTGCTACAAATGTATAGCAACACCTCATCATAGCAACTATTAATAAGCACCCTCAATTATATTTATGTTCTCTCTACACTTACCACTCTTTATGTAGGGTGTTATAAACTGTCAACAATGTCCAGCAAAAGAAACTAAATATTCGTTAAAAATTGAAATTTGATATTTAGTCTAACATAATAATGAGCTATCGTTCGAGAAAGAAAATGCAAGACAGCAAAAAGAAAATCTATGGAAAATAACAAGAAAAACTTCCGCTATCAGTTGTAAGCCAATTAATAAACCACATTCTGCTACTAGTAACACACTTGCACTAACAAAAGTATTGCGTTACAATTGTAAATATCTTTTTTTAATCCAATTAAAGTTGTACTGAGAAAAAATACAAAAAATATAAATATAAGCAAATCATGTTGGAAAACAGCAACATGGTGAAGAGATTACAAAATGGAATGCAAGAAATGGGAACAAATGTTGTCCGATTTAAGGTTATTGGCTTGACGAGCCAATAAATCTTAGAAAGCGTAAAAGAAGCTTATAAAACTTTCGGGAATAAACTGGTTACATATAGAAAAGAGTTATAAAGCACAAAAATAAAAATAAAGAGTTTGTCTAGCAGCGAAAGCTTTTTGAAAGCTTTCAGTTTAGTTTAAGGCATATTTTCCAAACTCATTTGCGGCAAAAATAAAATACAGGCTTAAAAGGATGGCTGAGAAAAAAAAATTATCTTGATGTCTTCATGGAGTTGTTTGTAAATTGAAGACTTAAAACATATTATTTTGCTAAACGAGCTTGTTTTGAGTTATGCCACTGTTGCAATAAAGGAGATATCCCTCAAAGACAAAAATTCATTATTTAGTTTTCCGTAATGAAAATATTAACAGGTTTGGAATATTACTAACATCTAAAGCTCTACGAAAGCTCATAATTGGAATAAGAGTTATGATCAAAAAGCTTTAGCAGTTTACTATTTTCAGAATTTTATAATTAAACTGTTCTATATAAGGAATTTTTGAAGAAAAAGCTTTTAGATACCAAAAACAAGCTTTTACAATTTTATTTGTACTTGAGGAGTTTTACAGATCATAATTTAAGTTTTATTAGTTAAAATTTTTTAAAGGACCTCACATAACAAAAATATGATTTTAAAATCCCAAAACAGTTTTAAAAGAAAAGCTCCCAGAAAACTGCTCAATAACGATTTTTTAAGAAAGAGCTTTTAGCTACCAAAGACAAACTTTTACAATTTATTCAGAAATTAAAAAAAATATCACAGCAAAGCTTTCTGAAATTGTTTCTGGCATTAATTTATATATAAATTTTAATTCCAAAAAAAATTTTTAAATTTAAATTTTAGTTAAATTTCGATTTGCTGGAATATTCTGTTACTTTGGTGAAATTTATATTTTTTTAGAGAAATTATTAAATTTTTTAAAGCTATTTAAATTTTTTTGAAATTTTGGTAAAGTTTATAATTTTTATGAATTACTTTTGTGAAATTTTAATTTTTTTATTAAACATTTTAAAAAAGCTTTCCAAAAAGCTTTAAAATCTCAGAAAAATTTTTTGAAAAAAAAAACTTTCTTATGTGTGCTTTTCAATAAACTTTCTTGAATGTATTCTAGTTTTTAAAAAAAAAATTTCACAGCAATTTCTAGATTTTTATGAAAGCTTAAATAAGTTTTTGAAGAGGGATTTGTTTGCATGAAATCCAAAATACATGCACTAACCATATTAAGAAATCTTTTTTAAGAAACTTGCCTTTAAATTAATTATTTTGTTATGCTTAGGTTACACGTCTAGGCGACTTGACCCCACAAACACGTGTAGAAAAATCTTCTTGCAGATTTTAGCAGAAAATCTTTTATGCTACAGTACAAAGAATAAACCAAGATTTATGCTTATTTTATAGATGTCGGACTACATTATGGCTATTAAAACACAATAATATGTAGTTAGAAGAATGTTACAATGAGAATAAATGCATAATTGAAAAACTACAAGACAAATATGTTTGGTAAGGAAAACATTCAAATGAAATTGTATACGATTTTATGGGGAGTGTGTGTATGTGTGTGTGTGTCTGTGTATTCGTGCATAATAAAATTTTATTCCGATATGGGACACGCGCCTGAATTGTGACATTTGACAGACAATTGTTTAAGCAACGAGTGTATACAATTTGCGAAATAAATTTTGAGGGTTGAAATGCCCGAAAAAAAATCAAAGAAGCAAAAGAGGCCATAGCAGCAAAGGGGTGTGGTGTCCCATATCAAAATCGTATTATAATAAATTATTGACCTTTTTTTAGGTTGAGTTGCTCTTTCAAATTTATGTGTTTAAGTACATAAATATTTGTGTTTAAAGTTATTGATTGCAAAAATATGAAGTGTATGAAGATTAAAGAAGAAAAAAAAAATTAAACTAACGAGTTTCAAAGAAATGTGATGAGAAATAAAACATGAAAGCTTAAAGAATAAAACAGTTTTAAGTTCACATGACCTTCAGTATGTAGTGTCGTATGTGTGATGTTAGAAAACCAGAAATACAATTTCCTTAAAGATCTATTTAAATACCTAAAAATTAATTAATATTAGATTTCTTTTTTGGATGAAATTGGTTTAGAGTTTTTTTTTTTTTGGGTTGAAATCTAGAATTTCTAGATAATTTTGCTTGGCATGCAGCTACAACTCTGCAAGATTTTTATTTGGAATTTTGAAAGGAAACCTTATAGAAAAATTTACAAAAGCAAACAACCCCTTTATAAATGTTAAATAACACAAGACCAAATATTCCTTCACCCTTAAAAGATGATGATGACAAGAAAGACAAGAATTTAGTTTTTCATGGTTTTCAATTTCTAGCAGCAGCCTTCACCAAAACTAAAAAAAGCATTTAAGTTGGTCATGTCATTTGCAAGAAATTGTTTATCAATTTCATATGTTTGAGCCTCCATTATTCTAGAAAATATCGTTACATATACTCGTATGTATTTGTTTAAGTAACGTATATTTTTGATTCGTTACAGCCGCATGTAGCAGATTTTTTTTTAATAAATACATACATACGAGTATGTACCTTTTCTTAATTTAATTCTTGAAAAAATCTAGAATCTTATTAATCTATTATTTTATTAGAATGGTTTACAAAGAAGTTGACTAACAACTGTGTACCTTTTTCTTCCCTTTTCTTTTGTTATTTTTTTTACATTTTGCTAAAAGTTTATTCTACAAACAACCACTTTTCTAAATGACTTGCGGTCATTGCAAGAAGGTCCTTCGGTTATATCAACACATTTACGTTTCTATACTTGTTAATCAACAATAAAAAAGATTTAAGCTCATGTAATTACACAAAGAACAACACAGTATGTACTCGTATTCGATTTTACTCTCAAATAAAAATAAAAAACAAGTTTTCTAATTTCTATTCTTCCAAATGAAAATATTTATAGATTTGCTGAGCCGTTTTCATCTATTAGTTTTTCAAACTCAAACTATGTGTTAATGATTAAAGTACAGAAAAGCTGTCGTTCCAGTTTGTTGAATTCGATTCAAACACAACAAAGTCTTTTCAAATAAAATCATTTTTCTCAGCTATTGTTGTCCGTTGTCTTTTGCTTTGTTTAATAGAAAAATTATGAGAAAATTTACAGGATTTTTTTATTGTTTTATTTTACAAATCCAGAGCGCAGGGGTAAAAAAAAGAAGTAAACTATTGCTACTTCTTTAGCCTCACTAATTGCAAATAGTAACCGAGCAAAAAGTAATAAATATCTTTTTTTTAGAGTTCGAAATAAATACTATTGTGCTATTGTTTCATACTCACAGTAGAATATACATTTTTGTGTTGGAACGTTTTATTTTAGAAACAAGCAACGAGACCTATGAATATTAATCACAGACACAGATTGAAAAGTTTAAATTACCTGCAAGTAAAAAAGAGCAAAAGGGAGAAAATATAAAAGATTAATAAATGATGGTTTTCATTTAGAAAATTATTAAAACTACAATTCATTGAGATTAATAATTCCAAAGCAGACTTGAGCAAAGCATAAAAATAATTTAAAAAATGCTTTTCACAAAGGCAATAGGATCTGTATTTACATATTTTGCAAATTAGTTATATTTTCTCCACCCGGTATATACATACATACATAATGATATAAATAAGAAAAGTTTATTTACCACACAAACCAATTTTTAAATATGTTTAAAGTTTCAACACTGCTATTTTAATTTAGAAATTTAAGACAGCAAATCAAAAATTATTAAAAAGTACCTTTCATGAAAAGCGCCGTTTTGAAAATGTACATAATATAAAAAATACTTTTCACAAAAGTATCTTTTAGAAGTATCTTTTAGAAAAACTATCTTTTAAAAATAGCACCCAGAGTAAAAAGTAGCTTTTATAAAAAGTACCCTGAATCAAAAGTACCTTTTATAAAGGGTACCTTTTATAAAAACTACTTATCACAAAAAGTACCTTTTATAAAGGGTACCTTTTATAAAAACTACTTATCACAAAAAGTACCTTTTAGAAAAAGTACCTTTAAGAAGAACTACCCTTTAGAAAAAGTACCTTTTACAAAAAGTACCTTTTAAAAAGTAACTTGTAGAAAAAGTACCTTTTAAAAAGTACCTTTTAGAAAAAGTACCTTTTAGAAAAAGTACACTTTAGAAAAAGTACCTTTTATAAAAACTACTTTCACAAAAAGTACCTTTTATAAAAAGTACCTTTTACAAAATGTACCTTTAAGAAAAAGTACCTTTTACAAAAAGTACCCTTTAGAAAAAGTACCTTTTATAAAAACTAATTTTCACAAAAAGTACCTTTTAGAAAAAGTACCTTTAAGATAAAGTACCTTTTAAAAAAAGTACCCTTTAGAAAAAGTACATTTTAAAAAGTACCTTGTAGAAAAAGTACTTTTTAGAAAAAGTACCATTTAGAAAAACTAACATTTAGAAAAAGTACAATTTAGAATAAGTACCTTTTAGAAAAAGTACCTTTTATAAAAACTAATTTTCACAAAAAGTACCTTTTAGAAAAAGTACCTTTAAGAAGTACCTTTTAGAAAAAGTACCTTTTAGAAAAAGTACCTTTTAGAAAAAGTACCTTTTACAAAAAGTACCTTTTACAAAAAGTACCTTTTAAAAAGCACCTTGTAGAAAATGTACCTTTTAGAAAAAGTACTATTTAGAAAAAGTGCCTTTTATAAAAAGTACCTTTTATAAAAAGCACCCTTTAGAAAAAGTACATTTTACAAAAAGTACCTTTTAAAAAGTACCTTGAAGAAAAAGTACCTTTTAAAAACTACCATTTAGAAAAAGTACCATTTAGAAAAGGTGCCTTTTGGAAAATGTACCTTTTAGAAAAAGTACCATTTAGAAAAGTCCCTTTTAGAAAAGTTACATATTAGAAAAAGTACCTTTTAGAAAAGGTACCTTTGAGAAAAAGTATCTTTTGGAAAAGGTACCTTTGAGAAAAAGTACCTTTTGGAAAAAATTACCTCTTAGATATAGTACCTTGAATAAAAAGTACTTTTGATTAGAAGCATATTTTATTCAAAGTACTTTTTATAAAAAGTGCATTTTATGAAAAGTACTTTTTATAAAGAATAGCTTTTATAAAAAGTACCTTTCATAAAAAGTAACTTTCAGAAAAATTACTTTTTATAAAGAGTACGTTTAATAAAACGTACTATGTATTTATAAAGAGTACCTTTTATAATAAGTATTTTTTACAAAAAGTATGATTCATAAAAAGTACCTTTTATAAAAAGTAATTAAAAAAAATATATATTATTATACACTAGGGTTGACAAAATTGGTACAATTGTACTTTTTTTTAGTACTATTCAAATTCGGAAAGTACAATAGTACACCAATGACTGATTTAGTACATTTAAGGAATCTCCCCAGTTTAACTCCGCATTTATTTTCAAACGATTGCACATGTCAATTTTCACTTTTGAACGATGAAACTCATATTCTTCTCAGTTGAAAACAGTCTTGTGAAAGCAAAACGCAGCGAAAAAATTAAAAAAATGTGAACTCGTCCATTTCCAAATCATTTATCTTCTAATCTCTTATGCTAGAGCACATGCTATTAATTTGTATATATTTTAAATTTCAACTTAAGCAGGTGTAGCCATATGCTTTGACATCCCAACTTACAAGCAAATTTATGAAAATGACTTAATAGCCACAACAAAGTCGATTATTTTAATAAAAACAAATTAAAATACTCGTATGTAATTTGAACTAAAAAAAAACTTCTTTAAGTTCTAAAAAGTAGAATTTTTTAAAGTTGTTGTTAGAATTTTAAAATTCTCAATGCCATGCCTGTTATACACAATAATAATTTAATTTTTCCTTAGTTTTCCATTGAACTTAAAATATTATGTTCTCACAAAAATAACTCAATATGATTTCTTTTTTACATAAACGACATTAATTTTTTGTTTTTTTTTTCGGTATTATAAATTATTATCTGTTCTCTTTTGTAACTTCGAAAGCAATTTTATTGAACGTACAACGAGAAAAAAAAATTAAAATACTTTAAAATACTTCTTGGCGAAAAATGTGCCCAAGTTGTATGACATTTGCTCTCTGAATAGCAACACTTTAAATTCTTGACAACATTTTTTTAAACGCGCTTTTTGCTGTCATGCTTCCTCTAGTTTAGCATTTGCTCCTTCTATAAGATTTTTCTATTGCTAGTTTTTTTTTTATTGAAGACAAAATACAAATAAAGAATATAAAAAATAAAAATTCATTAAATACTCGAACATTTGTCTTTAAAGTTGTTGTTGAACGCTGCTTTAGTTTTCTACACTTTTAATTTATAGACTCGATGTCAGACATGAGTTGTTGGTTGGTTGCTTGCTTGCCTTCTTAATTTAATTACAACATGCAAGAGCATTTGGTGGAGTAGGAAAAGTAACATGAACGCAAATACCAATAAAATTTTATGTAGAAAAAACAAATGAGAATTATGAGATTTGCTTAGTTTGGAGTAATTACAAATGTGGATATTAAAAATTTAATAAACTTACAGCAAACTTCTTTATCGTGACTAAAGAAGTTATTGTTTTAGTTTATAGAGCGAGTTCTAACAAACTTGAAGCGAGTTTAGATAAATGAGCACAAACTAAAAAACTTTACAAAAGTTTCTAATGCAAACACTTTTGGTGAATAATTTTTTAATCGAGTAGTCGATGTAAATTTAGAAAGGTATATAAATATATTACACGAATAAATCTTTAGCAGTATGAACGATTAACTTTTACTCGACTCATTTGGCTGCACAAACGAGCAATCGACTCATATTCAAAGGGCAAACGAAAATAGACAAACAAAATACGTACAATTAACATCAGACAGTAAACAATAAACCACATATTTGGAAGATATCGATAGAGAACGAATAAATATTTAATCGATTAAACGACTATATGCCACTAGAATCACTTGATATAAAAGGGTAAATAAGAATAAACAGCAAATTTTACAAAAACCAACAAGAAACCTTAGCGAATAACTTTTAATCGGTTAAATTTTACTCGAATAATTTGATATCAGATGCTGCTACCGTATCGTCGAATACTGACCAAAATTAGTTACGAATAATTTGTTAACTGAATCATTGTTTTACAGAAATAAAAACTAACGAATAATTCCTTTTAACGAATATCCATTTTATTCGCATAATTTAGCCAAAGTGAATATATAATAATTTATACGTATTTTGAATTTATATGCTGCTTGTAGGAGTTAAAAGTAACAGATATATAATTTGACATACTTACTTCAAGACATACATACTAACAAATAATTATGTATCGATAAAATTTTACTCGAAATATTTGGCATGAGAATGTACATACATAGTATTAAGTTAATAATTTTATTAATCGAATAGGAGACTATCTATGTATGTATATGTTGCTGTTTGTCTTCACAGGCAGCAAATAGAAAATTTGCCACACATAAAAAAATATAATAACGAGGAATTTTTTAATCGTTTAAATTTTATTCGAATCATTTGGCATCGGAATCTAAGTAATAAAATATACAGATTTATAGATTAGATTTAGACTAGATTAGATAGATTTGACTGCCAGACATTAAAAAGAAATATTGAAAAATTATTTTTAATTCGATTATATTTTACTCGAATAATTAGTCATCGCCAGCAGCAATAGAACTAATTTTGAATCAAATAACAAGCAGCAAATTCGAAATAAAGAAAAATAGCGAATAATTTTTTTAAACATTTTATAGAAACAATTAAATTATTTGCTACTACAGAAAAAATAACGAATAATTTTTAATTCTAGAAAATGTTATTGAAACTATTTGGCGCCAAAGTTTGTTAAACGATAAATAATAGATTTGAAAGAAGAAAAAATGTTGCCGAATAATTTTTTATTCGATTAAATTTTTTTTTCGAATAATTTGGCAGTATGCCAAACTGTCACAAATACAATTAAAAGGTAATTTTATAATCGAATAATCTATTCACCGAATATAAGAATTACATATAAACTGTTCTATCAAATAACCGACTAGTTGACGATATAGTAGTATTGTAGTCTTTCGGTAGCTCGTTCCAGACAAAAGTCTTTAATCAATTTTTTCTTTAGAGAAGTATCACTCAGTTAATGAATGCCTACTACTATTACTAGGTGTTACCTTCTTTGAGAAAGGGATAGTGATAGAGAAGACAGGTGGTGAAGGTGCTTTTTGCTCGTTTTTTTAATAATGCAGTGCTGCAGCGCCTCTGGTGTCAGTGAGGCGTATTACATTTTGAAACTGTATCTTCTAGCCTTTTTATTGATTATTTTGCTTCGCCGATGATTCAGCAACACAATACCGACGAAGCAGGGCACTATGATGTTACATTAGAATTAGTATCTGCTGAAGTCGGTATACTTCAGTGACCAGTGACTACGCCTTCATCACATGAACTTTCCTACAACAACTGATACAAAATGATGCTGATGCACAACATAAAAATACGTAGTATTGTTATTTAATGACTGTCGGAGACCGGGCTCGAACCCGGGACCTTCGGTTTTGGAGTGTTAACTAGTTCCGCCAACGCCACCCTCAAATTAAATTACATGGGTTTGATTTTAAAGGTTCGAGGCTAAAACAAACTACTGAAAGAATTCTATACAAGTCTACGCCATAATCTAAAAATCAATGAAACAATTTTATATAAATATTTTAGGAAATAATAACGAATAATTAATCGATTAAGTTTTACTCAAATTGTATGGCACTGAAAGCTATATAAAAAAAATAAATAACTTCGAACAAACAATCCCTCATAAGAATCAATAACGAATAATTATTCGATTAGATTATAATCTATTAATTTTTACTCGAATCATAATTACGGGAGGCATGACTTATTTTTACATTTTATAAATAAAGAAGCAAAAATTTATACTAAGCAAGTTGTTTATACTAAAACTACCACAAATAATCATTTCGCAATCTTTAAAGAGGAAATATGTAATTTTGGAAACAATTATTTTAAAACACGGGAAAATCCAAGGAAATTAAAACTAGAAAGTTTTAGGAAAATTATGCTTAGGAAATACATTTGTAAATGGACTAAAAAAACAAGTGAGGAAGTATAAAAAATTATACCAAGATTTCATCACACTGAATTGGGTAACAATCGTTTAGAAAAGTTTTCAAATTTAATGGTCGTTTCAAATTTATATCAAAATTTAATAAATGCAAGGAATTTTGAGCTTGATTTATTCTTTTTTTAACTTGCAGTTTTAGTATAATAAAACTTATTCATTCCTCTTGTCTAATTTAAATAATATTTGATCTTTTTTCCTTTCTACACACTTTGCTTTCATTCTATAGAATAAACTTCCCATATATGAAATGTTCCTCGGTGCTTTTTGTTTTGTGACTGCTGCCACATTCCTTTTAAACAGTTTAAGGCTGTTTGTAGAATTTAATAATGTTTTACATACAACAACAAATGCCCCCTGAATCTCAAAAATATATACATACACATACATATACATATGTATGTATGTACGAGTATATTAATAAATCCTAACCAACCGCAAAAAGTCACGTATCCTGTTATTTTATGTATATAATTTTTGTGTTTTTTTTTTGCTCGTCTATTTAAAATAAGGACTAGTAATAATGTCATATGAAATAGAAGTTTAACAGGAGTTTAAGGGAGGCAGCAAGGGATTATAAAGGATATAATATAAAAGAAAGTTGACAATTTACAATTTAACGGTTTAACGTTTAAAGACAAACTTTTTCGAGAATTACGTTTAAAACATTCAATAAATTTTTTTTAAATATAAAATTTTGATAAAACAAAACAAGGTCTCAAAAACTTAAATAGCATGAATTGAAATTCAGTTTGCATTCAAATTCCTTACACTGTGCAACATAATCAGGATGTTACACAAACAATGCAAACGTAATAGCGTTTTTAATTTTAATTATTTTTTATCCGTTTTAAAAGAGGAATTAAAGTTTCCCTGACTGTTTGACACACCGTTTTCTCTCGGGGGAAATTTTCGATGAAACATTTTAACTCGCTACAATTTTTCTCAGAACGCGACTTTTTTGTCGCTTTCTTAACCCGGACTTTTTAGAAGGTTTCAAATGTTCTACAAAAAATATTCGCCATAAAATTCTACTATTAGGCCGTAAAGACAGCCAAGCTCGAGATTTGATTAAAACGCCAGGAATAAATTAAAACTTTAATTGCGTTTAAGGTTTAATTTCGCACACATTCTTTGTCTTCAGCACTATTATCTAAAATTCTGCGAAGAACACTTTTATAAAACATTTCAACCCTCTATCAGTTCTCTGTATAAGTCTTTTAGGTTCTTTTCGTGGAAAGGGGTCACATTTTAACCCGAGACATTCGGACATCAGATCATTACCCAATACCTCTCTAAAATATATCTGACATCGTCAGTATGCGGATCCTAATCTGGGCTTTGAAAAGTTTCAAGAACTATAAATCTCCAGGACCCGACTGTATTACATCGGACGAAGTAGAGAAAGTATCGAATTTCATAGCCCCTAGTATGCTTAGAACTGGCATTAGTTTCCTCAGACTGTCATATTCTTATAAGTGGAGGGAAGCGATAGTGGTGGTCTTTATTTCGAAAGTCGGTAAAAGTTCTCATACCACACCGAAGGACTTCAGACCAATAAGTTTATCATTCTCTCTGCTGAAAACTCTCGAAATAATGGTTGAACACTACATCCACAAAACTAGCATGCACTCTTATATCAGAGGGGAACTTCAACCGAATCGACTCTACACGAGCCGGTTAGTACAATAGAGAAATCACTCTCTGTGAGTGAATACGCTCGCGAAGACTTTTAATAACATTTCTCCACATCCGACAATTGGTGCTCTTTGCACTACTCCTGCTACCATTGAACTTAGTAGGAAAGGAGATTGAGGCAATATTTTTAATCCGTATTTGGGCGGAAATGGTATCATCCAGTGTAGACTACTTGGACACCGAAACAAGATGGCAGAGCAGTTCAATATTGGCATCATCTGGATCCCGGGACATAGAAGAGTTTAGTCCAATTTTAGGCTTGATGAGCCGGCAACAGCTTGGGACAACCTTGCAGATTCAACTGGAATTGAAATGTGTAGGTTTATCTCTACTTTCGTGCAAACTCAGAATTAGGCCGAGGCCACGCAATGAGCGGCAAAGCGGCTGAGCGGCGAGTTTGAACGGCTAGCTGTTAAAATGCCATTGTCAGTCAAGGGAGGTTTGTTTAATGTTTTTACGCGAAAATCGTATTCATATTTACAAGAATTTAATGCGTTTAAGAATAAAATCTATCTTGCCATAATAGCGGTCGGCTTTGTACAGATGAAATTATAAGCTCCGCATTCACTTTTGCCATGTTTATACTTCGCCGCTCAGAAATCCTCTAAAAATTAGAACAAGTTCTATTCCTGAGCGGCGCCGCTTAGCCGCTCAGAAATGCCGCTCATTGCGTGGCCACTTCAGTAGTATTCCATATGTTTTAATTTTTTGCCGCTCACCGCTTTGCCGCTCATTGCGTGGCCTCGGCCTTAGGCGCAAAACTGAGGAGGAAACAAGTAGAAAGTAGGACACAAGAAATGACTGCATGATCACCAGACAGTTACAGACTCACCTAAATAAGAAAAATGCGGCTTCTTACATTTCAAGAACAAGAAAACGAATGTCGATTATAGAGTCCGTGTTGAGCGAGCACTGTCTCACAGGCATGCATGCACAAAGGTTAATAAGGGTCGTACATGATGACTTTTGTCGTAACTGCCAAGACATCGATAAAGAGCAAAATTTACAACATTTTCTATATCACTGCCCTGAACTAGCAAGGAAAAGAATGGCCACTATGGGAGCCGTTAAGTTCAAGGAACTTTCTGATGTTGTCAGGGTTGAACTGCAACGTATTAGTAGCTTTATATTGAGCTCTGGTTCGTTTGAGGGTGGTGACTCCATATAAGCAGAGTTTCCGTGGCATCACAATTTGACAGAAGGATCTAAATGATTCCGGGATTCTGGATGCCACCCTCAGCTAACTTAAACTAACCCGAAACATCGCTGTTTACAAGGTATTTTCCCCCGTTACAAACTTATTCATTTTTTACGTGTACGAGGGTGGTCAACAAGTCTAACGTTGTCGAGCGTTAATCCAAGTTTTTTTATCCCTTCCAAGATAATAAGATTTGTCGATGTCTTAAAACTATGTATTGTTTGTGAGATGATCCTTGGAGTCAAATCTTTTTTTCTCTCCCTCCCCCCCCCCCCCTCCCTCCACCAACCAGTTGTTCAGTTCTGGGAACAAGAAATATTCGCTGGGGCTAACTCCGGACAAAAGGGCGGCTGAGGGAGCAATTTGTTTCTAATTAATGAAATTTTTCATTGGAAACTGTACCTGTGTGGGCTTTTGAATTTTTCAAATCCTCATTACATAGAACCAATAAGTTGGCATATAGATATCGCTATCGATTATTTTACCCTTTTGAAGGTAGCAAATATGGATTATACTGCGTGCATACCAAAAAACGGTCGCCAGTACCTTATTGGCTGACAAGCCTACCTTCTTCAGGACTTCTTTGCCGCCGATTCTACCAGAAAAACCCACTGTATGACTAATGTTTGGTCTTTGGTGGTTAATCCACGTTTCGTTCACGGGAACGAAACGGTGCAAAAACGCTATGCGAAAAAACTTAAATACCCTACATATATATATATATATATATATATATATATATATACGTGTAATCTACGCATTCAATGTTTGTCATACTTATACTCGGAGTATGCTTATACTCAGAGTATGGATATATATTTGGAAAAAATATACATACCCATGATACTTATTTATTCATCATACGCCCCCGTATGTATTTGAGTGTTTGATATAATATAACTGTCTGAAAACATTAATCAGGTAATAAGGAGGAAAAATGTAAAATAACTGTAACCTTTAAACAACTGTTATTATTATTTTTTTGTAAAATTTGCTCACAGACATCATTAATGAACTGATATTCTGTAAATTGTAAGAAGATATATGTATTTCCAGTAAATATTTAGTTAGAAACGTTTGTAGCACAGTCGAGAACTATTAAATCACACTTTCCAACCCTGTGATGCAGTCAGTTGAGCACGTGAAATTAAAATACTCCTGTATATACTCATGTGTAGCCGCGTAAATACTTACGAGTATTTTCATACTTATGTTTATGATTTTATTTGATACAGTGGGGACTCCGTATTTCACTTTTAGTCGTTTGTTGTGCGTAATTTAAGGAATGTGTGCTAACATGGTTGTTTATAGCTAAACGTATTCAATTTAAACTTGATGCGTATGTTTGCTTATGGTATAGTTTTTATTTTTAACTGTACGCATTTATAGTTGATTGAAAGCCAATACTTAGAGTATTTAAAACGATGAGACTTAACTGGAACGTTCGGCATCTACCGTGCTTGTACGGCCACAACAAAATTCAGTAAACTACTTTTTTTACCATTGAAATTTATGGTGGGAAGACTCCCCATATTATTTATCAAGCTTAAACTTAGTTTGAGTGATGGTTCTTTCCGCAAAAAATAATGCTTAATGGGAAAACGTAATTTCCATTTTTTTCCTTAAATCAAGCGGCAATCTGCAGGAAATTAATATCAAAATCAAACTAAATGACGCGGCTTGTTCAAATTTTTAAAAGTCAACTGATGGTTGCCTCTTGCCAGGAACAGTGTTGCCCTTTCAGTTAAGGAGTTAAAAAGTCTTATTAATTCAAATTATCAGCTGTTTCAGCGATGCCACCTAGTGAAATAAATTCACGTCAATTACTTTATTTTTATTGTTCAACTTCTTCAGTTTTTTGAATGACACTAATTTGATTTTATTTTAATTTTGTTTAAGTGTCATTACACATAGATAATTTATTTTATGTGCATTTTCTTTCAAGCAAAACAGTAAAGTTTCATTATGCTTGATTCCTCTAAAAAAATTATAATTTCTTTATGAAAATTTATAGGAAAAATTATTATTATAATATGCAAAATTGTATCGAGTGTACTTGTTTATTTATAAAATTTACTATTTATATAAATGTACAAATTATATATACATACATACATATATGTATGTATATGTATATACTTTTCTCTCTGGTTTTATAGGAAATTTGGCAACATTGTAATAAATATTATGTGCCAAAAATCACAATGCATCTCTAAAAATATGTACATACGTATGTATGAAAATATGTATATTTTAAAAAGAGGTATGAAAATGAACAACTGAAATTATTTACAATAATTACATACATACATGAGTATGTTTGTATTTTAGAGAATACCCTACAGATAATAAAAGAAACTACCGCATAAGGTTTTCAGTCTTTATGGTCTGACAGTTCCAAAATTGGTGTTGTATTGTGGGCAGGAACGAAGCTGTACGAGTTTCTAAAATGTCTCGCTGGTGGGCAACACACGAGCAGCTTAAACAACAAAGACTTATTCCCAGTTTAACACATTCTCTGTGAATGCAAGCTTTTCAAATTTATTTAAAAATTTTATAAAATTGTGTATTAATGGAGTACTTTTTATTTTTAAGAATTTAATTCTAAAAATTAGTATATACAAAATTTTCTCAATTATATTCGAATAATAAAAGAAGTTCTTAATTAAAGCCTGAGTGCAATACGAAAAACCTAGGATCGTTGAAATAAAAATTTAACAAGGTGGCAACTGTGGAAAATTAAGTAGGAAATGAGGCAACATGGCAATTTTTTAAACATGCCTGCACTCTAGCTTTAAGGCAGTTATTTCCAAAAAATGCTAATGTCTGAAAAATGAGCGACATATAAATGAAGCTCAAGCACATTTTCTAAGCGAATAATCGGTACATTTTAATCATATACATATATTTTCTATTTGAAGATCAGAAAAAAATACATACATATGTACATAAGTACATGTGCATTAAAGATTTATTATCATGAAATATTCATAAGAAATAAAAAGATAATTTTCATACACACATTTAAACGAATAATCGTTTAAATCGTTTATGCGATTATTTTTCTCACTTTAATAAATTTTAATTCGAATAACTGGCTTTAAAGTTATTTTTCATTTCAATATATTACATATAAAATATATAAAACTTTGCACGAATAATCGATTTAATTCTATTCGAATATGTATTTTGCATGACACAACATTGAAAAAACTATTTCCAACGAAAACTTTATGGAATTTAGGAAAAAATACTGAAAACCTTTTTTTTTAGCAAATAATCTATTAAATTTTAATCGATTTATTATTTCATGTTGCAAGAAATTAAAAAAAGCTTTTAAATAAAAAAATTTCGACTGCATTTAAAAAAAATTAAATACACTAAAATTATCAATAAATATTTTTAACGAATAGTCTCGATTAAATTTTAATCGAATTAAAAAAAATCAAATTCGTCATATGCCTAAAAAATTAATTTTATTTGTAATTAATTTACATAAAAATATCAATAGGTGAAATTTTATTCGAATATTTTTCTCGATTAATTTTCAATATTTAGCTTTAAAAACCAGTTTTTTACAAAAATACTATAGAGTATGATCATAGAAAAAGCGTTAAGCGTTTTTATCACAATAATTGATTAAATATTATCTGTATCTTTGCCCGTTAGCATTTATTATTATTTTGATCAAATTATCAGAGAATAAAAACTAAACCTAAAATTTAAAGTTCTGAATTTAGCGAATAATCAATTTATTTTTATTCGAATTTATTTTTGTCTACCTATCAGCAAAAATATTTTTTTTTTATTGTTCGTAATGCAAAAATCCCAAAAGAACACAAAAAATTTAAAGCAACAACCGACTTAATTTTATTCGAGTGTTTTTCTTTATCTAAATTAACTGGAAATCCATATTTAGCTAACTCTAAAAAACTAAATTGATTATAATATTTATAGGCAAACAAAAAGAATTGTAACGAATAATCGATAGCATTTTACTCGAATATTTACCTATATCTAGTTAAGTTTTAATTAATTTAAGTGATGAAAGATAGTTTGACTCGTTGAATTTCAAAATAATATTTTAACAAATAATCAATTAAATTTCATTGGAATATTTATCATATGTTAATAGATAATTATATTTTATTACAAAAATCATTTTATAACTTTCGATTAAATATTTTATGAAAACCGAATAATTGCTTAAGTTTTATACCAATATTTTTCTCATTAAAATTTAAATATTTAGCTCTCAGAGTTATTTTTCATTATAACACTATAACATCACACTTAAAAATGTATAGCCTTCTAACAGAAAAAAAACCGATTAATTTTATACGAATATTCTAATAAAAATTCCAGTATTTTGATAAAAAATCTAATAAATGTTATTCTTATATCACACAAAAGATATATTTTCTCCACATTTGTAGATTAAATAATAAAAAAAAGGATGGAAAAATTTCAAATCGAACACTCGACTGAACTTGATATGGAATCGATTAAATTTTATTCGAATAAATTTTTCATTGCATATAAAATCAATAAGCTATTTATTTTGTCACATATTATATAATAGAAAATTTTTAAAATTTTACGAATAAATTGTAGACTATTATTCGAATTTTTGCTTTTAAATTAAAAAAAAATATATATAAACCTACATATGCATAATAAATTTGTTTTTTTGTATAACACATTAAGGCAAAAGCTTTTAAAATTCAATTTTGCTAAATTTAAGGCAATAGTTCGAAAAAATTTAACGACTAATCGATTCAGTTTTATTCGAATAAATTTTCTTGCATATGATATATAAAATATAGGCGAACTGTAAAACCATTTTGTCATCTCATTTTGTATAACAGAAATATTTAAGCATCTAACGAAATCGATTACGTTTTATTTGCGAATCTTCTTTTATTATATAACATAATCAGCCTTATCATGAATTCCACATGTGAACATTTCCGAATCAAATTTTTCATTAAAGGCTGGTACTCTGTTCAAAGTTGTGAAAAATTTTCAGCACCATTGATCACTTCGCGTGAAAAATTTGACATGTACTAAATGTATCCCAACTCGCGGTTTTTTTTATAAATTTCTTACTTTTATTGCTTGAAAGTATGCAACATTGTTAAAATTCCGTGCGAAAAAAGCACTGCTCATGTTGTTTCGCAGCTAAACTAAAATGATGCCAGACTAATTTTGCATGGAAAGACATGATTTTACGTGTTTTTCGCAACAAGAACAGAGTACTACTTTTGCGAATTTATTTCGCAAATATTTTATATGTAGTTTGACAGCATTTCGCACGAAATTGTGAACAGAGTACCAGGCTTAACAAGGATTTTAATTTCGTTTAAACACTTCCAATAAAATTAAAAACTAACATATTTCCACTTTTTCCAACAGACAAGTCTATGTCAATGATTTTTTTTCATAAATTGTCAGATTATTTCGCAATCGTATGAAGTTTTTTTGATACCGAACACGTTGGGAAATTTCCATGTGAAATTTTATTTGGGATAAGCCTGAATAAATAAAATTACAGAAAAAATTTTCTAATCAAATAAATAATTAACGGCATTTAATAGAGATCTGCTGATCTAGAATATAAAACAAAGATTTTAACGAGTAATCGAATAAATTTTATTCGAGTATTTGTGCTATATTTGAAGCTACCAAAAATAGTTTGTACTTCTTGCGAAGCGTTTCTAACATCTGTAGATTTGCATTAAAAAATTTTTTTCTGTAGCGAATTTTTTTTTTTTTTTTGTCTACTGATATAGTGCACTGCAGTAAAATGTTTATTATTTAACTAACAATCGATTACAGTATAATTTTATGTTTATTTTTTACGCTTCAAGTTACCGAAAACATTTTTAGAATTTCACAAGTAGAAGATTTTTTCTTGACGACCACTTTTACCTGCTGTAGGGTACTGCAATGATGCTGTATGGCTCATTCATAAAATAGTATGTATGTTGGCATGCATGTCATGCAATTTTCTTTCTTTTCTCTGTGCACATTTTTGTCATTTCATTTCATTCTGTCATATTGAAAATTATGAAAATTGAGACACACATAAATTATTTAGCGAACCTTTAATTTTAATAAAAATTTATAATTGCAAACTAAAATGTAAAATATGCAAGTATGTATGTACATAAGTATGTATGACGTGTGTGCAAGCGCAAACCTTGATGCTACTCTGCTCTTGTAGACTTTTAGTTCATTTTGTTGATTTTTCTAATTGAATCGATATTTTTTTAGCCAATGAAGAAACAAAAATCTGATATACAGAAAGCATCTTTAACTGCTCTTAGAGTGTTTAAGATTTTTTTTGCGTATAATTGGAAATGCTCAAATGAACCAGAACACAGCAACTATAACTATACATACATACAGAATATTTAATATTAAGGTGGCGTTTATTGGAAAAAAAATTAATGCTAAATTAATTTCAGAAATTAATCAAATATTTTAAAATTAGCGGAAAATACAAAACGCATCAATTGCATAAAAATGTTTATTTCTTTTAAATAAGAAGCAGTTGATATACAAATATAAATAAACATACATATGTTAAATGGAGCACCACTATGTCAGATGTTATTCATCAGATTATATTAAATTTTAAATATATGGCACTTTGTTTTGCCAGTAAAATTGTTGGATATCTGCAATGGATTTATATATATACGTAAAAAAATAATATCATATTGATTTGGGCATGGAACTGCCCACTTTCCTAACTTTTCTCAGAGCAATTCTGTGCCGATTATATGATTAGTACTTCCAATAAGTCAAATAGAAAATTTTATTTGAGTCAAAACAATTCACATATTGCATTTGCATTGAAAAATATGTATATACATAGATCTAAGGTTCAGACCAATTGATACCACACAGTAATCCACATGCAAGAACGCTGATGATGAAAGTGTGATGGACTTCGGAAAACAACATGTTGTTCCGTTCTGCTAGTGTTTGTCATAATAATTTACAATTGTATTTAGTGCAATGTGATCCTTTAATATTACTTGTTATTTTGCCTAATCGAATCATAAACAGAAAATATTATGACATTTGTAAGTTTTATAAACAAAGATATTGCTTATCTTTTTTTTATTTTAAATACTACTAAAGGTAGGATCACACGACTGCCGCAAATACACCAATCTGACCCAATTTTTATTGTGGTGAATTGCTGCACAACAATAGAATTGTCCCAATCAAATACGTTGCAGTCACATGATTGCCCCACTTTTAAAAAATTTGATTGCCACAAATTCATTCTTCGAAAATTGCCGCATCCTATTCATACGATTGGTCTAATTTGGGGCAACACAAACAAACAGCTGTTGTGGTAGTTTTTAGTTTGTTTTGTTTTACGTGCAAATAGTTTTCTTTTAAAAAGAAATACTTTTTTTTCTGTTTTATTTTGTACGTGAAAATATTTTATTCGTTTAAAAGAAATAAAATTTACTCTGCTTTGTATATTTTGTGCTCATTAAATATACAAAGCAGAGGCGATTTTCGTTCTTTTAAACGAATAAAAGCTAAATATATGGGTTAAGGATTGGATCAGAGTTACATATTAACGTTTCAAGTCAGTTATAATTACATAAGAAGTAAGTTGAAGTTTACAGTACTTACAAAAACACTTCAAAAATTGTCGCGTATTGGCTTCTTTGATTGCCGCTCGAGAACACAATAAATATTGGTGTATTTTTAGCATTTTTATTGGGGCATGGTTGTCTATCAATCGTTCGCACGATTGCCGCACCAGAGTTGCATTTGATTGCGTCAAATCACCACAATATTGTTCTCGATTGTCGTATGGGACAAAAAATTGTGAAATCACACAATTGGCGTATAAAATGGAGCAATAATTGGTACATTGCGTCAATCGTGTGATCCTACCTTAAGAATCCTTTAGTGAAATAAAAGTACTAAACTCGCAAACTTGTTTTATAATACAAAAAATTTCTGCCTTTCAAAACATAAATATGGTATTCTCCATTCCTAAATAAGGGCCAAAATATTCCTTAAGTGGCAACTCTGGCTCATTTTACAATTGTAACGAAATCGTATGCTACAGAAATATAGAATTTGTTCCTTCTGTTCTACAATAGAACAGAAGAAAACATCAGAATTGTACGCTTAAAAAATTCAGACTTGATTTTGTAAAAGAAAATACCGCAGATGCAAGTTCTTAATACATTTTTGAGTGACAATTAAAATTCATTTTTTAAAAAAATTCCCGAATTGCACGCTATGAAAATGCAGACCTTTTTTTCTCTATATTTTAATATAAAAAAAATAGCCAAAATCTGGCAATTGCGGGTCACTGCAATATGAAACAACAGAATTATACACTCTAAAAGCATAAAAGTTATTTCCCACGTGGCTAAATGCAGAAAAAAGTATTACTAAGATGGCGAATTTCGTTCATTGTAGAATAAAACTTCGTAATTACTCGTTCTAGAAATGCCAAAGTGATTTTCTATGTGCCCAAATCCAAAGAACATTATCAACAAAATAACGACTCTGGGTATTTGTATGTATATAAAAGAAAACTTCATAATTGCATGTTCAGAGAATAAAAAAATCCTAAGGATGGCAACTTTGGTTCATTGGAAAAGAAAGCACATTCTAAAAATGATGAAGCAATTTTGTCTACGCTCTAAATATAAATGCTAATATTTCCAAAGTGGCAGCTCAGATTCTTTGTAAGAAATCCCTCGAAATGCTGAGTACACATCTGGCATTTCTTGTGCTGTCATTTTGTAGGGTAATTTTCCAAATGTGTGGAACGCCATTCATATAGTGTTTTTTATATGGAATGCCACGAAAAATATCGGAAATGACAAACGTTGCCACTAGTACACACTGTTGCTAAGTCACAAAATGCCATAGTGCGTACTCGGTAACTTTACTTGTGCCTCAAACTTTTAAACACTAAGAGTTAATTTCACCAACTTATTTAAATATCAATTCATATTAAAAAGTCATTTTTCCATATAAAATTTAATGAAAATCGACATTTAAATATGAATTGATATTTAAATAGAGTTGGTGAAATTGGCCCTAAATACAAAGTGAATAGTTCTTAGGTGGCAAGTCTGATTCATTGTTATTATTTTTATTATTTATTTACATGTTCGACCTGCACAACAAAATTATATCTTACAATTTACACTACAGGCGCTAATTGAAATTATAGAAAGTACTGGAGTGCCAACTCTTGTTCATTCATCTGAATTACTCGCTCGAAAACAAAAATTAGAAGTAATTTTATCTGTGCCTAAATACAAAGTAAATATTCCTAAGGTGGCACCACTGGTTCATTGTGGAAGAAATCTAGGGAGTTACACGTTCTAATGACACAGAAAATGAAAATAATGCTAACCTAGTAGCCTGGGTTCATTGTTAACCAAAATACTGGGGTGGCAACTCTATTTAAAAGAAAACACCTAAATGTAAAATGGCAGCCCTAGGTTCGTGGGAGACGAAAATGAGTAGAATTGCTAAACCTTTTTTTGTCGTTCCTAAATATAAAAGAAAATATTCCAAACGCGGAAAATCTGGAATCGTACGCTGTAAAAGCATGAATGATCTTTTTCGTTCCCAAAAGTAAGTAAAAAAATCCCAAATTGGAAATACTGGTGCATTGTTGCACAAAATGCAAAAATTACACAATTTAGTAGAGCAATTTCTTCTATTCTTCTATACTTAACCAATTCTAAAAATATGCGAGAAAGAAATTCCAATTTGGCCACTTCCATACATTGTGTGAAAATATTCCCATTTTTCCTATTGAAAAAAATTAAGATGGTAACTCTGAAACTGCACGTTTTAAAAACGCCTTTGCGTATGGCCTTCCATAATTGCTGATCTACTACAAAAGCAAGATTTTGAAACGCTGATCAGGGCCTAACACTCCTCTTTTTAATATCATTTCAAATTCCCAATTACTCCTTCCCCCGAGTGGTAGTTTTTTCTATCGCTGTATTTAATATTTTAAATTTAAATCGTTAGTTACTTTGTTTGGCCCATAATTCAGTAACCAGGACAACTGCAATTCATTTACATACGTTTACTTTGTGTTGCATAGAAAGAACATGAAAAAAGGAAAATTCAAATAATTAAAGCTTTGTTGCACTTATAATATTGTAAAATACAACAAAACAATAGCAACAACAAAACCCCATTTACACACGAGTACTATTAATGTTATTGTTTTTTTTTTTGCAGAGAAAAAAAGGGCAGACCAGCACGAGGGATATAATTATAAATGTAATTGTTGTAATAATACGAGTTACAAAATGTAAAAGTAGTTTACATAAGTTTGATGTGCAACAAAAAAAAAACAAGGGGAGATTAAAGCTCCAAGGACTTAAAACGATAAATGCGATGAAACAAAGAACCAATAGAGTTAATTGAAAACTAAACAAAAGGATTAAAATCGAATAATGGTTTTAATCCATATTTTATTACAATTTTTACTATTAAAATGATAAAAAAATATATTTATTGTATATAAAATAGTGTTTTTGATTTGAAAAACAGATAAAGCTTAGGCTTAAATTTTGGAAAATATATCAAGCATAAATGCGAGTTTATAGAAGACAATTAAAAATTCGTGTTCGGTATATTTATATTGTAAGCAAAAATAGAGCAGTCAATGAGAATTTTCATTTGTCTTCTGTAAACTGGCTGTAAAACTGAAAACTTAATGAAGTCGAATAACCGAATACTCCTTTTTGTTACTCAAAATATACGTTTGGTTTAGTGGCTGCTCACTACACTCAGGCATTCAAGTAGAATCTAGAAGATTCCTTTTTGAAAAAAAAAATATACGTTTAGTCAACATGAAGTTGGTGTTTGCAGTTTTCTAGGAGCCTAAACATTGGATTAACATTCATTAGTTCATGATTGTTCAGTAGATTTGCGAGCAAGTTTTGCTTAAATTAGCGGAATCATATTTCATAAAATAATTTCAGCAACAGATTTCTCCTTAAACTTTTAATAAGACACTCAATAAAATTTCAACAACAAATTATTTCATTTACTTTTATTTGAACAGCAGAATAATTTTTAATAAAAAAATTACTGATTTTCCACCACTTTTTTAAAAATCGAGTCTTTTTTTTTAACAAACACAACTTGCAAAGCGATTAGCTTGTCTGCAGAAAACACGCAGGGTCTATGGTGGGAATCGAACCCACGACCTCGGCATCATAATTTTCATAATTTGTAAAAAAATTTTAGGTTCTGAGAGTCGATTCTGACAATTTTTGAGGTAAATGTGTGTGTGTATCGGATCGGAAGCGAGTTTTCCCCATTCAGAAGATGTTGAGCTTTTTCCGATATCGAAGATAGTGAACATTTTTGAAAAAAAAAACAAATTTTAAACTACAAATACGATCAAGTTTAAAATCTAATAAGCTGTTAACATCAAAAAGACACATCACGTCGATTTCTGCCAATTTTATTAAAATCGGGTGATTCGGTAGATTCTACTTGAATGCCTGCATGTAGTGGGCAGCCACGTAAACCAACTTCAAAAGTCTTCGTCAAATGGAGTTTGGATGTTTACTGCTTTTTATAGAGGAACGATTCCGAAATTTTTTCCTATTTCTAATTGCTGAATTAAACACTAAATAAGGATATCAACAGATTATTCGCTTAGATCAAATCAATTTTTTTCGTTTCTTTTTGCGCTCATTCTATTTTGTTTATAAGTCTTTATGTATATTCATAACTTTTAAACGACTGGACCAATATTCACTTAAAACCTACGATTATTCTTTAAGATATAATTCGTTTAATCGAAGAGTCAACTAAGAGATAATGAAAGAATTTCAAACGATTTCTCAAAGATCACTTTCCCAACATTTTGAATCGGGTACTCGAAAAATAAATTATATATAATTTGATAGACTTGAGATTAATGCTCGATTTTATAATATAGAACTCATTTATGTTTAATTGCTCTAATCTATCGTCAAATGGTCAAACAATTTTTAGCCGAGTACCCGAAAAAAATTTTGGTCTAGAGAAAAATAAATTAAATAAATATTTTTTTTTACATTTATCTGCCTACAGAGTAGCAAGCCGATCAAAATATTTCGGCGGCGGCTGAAAGGCAAATATTTTCGGCGGCGGCGGCTGAACGGCTTAACGCCGAATTTTTAAGCATTTAATTTTATAGCAATACTGCTGGGGGGTGAACGAATAAAAAGTATTGATCAAATGAATGACCCTTACCGACTCTTACTACGACGGTTTTGTAATAGATTAAAAAACACTTTTTCTTCAATCTAGGACGAAATTGTCGTAGTCGACGTCGAAATACGCCAACCACGACAAGGCCCATTATCAAAAAGTCATCCGAATGCTGCGACTAAAAGTCTTTGTGTAAACGAGGATGGGTTTTAGAAACGACTCAAAGAGAGAACGTAAGCGTTGTCACAGCTCTTTCTGTGTGATTTGCAGTTTTTGCACAACAAAGCGAAAACAACTATCTTTTAAGGCACTGGCTTTCATATAAATAAAAAGCATACGTATGATAAGTAGTCACAAAATCAGAAATTTAAAGGATAAAAAGTAAAAACAGATAAAAGTCGGCTGAGTATTAAGCCGCCGATAAGCCGAGTGATTCGGCGGCCAGCCGCGCCGCTACGGCTTGCTACTCTGTCTGCCTATTTTCAAAGTTTATTTTTATCTAAAAACTAATGATGTTAAAAAGTGAAGTTAATAATTTATTAATAACTTTTAATCGATTACTCGAAAAGATTACGTGGATTTTTTTTATATTTATTTGAAACTCATGACTTGCTTAAACGCCAAAGAAATAAAATATTTTTACTTTTATTAATAATTAAATTAAGAAGAGAAGTCAAGAATTTTTAATCGAGTACTCGAAAGGCCCAGGTGAATTTTCCCTAATTTGAAAATCATGAATAAATTAAATGCAAAAAAATAAATCTCTTTACTAGCTACAATCGAATTCCATGCCACTGATTATTTTTTTAATAATCATCTTAAAAAGTTAAGCCTTTAATTTCTAAAACATTTTTAATTGGGTACTCGAAAAGACTAAGTGGATTTTTCTCCAAATTTTAAACTATTAATTAACTAATGTTAAAAAAAATATATTTTTTTTTAAATTTGATTCTCGTGCTCGTACGAGTTATTTACTGTTACATTAAAAGTATGTTTAATCGGTTACCCGACAAATTTATAATGTAAATTTTTAATTTATGATTTGTGTCATATTTTGAAAAAAAATAACAAAATATTTAACGAATAAATCTAAAAAATATGTTTTTTTTCATTACATGTTTTTTATTACTTTCGATTCGGGTACTCGAAAATTTTAATGCATTATTTGTTAAAATTTGTTTACTAATTAGTTAATTAATGAACTAGAAATTAAATCTTATTCATTGCTTCCAATCTAGATGCATTTCGTTGCTACTAAGCAACACTTCCTGACGATGTTAACAAACTGTTAACGAAATATCGAAAAAATTTATTACAATTAAAATAAAATTTAATAAATTAAAAAAAAATTTAGTCGGTTACCCGAAAAAAAATTTTTTTATTCGTTTTGAAAATGATTATCTTTCATTACCTTTTTATTTATAATTTTTTTTTTTAATTCATATTATTGCATTATTGGCTAAAATTTGTACTTATTAATCGAATAATCCATAAAGAAACAAATTCTGATTATTTATTGCACTCGATTGTTAGGATTTCAAACGATTTTTAAACGGGTACCCGGAAAAAACTATTTTGTAGAAAAAAATAGATAGGATGACTTTTTATACTATTATAAAAAAAATCTCAAAAATACATTTCAACAATTTAAATGAGAATTATTAATGAGGAATTCGATTAGCATTACTAGTTTTAAATAATTTTCAAACGACTGAAATAGTTCTAATCGGTTACTAGGAGAAATAGATACTCACATTAAGAAAAAGAGCATAAAACTTATTTTTATATTGATGTACATAAAGCCTTTTTTAATATTTTTAGTATTTTCTGAACGGGTAATTATAAGAATTCCGAAACCGATTACTTGATTACTCGAAAATATTACGAAGTTTTTACTGTTTAAGTTGAGGTCGCGTACAGCTATAAATAGCAATCATAAGCTCGAATAATTTTTATGCGGTTACTCGAATTCATTAGTTTTAGTTGATACATTTCCGGTTACTCGCTGAATCAATTTATTAATATTTTAATAATATTGTATCTAAAAGTTGTTTAACTGTAATTTAAGGGCCTGTCCCACGATGTCGACAACGTTCGACTTGTCACACACTTACATTCAAAGCAAAAACATATTTTAAGATTTTGTTGTTGTGTCAAATGTAAGTGTGCGACAAGTCGAACGTTGTCGACATGATGGGACAGGCCCTAAATTAACAAAAATATACGGGCAAACCCACGATGTCGACAACGTTCATTCAAACCAAAAACAAATTTCAATATTTTGTTGTTGTTTCAAATGTAAGTGTGCGACAAGTCGAACGTTGTCGATATCGTGGGTCAGGCCCTTAAATTGTGCAACAAATGAATGCACATCTAATCTGATTTTAAAAAAATAGCAATCTCAATCGCTAAATTGCTTCCCTCTTCTTGAGCTCAACTTTATTTACACAAGTTTAATTACTCTTTGTTACTTACCCCAACTCACATTTGCTTTGTGATCTCGTAAACGATTAACCACACGACTCTTTGGAAAACAACGTAAGTAATTACATTTCAAAGCACTAACTGTTTAGCACTTAAAACTAAGCTGAAGCTTCTAAACTAGACTAAGTACTTACATATGTACTCACATTCATCTGTACGAGTAGTCGTTTATTTTTTGTTTATGCACACGTCTTTAACAAGTCTGTGGGTGTCGGGGTGTTTTTTTTTTATTATTATTAAACAGCTTCCATCTCTGTATAATACAAATGCAATTTTCAAAATTATATTTTGTTGTTTAGAAGAAATGATTGCAAGAACTAGCAAAAAAAATAAACAAACAAAAAATAACAGAAATTAAAAAAAAACAAAATATGTTGGAAGCTGACAAACATTCAGTGTCCATTTTCAAAGGAATTCCACCCGCTGGGCTTATTACGATTTTCAATTAGCAAATTACTTCAAAAATATAAACATACATACATACATATGTACATATGTATGTACTCGTATGTATGTATGTATATACAAAATTACAGAGAAGCAAACGTCGGGCAACGACCGAACTACTGCAGCAGCTATTTATAGCAAAAACAAAGATAATGTTTTAACCCTTTTTATTACTGTAGGGTTTCTTTTCTCTTGTGAGTCATGTTAAGCATGGGCGATATTTAGGTTAAGAAGTAAGCACCCAACATTAATGGGCCCTCCTTTCAACCTAATAACCAACCCATGGAGCAGCGATTTTTGTTTTTCCAAATGAGAATATGTTAACTATAATAAAAATCGATCAGAAAATTCAAGTCTAATTTCTTTTCTATGCCTCCTTTATTTAGACATTAATGCAAAGACGTCCAGGAGTCTTGTCCAATATTCTTTTTCATGCCATCTTACACAAATACTAACAAAATAGTCAAAATTTATATTATGACTGTGGGTTAAGATATTATATATTATTATATAAAAATGAAGCAGACATAGCGAAGGGACTCGTTTTAAATTTTCTATTCCATTTTGCTTTAAAAATCGGGTGTCAATTCAATTTTGTGAGAAAAAAATTGCTATATTTAACAGAGGTCTTTTTTTTACAACACTGTCAAAAATTACACTGTACAACAAAAGTTCTAACATTTGATTCTGCAGTGGAGGCAGAAAAATATACATATGTGACGCGCAAAATAGAAAGGGACCTAAGGGTAAAAACCGGTTTTGTTCAGGAGAGCCATTTTAAAGATTTAAATATGTGTATCTTTGGTGTACTTCGATTTCATAAAACGCGCATATCTCTGGGAGGGAACACTTTTGGGGCATGGGATCAGTCTCATTCAATGATCAGATGTTGTCCACATAAAAAAAAATGAAAATTGATTTTTTTTTACCCTTAGGTCCATTTCTCTATGCGCTGTCACATATGGTACATGCAATATCAAGTGTTTGCAAAGTTTCAGCATTTTTGTTCTTTTTAAAGGGGGCTTGAAATTCGCAACCTTTTGCATATTGTTATGGTGAATCAGCATGAAAGTTTTGCTCTGTAGTTAGATGCGGTCTTTAGTACTTTTATGTAAAATATTACTACGAACATTTTTGTGGAATATTTTAACCCTCTGACTCTTCTCCTTATAGGTTTTTTTTTTGGTCTTTTTATAAAAACTGTAAAATAACTGCCACTGAATGGCAACATAATGGGTTCAAATGTACTACTAAAAAATATTCTACAAGTCTCTAAATACAACAAGGTGCGAAGTTTAACTTAACCACCAAATATCACACAAAGCTTCAAATGTATGTAACACAATTGGGACGAACGACGAGCTTCGCATAGTTCGGCGAACTTGCCTTTAAGAGTTTGTTGCGTAAATTCGTCTTTTGAAACACGATTAAGAATTGCTGCAAGAAAAATTGCAAGTCTTGACCGGGAGGAACATTTTTGTGGAATAATTTTAACATTCTTTTTAGTAAGTGCTCTACGGGAATAGAAAGGCAACCAGTGTGTTCAAGAAAATCTTTGCTGTTTTGTATGGACGAATAACAAATTTCGCTTTACTTTTTCAGAAGTAAAGCTTCAAAACGCCGATACACATTTATTATTTGTTGCAATTTAAAAATTGGCAACAAATTATGGCATTTGCTAGTCAGTGCTCGTCCACACTATGAAACATTTGCTGCACAACTTTGGAGATTGTTGATGAAGGGGGATAAGAGAGAGCAATGGAAAAGGGTACTTTGTTTCATGTACATGCAGTATTTGTTGAGTACGTCATTTTTGTCTCATTCTCATAAGAAATATATGAGCAAATGTATTCAGCTGCAAAACACAAACTTCAGTGTGCACACGAATGCAGTTTTGAAAAGATAATTGAAAAATGTTTCGCAGCAAATGTTTGACTGTATTCACAGGGACTTACCGATCAAAAATTTTAAAAATCTCTCCAAACTTCATTGAATATGTACTTTTATTGTTCGATATCGAAATTATTTTTGAAAATTACAGCATCCTTTTCATTTCATTCCTTCTCCTGAAATGTTTAAACTGCACTGCAAAATGTTACCAACAACTTTCATAGTTTTCTTTAAATAAACTTAACAACAATTTTCTTGATTTTCATATAAAAAAGAAAACATATATTTTTATTAAGGAAAAAAAACGTCACATAAAATTTTTCCGAGAAATGGTAATTTCTTCTCAAATTCTTTCAAAAATAAACAAACACCATATGTAACAGCTAACCGCAACACATCTTATAAACGCAATTTATGCCAAATTAACGGCTCAGCTTCTTAAGCGTTGCACACAGGACCACAAAAGCTTCGACAGGTAAAACAGCGTATAAGCTCCCAAAAATATATAAGATTGTTCCAAAGCTTCAGCACCAGCAGCGGCGTCAGCATCTTGCATGGCCATTATATAACACGTTTAGTTTAGGTCACTTGAAAAGATGTTAAAATAAGTTTGCTTTTTTTAAAATAGTTTTTTTTTCGTTTATATTTTTAAGCAAATAATATCACAACCGAGCGTTTCTTCAAATCAAATTTGATGCGAATGAAAATTATTTAATTTTTTTTTTATATTTGAAAGCAAACAAATCAAAGCCAACTAAATATAAATTTGTTTTTTTTTTTTGTTTTTAATGAAGTGACTAGAAACAACTGGAGTATAGAGTAGAAAAATTGAACCCTTAAATGCTAAAAGCATATCTAAACAAACCAAGCTTTTACCTTGCTTAAACGGCCTTCTCGCTTACCCTTACCCTTTAAGAGACAGAGAACAAGCGACGACATTCAACAGAACAGCAGAGCAAAATTTTGATACCACGAGTCGTAAAGCTTTCCAGAATACATACATACATACATATAAACAAGCAATTGGATAAAGAGATTTTTGTTACAATTGCAAGCAGTTTTTAAGCAATAATTTGTTTTTCTTTTTCAAATAAGCATTTTTCATTTTGTGTTTTAGCATTATCTTAATAACTAGTTTTAGCTAACGGATGTTCTTTGAAGCTTTCTTTGAATACCGTATACCGGTTATTTACGTTCACAAGAGCTTTGAAAAGCTGGCAAAGCTTTAAAGCTCTCTGCAAAAGCATGGTATTTTCACAATTTATGGCATACATTGCTTAAAACTAACCTAAGCTTAATGAACTAAATTAAAGCTTTGTATTTAGAAAATGTATCGTTACAATTTAGAAAGGAAAACTAAATAAACTAGGCGTTCTTGTCTTGAGAGCAGTGTTTTATTTATTTGACAAATCTCCCTTTCGAATCAAGATCGTTTGGTAACTTCTATCCTTTCGATGTTTTCGACACTACGTTCTTCATTTCCCGAATATTTCTGGTGAACATTAGTAGCTTCATTGGAATTATAATAGAGCAAAAGCTTTTCATCCAAGTAAAGAAATTTTGGTATTAAAAAATACATTCAATTAAACTAATTTTTTGAGCTTTAGGTCTATTTATTTTATTTTTTCAAGAAATAAAAAATATCCTGAAGAAGTTAACCAAAGTTTAACGAAATATCGAACTAATAAAATAATAATAGAAATAGACCTAAAGCTGAAAAAATTTAGTTTAGTTTAATTGAATATATTGAAAAAGGTCGAAAAATTAGAGAAAAGAATTTGATAATTAAAAAATACACTAATTTATTTTCCAATTTTTAAAATTTAAGAAAAAGTCGAAATTAAAATCGCGTTTTGCGATCTTTTAACTTAAGAGAATTTACTATTTTCTGGTTAATTTTCGTACCCATTTAGCGATATTTTTTTTTTAGAAACAAAAAAGCAAAAGTGCACTTTCTGTCAATTGGTCCCTTTTTATCTCTCTTTCACTCATTTTATATCTCTTGTTTTTTCAATATATTTCCCTGTCCCTGTCCTGACACTTAAGTTCTCTCACTCCCACGACAAAATATTATTTGCTTTACTATAAAAATGACTCCGTTTGCACTAATTTAATTTACATTCGTTTTGTTTGCAGTAAAATATATTAAGCTTTCGTAAAAGCTTTTTTTATGAAAAGTTTTAAATGCCCAGAAAGAGCTTTAAAAAGCTTTTTATAAATACTTTTCTAAAATTTGGCACTACGAAGGCACCAAAAGCTTTCCATGCAGATGTATAAACTTTTTCATATTTAAAACACCAAAAAGTTTCTCTGATCATAAAGATATCACACAAAAGCTTTTCATTAACAATATACCAAAAATATAAAGATTTCTGCAAGCTTATTTTTTTTCTTTGTAGAAGTATTAAACTAAAAATTGCTATGAAAAGCTCTATAAGTGCTCCTAGAAAGCTTTAGAAAGCTTTTTATACAAAAAAATTTTCATTACAAAGCCATCAATAGCTTTCCATACATAAGTAAAAACTGTTTCATATTAAATCCTCCTAAACGGTTCTTTATAATCACAAAAAGCTTTCAAACAAAAGATTTTCTTTGAAAATGTAATTAAAACCTGCTTCATATTTAATAAGCCTTAACACTTTTTTTTTCAAACAAAAAAAGATTTCAACGAAAGCTTGGAAATTCTTTTTAAGAAAACTTCTAGTAGACATTAAATTTTTCTTAAAGCTCAACAGGTTTTTTAAACAAAACATGAGCAAACACATGACTTATATTTGTAATTTTTTCTCATCTCTCTTATATAAAATCGAAACTTGTGCTGGAAAAATTGCTTGCGTGTGAAGGCAAATTACGGCAATCGATGTCGAGCGATATTGAAAAATATTTCGTTTGAAACTTTATTGAAATTTAAAGTAGGCTAAAGTTTGTATTTTGATGAAGCCAACTTTTAACTGATTAAACTTTTAATTCAGCTGGTAGCAAAAAAGGGTTGCATATTTGTATTTCCTGCTCCGTTTTTCTTACAGCTGATTTAGGAGGAGTTGATCAACAAGAGTTGATGTGTGTGAACCGGGTCTTAGATGTGATATTAAAAACGAAATTCACACATTTCTTGAAGATAAAATTTTAATGCGGGTAATTTTTTTGTATATGTCAAACTACATGCAAATCTCTGGAGGCTTAACTCTTTTTTTTAGCGATAAGAACAAGATAAATAAATTATAAATAAATAATTCACTCTTATTCCAATGGTCAACATCGACGTCACGTCAAATGACATGGGGCTAGTCCTGACTTCTATTAACAGGCTCATGCTATTTTCTAGACCTTAGAAAACAGAAATAAATTATCAATAGCACAAAAATGTTTTGGAGAGCGACCGTACATGCCCCAGTTTTGGACAACTGGCATAAGGATGATTATTTAATTTCTATAGAAAAAAAATAATATGCATTAAAATAATTAAGCTTTATGGGAAGCTTTCCCATAAGTAACGATACACTTTCATAAATACAAACATATGTTCACACTTATTAATTTGCTTACGAACTACATACGAGTACGTCATACACATGCACGCAGAGATACTTATGAATTACGTATTTATGAAGCCAAACTACTAACCTTAATGCTATCATAACAAGCGGTGACTTTGCCATTTTGAACTTCAACATTTGCTGGCGGATGGGCAAATTTACATTCAGTGTCTTGGCGGGAGCATTTATTTCTTTGAAATTCCCGACATACTTCTAGCTGGAGCCAACGTGAATCTTTGCCATTTAAAAGGCTGGTCATATTAACCATAGCAGCCATTTTATATTTTAATTACAATAATTATTTTTGCTTTTGCTTTTATATAAATTAATTAAATTTGCACTAGCGTATTTTGAATTGAATTGAATTGAATTGAAAACAATTGATGGATTATTCTTAATCTTCTTTTAAAAAGTGGATGTTAAGAAAATTATTACACAAAACAAAAATAAAGCCGCCAAATAACACAAGCCGTAGGGCGCAGCGGGATTAAAACTATTATCAGATATAATAATGCGCAAGACTTTTTTTAATGTTGGATATTTTAAGGTTTTCTAGTTACACACACGCACGCGCACGCACTCAGCTTAATGGGAGCGAGATAATGGCAGATTGTTTGGTTGATTTGTGATGGGGATTGGGGGAAAAGATTTGAGGTTTGTTTTTTCGCTTTTCTGATATTTTTAAATTTAAACAGTTTTCAAAATTGTATTTTTTGTTTCTTCAATTGAGCAGAGTTGTATTAAATAGTAATAAATTTGCAAAACCAACGGCTACATGTAGAATGGAATTTTTCAAAATTTAATTTCTACTAAAACTTCCAAAATGACTAGAATTGTTTTGTTTCTTTTCTTTAATTTTCAATTTATAATGAATTCAAAAAAGAAGGCGAAACCTTTAATTTTCTTTTTCTATGTTTGTTGTTTGGATGTTTGGATTTTATTATGGATTTGATATTCCGGGCGAGGGAAGCAGCAGAATAGTAATGGGGAGCAATATTCAACTTAAATTTTATTTTAAGGGAATGTTTCTATTTAGCATTTTAAGCAGCAGTTTTTGAATATGTTTCAAAATATTTGATTTGGTTTTTTTTTTCTTTTGCAATTAATCAAAACTTATGGAAAAAGCAGCAGGTTTTGATTTCAAACTAATTCTCTGCACTTTGCTTATTTTAAATTCTTTTAAGGAATTCACTCAGCGGTTGGTTGTAGCGTTTAGTTAAAAACAAATTTAGAAATTACAGGCATTGTTGCATAAAGTGACGACGGGTGTTTACGGTCGCAATGGGATCTGCAAGGAAAAAGAAAACAGAGATAAAAATATTTCAGTAAATGCTTGTTATAAAAATTAAAAGTAAATGCTGGGGTATATTCTGTATTCCACGTGAAATGAAATCGTTCGGAATTTCACATGGAATACAGAACATACCCGACTATAAAATTATAAAATTTTCACTAAAATCAAAATATGTAACATACTTTACAGGTTATTTTTTTGGTAAGTTATGCAGCATATTTTAGGTACTCTTTGATTTTAAACGTACATTTTTTAGGAGTCCATGTGTCCTGGCTCAGACCTGCAATTTTTGTTGCAACTTTTTATTTTTTAGTGAAATAGAGCGAGAGAGGAATACAAAATGTATATACTTCTATTTCAACACACTCTCACATATTCAAGAATTGCAGCAACAAAAATTGCAAGTCTAGACCGGGAGTCAGTTTTAAAATTTTGAATTATAGACAATTTAAAAATTTTTTTTCAAACAAAAATCGATTATTTTCGATCTCAAATAATCGATTTTGATAAAAAAAAAATTAAGTTCAAAAATAATGTCGCTTAAGCTTTTCTGGCAGTTATGGCACTGTAATTGAGATAATTTCAGGCAACAAGAAATTCTGTATTTGACAACCTTTGGTCTTAAATGCATAAATATGTATATAAAATAATTTCAGCCTTTTACAATTTTTCTTCAAAATTCCTAAAAAATAAAATTCCCTCAGTACAATTTTTAATAACAACATTTTTATTCACTGCCGGCTTGTTCAAAAAAAAAAACACCTTAATTGAGCACAAAATATGAAAAATTGTTGTAAATTATAATTAGCAAGACAAATTCATATTAAAATCATTATAATTCTTTAATAACAAAATTAGCTGGTGACTAAAAATAATAAACAAGTAAAATTATATGTATATTGTTTACGTTTCACATTTAAATGAGTTTACATGTTCTTAGAGCAATAAAACCCCAAAATATTATGTGTATACGAGTACATTTGTCGTCTCTATATTATATTTGAGGCGACAAATATTATTTTGTACTCTCTCATATACTTAGATGAAATAAAATTGACGTAATTTTGAATTTGAAACCTTAAATATAAACATAAAAAAAGAAAGATTTATTTATAACACGTTCATTGTGCGTAAGGTATTCGAATTGCACAATTCGTAATAATGTATGTAAGTGTAATATTGCAACAACAACAAAAATATTTATTGAAATTTAAATTTCGAAATCTGAAGTTCGAAAAATCAGTAGCTAAAAAATTCGAAATCTGCTAATATATATATAAAATGCAAACAAAAAGTAGGCAATTGAAATTATTGTGCCAAGGGAAATTCGAAATTTCTCCACAACTTCGAAAATTCGAAAATCCACAAAATTTCAAATACTCGTATGACACATTGAAAACTCACAAATTCTATTAGCTTAATAGCACAAATGAAATTTCATTTTATCTGTCTACATTGCAACGAAATGAAAAACTCATCGCAAGATCGAAAATTCGAAAGTTCTTGAAATACAAAATCTGTTATGTCCGAAATTGACAAAATCAAGCATATTTCGCTAATGTACATATATACAAAATTTACAATATCAAACAAAAAACTTGTTATTTAATTTCATCAAAATCAAATTTTCGAAAATTTGTTAAATCGCAAATATTAAAAAGTCTTATATTCACAAAATTAAACAAAATAGTGTCACTAAAAATGAAATTTGTTTTAAAACTGATAATTTCTCTTAAGTCGAAAGTTCGAAAATTCTAAAATTTATAAAAATGAAAATCGACAAAGTCTTATATTCACAACAATAACCAAAAAAAAACAGCTGCTCATGAAAATCAAATTTTGTTTAAGAATTCAAATTTCACTAAAATCACAAAATCTAAAATTCGTTAAAATGAAAATTCGACAATCACCATAAATCGAACATTCACACAGTCGTACAAAAACTTATTATTAATTTCATCTCAAATTTTTTAAGAAATCATATTTAGACAAAAATCAAAAAGGTTAATCACAAAATCGAAAGTTCGAAAAATTCGAAATTCACAAAATCGAAAATCTGGAAAGTTGAATATTCATAAATATTAAGAAATATTAATGATTTAAATAAAATTTTTTGTAAATATCTAAGCTTCAGCAAACTGGAAATTTTGTAACACAATACAAATTTCGAAAAATTCGAAATTCATAAAATCGAAAATCTGCAAAGTTGAATATACATAAATATTAAGAAATATTAATGATTTCAATAAAATTTATTGTAAATATCTAAACTTCAGCAAACTGGAAATTTTGTAACACAATACAAATTTCGAAAAATTCGAAATTCATAAAATCGAAAATCTGGAAAGTTTAATATTCATAAATATTAAGAAATATTAATGATTTAAATAAAATTTTTTGTAAATATCTAAGCTTCAGCAAACTGGAAATTTTGTAACACAATACAAATTTCGAAAAATTCGAAATTCATAAAATCGAAAATCTGGAAAGTTGAATATTCATAAATATTAAGAAATATTAATGATTTCAATAAAATTTATTGTAAATATCTAAACTTCAGCAAACTGGAAATTTTTTCACAAAATCCAAAGTTCGAAAAATTCGTAATTCACAAAATCGAAAATCTTTAGTGACTAAAATTGAGAAAATCCAATCAAATCTTGATAATTGAAAGAATAATGCGTTTAAAAATCAAAACTTCAACAAAATTTACATTTTTAAGAAGCCAAAAAAGCACAAAATCCAAAATCGGCTCTAGTATATAAAATTTACAAAATCAAACAAAACTGGCTAACAAAAATTATATTTTATCTTGGAATTTCACATAAACAAAAATTAACAAATAAAAAGATCAATATTATTTTTTTTTAATTTCCACCAAAAAAATTATAAAAACAGAAAATAGGAACGGCAAAGCTTAGCAAGGAAAAATTAAAAGACAAATGTTTATAAAGGAAATTTTTAATTAAAAACAGAGTTCAACTTAAGCTTAGAAATTAAGTTAAAGAAAATTTAAAATTTTTGCAAAATTTAAAATTTATGCCCCTATTGCGGTTCTCAACTCAGCTCAGTTTGGTCGTCTGAGAGTCAACCCGACTTTTACACAACCCCATTATTTTTCAGTTTTGCGAAACACAACTAGTTTTTACTTGAAAATGTTATGGGGCAAGACAACTACAAACTCAAGCGTTATTTAAATTGTGAATGGCAATATCAATTAGTAAGTTGGGTTGGCTCCCAGACTACGCAACTAAATTGAGTTGAAAACGCTAAAAGGAGCCTTAAATTTCACTAAAACCCTCTAGTCTATTATTTGTTTCCGTTTAATTTCTAACGCTTAGTGCCAAAAGGGCATAAGTGACAAAATTTTCGATTTTTAGTTTCTAGCACTTACTGTCAAAAAGGCTCAAGTGACAAAATTTTTTACTTTGCTTATACAAGTAAGCTAGAGTACTATGTAAAATTTTGTTTATGGCACTTACGAATTTTGGGCCATTGAGACGGTTTTGAGATCTTTGACATTTCAGTCCATAAGAATTATTGAAATTTTAAGATTTTTAAAGAGAAAGATGTCTGCCCTAATTCTTTTTTTTATAAAATTTCCTAATTAAAATATTCAAATGTTCATTTCATTTTCGAAATTATAACACACACATGTGTTTATATCAATTTCAAAATATGTATTTAAAATATAGAGATGTTTTTTAGAGAAATTAAACCAACAGCATTTGTCGGCAGGCAGGCCGAATCGTTATACTCATCGTCTATAAATTTAGCATTTGGCTTTCAATTCTTATTATTTTTCTTGCTTTTTATTTTTATTTTTTATTTTTTGGTTATTTTTAGCCTGCACATGTTTTGAAAACATCAAAAATATAATAACAAAAAAAAAAAGAATTTACAGAAAAAAGAAACGAACTAATGAAAAAATTCATAAATTTGTGGCGAAAAGAAGAGCTTTTCTAAAGAAATTTATATTTATTTTAATCAATAATTTAGCTTTTACAACAATAAATATTTTTGATTAATTATGACAACAATAAGGGGAAAAAGATTGAACAGATAAAAAAATATATTGCAGCAGACAAAAAAGATTTCATTTATTTAATGATACAGGTTTACAAGGTCTTTTTATTTTATATTTTCTTTTTCTTTTTGTATTTATTTTTTTATTGCATAAGATAATTGTTGCTTAAATTTAAAACAAAAAGTAATTAACTTAAACCAGTTCAAGAGTTTCAATTAGCACTCTATACATCAACAATAAAATTAATTATAAAAAATATAGATATCCCCATATTCATAAAATTTAAAATGAGTTTAAATAAAATGCATTTTATTTATTTTTTTATGTAATTCTAAAAAAATTCCGCTGTTTATAAAAATTTTGTTATTTGTAATTATGAATTGCTGAGATAATATCAATTCCCCAAAAATTCTTACTACTCTCACTTTGTGTTTATTTTTCACACTTTTTGTTAAAGTTTTGAATACGAAAAAGTTTACTTTGGCAAATAAATATGATTTTTTATTTTTTATTTTTTTTCTTTGTTATTTAAAATTCAATTGTGTGAAGGTCTTATCTTTGAAATGAAATGAAACACATACGAAAATACTTCATAAACAAAAAACTTAATTTCATTATGATTCTTATTTGACAAGAGCCGAACAAAAAATAAAAACTAAAAAGGAAATAAATACACAGTTTGACACATAAAAAAATCTAACAACAAATTAAACATCACTGTATGGAGGTTTTCGTTCAAATAGCACCCTTTTCAAATCAGTTTGTTTTCAAAAAATAAAAAATAAAAAAACCAGCGTCCGGAAGAAATTTTAAAATGAAATGAATACCTACACCATTTCCTTTCACAAATTACCTTAGAGATACGAACTTTAACCTAATCAAATCATAAATATAGAAACAAATAAAGCTCGAACAATAATAATTAAACTAACCGTAATAAAATAATGATGAAAGTTTGGTAAGAAGGATAAATATATTAAAAAAAAAATTTAAATTAACTGCAAAGTTTATCTTGCGATAAAAACATGTCAAAGTATGGAAAAATATGCAATAAAAAATTTTTGAAGTTCTGGAAAGCATAATGCTTTTTAAATCACAAGATATACAGCGAATATAAAATGAGAAAAAATATATGCAAAAATATGCCAAAACATGCAACTTTTGCTTATTTCAGATATTAGCTTAAATTCTTTGAAAATCACATGAAAAGCAGCGTAAATGCACTTACGATAAATAGTATTCAAAATTAGCAAAAATATTCAAAAATATGCACAAATATGCAAAAATAATCTACATATAATAAATCGATACAGAAATTCTTAAGCAGCTCTGAAGAGCAAATTTCTTTCAAAGCTTTCCAAAACTAAAACCAAAATTCAGAAGAAAACGTGCTTCAAGCCCAGAATATGCAGAAATATGCACTGAAGAATTAATGCTTAAATTCTTCAAATATTTTTAAGAATTAATTTTATACACTTTTAATAACAAAATATAAAAAAAAAATGCTGTCATAACATATATTAAAAATTTATAAAACGTATAAAATGTGCTCTTCTCTGGAGTAGCACTTCTTCTCACTTGTGCTAACTAAATAAAAAAATCAAATAAAATAAAGTAAAATAAAACAAAATAAAAATCAAAATAAATATATATGTGACCTGCTCCACGAAAAGAGACCTCTGCGCCGAAAATTTTTTTTTTTACTTTTTGAGTGATTTTTAAATTTTCAATAACTTCTTTTCGGCGCAGAGGTCCCTTTTCGTGGAGCAGGTCACATATGTTCTCTACGCTTCAAAAAAATGCAGAAAATATACCATTAAAATTTAAATAAGCAAATATATGCGAATATATGCATTAAAAAAACACTTCAGCCAATACTTTTGAAAATGTGGTATAAATAATTTTTAGAAGTGCTAAAAGTTTCTAAACAAAATTTAGCAAATATGCCATTAAAAATGAAATAAGGAAATTTATGCAAAAATATGCAGCGAAAACACTTAACCCAATATTTTTGAAAATGTTTAAATAGTTTTTTTTGAAGTGCCAAAAAAAGAAAAAATAATGCAACACATATGCCTTAAAACTAAAATATGCAAAAAATTTTCTATAAAGCTAAAATATGAAAATATGTCTAAAGTAGATTTACACTTTTTTCAAAATTTATTAAACGTATAAATATTTACTGCAAGCTTTAAAATTTGAGCAAAAACTCAGCAAATATTAGCTTAATACTAAATATGCAAAAATATGCAAAATTAAGCGCGAAAAGTATATACCGAAATTCTTGAAATTCACATACGACGAGCGTGTGCTGGAAAACTTTCGATTTGAAAACATGTGATTTCTACACTCGGAAGTACTGTCCTATTGATTGAAAGATTTTGTGCATTGGATGTTAAGTTGGACGAAATTATTTTTGGAATTCAAGTTTGTGTCTTACGTATTATAAAAAATTAACAATTAAGAAGTTTTTTATAAAAGTTTATTACTAGAAAGAAACGCAGCGTTTTCAGATTACGCGTTTTCGAGCACAACTTCGATAGACTCATGCTTAAAATAAAAAATAGATTTTAAATACTTTTTACGATTTTCGAAATTTCAAAAAGTGCAACAATTACGCCTTTAATATTAAAATATGCTTTAAAAGCACACAAAGCAATAATATGCACGAATAAAATTCAAAACGAAATTCTTTAAAATCGATGAAAAAATTTCTCAAAATCTATGAAATGTAATCTTAAAACTAAAATATGCACATACATATGCAAAATTTATATAACATCGCGGTTAAAAGCAAATTGAAAAGAAGTTTCTTAAAATTTTTTACGCTATAAGAAATTTCAAAAAAGCAACAAATATTCGCTTAAAATTAAAATATGCTTTAATATGCAAACAAAGCAATTATATGCACTAACAAAATCCAAGCCCAAATTCTTCAAAATCTGAGAAAAAAATTTCTGAAAACTAAAATATGCAAATATATGTAAATATATGCTCTAAAAATTCCGTAATTTTTTTCTTAATTCTACATATTTGTTTAGTCTTATATTTTAATGTCAAGGATAAAATAATGTTGCCTTGATTATAATAGTAGGAAAAACATATTTATGAATATTAAAGAGCAAAAGAAACACTTAGGAAATTCCCAATTAAAATTATGAATTTATTTAGCATTTGAACAGCTGCATTATAATCAAAATTGTGTGGCTTTTTTCCCATTAGCAAATGGTATATCTAAACTGTTCGGTTAAACAAGCATTAATGCATTAAGCACATTCACCACAGCAGGCTACACGAACACACGACTTCAAATGCCGCTGGCAGCACTTGCCGCCTCGTACCTAGCTACTTAATTATTTTGGAGACGGCAGCAGCACCATCTGTACCTCATATTTAAGTACAAATACATAGTTCAGCATTGCCACCTTTAAATATTTCTCTTTTATAAAAATTAAATTACTCTTTCAAAATGTACTTACATATTGACGTAAAAGTATAAAAATGAATAAATTTATGTTTTACATAAATTTTTGGATATTGTTTCTGTTAAATAATATGAAATAATTGTACGACATCATTCATTCAACATTTTGTATTATAATGGCAACACCGAATTTTCTCATTGTAGCCAAAAAAATAGAAATTAGTTTAATTGGACTACAACGACAAAATCAGCATAGACAACAACCTGCCGCCCCTGTTGTCTTGCAGTCTTCAAAATAATCACTCTCATATAAACATGTGTATTCTATCCTTGATATTTTGTAGTCGGTAGCCTGCTGTGGTGAATGTGTTTAATGCATAAAAGACACAACACATCTGCTCTCTGCTGGTAAATACCCTCTGCACGCATAAAAATTATGTCGAACTTAATCGAGTGGTAACAAAAGAAGTATTTTAAAGTCGACACAAATGAAAATCATAAAGAGTAAAAAAAAACTTATCAATCGTTATGATTAGATAAGTTGTTTGTTGTTGTTTTTTTTTTTGTTTTCTTCATTAAATTTGAAACAAATTGCAATAACACAAACAGCAACACCGCAGTTAAAGAAAACAATTTAAGGTAAGATTAGAGTGGGGAAAATATCGAGCCATAACCGCCACAAAAAAAAACCTCGAACCTGGACCTCGTTTTTTTTTTTTTTTTTTTTACGAAAATCGATCTTTTACGATAGAAAATAATAGATTTTGGTCAAAAAATTAAGTTTAAAAATTATGTCGTTTAAGCTTTTTCGGCGGTTATGAATGTTGTGAAAGCAACAATTCATTTAAACTAAATCAGGTTATTTTGTATTTTTTGAATAATATTTATGTAATAATATTTCATAAGATGTTTGCCAAATAAATAAAACCGTGGTTGCGCCAATTTCATCAAATATTTGCTTCGACTATTTCAAAAGTTTGAATTTGATTTGCTGTTGCCTTTGGTTAGTTTCGGTAGTAAAAGCATAAACAGTCTGTATGCTTCTGGAAGTACCAAACAGTCACAGTCGACGAAGCAAAAGCTCTTGCTTTTAGAAGCTTTCTGCAGGTTCAGTCAACTATTTTATAGTGTTTGTCATGTTTTTGTTGTTGTTTTTGCACATCAGGCAAGAGGCAACAACAGAAACCACTTTACTGCGTTTGCTAAAAACTTCTAAAAGCAAGAGTTTTTGCTTCTTCGACTGTGACTGTTTGCGATTTTCAAAAGCACATAGACTGCTTCTGCTTTTACTTGCGATACGAACCAAAAGCAAAAGCAAATCAAATTCAAACTTTGCAAATCGTCGACTGCTGAAAGTACTGCGCAATTGTTCATAAATCGTTTTGTGATTTTGCTTTGACTGAAATTGTTGTATTTTTCAAAAGCGATAGCAGAAGCAAAATCAAATGAAATTAAAATATTACAGTTTTTTAAACACTGGTTTTAGATAAGTTACATTGATTAATGAAACATTTTTGTATGTAGTTAGTGGGAAGAATTGAGAAATATTGAACTTAAAGCTAATCAAGTCCCGGTTATGATGATAAGATTTTTCTTGCCAGAAGTCTTACTTTGTTGGCGGGAAGGAAAGAAAAAGGGGGAGAAAAAGAGGGAAAGAAAAAGGCACATACATATATTGGCATACAAAAAAAATTTCTGTAAAAAACACTTGTTGGTGTAAATAAAAATGCATGTTTATGGTATAAAAAGGATAATTGTTGCAAAAAAAAACTTTCATCATCTAAAAAAACTCGACAACTTGTCAAAAAAAAACCTTAAAACTACAATTAAACACACAAAAAATTCTACTAATTTGATACAGAAAGTCGTGTATGGATCCAGATCCCTTTATATAAAAAAGTACTAAAGTTGAGGCTGGTTTTAATTTAAAAAAATATTTCGATGAAGTCCGTGATATTTTAAAGGTTTTTGGGCTCATGTCAAATGTGTAACAAATTTAGTTATTTGGCTTATAAATCGTAGCTGCAGTTGTTCCTAAAAAATCAAGTTTATATGGGTAGTGGTTAAAAAATACTTTAAGACGATGGAGTGGTTTAGTCTCTTGGGAACTGATCGGGTTTTATGATCACACATCTTACGAACTTCGTTGTCGTTTATCGACTTTGTCAGTTTCTTTACTTAATGTTTTCTAAAATTCTACAAGAAATTTGAAGTATGGCGTATGATTCAGTGCATTATTTTATCATTATTAAGCGGGTACCATTTCTGATTATATCTTTGTAGGTATCAAAAGATTTTGTTTCAAGCTTAATTTGATTTTAATACCTAAATACGAGTATGTATGAATATGTAATGAATAATATGTTCCCAATTACTTGTTTTTGACGTTGAAAATCTGAGAAACATCGAAAACAGCTTCCTTCCATTGCCTTTTAAAAGTTTAAACTTTTAAGCAGGTATGACTTCATGATTAGTTTTTTTTTTTTTTTTTTTTGCATACAAAATAGCAAATCCATAATAACAGCAACGAAATGTGAAATAAATTAATTTATAATAAAGAAATGTCAAAGATCTTCAAATAACCAGATACATTTAATTTTTTTTTCTCAAGTCTAAAAATAGTGAAATATAAACGAAGAAGAAAATAAGAAAGATACATATATTAAAGGCTAAGCGAAGCAGCAGCAATACATCCAGCACATGTACAACAACAGCAACAGCAACAGCAGAAAAAAAAATATTTTTTGTATTAAAAAAAAAACAAAACATCAAATACGTAGAGAGATGATTGATCTTACTTTATACTAAATACAAAAGCAACTATAACTACGAAAAGCCTTAAAGCGAACTTTTGGAGACGTAAGTATGAACATATGTACATATGTACATATATACATATGTATGTATGTGAGTATACATATATGGAGATACATATCAGTGATGCGCGAATGTTCGTATTCGTATTCGGATTCCTGAACATTTGGCCGTTTTTAGATATTCGTATTCGTATTCGCCAAATTCAGGCTGATATGAATACGAGTATTTGTATTAATCAGAAATAATTTCTTAATCAGGCTTATGAATGATATATTTTTTTATTAATTAATGTGATTTTCTAAAGAGAATTATTTATTTTTATTTATTAAATAACAGGAATTTATATAATTTTTTATAGAAATTTGTGGTTTGTATAATTTTCAAGAGCTATTTAATGATGACCATAAAATTTTTGATTGTTTTTATTAAATTTAATGTACGCTAACAGGAGTATAAAACTTGTTTTTATAAACAAAAATCATATTTCATTTTGCAGACTTAAATGGAACCCCAAATAAATGTCTATAAATAAATTTCACCTATCTATATATAATATTCGTATTCGTACTCGCGAATATCACATCACTAGCACATATGAACACAGATACTTTAATACACACTCACTCAAAATCACACACAACCATTCTCCATACAAAACCATTGAACCCACCAAATTATACAAAAAATACCAACAAAATTAAGCGAAAAAATACTTTAAAAAAAAGACCACAAAAGAGTTTCGTAAGAATTTCCATTAATTCAACAACAAGAAACACAAAATACATATTAAAACACACATCTCAAGAAACACGATCACATTTTAAACGAAAAGTAATACAGTGTTTAAGTCAGCAGCTGACGACAGCACAGCAGCCGCAGTAACAGCAGCAGCACCACTAATAACAGCCGCACTGTAACGACTTAACATAATAGTTTTAATAAAGAGGGGAGACCTTTAAGACCGACTGTTAGCAGTTAACAGTACAAAGTAATAAAATAACAACACTTTTTTGATGACGTTCTGTTTTATTTGACTTTTTATTCTGAGCCATATGTACATTTGTACGCATCTATAATAAATTATGAATTTGACAATGAGACTGACGAAATTAATTACAAATTTAAATGAGATTGAAGATTCGCCGGTGAATATAAACAATCATAATTTATGGAAGTTAAGAAAACTATTAAGATAAATTGGAGAAATATTCAAAATATGTATATTTAATTACCTAGGTACCTATTGCAATTAGATTATTTTTGTCAGTTCCAATAAAGGATGAGCTATATTTCCGTACCTGTTGCTTAAATCACAACGACTGAAAATCAACAATCATTATTGTGACTGAATTTATCAAGTAAGATTTACGGCTGAAACAGAAGGTATAAAGTAGTTATAGTATGTATTAGCTGAAGCTGACGACGTAACTAGTAGCACAATAAGAAACAAATTCGAAGAGAATATTGAGTGCAGAAAGCTTCAATAACAAATAACTTCTTAGAAAGTTTGTTGAATTATACAAGAATATAATATATGTGAATTTTTAAACATAATACATACTTACATATTAACTGCCTTACTCATAAAAAATATTTCAGGTTTATTAAGCGCTTATTTGACATATTTCTATGGGAAATTTGTCAAATAAACCTGTAATAACCTAAAATATTTTTTATGAATTAGACCGTAAATATTATAATAAATGCGTTTCTAACTAGATATTTCCATTTTTGTGAATGTTTGTATTTGACAATCAACTGGAAATACCTACATTGCCGCGCAACAAAGTTCAAGACTTCGAATTTTGCGCTTCAACTTCCACTGCAACGATTACTGCAAACTACTCGTTCTGTTCACGCTCTTTTTAAACAATAATTTTTAACTATTGACAGCTTGCACTGCTATTCGTTACGTTGTATTACAGCGACTGACTATCCAGTTCCCCACTTTAATGCAAAACTAGTTCTATTGCATGCTATATGAGATCTGATGGCCTGAGCAGCCATGCCCATTAATATAAATTGAGTCTTATATTTTATTCTGTTCATTAAATAAATTAATAATAAAAATAATAATATATATATATGTATGCATGTACATACATATGTACCACTTTCATGATTAAAGGCACATGTGTACATGACCATAGTTCCACATACGGAGTGTCTCAAAAGAAAGTTGATATTTAGTAGATCAATTGAAAAATAAAAGAGGACTTTGCGAACTTAAAAATAATGGGCCAATTTTGGCGTAGTTTTTTTATATATGTATCATAGAAGTAATGCTTGTGCCTTGTGTGTAGAAAGCGACGACAGTATTGGAAAAACCTCAGAGAAGAAATTGTCGATTTTCTGTTTTGCGCTACCAGAAATTATGAAATTAAGGAAAATTTGTTTTTGAGCAAAATAACATCTGCTGGTGTTTTTCAGAGTATATACTTATAACTTTGCTGCTATTTGTTCTTTGAAAATTATAACATATAATTTGTCTTCTTAAAAATACGTAGTGCAATGTTTTTTGTGTAATTTCATTTTAATTTAGCCAACTAAATTGATCGAAAAAAATTCACCAATTTCATTTTATTAATTACATATAATTATTGTTAAAGCGTAATCTTCAATAATTATAAGAATACAATTATTCAGCATTGTTAAAGTTAATTGTTTTCCTTTAAGAAAACTTGCAAGATATTTCCACTAAAATCTGAAGCTTCTCACAATGTGGATTGTAATTTATATATGACTTCTGGTGTGCAGTGGCTCAAAATAAATCACATGGCATGTGGAAAATCGCAAAAGAATCCGTTTTAAATTTCAATTTTCTTTGAAAAAAAAAATTATCGCAATTTTTTTCGACTTTGTCACACCGTGTAATAAAGTGATTTACTGGAACCGAATTCCGACAAAGTTGAAAGTGAACTCAAAAAAATTCTTGAATAATTCTATTTTCAAAACGTTAAGCAAACAAATTTCCCCGTTGTAAACCAAACGCAGAATGATTTTCACTTTAATTTTTGTGCAAGTTGTCTCTTATAATTTTTTCTATCGTGTCTGTCAAATTTTGAGGATATTTTAATAAAAGAAAAAAGTAAGTAATTAATAACTAATATTAAAGCGAACATGTTATTCACAAACTTTATAAGCACGTTGAAGAAAAATTAGTTTAAAACTTAATCAAACTCGGTCACATGACATCTGGGATGATTAATTATAATTTTGGCCGTTTACTAATTCACTCATTATTTATTTAAAAAAAAAACAAGCTTTAGGGCCTTATTCATGAAAAATATTTTTGATTTGTGAGAGGTTTTCCTTATATAAAAAATTTGTTTTATAAACCCTTAAAAAATACTTTTACGAAGAATTCAGTTAAGAATTCTTGATATTGTTAAAAAGTGAAAAAATGTTTCAGTAAAATTATTTTTTGTTTGTTTTAGTATTGAAAAATATAAATAATATAAATAATACTGAAAAATAACAAAATTTTGCAACAAAAATTGCAAGTCTGGACCCGGGCTATGTACATACATATACATAGTATATCGCTGTTAACAAGTATTTTCGCGAAATTGAGTTTTCCAGTGATTCCAATACATTTCACACAAATACACCTCGTCACAAAAATATATTGCATAGTGTAAAAAATAACGCTTTAGAAGGACTTGTCCTGTTTATTATTATGTTTTTACCCTCTCCTGTAAAGTTACAGTTATTTGAGTTAAGGCCTTTCTACTTGTTAACAGCGATATGTATACATAATCCTCAAAATTCCTATAAGGAACATAGGGCCTCAACAATTATTTGCTTTTTTTTTGTTTCTATTACCGATGTTGCACCACCATCTATGTTCACGCATTTCCAAGAGATGAACAAAATTATTAAACTTGTATATTGTCAAATTGAAGTGATTATTAAATCACGTAAATGGATATACCTACATATAAGAAAACTTATCGAGCTTATTGTGATTAGAAAGGCAAACGTTTTGGTTTTATAAAAAGCTTTAATAATCAAATTTCCATAGAAAATTTATTTTATAAACCTTTTACAGAACAAAAATATTTTTTTTTAATATGGTACCAAAAATATTTAAAAAAAAGTCTTAACTTAAAACACCACACACGGGAATTGCTCTTAATAATAATTCACAATTGTACGTAGGTGTAGTTGACATGTAAAAACATTAAGAACTATTCCCATGTGCGGTGTCTTGAGGATTCCTGTTTTTTAGACAATTCAAAAATTTTGTTTATTTATAAATTAAATTATGCGAAATATTTACATATTTATTTACATACATACACATATTGTCACCTTAAATGCAAACGGACGTAACTATACTTTTATATTTTTTACAGGAGAAACAAAAAATGTTGCAAAATCAATAATAATAAAGTGTTCTTGAAAAATTTCTTCGAAATTTACTTGTAGTGTGGATACTTATATGTTTTTAACCATTTATTTTCTTTTTATATATATTTAAGGTTTTATGTTAGTGACGCTCTTTACAATAAAAAAAAATAGATGCATTCGTAGTTACGTACGTTTGAGTTTCTTTAATAAAGTCGCCATTTTTGATCGCAGAGGTCTAAATATTTGCGTGAACATGTAGTTTGATAAAGTGAACCATAATCAATCAAAAACTCGATTTCGAAAATTTGTGTAGTTATGTACGTTTCCATTTAAGGCGACGATATGTAAATATCACACTTGTCCGTCAAAAAATGGTTCAACTCGAAATTTAGCAATTTTAACTTTGTGCAAGAATATTATAAACAGTCGTAAAAGCTACCTACTTAAAAATTTTGCGTTGTTTTCTATACGCTTTGGCCAAAATAGAACGACATTTGTATCTCTATATGAAAATTAAAACAGTAATACCCAGCAAAAAATAAAATGAGTACTTCTTTAGAAAGCACTTCTTAATTACTTCCAAAGTATGTTATGCATTTTATTCTGGTTTAACGAAGTTATTTTTAATCACATATCTAAAGTAATATTAAATCAACTATTTTATTATTATTATTCTCTAAAATAAAAAGCCAGTAAAAAAGTGATGAAAAAAGTAGAAAAAGCACCACAACTACTGATACGAATCACTCCAAACTCCGAGCAAGCCTTAAGCTAATGTAATTGACTGATTGATTTAAATGCTTAAAAGTACAAATTCTTCAACTTCTTTCAACAAATGTTTTAATGAATATAATACTCTTAGAAATTAAAAGGCTTTCCAAGTGGGTTAATAAAAAAGTGAATAAGCACCACTTCCTAAATCATAGATTTAACTGCTTTGGAAAAGTGGTTAATAACCACATCCTAAATGTAAAATATATTGGATTTACTTCACCAATAAAAAATCACACCTTATTTTAGAGTTTTTAAAGCAAATAAAAAGTGAATTTCATTTGCTCACGGGTTGGCAAAAACAAACCACTTCGCTCCAATGACACGCTAATGTAAAATTCACTACTTTTTGCTCGGAGTTTGGAGTGCTTCGTATTAGTTGTTGTGGTGCTTTTTCTACTGAAAATTTTTAAAGTTTGTGTTGGACGCACTTTAGAGTAACAAGTGCGATATATGTATGTATGTACATAAATTTATTAATAATTATGTATGTACATATGTATACATATTTCATTCTCCAGCCACTGTATGTGATCCATAGTTACATATATTTAAAAAGAAATGCAACACGTTTAAACTTCATCATCACGCGAACAACAGCATCATCATCACCATGATCAAACTAACAAACAATTAACACACTCCACTTAACAAATTTATAATAAAAAAACTGTTTCTAGAAGAGGTGGGGGAGTGCGTGACTGTTTGCTGATGATACAAAATGTGTGTGTTTGTGAGTGTTTTACGAATGAGTCTGGCCAGCAACTTTTAGTTTTATTTCGTTTTTTTTTTGTTAATAATGAAATACAGAAAACTACTCGTACCTTGTTGTTGTAGTTGTAGTTGGAAGTTCAATTATTTATTTTAAAAGGTTTGCTGTTGTTGTTTTTTACTTTAATTGTTTTTTCATTAATAATTTTCTTAACGTGTTTTTTTTTTCTTTAGTTTGTAGTAACCGAACACTTTTAGTTTTGTTGATTAATTTCCTAATATGAGTTGTTGTTGTTGTATTACATATTTACTGTTATTCTCAATGTTAAATAAAAATGTAAGCTCTCGTTTTGAGATGAGAGTAAGTAGCTATTGATTTGTATTGTGTTTGTGTGTTGTTTGAAAATGACGTCATATAATGCCGGCTATCGGGATTTTGTTGTTGTGGACAAATGTTATAGAAATAAAAAGTGTTGCTATTTGTTAATACTTTTTGATTGTTCAGTAGATATACATAATTATTATTGTTGTTGTTTGTTGTGTTTGTTTAGCACTCACTCTTAAATTTGTATTGTTTTGCTACAGCCAGGGTTACCGTTAAGAATTTTAGAAAAGTCGCACAAAAGGCCGTTTTATAAAAATAAAGTCGCACAAAAAAGTCGTTTGAGAAAATAAAAGTTGCACCTCTTTTTTTAACGTTTTTTTTATTAATAAAAAGCATAACAAAACGAAAAAACAATTGAAACAAAACAAAAAGCTTATTGCAGAATCCATTTTTATCATATTTCATACCACATACAGTTGTATTATATGTAGGTAGGTACATGCTGATATTGAAAACTTCTATTGAAAATTTGTGAAAAATTTCTTGAACACATTTTATACATGACATCAAGGCAAATTCACATTGATTCGCCTTGCATGACATGGTTGCAAAAAAGTGATAAAAGTGTTGCCAAGTGAATAAAAATCTGTGAATTGCTTTCAAATTTTGCCGACGTTATTTTGACAATTTTTTTTTATAAAAATAATCAGAAAACTTTTAATTTAATGCAAATTAACTGTTTTTTGAGAAGCTTCACAAAAAAGGGTAAAAAGTCGCAACAAAATTAAAAAAGTCGGAAAAGTCGGTGAATAAAAAAGTCTCACAAAAAGTCTCAGACCGCTAAAAAGGGTCAAATTGCGACTTTAGTCGGGTGAACGGTAACCCTGCCTACAGCCATGTGCATGTAAATACATACATACGTATATATGTATGTAGGTAGGTATGTATTATTTAAATTATTTTTTTTTGTTATCTTAGGCAGATATGTACATATGTATGTATGTATATAAAACCTTTTAATTTCTAAACAATAAAATTTTAACACACATTTTATTTTGTTTATTTTTTTCAGTTTAACTTTTGTTTTTCAAAACAGAAATTAAGACGAAATGTACGGAATATTTACTTTAATGACGTCATAACTCAAAAAAATTCGAGTTTTGTGTTAATAATGCAGAATTATTATAGCCTGACTGGCCCACCACGTCGACAGAAAACGTTCGATCGTTTACTTACATATGTATATTGAACACAAAAACAATTTTTCTTATTTTATTGTTGGTTGCAATACTACTTGCCGATAGAAAGTTGCCTGTCTGCATCGTGGACACTGTGCAAAAATTGCATAAAAATATCTTGTGCATGAGAATGTACATTATGTACATTAGAGCGACTCACTTTTGCGAAAACTAGGTATTAACAGAAATAAGCTAAAAATTACTTAAATCAAATAATAATTTAAAAATAATAGAATTTATTTTAATGTAAGTAGCACGTGCTATGAAAATGCTTTAAAAAAAAGTAGTTTTTATGGAATAACGCAATACTGATGGTACGGCTGATAAAGTCTACGGGCTCTTGGGAAGCGGCTTGATAAAATTTTTCAGATGATGTACTTTTTTTTAATATGTTGTCGGGGGAGAAAGTATGAAAATATGCAAATAACTAGAGCTCACGAACTGTCATCGCTAGACTTCTTAAATATTTTGCAAATCCTTATTAAAAAGACCGAACTTTAATTTGAGAGGTTTTGTTACACCTCTTTTTTTCAGTGAGTCGCTCTAATATTTGTACATATTTATAAAGAGTGTTTTTTATACAGTGACACAAGTTTAAATCATAATAAAACAAAGTAATATATTTTTAATATCAATGAAACGGGTTTGATTTGAAAGGAAATTTTATTAAATTAATGTTTAAATATGATTTCTGCCATGTGGCCATTACGGCCGGCGCGTAGAAGGCGCAATCTGGAACAGCAATTTTAACAACTTTTCGCAGCATTTGCGGCCGTATTTCGGCGACAACTCTTCGAATGTCGATTTCCAGGTGTTCAATTATTTGTAGTAGACAATAGAGCTGTGTCGTTCATGAACGAACGAGTACAATTGAACGAATCAGTCAAGTGAACGAAGTGAGCCGGTTACTTTACTGAGCTGTTTTCGCTGAGCAGTACTGATAAAAAGTGCAATTGAACGAAATTAACGACCGAGCGCACTTGGTTTTTTTTTGTTTTGTTTGACTTTTTCTTTGTTCATCTGAGATTTTTTGTCATGTTCTCGTTTTCATTAGTCTTTTGCTTGCTTTTAGTAACAGTATGACTATTATAAAATTAATTAACTGCTATTAATATTTCTTAAGGATTTAGAATATATTAAGTTTTTTTTAACAAATTTGATTTTGATATTGTATATAATTTTTTCTTTGTGTTTCTTATATTTTCTGTTGTTTGTTTTAATTATTTTGCTAAACAATTCATAGCAAACATACTGCATTTGCTCCTTCTTATTGACCGAATTAACTGTTTGTTTTCATTTCGTTCTATTTCTTGAAAAGAGCGAATGAACGAAATGAACGAACTCGTTCTTTTTTAGAAAATGAAGGAAATGAAAATGAAAGAAAGTGAGTAGACAAGTAACTTAACATAACCCCAAAGAAAATAATCCAATGGGGTTAAATCACACGATCTTGGTTACCAATTAATTGGGACATTACGTGAAATTATTTTTTCATGAAAAGTTTCTTTGAGTAATACGTAATTAACATTAAGCATTTTTTCATGAAATTTCATGAATTTTGATGCATTAAACTTTTTCTATTTGCTGATTGCAGCGCTATAGAAGAGCGTAATGTATAAAAAATAACGCAGCATGAATCCTTGAAGCATTTTTGGTAACTGTTTTGGTCTGAGTTGCTACTTCAGGCCTGTTATTGACAAATAAAAAATTTTCATGCAACTAACTTCATTTAAAAAAATATACTTAATGTAAATTAGGTATAAATCAATTGTAGCGCCCGCTGTGTGGCATGTGGCTCCGTACTGTTGGAACCACATATAAGCAAGATTAATACCACGTAATTGAGGTACGGAAAAATTTCTAATAATGTTCCTATACTGCTCACCATTGACAGTAACTTTCTGACCATCATCGTTTTTGAAGAAATTTGGGCCAATGACTCCGCCAGCCCATAAAGCGCACCAAACAGTAGTTTTTTGTTGATGTAATCGTGTTTCGACAAAAGCTTGTGGAGTCTCCTCATTCCAAATGCGACAATTTACGTACATTATTTTTTATTTAAAATTTCAACTTTTATACTTAAATTGTTCCGTGCAATCAAAAATTTAATCAAATCAACCAAACTTTTACTTGAAAATATAAATTAATAAATATTTTTCTTCTGTCTTGAGGGTAGGTATATGGCGGTTTAGAAAAAAAAATAAAAATTAATTTAAAAAATCTCGAAAACGTTTTACGAAATAGATACGATCAAGTACAAAGAAGATATTATCAAAAAATAGTTAAAAATATTTGAAGCAGACTTCAAAAATAGGTTTTGAAGATTATATTCCACACTGCTTACAAAAAACATTATAGTACATACTTACAAAAAAAAAAAAAAAAGATATAACTATGTAGATATGTATGTTGATATATACAGATCTATACATATGTAAGTATGTATATGAATGCATACACGAATATAAAAATAGCCTCTTCCTTTTTCGCTTAAAGTTGTAAAACTTAAACATAAAATATTAAAAGATTATTTTGAAAACACGAGTGCGTGCTGTTAGAAATAGAAACACTGCTCTATTAAAAATGAAATTAGTGCTATAAATATGTCGTTATATGTCAGACGATTTATGTAGATAGAAACAGAAAGATTAATATCAACGACTTCAATGCATACGAAGGGGACACTTTTTCTTTTAATACACCTTTCATACAGTGCAGGCTACACAAAAATCACCAGGGAAGTAGTTGCCAATCTACTACTAGTACTATTGACAAAAGTCTATCATCATCTATTAAATATTTCACATGGAGGTGAATAACTCCATATAATGTCCATATACAATTAGTTTAAATTTTTATCGAACGATTTTTGTTAGTTTATTCAGTTTGATTAGCCTTACTTAAGTTCCTTTGGTTATGAAAGCTAAATGATATTTAACAATTTTTAAGCAATAAGTTCCACTTAGAAAAATTGCAAATATTCGGCATTATAAGCGGTCAATATTTAATCTACTGTTAACACACAGTGAATGTAAATTTGAACTTACGGCCTGGCCCACGATGTCGGCAAGAAAGTTTCTTTCGCTTACTTATATTGAAAACAAAAACAAAATAAGAGAATTTGTTTTAGTTTTCAATGTAAGTAAGCGAAAGAAACTTTCTTGACGACATAGTGGGCCAGGCCGTTAATTTTGTTTTATTTAAATGGAATACGAGAACTGTTTTGATTTCAGGTGTCACATTTATTGAAAAATTTTTGTGAATCAAACCTCAAACATGACGCTAGTTAACTTAGTCCTTGTGTTATGTGTTTTTATTAAACGTAAAGTTTTGATTCCGCTACGTGAATTATTATATAATTTTTCCAGGAAGTTGTTGAAGTGCAGAGCATTACTTCCTTCTAAAATTTTAAAATTTTAAAAATTTTCATTAGAAAAAATCTGAATACTTTATTTCATTTTTAATTTCTTATGAATTTGCATTCGGGAAAGGTGCGCCTTCTTTAAACATTTGAAGCATTTAGAAAATCTTGTTTTTAGGCAATGAATAAGCATTTTAGGAAGTCATTTTGTAGCACAAAAAGATTCCAAACGTTTAAAATCTATGCGTAAAATTTTTAAAATTGCAAAATCAAAAACAAGAATTTTTATATAAAATTATATTTAGATGTGATAATTAATCTTGCCTCAGGTTTTTCCTTTTTAAAAAGTTGGAATCTTTTATTTTAACACCCAATTTTATAGTTTTCGCCTTTAGTGTGGTTTGTGACATTCTTATTTAAGAAATGTTTTGAAATATGCAAAAGTTTATTTCGAAAATAAAAAATCATTATTTCTTAACTAGAAATAAAGCAAGCAATACAATGGCATATTTGCGAATTAAAAGTAATTTTAGAGATTGTATTAACAAAACATTTCAATATTCCATTAAAAGCTTCTCATAAGAAGCTCCTATGGGACACCATATTGCCAAAGTCACATAATTTTTTTATATTAAATTTTAAAAATTGTTTAAGAACTAACTACGTCATCATGCAATTAAGGTTGTAATTGAGAGCCATGATGTTCTATTTGTGTCTATCTTTTACTAAATATAGAACAGAACTAATTCACCAAGTAACGTAACGTGACACAAATTGGACTTTTCTGTGGAAATGCTCATATACCTAGTGGTTTAATATGGTAAATCTATCGTAGATCGATTTTTGTCCATTGCGAGTTATTAATGTTAAAACGCATTATATTTTGTAGACTCCGATTTAAGTTTTTCAATTACAAACAACTTAACTTTTGTATAAATATGTATGTGCAAATATATTATTGGCAATAACTTGCGAATTTTTCTTAAAGCACAAGATAACATGCGTTATTATTTCCGTATAAAGTTTTTTTCACTACAACAATTGTTCACGCTATTAAAAAGTCTTTGTGTTGATTTTATTCATACACTATTTTAGAGTTGTTTTTTAATAGACAGTGATAGAGTTCTATTTTTCAATAGGTATAGGAAAAAAATATATTTTATAAAAGTTCATAAGGAATCTTTAATCTTCATAGGTATGAAGACCACATTCAAGTAGAAGTTCTTCTCTAAAAACTGATTTTTTTAACATATACGTTGTTATTCACTAAAGCAGGCGAAACTTGCAATCTTTGTATGAGGTTGCATTATGCCTAATTCGGAATGGGGATTAAAAAAAAATTGTTTTGCAAAAATTTTCGTAAAACATTAAATATTTCGTTCTTCTGAAAATTCCTTATCAAATTCCCTTAGTTTAATATTTTTTTTTTTTTTTCAAAAATGAATTTAACATCAGTACGAATTTACATACATTAAAATCTGTATTTTTTATTTCTTTTAAACATATATTTTTTGTTCTTTATATAAATAAATAAATGCATTTATTTTAAAAGTTAACAATTGATTTCTTAATAAACCTTTTTTTATTTGCTTTAAAATAAGCTTTTGAGTGGAAAACAGGCATAGAAATTTTGTACTCGGTTTTCGCAACAAACTCAGTTTTCGCAACAGCCCAAAATTTCTATTGGTTGCATTAACCGAATATGCACTGTATACATACATATGTAAGCAAGCACTCACAATTTTCACCTAAAAATTCAAGTTCTGTTCTTTCATCTAAATGCCTAGATCGAGGCATATTTTTTAAAATTGATGTCACTCAATGCTTTCATGATTTCATATTTTTTTAGGGTGCTATGTATTAATTCACTTGGTTTTTAATAGTTCTTGATCGAATTTATAATTTTTGTAATTATATACATACATAGCTTTTCTCAAGAATTCAATAAAACATTAACTGCCGTATTCTAAAAAAAAAGTTATTTGTGTTTGATATGCATGTTAAAACCAAATTTTCCATAAAATTTTTGACTTAAGCAAATTATATTTTTTAGAATGCGGCGCAAAAGTTTCACCCAATTTTTTTCAATAATTCGAATTGTGACTTTTTTAGTTTTTAGTCTATTTTAAACACATTATTTTATTCGATTTCTTCGTAGTAAGTATTTTTTATATTTTTAAATTTTTTCGTTTACGTTACGTTGTTATTTTTATTTAAGAAATGTTAATTTTTAAATTTATTTTTATGTTTCATAACCATGTCACACATATATTTTCTGCTGCAAAAATTAATTTTTGATTTACATAACTGTGGATATACATATTTATGTACACTATGTATGTATGTATGCCGACAGGCACATTTTAATTTTTTTCTGTTCAAACTACATATTTCTATCTCAATAATTTCATTTTCCACTAGTAGTCAAAATTTCTTAAAACATAATTTCATCATTTCAGTTTAAAAACCATTTTATTGCCATTTTTTTAACACACAAAATTGCCATGTTTTATTATTATTACTTTTTCAATTTCAAAACTTTTTTACAAAAATAAACAAATCACGCTTACGCATACACCAGCATACGCACATAGATATAAACCCACACACGCTCATAAACAGCGACTCAAATTATATTAAATGCTTTTATAAAAATAATTTAAACAAATAGCAAAATTGAATAAATAAATATTGTATACCCGTCGCACACAGTTGATTTTCACCAATATTAATAGATTTTTTAAACAAAAAACTTACTTTTTTCACAAAAATTAGTTTCTTTTAATATTTCATGATTTTCTTTTCTTCTTTGTTAATTTTTTTTTTCTTCTTGTATTAAAACAAAACTTTATTTAATTCAACGTTCCTTTAGCGTTTTCAAGCAAAAAATTAAAAAGGCTGTGCAATGCTCAGCGCCTGTTCACAGACTGAATTTGTACATTTACTCTATGGCTCTCAATTACCAAAAAGACCATTTCTTGAGTTAAGATAACGTCATCTGTAAAGAAACAACAAAACACACACGTACACACATGTGCATATTTCTATGAATAAAAGCCTTAACAAAAAAGCACAACAATAAACAGACTTGAATCTACAAATGCAAAAGCAAAGATAGAAAACACAAAATTCTCTTTTAACATGAATGTTACACACATCCACACACACACTCAAAGTAACACAAGGAAAAACAACACTAGCAAAAGCAATGAGAAATATCTGTAAATTTTATGGAGAACTCTCAATCAAACAGTGTGACCATTTATTTATTTTTAAAAGTAACTGAAGCAACTGTTCTTTTGCAATATTATTCAGAAAATAATTTGCATTTTTGTACCGATGTCGTTATATATTCTAAAAATTTTTGTAATCCTTATTTTTTCAAAAATTTTCATTGGAAATTTCGAAATAAAAAATTTACTACGTACGACTGAAAAATTATTTTAATTTTTTTTATAAACAAATGACCTAGAACTCACGTCTTGATGGCATCTGCGGCATAGACGATATAATTGGAAAAATTTACTTGCATCACTTAAATCAATATACACAAGTGTATTCTAAACTTTACATGGTAGTTTGCCAATTTTTAATATTTCAGTACATTTCTGTCATTACTTCAAAATTCTTAAAAATTTTCAAAGTCCAGTTGATATTAACGAAGAAGATATTAATAAAAAGCTTCAATTATAATCATTAATTGAAAACTATTTGACATCTCAGCAAATTTTTTTTCTTTCTTGATAATTTGAAAACTGTGCAAAATATATAGTTTTCAAACTTGAACTTTTTTAAAAATTCTATAATTTATGTCAAACATTCTAGATCATTTATAGTATTCAAGATTTGAAAAAAAAAACTTAAACATTAGGGTGCCGTTATATAGGAATTTTTTTTTATAAAAATTTTAGAATTTTTTTGTTTGTTTTCCACACAAAATTCAATTATGTGAAGTGCCTAATATGGACTAAATAGGACCAAAATTTTCTGTTTGCCCAAGAAACTGTTTAACGAAAAGCCTAAAAATCATCGAGATTCTATTCAAATTAATATCTTTCGGAAAGATTATGATTATGGCATAATAGCTGCAGCACGTTTGATTTAACCTTGAAATATTTTGTTAAGGCAAAAGTGTATGGTATCAGAAAATAAATAAAAATACTAATTTAAAAAAAATTCTTGTCTTTGAGAGTATTCGAACAATTAAATTAATAAATAAAGTAGTTTTGATCTCAATATCAAATGCAAATAGTTATGTATTGTGGAATTAAATTTTTAATAAAAAAAATACCAGCTAGTTATTTTTTAGAGGCAGCTCTTTATAATTTGAATCAAAATCAATTTTTAATTACTTGACACTACAAATTAAGCTCTTATTTCAAATTAGAGAACATATTGGACTCATTTCTTAAGTTCACATAGTAATATTTGGACTAAGAAATATTTATGAATTGGGAAAATATAATTATAATTATTTTAATTAGAAATCAAGTCGATTTAATGACTTGTTCCTTTTTGTCACCATATTATGCAACTATAAAAACATATATAATTTCTAAAATTGGAAATTCGAAAAAATAAAACAATAGTTTTGCATAAAAATATTAATTTTAAATTATTTGCTCAGCTTGAGGTTTGATTATAAGTTGAAAGTGTTAAATTTTCATTTCATTTCATTTCGGTTTACAAAAAAATAAAATAAAGCTTTTGTTAAAAATCTTTTAAAATTAATAATTACACCATTTGTTTTTAAAACTATCCCCTGAAGATGATCAAAGGTGTTGATAGAAATATTGAAAAATGAAAAACAAACAATAATCACTTATTCCAGTTGTCAAGATCGATGTCACGATGTAAAATATCAAGTCGATTGAGAAATTAACTAAAATTTCAGAAATTTATTATTTAATTGAAATTTATTTTCTGGTGGTTAAGCAATGTCTTTATAATTCATTGATGCTTAGCCAAATCATTAGTAGACTTCAAGCACATTTTGAACAATCACAAATCTCTTATCTTATACAAAGGCTTTCAAAAACTCTTTGAGAATTCCCAAATAATAATATTTTTGAAAATCACAAAAAAAAGCGTGGTAGGCTTACAAACTTTAACAAAACCCAGCAAATATTTTATATTCGATATGAAGTATATAGACAATGCTTAACCACCTGCAAATAAATTTTATTGAAATGAACTAACTTATTTGAAACAACGGTTTTCAACTGAATAACACTTTGCTTAGGAGTCCATAGAATAGATAAAATGTTCAATTATTAATCGATCATAAGTTGTTACTAGGCCGTGAAAAAGTATTTTATTGTTTCATTTTATTAAATAAGCTTAATGTCCACTTTTTTATATAAAAAACAATTAACAATATTTTGTTCTCAATATTTCGCTGCAAGTTTATGTAGCCTCTTCAGGAAATATATATTAATTGTGATGTTTAAGTTTCATCATTTCTTAAGGACTGGTAACTCTGCATCACAAATTTATATAGAGAGAAGAAAAAACAATATTTTTAAAAGAACAAGTACAATAAGAAAAAATACTACAACCAGTTTTATTGCAGCAGCAGCAGTAGTGTATGTATGGCCCCCTCAAGCAGTGTGGCCATATTTTGTTTTTAATCTTTAAGTCGATCAAAAAAACTATTTTATTAATTAGAGATTTATTAATTGATTTATGTATATAAAATAATAAAGACCTTGCGACCACCAGACGTCACAAAAACAGATTTAAGTAATTGAAACGAATTATTGCTTTAGCGTGGCTTAAGAAATTCCGAAGTTTATTTATTTGACATTCACGGCCCTATTTTTTATTTTAGGTTTAAAACTCAAACTTGCTATTGAACACATTTAGGCTAAAAACTAATATTCTAAAATTGCACTACATATAGCAAGCGTTGAAGAATTTTCCATTTCGATACTCTCAACACAACCTTAAAGTTGGTACTCACTATCCTACACAATCGCAGCACTAACGAAAAAAGAACCCTGATGTATTATCTTTTGAACATTTTCATAACCTCCATCATAAGTTTTATATTTTCTCGAAACTCGCTCGACTGTGTAGGAAAGAGGGTACCAGCCTTTATTCTGTAGTTAGTAGTGCTACAATAAAAAAAAATATGATTTCATTCAGATATTGAAATAAATGAATAGCTTTTTATAGTTTTCGAGTAAACTAACTCTTTTTTAAAGTCTATTTCTGATATATTTTTCAACTTATTTAATACAAGCGAATTCCGACCACTTTATATATATCATGTATTACAAAGGTACTCGAATAACGAGCCTATTTTTATTTGTTTTGATTGTTTGTGCAAATCACTAACATTTTTATATTATTTCATTGGAGTATTTTTGCTAATTTTGTTACAAATTTTATTTAACTTAAATAATTTAAAGGCAATGTCCATCAAATTAAACAAAAACATACTTAAACGCTTATAGCCCAGACTTCAACCTTTTATTTGAAGCATATTATTATATCATGATTTGAAGTATATTATGTATTCAGGTGTGCTAAATTTGTAAAGATGTTAGAATTTAAAATTGATATTTCGATGATATCAACTTATAGTACTGCGTGTGTACTATCTATAAACCTATTTAAATTTTTTGATATTATGAATACATTTTTATAAAATTTCGTTAAAAATGGTTTATGAACCTGTTTCAAATTTTTATGAATAGGACCGTCAGTCTTTAATGTACCTATTACGACGTTTTCCAACAAAACAAGCAATAATTCCTGATTTTTATTTAAGCATTTTCAAACACTTCAAAAATAAAATAAATCTTCCCATATGGTAACGCTGCCCTCAAGGCACAATACGAAAATGACAGAAACTCAATGGTACACTCATTATTATTGAAGAAAATACAAATGTGGAAAATAAAACTGAAAGGAATATCCCTTCGAATATTTTGCAGACAATAATTCTTTTTGTAATACCTATTTCTTATTTTTTATTTTACTACTCAAGCATTTGTATTGACTTAAAAGCATATAAAAAGTTTGTGCAAAATTGTATGTTTCGTCTTTTCCTTTTCAACCACAATAATTTCATTACCATTAAAATGGAAAACAAGTTTATAAGAGAAAGCAAAGCAAATCTTAAGAGCACACAAAATTTATCTTAGATTGGGAAGAGAATAAATTTAACTGTAAAAATAATAAGAGAGATTCAATAAGTAAAAAGGCTTAAGAGTCCAATTGGAATTCTATAGCAGCCAAAAATTATGGTAAAAATGCAATGTGTAAGTTTAGTTTATTATATCAAAGTGCATAAAAAAATTATTGATGAAATCCATTTATTTCTTCTTGCTATCCAAAATTTTAAATAAATTTGCTGCTGAACCGACTTCCACAGACATTTGTATTTTGTAAGTTAAGCACAACCATCTGCTTCTATTCTGCAATAAGTAGATTTCTCTTAAATGCTTAGAGCAAATTTGTTAATTAGAAAATTACACTAGTTAACAAAAGATTTATTTATTCACATGAATATGTATGTGTGTATGTATGTATGTACATAATTCAACACAAGCTTTTAAAATTATTTTATTAAATCATATAAAATGAACACAAGTAAAATTTAGTTAAGGGCAGTGAGATTTAGTATATATCGCACACTAAATCACAAACAGTCACAACTAAAAAAAAAAAATCCCACATTGTTCAGTGGTGGCAAAAAAACTGTCGACGCTGCACAAATGATGAAAACACGCATAACGGTATTTTATATCGTTGAAGAAGACTGTGTTGCAAAAGAAATTTTTGCAGTCATTAGAGATTTGTTCAGTGAACTGATTTATGAAAAAGCACCTATTAAACTTCCTATGAAAAATTTCACTATAACTTAAATTTTGCATAAAATGTTTTTTTAATAATTTTTTTTTTATACAAAAAGTTTTTCACGAAAAATTTAATTATACCTACATAAACAATCGATAATTTCGTTTTTCATAGACCCATTTGTCCATAACTTAAATTTTCTGTGTATAGTAGCACATTATTCCGTAAAAAAATTTTTCGCAGACAACAATTTTTTTATAGAAAATTTATCGATAACTTATATTTTCTATAAAATTTTTTTTTCAAGAATTAATTTTTTTTCAGAAAATTTTCCACAAGAATTTTTTAAGGCAACGAAAATAAAATTTTTATCAAAAATGCTTCGACAAATTTGACTAACGAAATATTGGAATAAAAATACAATTTGTTAATTGTTTATATAAAAAACAAGATCTCAAGCTTAGTTAATATAAAAATTCAATTTAAATTTTCTTTTAAGAACTTTCTGATTATATAAAATTTTTATAGAAAATTTTTCGATGATTTAAATTTTCCATAGGAAATTTTTTAATATTTTAAGTTTTCTATGGAAAATTCAACACATTGAAAAATTTTCTATAAAAAAATTTATATAATCGGAATATTCCATAGAAAATCTAAAACATTAAAAAAATTTTCTATGGAAAATTTACAATATCGAATAATTTTCTTTGGAAGATTTAAATCATCGAAAAATTTTCTACAGAAATTATTTACATTTTTTGGAAAATTTTTCTATAATTTAAATTTTCTAATAAATGTTTCTATAAATTAAATTTTTTATAGAAAAAATTTTTTAAATCAAATTTTCTATAAAAAAGTTGTTTTAAATATCAAAAATTTTTCTATAATTTAAAGTTTCTATAGAACATTTTTCATTTATTTAAATATTCTACAGGAGATTTTTCAATAATTTAAATTTTCTATAGAAACTTTTTCAACAATTTTAATTTTCTGTGGAAAATTTTTCAATAATTTTAATTTTCTGTAGAAAGTTTTTAAATAATTTTAATTTTCTATAGAAAATGTTTCAATAGTTTTAATTTTCTACAGAAAATGTTTCAATAGTTTTAATTTTCTATAGAAAATTTTTCAATAATTTAAATTTTCTATAGAAATTGTTTCAATAGTTTTAATTTTCTATAGAACATTTTTCATTTATTTAAATATTCTATAGAAGATTATTCAATAATTTAAATTTTCTATAGAAACTTTTTCAACAATTTTAATTTTCTATAGAAAATTTTTCAATAATTTTAATTTTCTTTAGAAAGTTTTTTAATAAATTTAATTTTCTGTAGAAAGTTTTTCAATAAATTTAATTTTCTATAGAAAATGTTTCAATAGTTTTAATTTTCTATAGAAAATGTTTCAATAGTTTTAATTTTCTATAGAAAATTTTTCAATAATTTAAATTTTCTATGGAAAATTTTTCAATAATTTTAATTTTCTGCAGAAAATTTTTCAATAATTTTAATTTTCTGTAGAAAGTTTTTCAATAAATTTAATTTTCTATAGAAAATGTTTCAATAGTTTTAATTTTCTATAGAAAATGTTTCAATAGTTTTAATTTTCTATAGAAAACTTTTCAATAATTTAAATTTTCTATGGAAAATTTTTCAATAATTTTAATTTTCTGTAGAAAATTTTTCAATAATTTTAATTTTCTGTAGAAAGTTTTTCAATAAATTTAATTTTCTATAGAAAATGTTTCAATAGTTTTAATTTTCTATAGAAAATGTTTCAATAGTTTTAATTTTCTATAGAAAATTTTTCAATAATTTAAATTTTCTATAGAAAATTTTTCAATAGTTTTAATTTTCTATAGAAAATGTTTTAATAGTTTTAATTTTATATAGAAAATTTTTCAATAATTTAAATTTTCTATAGAAAATTTTTCAATAATTTTAATTTTCTATAGAAAATTTTTCAATAATTTTAATTTTCTATGAAAACTTTTTCAATAATTTTAATTTTCTATGAAAAATTTTTCAATAATTTTAACTTTCTATTCGCTAATTAAATTTTCTTATACAAATTCTCTCAATAATTTAAATTTTTTATAAAAAAATTTTTGATAATTAAAAAGTTCCATTAAAAAATTTTTCTCCAACTAACATTTTTATAAACAGTTTTTCGGCTTCTAAAATTTATATAAAAAATTTTTAATAGATTACAAAAATTTCATTATACATTTTTACATAAAGTTGTTGTTCTTAAAAACTTTAGATTTTAGTTAAATTTAAATATTTACATTTAAAAACTGTTACAGCCATAAAAGAGTTCATTCAATACTTTAAGACCATATTGGTCTGATTTATAATTTCTTTGTTGACACAAACAGTTTTTTTTATTGCTTTATATTTTATAGTCCACCGACGTATGTTCATAAAATTGCCATTAGTTTATGTGGGTGTATGCTAAAGTTTCATTGGCTATTAATTCGCTCATTAACAATTTGAATTGAGTAATTTACTTTCCATTGATTTAAAATTTAAAAGTTGTTTTTTCGCATTCATTTTGACCAATACATATATATATATATATATATATATATATATATATAATGATTAGGAGAAACTATCAGTATGTTTTATTGAACTAGATTCTAGTGACTAGATTCTAGACTAGAACTGAATTTATAAATTTTGCAATATGTATGTAGTATAAATGTGATTTTTTTTATTGCATTTCGACCATTTCAGAACTGCTGACGCAGTTTCCTTATTTTCTTTTTGCTTTTTGTTTTCTTGTGGGGGAGATTTGAAAGCCATGAAATGCTTTTTCGTCATACATATTTAGATATTGATTTAGTGGTTTTAATACAAAATGGAAAGGAGAACCAACCCCATAACATAAAAAAATAAGTCTGCGATGATACCAACTAAATTCATTTTTTTTCGATTGTTTCGACGAATATAATTGAAAATTACATTTTTTCTATTGACTAAAATTTTGTTTACAAGCCAGACCCGCAAGAAGTTCAATCGAAAATGGATATATTTATCAATGTAAAAATTTGTGAGTTGGATTAATATTGATTAGCGATTAAATAACATTTATAGATAAAAAAAGCTATGAATAACAAAATTTGATAATGACAAATTATATGTAATAAAATTTTTAGATAAAAAAATTTTATGGAGCAATAATATAACATTTCTTGCTGGCAAAAAAAATAATCGATAACAATATCGATTTCTTACGCAGTATAAAAACTCCGAAAATAGCGTTACGTAATATGTGAATGGCCCTTAATGAAAAAATTAAAGAATTTATCAATACAAAATTAATCTATGTATATAAAAATTTATCCAAAACTTAAAACATCGATAAAAATTTTTTTTTATAAAATATCTATCGATAACAAATACTCAGCTTTGAAAGCAAAACAATTATATAATTAGTTGATAAAAAAAATTTTGTGTATAGAAATATTTTTAATAATAAATTTTATTTAAACTAAAATTTATCGATACTAAGTTCTGCAAATAACCGTAAGCAATCGATAACAAAACGATTTGACAGAAAAAATTTTCAAAAATAAATTATATTTAAAGCGAAATTTAACGAAGCTAAACTTTATCGTTAGCCGAAACCAATCCATAACAAAGTTTATTAATGGCAAACTATTTATCGATAGCAAAGTTTATAGATCATACAGTGAATTCATAGGCTTAGAAATATCTTTCAATAATAAGATTTATTCTATAGGAAAATTTATCAATTCTAAAATTTGTCTAAACTAAACTAATTTATCCTTAACAAAATTTGTTGATAAAAAAATTTAAAGATAATAAAATTTATTTCAAGAATAACCTACAAAATTTATTACTAACAAAATTTGGTAATAAAAAATATGTATCGATAAGGAAACTTATTGTTAAAAAATTTATCGATAATAAAATTTATTGATGACAGAATTTGGTAGCTTTATGGGCAATCATACATATAAAACTATGGGTAACCGATTTTATCGACAACTGTTATCGATAACAACACTTATCGATGAGATATCGATGTTATCGAAAATAGATTTTTTTATTGAAATTAATATTTTATGGGCCTACCCATAGTTTAGAATTATCAAAATGCCTAAGTGGCTGATAACTTTTAAGATACGGGCTGTAAAATTTTATCGTAAGCGACAATTTACGTATGTAAAAACAAATTTGAATATTATAAAAAATCTTCTGCTAAAAAATTTAATTTTTGCCGCTTACCATTAAATCGAAAATAAGGCAAGAAATGTAATCATTAGTGTTATCGATAACAAAACTTATCGATGAGATAGATATATATGTCACTGACAGACAAAAAAAATGACTCAAAAAAAATTTGTAAAATAAAATATTTTCTGCCTTGTATGAAAATACTTATCCAGTACCTGGCGGATTCAGTAACTTTTTGCGAACCCAAAATCGTAATATTTATCGATATATTTATTCGTTTGCAGTAGCGATAATGTTATTCTGTAATTTATTTTTATCGATATGTAAATTTATGATATTATTTTGTTTTGCTACAGTGAATATCGTTAAAAAGTGTTTTGGGGTAGCAAAATTCGATATATCGATACAATTATCGTAATAAAAGTTACTGAATCAAAGGAATAATCAGGAATAATTTCTTAATCGGGCTTAAGTTCAATATTTTCAATTTTTATTGAATAAAATACTTTTATTGACTAATGTGATTTTCAAAAGAGGAGAAGAAAAATTAAACTAGAGTTTTTAGCCTGAGGGGAATTACCAGCATTTTTTTCGTGCAGCCTTCCGCACTTCAACAGCACCCATGTCTATCTACCGGTATTTTGTCTAGTTAAAAAGTCTACTTTAATTTTTCTTCTCTTCTTTAGAAAATCACATTAAAATATTTTATTCAATAAGAATTGAAAATATTGAACTGAAGCCCGATTAAGAAATTATTAGTGCGAATCAGTAACTTTTAGCGATCCGACAGACGTAATTTTCGTCTATACATTTTGTCGCTTGCAATAACGATTATGTGATTCTGTATGCAACTGATATTTTCTGTTGATTTTTATCGATAAAATTAACATCACATAAATTATTAAATATTAAATAACGACACAGCTAACATTAACCTACAGCGAATATCGTTAAATATTTTACGGAATAGCAAATTCGATAAATTTTCGTTATAATTATTTTAACGATGCGATTATCATTAAAAAAGTTAGCGAATCGCACTACTGATTAAAATTCATTCTAGTTCAATTAAATTTAAAATATCTCAGTTAATTCAAATTTTCATTGCTGCTGCCGTTTTTCGGCTTTAGCTGTAGCTCGCTAACGATATAAAAATTCGTCTTTAACTTAAGTTCAGTGCATTTGTTGTCTATAAATATTGCATTTCTTACGGAAAGCTTTTTTAATTTTTCTTGAACAAACACATTGTTAAGTGTCACTCTATTAAATTAATTTGAAATGGCTGTCACACTTCACTTACACAATAACCGCCTCCTCTTAGTATACGCTAGATAAAATCTATAAATTATATTTTTCCCCAAATGCCAAATAAACTTATTTTTTTTTCAAAAATAATTTTTAGATAATCAAAAAGAGCAGAGGGAGCAGAGGGAGCAGAGGGCTGGGTGGCAGCATAATTTTGTATCTTTTGAAAATAAATCTTAAAAACAAAAACCAATTAATATAGAAATAGAAAAGGAAAACTATAAACCTATTAAAAACAACAACAACATCCATCTCAAGAAATAGACAAAAAGAAAAATTAAAATTGATTTTGTGTGTATGTACTATTTATTTATTTATATTCTTTAATTTACGTGCGCGGCTGGCTCTCTTTCTATTAACGCCAAGCGTATCTGTGATTTTCTATCTCGAACACGGCCAAAACACACATTTATGGATTTCTATTTAAATTTCATTCTTATATGCGTACAAACAAACTGGCATGTACGAGTACACATGTATGTATGTGCGTTCGTTTTCTGTTGGAAAACCTCGCTGTACTCGTATGCAATATAGAACAACAAATAAAGGCAACAACTATTCTTAACGCCCCCGCAATGTTTTTTTAATTTTGTTTCCAAACATACATATACTCGTGTGTTTCTAAATACCAGAGCATTCTGGCTGTTATCATTTTTGTTGTTGTGTTTGTTGTTGCTTACTAATAATAGATTGATTTACATTCTTTTTTTTATTTTACTTTCAGCACACCACAACAATGTATTTTTCCAATTAGACACTGCTTGTTCTTATTCTTGTTATTGTAATTGAGAACTAGTTGTGTTGTAATACAAGCTTTAATTTTAATGTTTATGATAAAAATTTTTATGTATCTTTTTTTAGTGTACTTTTGCTCCAAATTCGGTTTATTTTTATTTAAACAAAATTTTTAGCAACTTTCAAATGTGTTGGGAGAATATTTTCACAAGCAAAATTCACGTTAAAATATCATCTACAAGTACGATAGATGATACTTGTAGATGATATTTTAACGTGAATTTTGCTTGTGAAAATATTCTCCCAACACATTTGAAAGTTGCTAAAAATTTTGTTTAAATAAAAATAAACCGAATTTGGAGCAAAAGTACACTAAAAAAAGATACATAAAAATTTTTATCATAAACATTAAAATTAAAGCTAAAACGTTGCGTGTGGATTGGAAAACTCTGCAGTTTTGAATCTGTTGCGAAGACGGTACAGTTTTATTAAAACTGAGCAAGAGAGCTCAGATTTCCTTGAACTGCGCAGACAACTCGGCGCATGAGGACGGCAACACCGTTCTCCGATTCATTTTGGTACTCAGTTTCAATTCGTCAGGTGACAATGGCAGACCTCCGGTAGTAGTTCCGCCAATCATTGGGTTCATCATGTAATTCACGCACTAATCTAATATGGGAAAAGTGCTGCCTTTTTAGAAGCCACCACTTTGAACGCCGGGTACTTCTGAGACGTTCCAATCTTTTTTTTTTAACAAGACACGACGCGGAAATCGACCAAAGTAGTACCTCCTCCATGACGATCTCACATAAAACTGAGCAAATTATACAGATATGTCTGTGCCGTGTGGACGCTATAAAAATAACAACGTTTTCATTCCGTCTTAAGACTGCGCAGACAAAACGTTGTGCAAAAGGGAGCGTGTGGAACGGCTTTAATGTTAAAAAAAAGCACACATGCATACCCAAAATTGCATACATATGTTTAAAAAATATGAGCGGAAAGATAAAACTTGCATTGTGTGAAAGCCGATGAAAGTGGAAAGAAAAAGTGATAAGCTTAGCAATAAGACTTTTGTAGTGTGAACTGGGACATAATACAGTTTTTAAACTAAAATTTTTAAATATTCACAAAACTTGGACAATTTTGTTATCGTAAAATTTTCTATAGAAAATTTTTCAAAAATAAAATTTCGTTAACGACACATTTTCGAACTAAATTTTCAGCTTTCAATAAATTTAATACAAAAATTTTCGTTTTCAATGAATTCCTCTATAAAAAAATTTTTGCTACAAAATATTTCTAGAAAAATGTATTCTTATCAATGTATCTTCTACAAAACTACAATACATTTTCTGCAGAACACTTGGGGTCAATTTCACCAACTCTATTTAAATATCAATTCATATTTAAATATTTATTTTCATAAATTTTTGTGTGGAAAAATGACTTTTAAATGAGAATTGATATTTAAATAAGTTGGTGAAATAGGCTCTTATTGCTAAATTTGTTTGTAGAAACTGTTTGCTATTCTCGGACGATATTTTCTTATCGAAAAAAATTTTGCTTTATAAAATTTTAGTTAAAGAATTTTTTTAAGTTTTCAATAATTTTTTCCACAGAACATTAACGATACATTTGTTGTAGAAAACTTTTGCTATTCTGGTGCAAATAATTTTTGTGAGCGAAAAATTTTCATTAAAAATTTTTAGTTAAAGAAATTACTTTATTACAAAATTTTTTTTTATAAAAACTTAAATTATCGGAAAATTTTTCCTATAGAACTTTTATAAAAATTTTTTTAGTAAAAAGCCTGTTTCTATTAAAAATTTTTGTTATCGACTAGTTTTCTACAAAACATTTTTTCTAGCAATAAATTTTCTGCAGAACATTTATTGATAAATTTGTTGTAGAAAATTTTGCTATTCTATGACGATAATTTTTAGTTATCGAAAAATTTTCTTTAGAAAAATTTAGTTAAATCATTTTTTCTTAAAAAAAGTTTTCGATATGTTTTCTACTAAAAATGTTCGCAAGAACACTTATCGATAATAATGCTATAGAAACTTATTGCTCTTATGTGCAGATAATTTTTTGTTAAGGCAAAATTTTAGTTAAAGAAAAATTTTCTTTAAAAAACAAATTTCAATAAGTTTTCTACAAAACGTTTTTGCCAGCAATAAATTTTCTAAGGAGCACTTATCGATAAATTAGTTCAAGGAAATTGTTCATATTCTGTACAAATAGTTTTTGTTATCAAAAAATTTTCCTCAGAAAATTTTGGTTAAAGAAATTATTTCCCTACAACAAAACGGTTAACAACAACATATTTACGAAATAAGTTACCAGAGTTTATTTTTTTTTAATTTAAATTTTTGGAAAATTTTCTATAAAAATTTTTGCTTTAGAATATTTCTCGAGAAATTTTTTAAGCAAATATATTTTCTATAGAACTTTTTTTTGTTCTCGATATATGTTCTATTAAAAATTTTTGTTCTCGACTAGTTTTCTACAAAACATTTATTCTAGCCACAGATTTTCTACAGAAAATTTTTTGATAAATTTGTTGTAGAACATGTTTGCTATTCTGTGAAGATAATTTTTTGTTATCGAAACAATTTCAGTACATAATTTTAGTTAAATAATTTATTCTTTAAAAAAAAGTTTTCGATAAGTTTACTGCAAAAGATTTTTACCGACAATAAATTTCAACAGAGTGCTTTTCGCTAAATTAATTGTAGAAAATTTTTGCTATTGGAATATTTTACTTGAAAATTTTTAAAGAAATAGTTTCTTTGCAAAAAAACAAAAAAAAAACAATAAAACGTTAAATGACAACACATTCACGAAGTAAGCTTTCAATAAATTTTTTATAAGAATTTTCATTTTGAATAAATTTTCTAAACACAATTTAACAATAGAAAATATCTCGAGACATTTTTTAAATAAATTCATTTGGTATAGAACTTTTTTGTTATCGATATTTATTGTATTGTAAATTGTTATCGATAGCTTTTCAGATAATTAAAAAATTTTTCCATAAGAAACTTTTGTTAAAGAAATTAAAAGAAATTGGAGTGGTTAGCGACACTTTTAAGAAATAAATTATAGCTTTCGGTAAAATGTAAAATAATTTCTTTAGTTGTTGTTTAGCACGTCTAGATGCGACGCGTGTTAAATAATATTATTTGTTGCCTTTGAAAACGATTCTTAGCCTATTACGATTGTAGTTTTGTAATTCTCAATAATTTAGTGATAGTTCTTCTATAAACATTTTGACACGCGTTGTTAAAAAAAATTAAAATATATTAATATTAAAATATAAAAATGTAAAGTTTCTATAAACAATTTTTGTTATAGAACATTTTTAAAGACATTTTTTCTTAATAATAAATTTTCTATAATTTTTTTTTTTTTGGTATAGATAAATTTTCTTTTAACAATTTTTTGTTATCAATAAGTTTTCAATAAAAAGTTTTTGCGAGCAATTGATTTTTATTATCGATAAATTTTCTAAAGCCAATTTTGGTTATCGATCACTTTTCTATAAAAAAAATTTTTGCTATCGATAAAATTTATAAAAAAAATTTTTTATTATGGCTAAATTTAATGTATCATTCAATAAATATTCTGTATAAATTTTTGTAGTGTAGTAGTCAATGTCTTCATTATGTTAATTTTACCTTAAATCGACTTAGGCACTTTTTGCTTTTTGTTACAGAAATATTTAGCACTGACTCGTCTTTGAAATTTGTTAGAAATTCACTCATAAAAATTAGTCCTTTTCATAAAATAATTTTATGCTCCAGCCGACTGTCTGGGTTGTTCAAACGGTTTAATGTGCAGTTTCCAAAATGCAAGCAAGCGGTTTGTCTAGAAAATTTGTATAAGAATCACTCCAAAATTTTAGTGCTTTTTATATATTTTTTCTACATTGTGGAAACCACACGTTTATAAGTTTTTAGTGAAACATTTTATAAATTAAAAAGTTAAAAAAAAATATTTTTCCATAAATTTAAAAAAAAAATTATGAATTTTTATACAGACGATATCATAAAATACCAGCGATATTTTAAAATTTATTTGATATTTTAATAAATTTTTAGTTTTTTAGTAATTTTAAATTGTTTTTAGTAATTTTAAATTAAAGAGAAATTATATAAAGAACTGCTTGCTGGTGTCATACTACAATGTAAAATGTGATACGAATACTCGTAGTATGTGTATTTTAGAAAAAAAAAACTTAAAACCAGCAGCAACAATTAATTTATAAAAAATGCTGTTGCTTTTTTTCAACAACACAAATCATTAACGGAGAAGGAACCAGATCACCGAACGAACAGGGAAAAACTTGTTTAAACGGATAATTTTGTTTTTTGTATTTAATAAAAAAAACACACACACACTAATACTAACAAAAATTTTAAATGTCAGTATGCGTTTCGAGGACGGTCCACATTTTTTTAGCTTTTAACTTAACTTGGGTGCTGTGCTGTGCTGTGCGCATGCACAGAGTTTAAATTGTTTTATGCTGCGGCGGACGGACGACAATAACGACGGTCAGTCAAACAGACAGTTTAATAGCGACACGGGTTAAAAAGCTTAAGTTCATAACACGAAACTATCAAAATGTTTATTTATGAAGAGAACTTTTAGAGAAACATGCACAGGCACTGCTAGAGACGAACATGACAGACAGCATCTGACAGACAAAAAAGGCGCAGCAGACTCTTTAGTAGACCGGCCACGACAACGCGCTTAAAAAAATCTGTTGAACAACTTTTGATTTTTGTTGCAACCGGTTTAAAGAACTACTTTTAGTTTGCTTTTTTGTTATAGCAGTTCGATTTGTTTTTTTTTTCTTTGTATATTTTTTAAATTCTCACTCTCCAAGCACTAGGCTTGTATCTGGTGGATTGCTTCTGACTGCATTGTTCTCTATATCTTTAGTATTTTTGTTGTTGTTTTTGTGTGTTATAAAATGTTGTTTTCATATGTAGCAGGCAGGCAGGCAGGCAGGCAGGCACAGTCTGCTAAATGGACAGACATAAAAGAATGACTTTGTTTTTTAGGGTCTTTTTTATTCTCAGCTTCGTTCGCTTTATTTGCAGTTGCCTTTCTCGATTTTGCAAAAACTCTAAATAAAGAAAAATTTTATGTATTTTATTGAATTTGTGAAAGTCGATTTTTGCTTTTATTTTGCCTCACTTATAGTTTCTTAAGGTTGTTGTTTTATTTCTTTTTTTTTCTTCTTCCTCTTCTTCTTCCTATTTGCTTGCTAAAATAATTTAAACCTGGTTTGGTTAAAGGCTTCGCTGGAATATACATACATATGTACAAAAAATCTGATTAACATAAATTGGCTTCGTTTGGAGTCTGCATTTGAATTTGACCAGTTTTTGTTGATTTTAAACAAAAATTTTAAATGTTAAAGAGCAACTACATGTATTATACCTATTAAATCAAATTTATTTAAATATCATTGTTACCTTGTAAATGATAATTAGGAATTAAAATCAAGTTGAAGACAAAATTATGTTATAAATACTCGTATATGTAAATAATGTTTGGAGGACTTATTTTAGACACTAATAAGTATTCTATAGAAAATTTTTTTTATCCAATAAATTTTGTATGAAAAGTTTTGGAATCGATAAATTTTTTTTTATCCACAGCAAGTCAAATTTATATAAGGTATACTCCTTTCAATTCGCTTTGAGAAATTTATAGGTTTAATGTCAAAAAAAAAAATCTACTGAAAAATGTGTGTTAACATCCAACGTCACCTGATCGTGCGGCCACCTGGTAGGGATACGCCTTGATCCACAGTTTTTGAGATTGCTTAATATTACATATAGTGAAAAATTTATTTTGAATAAATTTTGTGCAAAATTCTGCAGTATAGACAAAGCTTCTATAAAAAAATTCGTATACAGATACACCGAATAAATTTCAACTTCAAATCTACGTAAACAAGGTTAATTTTATTTTTTCGGCACTGATTTAGCTTCATATGTGTTTCATTTTAATCTAATATGATTTATAGTAATTTTCAAAGAAAATTTTTAATTTATTTCATGTTGATTCGACATTTGCGTACTGTTAAAATCAAAATGTAGAATCATGTTGAATCAAAGTTATTTCAAGTTGAAACAACATGAATTTAATTTAATGTAGTAATTGTATTTTATTAATTATTTAACTTATGTGTGTTTAGCACAGACATCAGAAAAATGTTTTTATACAAATTGACTTCTCTGGCCAAAATTTGAGCTGGTAATTCATCACGTAGTAGTCAATGCGCTTACCCCTGCAGCCACATACAATTTATTTGAAAAGTTTTAGTTAAACAAAAAAATACAAAATTACTTTGACTTGTCATCAGAATTCTAACCTGCGATCCTCTGGCTACAAGACTAGTACACTGCCTACCAGCCAGCAGTAGTTTGTCGGCTGTTTACAAACATAAAAAAACAACAACAATATAAAAACAACTCACACAAGTAAAAACAAAAGTGTATTGCAGCTAGTGGCACCAAAACACTTAAAAACATATTATTGCTTGCAAATTTAAATCAAAATTTTTGCATGGTGAATTTAAATTGATATTTTTTTTTATGTGTGGGCTACAGATTTTTTATAATTTTTTTTTTGTGTAATAAATATTGTTCAAAAGAACTTGAATGAATTTTAGTTTAAAATTTGTTAACGCACTAATAATCCCAAACTATTATTTTACTTATTAAGTAAAATATTTTTTTTTATTAAAAATACATTGAAATTAATTATTGAGGGGTTTAGCTGGATACTATGCGCATTTCACTGTTGCTAATGCAGATCATCAGGGAACCTTTACCCAAAAATTTCTTAGAACAACTAGAGTTATTATGCTAAATTTTCATTTAAACAAATGAGAAGCTCAAGAAATAACAAAGTTGAAACAAGAACTCAATAATCAACATGTTTTATATTTTCTTACTTTACCATTTGCTACATTGGCCGACTTCTTTCAGCTCGTAGTTTAGTTGCAAAAAGTATGTTAAGAAAATAAATGTAAGAAACAACAACAGCTATGCAAGAATAGAATGTTGCAACACAAGTTTTTATTATTTGTTGAACTTCTTATTTGTTTAAATAAAAGTAATTTGGTCATCGATAAATTTTTTATTTTAATTAATTATTTTTTTTTGTACCGAATATCGAAAATTTTTGTTGTCGATTCACAAAATTAAAAGACTGATCGAAAAATTTTATAATCCCTGAAATTTGTATCGAATATTTTCTGCATTGAAAAAATTTAATATCGAAAATTTTTGTTATCGACACACACAATTGAAATTTGATATCAAAAAATTTTTAATCCATGAAATTGGTATCGAAAGTTTTTTGCATTAAAAAAATTCAAATTGAAAATTTTGGTTGTCCATTTGAGATCAAAATCGGATATCTCTGTCATTTATAAGTTTAATTATAAAAATTTTGGAAAATTGTTGTCATCGAAGCAACTTTTAGCGTCATAAAACTTATTTGTCGAAAATGCTTTTTTTTAGTCATCGACTACAAATTCTGCATGCAAAAAAAAAAAATTATAATTAAAATTGTTATCGACATGTTATAGCTATAAAATTTTTGTTATCTATTTAATTTATAAAAAATGTCAAAAAACAAGAAAAATTAATTTATGTTATGAACAAACATTTTTTATAAAATTTTGTCTCCCATAAAATTTTCTATAAAAAAGACTAAAGGAAATTTTTTTCATCGATAATAATTCCATGAAAAAGTGTGGCAATGATATTGATTGTTTTTTTTAAATAAATTTTCAAAAAAAAAATTTTTGTCTTCGATCATAATTCCTTGAAAAACTCTGGGCATTGATAAATTTTTGAACGAAAATTTTTGATATTGAATGATTTTTGATCGATATATTTCTTTGTTGAAATATTTTCCAATCGCGGAACCTTCTATGGGAAGTGTTTTCTTTTGATAAAGTTTATATAAAATTTTTGGTCCAATACAATTATGTACTTTCATCAATAAATTGGTAATAGAAAATTTTTGTAAACGATGAAATTGTTATAGAAAATTTTCGCGATCGACAAAATTTCTTCAGCTACGTCAATTTTGTCGAATGTTTTTTTTTATTATCAAAAACCGAAAGTATATGTCACTTGAAACTTTTTCAATGAAAAATTTGGATTTTCTTCAAAGTTTTAGCTTTTTAGCGAAAATTTTTAAAAATATTTTGTGGTATATTTTTATTATTCCTAAATCTTCTATCCAAAATGTATGTAATCGATGAATATTCTATCAACAGTTCTATCAAAATTTATAGATAGTAAAATCTACATAATTTTTTCAGTTTAGTTTTAAACTTAGTATTTTACTTATTCGGAAATAACAAAAATTTGTGATCGATAAATTGTTATGATCATGAAACTTCTAATTAATTTTCTTAATATTTGTGTTTCTTTTGGAAATTTTTACTATCGTTTAAATTTCTTGATAATAATTGATAAATTTTTTTTTAATTTTGTTAATTTTTTAGGTAAACTTTCGATAATTTTTCTTTATAGCAGCAAAGATTTTATTATTTTTATGTTTAAACTAAATTAAAGATATTTTTTATTTTTTATCTTAACCTTGAAAATTGATGTTAATTAACAAAAAAAAAGTGTTAATAGGTATGTATATTGTATGTAGTTGTAAATTGGTAAATGTATACGCGGTTGCTTATATGTATTTAAATAAAAAAAAAATTATTAAATATTTACACGATTTCTGTGAAGAAGAAAAATGCTGGATAAACACATGAAGTAATAAAATAGTTTAGTTTTTACTTTTAAGCAGCAGCCCATTCGTTATACTTGTGTACCTAAAAGTTAACTAGTTTCTGTTGTGCCTTAGCACCAATAAATTTACATTATGCAAGTTTTCATATGTACCCTGCAGAAAACATGGGGTTAAGTGTCCCCAAGTCACCACTTTTGTCGACTATATTGGTGACATTGTCAAACGAGCGTCTACATATTAACATTGTTTTTGATGCGTAGAAAATATTTTGTCAGATACACACAACTATGCTTCTTCTTAATGTTTTATTGGTTTGTTGAAAATACAAGTGGCTTCAAGCAAAATTCAAGTTTTTATGAAAATTAGTTTACGAAATCAATATAAAACGCAAATAAAAAAATGTCTTAAAAAATAATTCAAAGAATGAAATAAAAAGAAATTGCTAAAGACAAATAAAAAGCAATCCATTTTGTAATTATCAAAATAAAATTATTTTAAAATGAAATAATTGTGGAAATTTTTAAGAGCCTGTTGAAGATTTTGTGGGATCAGTTAAAAAGTCCAGTAAGTGCCTGATTTTAATAATTCGATGGAACCTTGAATTTTTCATTTATATTTAATACAAACAGCACACTAAATCCTTACTCGCTGAAAGAATGTTCCCTTTTTTATCTATTTTTTTATTAAAACAAAAATTTTTAATAAAATATTCATTTTTATTATCATTAGAATTACTAAAATGTACTAGTGACTATCTCTTGCCAATGTCTCGATATGGTCCCAAAAGAAATACCTACTCAGTAGTACCAACGTCAGTAGTAGCTTTTCAATGACACGTACATGCTAAATGTCTATAGCAAAAAGCATTGTCTGGGGTACAATTCGTCAGTAGTACTGGTGACAAAGCCACTAGTAAATCACTACAATTTCACTATTCGCATTTTCTGCAGGGTACATACCTACATACATACATACACATAAAATGTTAAAGAAACCTACTTATATAGTATAAGACTTAGTTTAATACAATTCTTGTGCAATAGTGAATCACTTTAAACTTTAAAGTTTAAACATTGTGGATATATTGCTGCCTGCCACACTATTCAAGACTCCCTTTCAAAAACGGGTTTAAATTGCACTTTCAACACAAATAAAACATATCGTTTATTTATTTTTATTATTTTGCATTAAATACATACAAGAACTTCAATAAAAAAAATAAAAAAAAATAACAATTACCACCAAAAACAAAAGTTCAACAACATACCCTACAACAGCAGCGAACACACACACACACAAACTCCAATAATGCTCTCATGATCTTTAGCCAAAATATAAAATAAGAAATAAATAAAGAAAAAAAATATTAAACTTGTTTCTTTAAAAACGCTGCAGTGGCAGCAGCAGCAGCAACTGCTCCGCTACTAAGCAATAGAAAGAAGTAATAATAATAAAATTGCCAAAATATTCAAACTAATTTCGAGTACACATCTGGCATTTCTTGTGTTGTCATTTTGTAGTGTCACTTTCAAAATGTGTTTAACGCCGTTCACATTATATATTTCAATGCAAAGCAATGTCTGTCACACAACTAAAAATATCTAAAATGGCAAACTTTGCCACTAGTATACACTACTGCCATGTCACAAAATGTCATAGTGTGTATTCGGCCTGAGAAAATTAAAAAGAGTAACATAAACATGTGATTCATAAACTTTAACAGCAAACAACTAATTCATTCTGGCAGAAAGCAACAGCGAAATTAACATTTTATCAATATGTTAATGTGTTAATGTTATCTTTAACAGACAGCCCGTACAACATTTGTGCTGTAAACTCAATACCGTTAATTGAGTGAAATGAATGACTCATAGAGGAAAAAAATGCTCGAGCACAAGGCGTGAATGTTAAATAAAACAAAAGAATTTGGTGACTGTTCGTTTTTCCCATTATTTTTTTTCTAGAAGTATTATTATGCACATATCGTCGGCTTAGAGTGTAAACCTGCTAACTCACTTCCAGAAAATTTTTCAGTAGAGGCAAAATACTGTTAACGTGTTCTGTACACAAAGCTTAAGAAATTAGCCTAACAGACCAACCTAAATTACGACGCAAAGCGTTGTGTCTGGCTGTCAAAATTTCTCATGCCCATACAAAATGTATGAAACCAACCGATATAACGAGGCGTTAACGCTTTGCAATTGCAAAATCCAATTTTGACAGCGCGTAAAGAAGTGAAGTTGGCTGCAAAAGTACTGTTGTTTCTGTTAAGTAATGTAACTTTAGCTACTTTCAGGTAAATTTATCGTTTTTATTTTTATTTCTTATTTCTATTTAGAGTTTTTTTTTTATCAAAGTGAGTAAACATTACTGTTTCTGGCGCAACGTTAACGCTCTAATTTAGGTTACTAAATTATGTTGCGCTTTGCGTCGTAATTTAGGTTGGTCTGTAATACATTAAGTTTCTTCGCCTTATGGAGCTTCAAATTAAAATAAATATTAAAAAAATCTCTTTCTCTTTCGAATGGTATTAAAATGCCGCGTGCTATAAAAATTGGATTTAGCATGTTTACACTCTAAGCCGACAATATGTTTGTACGAGTATGTAGCTGAAGTTGTCTGTTGGGTTAAAATTTAAATCCATAATAGTTTCCACATCACAAACAAGAGCACTCAATTTAATGACTGATTTCTATAGCAATGGAAAATTATATGGAGGGGCGGGCGGCAGTAATAATAAGCTGCCAATATTTAATAAATATTATTTCATAAATCTTATGAAACTTTTCATTTTAAAAAAGTTATGTTTTTATTTCTGCCTTTTTTCTTAAAAAAAAACTACATACTGCATGTATGTCGATAATCACCCATATCGGGAATAAAAGGCGAACAATTTGTTCACGTGAAATATTTCCCGTGAACAAAAAAATGGTGAACAAAATTAGAAAATAATATACTGACACACAACAACGCATACATTGCCGATCACAATTTTAGGGAAAGGGAACACTTTATTCCCGATAAGGGTGATTATATCGATAACAATTTTATGTCGGTGACATGCAAAACGCTAACTTCATGATAGAAAAACTTGTTGTTTATTTATTCATTAAAAAAAAAAAAAAAAAGAAAACATGTTTTCGATAATATTTGATTCGAATAACAATCTTGGAGTAAAATTATTCGAACAAATTACACGAATGAAATTTTTTGTGCCTTAGTATACAACTAAATTTATTCCAATTAAGCTTATTTAAATAAAATTTATTTGAGCAAAATTTGTTCGATCAAAATTATTCGAATAAAAATATACAAATTAAACTTTTCGGATAAAATAATTACACATTTTTATGTCAAGAAAATCAACATTAATTCAAGTAAGAATTCGAAAATTTTTTACTTCAATATTTATTATTTTTAAGCAAGACTAAAAATTTTAAAATTTAAAAAAAAAATTTTCGCATTAAAATTATGCGAATTATGTATTACAATAAAAATCATTCGAATAAAAATTTTTCAAATATAGTAGATATAAAGTATGCGGACATATACATTAATGTTATGCAAGCCACTATCTTTCATAATGTTTGGGCAACTGTCAAGGTACGCCAGTTATTTTGTTATTTGATTTTGAAACGAATTTTTGATTCCTGAAGGATTTTTTCAACATTTTTGCGCAATTAAAACCAGGTTGAGTATAAGTGATTTAAACTGATATAAATTTAAAATGCATGCTTTTTTTTAAATACAATTTTTCCTATTGTTACTTTTTTTAAACAAAACTTTCGGCTTTTACAAAAATTTACATATTTGAAATTTATCGCTTTTAAATTTCTGTCATTATCATCTGTCAAAGTCATTCCTTTAAAACCCTATTTTACATTTTCTACCCGCAGCGGTTGCCTTTAATGCGACAACATTTGGAGTCAATTATTCAACTGACATGTAAATCATTTTTAAAGGAAAGAAAAAAATTCTTACTCACACTCACCCATATACACAAGCCCACACTCTCACTAACATTTGCACTACAATTTCGTTACTAAATGCAGTTGACTTTTGTGTAACTTAAATTTATCTTACGCTTTCTATTCAAATTTTCCTTTCATCAGTATGAGAATTTTCCTTGTCTTGTTTTCTTAACATTTTCTAGTGCAAGTTCTTTTTTTTTAATGTGGTGAAAATTACATGGCAGCTAAAATTCATATTTGATGACTTTTTGATTGTGATGCAGTCAGCCAGTTAGTTGACTTTAATTTCTGTTTTTTTTTCTTGCTGTTGTTGTTGCTTTTCCCATGTAGTCAGTCGGTGGCAGTCTTACGACTGACAGCATTGGTGTTACATTTTTAAAAAGGTTATTCCTTTTTTAGTTAAGCGCTTTAGCATACCTCAACACAAACACACTCACGCTCTCTCTCTCTCGCTCCCACACATAACAGTTGATTTGAAATACATAGTATTTTATATACATACATACATACATGTCTCGTTTATTACTGTGGCTTCTTTTACCGTTACAATGTGAGCAAAAAAAAAATATATATGAGAGCAAAAAAAGGAACAAAAAATTACCGAGCACTTTATAACGGTAACGGTATTTTAATGCCATTCTAAGACATGCCAATTCAGTATGTTGCAGCATTAAGCAGAATATATACAAAAACATACATACATACATACATACAAAATATATGTATGTACATATGTGCATGTATATAAAAATATTTATTTTTTTTAAATTTATCTAAGTATATATAAAGTGCAAGAAATGAAAGGGAATGATAGTTTTAGATGGCACGCATATTTAAAGGTTATGAATACGTGAAGCCTGAAGGTATGCTAATAAAAAAAATAAATAAAATAAAATTAAACACTTTTCTGCTGTAAGTATTTACTGGGCATTTTTATTTTTAATTAAATTTACTTTCCTGAGTATGAAAAATAGAGTAAGAACAATTTTCATCTTCTGCAATTTTTTACATATTTTCTTTATTTGCTTTAGGGAAAAATTAAATTTTTGGTTAAGATTGGTTGCAGCTTTTAAGGCTGCGCTTTATTTTCCCTTTAATATACTTTTTTAATTTGTTCTTAATATTGCAATACAGACAGAATTTATTATTGATACTTCATAATTATGATACGGTGTTGAGCTGAATAAATTCTTTCACTAAATTACATCAAGCAGCTTCTTTATGGTCCTTCGAGTTAGCTTTTGGTTATCATTGCAAGCAAATTTTGAAATGTTGCCTCAAATGCAGTGTATTTTCAATTACAGCAAATGTTTGTGCTGTAAATTGATTGTGTTGCGATATCCAACTTCAAGGCAGATGTGTTACAGTTTTACGTGAGCACCGCCATTACGGCCTAATCGCACGGTGGTCTTAACACCTTTAGAAAGCACTACACGACTTGCAAAGAAGACATAGGTTGCAATCTACGAACATCGTTATCCCTGACTATGAACACGTACCTTGCTGAACCACTCAAGCTTTCTAACAGCGTCTGTTGTATAGCAACAGCAGCTAGAATGCCGACGAATGCCTCAAAATCAGTGAATTTTATTCCAAGGACATTAAATTAATATCTTTAATTTATTCATCCCTTCCTGAGACATTGCAAATCAGCGAAATTAGGTATAAGGCATATGATGGATGGTGCAAGGACATGCACATTTTCTATTCAAATATATTATGATCACAAGCACCCAGAAGCTTGCGAACAGTCTGAGCAATATACAGTTAAGCCTTATAGCATGTTTTACTACAATTTATAAATAGAACAAGCCTATTTCCCATACATAACAACTTCAATAATAACTTAATTTAGCTCTTTAAAAAACTGCATGGAATTCGATGCAAGCACCTGATCTGCCTGCTTTCCATATATCTTTTTTTAACGATCAGAATGCAGCCAAACTTTTTAACAACTTGTATTGGGTGTTTTTTATTGAGGTATAGAACTTTAAGTCAAGTGTCAAGTGTCAAGTGATTAATATTTAGTTTGGTTTGCCATTTCATCATGAACAGGTTGACAAAAGAACAACGCTTGCAAATCGTGCAAATTTATTTCGAAAATAATGGTTCAGTTCGCGAAGTTTACCGCAAGCTCCGTCCATTTTATGGTCGACATAATCGTCCATCAGAGCAATTAATTCGGTTAACCATGGATCGTTTTCGCACTACGTTTACTCTATGTGATAATACGCATCCGCAGAGACGTCGAACAGTGCGCACCGAAGAAACAATTGCCGCTGTAGAGCAAAGTGTTGAAGAGGACCCGAATGAATCGATTCGCCACCGTGCACAGCAATTGGAGCTTTGTCCATCAACTTTATGGAAGATTTTGCGCAAAGATCTTGGCTTGCGACCTTACAAGATCCAGCTTGTGCAAGAATTAAAGCCGCGAGACCATGCAATGCGTCGTGATTTTGGTGTATGGGCCGAAAATGAGATTGATCTCGATGCTGATTTTCATCGCAAAATTTTGTTCAGTGATGAGGCTCATTTTTGGTGGAATGGCTAAGTCAACAAGCAAAATTGCCGCATTTGGAGTGAAGAGAATCCACATGAGACCCTTGAGACGCCATTACATCCACAAAAACTGACTGTTTGGTGTGCTCTATGGGCTGGTGGAGTCATTGGGCCATACTTCTTCCGAAATAATGGTGGAGAGTCAGTTACCGTTAATGGAGACCGGTATAGAGCCATGATAACCGACTATTTTGTTCCCGAATTGGATGGCATGAATGTGGATGAGTTGTGGTTCCAACAAGACGGCGCTACATGCCACACAGCGCACGTCACAATCGATTTATTGAAGGAAACATTCGATGAGCGCATAATTTCGCGGAATGGACCTGTCAATTGGCCACCAAGATCGTGTGATTTGACACCATTGGATTGGATTGGATTATTTGGGGATATGTGAAGTCGCTCGTCTACGCCAACAAACCAGAAACGTTAGGGGACTTGGATGCCAACATTCGTGGCGTTATTGCCAACATACGGCCCCATATGCTCGAAAAAGTGGTTGAAAATTGGACCTGTAGAATTGGCTTTATTCGAGCCAGCCGCGGCGGCCACATGCCCGCAATCATATTTAAACGTTAATGGCATAAAATTATCCTTCCAATAAAGCCAAATTGATGGACATTAAAACGATTTTCTTGTGTTTTATTTCAATTCGAAGTTCTATACCTCTAAAAAAAACACCCTGTACAATAATGCAATTTAGCTGTTTAGAGAATTTCATGAAAATTTATGCAAGAGCCTGCCTGTTTTGCACATATCCTTTTTTTCGTAAAAAAAAAAAATAAAAATAATGATCAGAACGCAGCAAAACTTTCTAACAATTTTCTAAATAATGCAATTTATCTTTTTCAAGAATATAATCGAAATTGATGCATTAAAATGCCCGTTCTTATACATCCTTTTTTTTCGAACAAACTAAAATTATGATTCAAAATGCAGCAAAACTTTGTGACAACTTTAAAAATAATGCAATTTAACCCTTAATAGAATTTCATCGAAATCGATGCAAGAATCTGACTGCTCAGCATGAATCCTTTTTTTTTTTTGAGAAACTAAGACTATGATCAAAACGCAGCAAAACTTTATGACAATTTGGAAATTAATACAATTTAGCACTTTAGGGAATTTCATGGAAATCTATGCAAGAATGTGAGTGCTTAGCATATATCCTTTTTCTTCGACAAACTAAAACTATGATTAAAAACGCAGCAAAACTTTCTAACAACTTTCAAAATGATGTAATTTATCTTCTTCAAGAATTTCATTAAACTTAATGCCTTAATATGCCTGGCTCTCATGTATCCTTTTTTTTTCAAAAAAAAAAACTAAAATTATGATCAGAAGGAATCAAAACTTTCTCACAACTTTCAAAGTAAGGCAATTAATCTTTTTCGAGAATCTCATTGAAATCGATGCATTAATATGCCTGCCTTCCATATATCCTTTATTTAAAAAAACTAAAATTATGATTGAAAATGCAGCAAAACTTTATATCAACTATAAAAATAATGCAATTTAACTTTTTTGAGAATTTAATTGATATACATACATTAATGTGCCTGGCTGTCATATATCCTTTTTTTTGAAAAACTAAAATTATGATTAAAAGTGCAACAAAACGTTATAACAACCTTACAAATAATGTAATTTAGCTAATTAGAAAATTTCATGGAAATTGATTCAAGAGCCTGCCCTGCTTCCCATATATCCTTTTATTTTGGGAAATTTGAATTTCATATATTATTTAAATTAAGCTGCACTGAACATACATACGAAACAATTTCTTAAATAAAACAGCCTTTATTATGTTGAACTTCAAGCAACATTCCCCTCCCCTCAACTATAATTTTGGAAAAAAAAAATAATTAAAAATTGTCAAAGGTTACCGTCAAAATATATTCAAATACTTTTAAAATTGCACAGTAAGGCTCACTATTGAATTTAATTTCAGCGGCTGCAAGCTAAGACCAAGCTAAAATAAATCCTTATTATGAAAAACAAAATTTTATCGCTGATTACAAAGAGTATGCAAAAACAATTTTTTGTAACTACAAAAATAATGCAATTAAGCTCTCTGATGAATTTCAATTGAATCTGTGCCAGGATTCACCTGCCTCGCACATGTCCTTTATAAGAAATATTGAATTTCAATCAAGCTGCCACAAAAATTAATTTCTATTTGTAGAATATTGCCAGTAATCTTCCTAGCTGATATCAATCACTTCGAACGTCGGCTCAAGGAAACGTTTATGATTTGAAGCACTTTATATTATCTTCAAAATAACATGCTTGTTAAAAAAATAGTTTTATTTGTTTTGACAAAATCAATAACCCAGTGGGAAAAGGTAATAAACAGTAAAGGAGAAGGTAATGCATAGCATTGTATAATTTTTCATTAAATAATTCATTCATTCAGAACATGTCCTAGGAAAGTAATGAATTATTTTAATACGTGCGAGTAATGAATTCTATAATTCATAACACTCGTCACAAGCAAAAACATTACATTCTTCTGCTATAGATGTGGTAATGCAATGTGTAATTATTGTTCTTGATCAAATTACCCTCTCATTTCTAAGGGAATGCATTGTCTTGTTTTGGAAAATAATACATTATTTCTCCCATTATTTATGTCATAAATGCCTACTTTTACAGCTGGGAAATTGTGTTAATTTTTAGTTTTATTTAATAAAAATTGTCTTTTCTAATGGACAAAGTCTGCAAAACATTGTGGAAAGCTCTCAAATCTTATGTTTTATTAAGAGAATAATATTTGATAAATACATCTTAATATATTAAAGTAAAGTGCCACTATAAATTTAATTAAAATAGGAAGGATTAATATTTTGTTTTATTTATCTGAAATTTCCTTTTCACTATTTTATTGAAAAGCTTAATAAAATATTTATTTTCTTTTGGTGCTTTATTTTTTTATAACTTTATGTTAAATATAAAAATAAAAATTATAAAAAACCAACCCATAGTGTCGTGCCTTTCAAAATAACCCGGCAAATACGAACATGAGTTTATAAACATGACTTGCCAGGAGCTGTAACTTGTGTGTGTTTTTAGCTTTTTTAAATTCAAAGCATTTATCCTTAATATACAAAAAAAAAAAAAACATTTCCACACCCAGCCAGTGAACAACATGAAAATGTTTACTGCACGCAAGTGAGTGTTTGCATCTAAGTGTGTGTGCGTGTGTGTGTGTAAAATTGTTTTGTAATTTATATCGAAGCATCTCTTAATTACCGCGATTATTTTGTCAAATTGAATTTATTACGCAACACAAAACATTATTTAACATGTGTATAAAATGTAGTATGTAGTTGGTATTTTTGTGTGTTGCTGCATTTGCGTTGTTTTATTTTTATTTTGTTGTTGTTGTTGTTGTGGCTTTGCCTTGCTGCTGTCTATTTTATTTCAAATAATTTTGTTGGCGCTAATACACACATGCATACTTACAAACGCCCACATTTAAAGTCTAACAGATATATTTACATTTAAAATTAAAGGCATTCAATACGAATTATAAATGCTCGTGCACAGGCACTTGTCAAGTAATATTTATTTTCTATGTTTTTATCACAAAATGTTTAGGTTTTCAGCTGCATGTGTGTCACTGTGTCTCTTTGAGTTTTAAATATTTAAATTATCTATGGAAAATGGTCGTATACGCTTTTGAAAATTTCTATTAAAAATAAATGATTCATTTAAACTTACAAATTTATTAGTTTTGGTCACAGGGTGCGTATGATTTATTTCCGGTTCAATAGCATTAATCATACGTAGGAAATGGTTAGTGTTTTAAAGCCTAAAGGTATGCAATTGAGCCGAAACTTTTTCAAGGCACATAAGCCTATGTGAATACGCACTCATGTATATTATTAATTTGGGACGACCAGTTGGGTGAAGCAGCAAAATGTCCTTAAAGTTGCCATGAGTCAAACAGAATCAAAGCAAATATTTTCCTCCAATAAACCGAAAAACGATCTTGAACACAAGCCTTCTTAATGAGTTTGTATGGATAAATGTTAATACGAATTTCGTTACCATTTAAGTAAGGCACTGCAGGAGTAAAGGAGTGCTAAGCACATGTCAGGGAACATCTAAACAGCAAGGCCTTCGTTAGGGTCTATTTATACTTTTCTTTCATCCCTGATACCCACTGAAAATAACGAAAACTTTAACTTTCCTAATAAAAATTTTGTTATTCTTATTTCTTTATTTCTTATTATTTATGTAAAACATTATAAACAACCACCCTCCCCTATCTTTAGTCTGAGAGCAACAATCCCAAGGACATACAAATTAATTTACCAGCACACCAACAAATTTATTATCTATTCTATATTCAAACACTTAAAGTCGCATGCTTTTATGTTTGTTAATGAAACTTTTATGCAAAATTATTGGAAGAAAAAACAAATAATAATATTTTATTACCGGGCATTATCATTTACAAAATATTTTGTGTGTATTATTTATTACATTAAATCGAAAGCATTTGGTTGACTACAAAAATAGTCTATATTTGCTTTTAAGCTTTAGCTTGGGGGGAATTTCGTTGTTTAAAGAATTCTTTTGCAAGTAAAAATATATAACAGATGAAAAGCAGATGTTAACAAGTGTTATTTTAGTTGAACTTGCGCTTTAGTTTCGGTCAGGCGGACATACAAACGGATAAATAAAAATAATAATAATAAAAAAACTTAAGCTTTATTTTTTATTAAAGGGTAATATGTACTTAAAAAAGATATTTCACTTTAAAAAGTATTATTTTTCTTAAGGAACTTTTTTAAGATATTTTTAATAAAGGCACTTTTTTCTAAAGTTCGTTTTTAAAGAGTTATTTTCGGACAGGTAAATACTTTTTTTGGAAAGTTCTTTTAATACACTTTTTCCAAAGTTACTTTTTTAAAAGACAGTTTTTCAAAAAGTACTTTTTTCAAGTTACTTTTTTCAATAGATAATTTTTTTCAAAAGGTACTTTTTTCAACTTGTACTTTTTGCAAAAAGTACTTTTTTCAAAAAGTACTTTTTTGAATTGTACTTTTTTCAAAAAGTACTTTTCCAATTTAAACTTTTTTCACTTTTTTTTTACTTGTTGCTAAAGGTACTTTTTTAAAAGTCTTGCTCAAAAGGTACTCTTTCCAAAAAGTACTGTTGTCGAAAAGTACTTTTTCAAAAATTACTGTTTTTCAAATGTACTTTTTTGCAAGAGATAAACTTTTTCAAAAAGTAATCTTCTAATATATAAATATAAGTCGGGTTTTCCTTCCTGACGCTATAACTCCATAACGCACGAACCGATTTCCACGGTTTTGCATTCGTTGGAAAGGTATCGGGCTCCGTGAGGTTTATAGCAAAAAAAATTCCGGGAAAATTTTAAGAGAAAAGCAGGAAAACAGGGAAAATCATTTTTCACATACAGCGCCATCTCTGATACATAGCATGTACTACAACGGCGCAAGTACGTGGTGTGTGAGTATACTTCACGAAAATAAGTACGTTTCATTTTGTTTCATTTTAAGTAGATGGCGCCGGTGCGTGATACATTGTTTGACAGTTTGTAATACAAAAATTCAAGTATGTTGCATATCGCAGTGTGTGTTTGTTATTAACGCATGATTTGTGGAACTATAAGACCTGTGAAGCTGAAATTTTCAACACAGATTCGGGTCAATACCGGGTAGGTTTTCGTTTTGTTTTTTTAACCAACAAGTGACTACTGTATGGAGTAATTTGTAGTTAAAAAAAATTTATTGAGGGTAAGACAACGTTTGCCGGGCTCATCTAGTCTGTTCTCAAAGTATTTATTTTTTCAAAAAAGTACTTTTTCTAAAGGTTTTTCTGTTCAAAAAGTACTTTTATTATAAAGGGTATACTTTAAAAAAAGTATTTTTTTAATCTTACTTTTTTCGTAAAGTACTTTTTTTCTGAGGTAATTTTTTCAAAAATGATTTTTTTTCAGAAGGTACTTTTGTAAAAGGTAGTTTTTTTTCGAAAGCTTGTTTTTACCAAAAAGTACTTTTTTATAGGGTGCTTTTTCCAAAAAGTACTTGTATTTAAAAGATATTCTTTCAAAAAGTACTTAAAGTGCTTTTTTAAACTTACTAAGGTACTAAATTACAAAGAAAATGTTTTCAAAAAGTCCATTTTTCAGAAGGTAGTATTTCCAAAAGCTAGTGTTTTTCCAAGCACACATTTAAAAAAAAGTACTTTTTCCCAAAGGTGTTTTTTTTCAGAGGTAGTTTTTTGAAAAGGTCCTATTTTCACAAGGTGCCTTTCTAAAGAGCACTTTTTAAAAGTACTTTTTGCACAAGGTAATTTTTTTAAACATATATTCACTTTTTTCAAAATTCGCTTTTTCGAAAGGTAACAAAAAAGGTACTTTTACAAAGAGCACTATTTTTACAGCGCCGCTCTTTTTGCAAATCTAATCTTAATATCTTTAGAAATTAAATTTTTTTAAATCAAAAGAAAGTTAAACATTTTTTTTCTTCTATTTTTTCTAAACATATTCGTATCCTTGCAAAAATTAAACACCCTTTGACACATTTTATTTTTAAATATGAACGCCTAAAATTAAAAACTTTTTGCCTGCAGTGCAAATTAAATATCTTTTTAAATTGAATTTCCCGCCAAACAAATCTGAACAAAAAAAAAAACAAAACAAGAAATAAACAGCAAAACAAAATTAAATCAAGCTGCCTGGTGAAGACGATTTTTCAAATGGAATATTTAACAAAACATTTGCAAAACTGCTTGTAAGTGCTTTTTAATTTGAACACTTTCGGTATTGTTGCGACTGTTGCTGCTTCAACGGCAACAACAACAACAACTAAAACAACAAAAACTTCAACTCGTTGACAGTCATTGTGAGCTACTTTCATTATTAAAACTTGCTGCTGCCGCTGCTGGTTAATTTTGCTGCTTCTTTTCCTTCCTCTTGTTAGATTTTATTTCATTTGGATGGAACTTTTCGTGTGTTCTTTATTTATTTCCTTTTTTTTTGTTTTTGTTTAATTTTGTTTCAACATTTTTTCTGTTATCGTTATTAAGTATGAAAATGCAAAGCTTTTCTCGTTTTGTTGTTGTTGCTGTTGTGTGTTACTTGAAACATTATGGAAAACATAAAATTTAAAATGAAACATTTGCAAAAGTTAACTAAGGAAACCTTATTGAGATGTCATATGAGAGCTTGTGCTAAAGCGTAAGAAATTCGATGAAGGAGGTGCAGGAGGTAAGAGGAGTTCAAATGGCAAAGTCAAAGAAATTTTAATTTTATTTAGTGACAATAAAATTTTAATTTTTTGTTATTGTAATTTAGCTTAAAAATGAAATAGTAAAGATGAGACATTTTAATAAAAAGTTTGATTATATTGTAGAGCAATCAACAGGCCCAGTAGAAGAGTGAAAATATCGAGTCTCAGCTGCAAGAGCGTAATAACTCAAAAAAATTTTTGTGTTTTTTTTACTGAAAACTATAGTTTAATATAGTTTGGAATTAATTAAAAACTTAGTCCTAGTTTAGACTATGAACGTTTTATTACTAAGCTGATTAGTTTGTTAGGAGAGAGAGAGTGAGACGAGGGGAAAAGAAAAGTTTCTTTTCCTCTCGTCATATTGTAAACTAGGACTTAATGGTGAAGTAAGTTACAATTTTCCTCCGAGACATTTGCATGGAAGTTTTACATAATATTAAATAAAATATGGCATTTATGAATTATGACATTCTGGCAGCAAGCGCTGGATATCATTCAAACAAAAGGCATATCTATTAAGCCCAGATCCCACTATCGGCACAATGTACCGATTTAAAAATTTGGTGTATTTTTTATTTTATTTCTCATTTTGATTACATTATTGATACAAGAGAGAGAGAGAGGGAGAGAGAGAGAGGAAGCAAGAGAGAGCGCGAAAGAAAGAGAGACTTGTGTATAGAACGTTTTCTTAGTTTTTCGATTTCCTGGACGAATGTTATAGTTGTCTATTTCAGAAATTTGCACCCTAAACTAAAATTAAAGCGACGACTTTCTCAATTTTATTCAAGCTTGGATTTTTAACGTTTTCTGGTAGCCAAAGTATAATTACATACTCTTTTCTGAACTAAGTACGTTACAGCTAAAACTAAAAGATTTATGCTAATTTAAAAAATTATTTTTTGCATGTAAATGCTTTTTTGTAGCTACGCTATTTATAGCGCGATACAGCAGTTGGGACGTGATTTTCGTAACAAAAATAATCGACACTATAACAGTTATAAATTTGTTTTTTTTCGATTTCTTTGTACTTAAAAGAAAAGTACGAAAATAAACGAAACAAATTGTTTGATTTTGTTTTGTTTCGTTCTTTGAAGTGAGTGAAACAAAAACAATGAGATCATTTGCTCCATTTGTTTTTGTATTATTTTTGCACATGAGTACATACCACAGAACACAGCAGATCGGCTGTAAACCGGCTAACAGCCGTCACCGGCCACAAACAATACATTAATTTAATCGTAAGGCGCTAGAAAAGAAAATAATGGGAACTAAATGGAAACGTTTTGAAATATTTGCAGAGAATTTAACATCATCATGTAATATAATTTTATTGCATTGTTATGTCACACATTAAGTTTGTTTTATATAACCAAGCAGTATAGCTACAACCGGGTGTCCTAAGATACCTCTCTTCTTTTTTTATTTTTAATTTTTTTGTTCTCCTATAAAATATTGAAAATTCGAGCTAAGCTTTCCTGATCTTAAGTCATCAATATATAATCCGATTTTTTTCGATTAAATAAATTTCGAGCTCTTCGATTCCTCTTATGATATTCCTTTTTCAGAAATTATTAAATCCCAAAATAAAACCAAGTTACTCAAATAATTAATGCTAAGACAAATTTGCTGTATTGAAAGTTACTCAAAATCTTGGTTCTAATTTTATTACTTTCTTTTTATGACACTAACTTGGTTTAATAAATTTTTATTGTATTAGTTTTTCAACCCTAAATTCGTTTTATTAAATGTTACCCTAGATCCGTCCTTCGAGCTTTAACTTTTCTCGTATTTTCAAAGTATTTGAAGTAATTTGATTTTTATTTTTATTTTTGTAAGCTTTATTTTCTGCATTGAGAATTTCTTTTGAGTGTTAGAGCACTCAAAAGCTCTTTTAAATGGTTATAAATTATTTCAGTGTAATCCTTTACTTCCTTTAAGCTGCACTTTACTTTTCTTCATCATTTTAATTTCACTTTATGAACAAAGTTTCATATTCAAAACTAAAACTTAGGTGAAACAATTTTTGAGGATATTAGAGACAAAAAAAAAACAAAACAAAAATTTAAATTAAATGAAATATAATAGACAACAAGACATATAAAGTATAATAGTAAAGGAGAACAAAATAGAATTGTTGCAGTAACAGACTCATGATGATTTCAACAGCAACATTACAAATGAATAAGAAAATTTTTCTTTTTGGAATAGAGTTGACAGTAAATGAACGATAATTCCACTGATGAATAATGTTTTTTATACAGGAGAAATATTTGCAAGTGTAGGGATACGTGGGAAAGAATACATACACACACACCAACACACACACACACACCCATAAAGTTTGAGCATGCAGATGAGTGACTAAGTACGGTATAAAAGAAATCAAAGCAGCTTAATTAATAATTTAGAGAATAAAAGGAAAATACATATGTGCATAGAAATAATGAGGAAAAATTCAGATTTGTATAGAAATAATTAAAAATAAGTTCATATACATACGTTTTCTAGAGAAGTGAAATGTTTGTTATGCCAGAGTGAAATTATAATAAATTATATTCTTCGATTTTTAACGTTAATCTAAGTTCATCAAGGTAAGCTTTTTCAAAATTAAGGCAGATGTATAAGGTAGACCTTCTCTTGCAGCGATTAAAATTAAAATAGCATAATTTTAATATTATGTATTAGCAATTTTGGCTCTATTATGATCACTTTTGTGTCAAAGAATATTTAGGATCTATGAATATTCTTTCACAAATTTAACTGAAGCTTACCTCAATTGCATAACTCTAAAAAGAATCATGAACTTTTTGATATTAGCTATAATTGTAGGTCCTTATTTTTTTTTTTTAATATCAAGGACGCATGATTGGTAAGGATGTCCTAGCAACATTATAACGATTTTTTGTATATTATAGGAAATACCAAAAATTTTCTGCTGCATTGCAGCAACGTATATAAATTAAAACAAATTTTTATTAGTAAGGACATATGGGTGGTATGCATGTCCTTGCATGAAATGAAATTCACCAAAAAACTTAAAAGTATGATTAAAACTTAAAAGTATGATTATTCCAAATAATCACCGATTTTACATGCACTTTTTTCTTAATTTACATTAAATTATAGGTTTTAAAATAAAGGATATACTGGAGGCAAGCTTTTCCTTGCACCGATTGCAATCAAACTTGTTACAGAGTTCAGCTACAAGGTTCTACAAATATTTGCCAAAATACGCTGCTATCTGCTCATAATTAAGCTTAAAATTAAATTTTCACTATTAAGGATATATTGCAAATATTCATGTGCTTACACTGATTGAACTGAAATTCATCAGGAAACTTAAGTTTATGACTTTAAAAGTAATAGCTGGTCATAATTTCAGCTTAAGTAAAATTTTGAAAATAAAGGATATACTTACTGGAGGTAAGCTTATCCTTGCATCACTTGTAATGAAATTTGCCAAAGAGTTTAAATTTGTAAATAGTTACAAGTATTCGCTAAAATCTGTTCATAATTAGGACAATAATTAAATTTTCACTATTAAGGATATATGGGATGTATGCATGTCCTTGCACTGATTGAGCTGAAATTCATCAGAGAAATTAAGTTGATGACTTTGAAAGTAAAAGCTGTTCACAATTTTGGCTTTATTATTTTTATTTCAAATAAAGGATATGCAAGTGCTAAGCTTATCCTTGCACAGATTGTAATGAAATTTGTCAAGCATCTTAAGCACATAAATTTGGAAATAGTTACAAATATTTAAGACCAAAATTTTAATTTTTAATTTTATTAAGGATATATGGCAGGTACACAAGTCCTTTTACAGATTGAAATAAGATTAACAAAAAATCTTAAGTATATCATTTAAGAGATATTTACAAAATTTTTGCCGAGTTTTTAACACAATTATAAATTTTTCCAATAAAGGATATACGGCAAAAAAATACTTTTAATATTTGCCATAAAATTAAAAAAAAACTCTATAGTGTAATTTCAGATATATATAATTAGAAATTTTTCCTTTAAATTAATCATAATTGCAGCTGTAATTAAGTTTTTTACATTTAAGCATATGCAAGAGACCAGCATGTCCTTTTCCTCATTTTTATGAAATTTACCGAAAAGTTTTATTTACAGATTTGAAAATAGTTTTAACACAAAAAAAAATTTTTTTGGTATTAAGGACATATCGAGCCATAACCGCCAAAAGAGCTTGACTGACACATTTTTTGGACCTCGTTTTTTTTTGTGACGAAAATCGGGTTTTGGTATCTGTATGAAGATGGCTGGTAGGCACACCCTTCAATCAATTGAAATTAAATTCAAAAGAGAGTTTAACAGCACGATTTAATCAAGAGCTACCAGTTTTCGTTACAACCCAGTCGCAATTGTGCTCGCAATTTAATTTTTAATATAAAGGATATATGAGAGGCCAGCATGTCCTTGCACACATTAAAATGCAATTTAGCAAGAAAGCTTAATATTTTAAGTGCGTATATTTTTAACAAGTTTGGATTTTTTTAAACTTATAATTAGAGCTGAAATGCAATTTTTACCCCACAGGATATATGGCAGGCTGTTATGTCCTTTTTCCAAATACTAAATTATTTATTAAAAAAATTCGTGTGCGCTATTTTAAAAATAAATTAAGCGATATTTATAATTTTTTAAAATTAAGGACATGTGAGAGATAGGCAGATTCTTGCACCGTTTACAACAAAACTTGCCCAAGGGCTTAAGAGATTTATTTTATAACTAATTAACTTGGTAGTGTTATTTTAAAACTAAATTTAGTCAAATTTATTTTATTTTTTTAATTAAGGACATGTGAGAGGTGGGCAATCCTTACACCGATTATAAAAAAAACTTACCAAAGAGCTTTAGTTCACTATTTTATAATTAATTAGTTCTTTTTCGTGGCCGCAGGATTGTAATTGCACCAAAAATGCAATTTTTAAAATTAAGGATATATGAGAGTTCGGCAGGTGCTTGAGAAAGGTGCTAAAAAATTCACAAGATAGCTTCACCGTGTAATTATAGAAAAATTTATTAGTGCTAGGAGTAATTAATATACATATTCATAATCTTGGCTTAAATAAAATTTTTAATTTAAATGATCAAGGCGTGGTAGGAGTGAGTGTCCTTGCATCGATTGAAAAAAAAAATTCATTAGAAAGCTTACGAGTTTAAGTTTCTTATATATTTACAAAAAATTACCTGCATTTTGTTCAAAATTGTAGCTAAGATTAAATTATTTAAATTAAGGATATATAAGAGGCCGACACTGATTTCCTTCAATCTGATATCAGATTAAGTCATTATGTTTGTGTGTACATGTGTATCTACGATTATTCTTCTGCCTACTTACGACATAGAAAATCAAACTTCTCTCTAACCCCAACCCCAAACCCAACCCAGCCCACCTTCTTCTAGGCTCCTTACAAGATAGGAAGAGAAGTTTTTTTTTTATAATCCCTATTAGTTTTATTCAAAATCAAATTTTTTTAAGATTTTTTTTTGTTATTGAGAGGACAATATTCTAAGAAAACTTGTGGTAGATAGTTTCCTTATAAAAACAACTTCAACAATTTTTATTTTTTATCTTTTTATTTTCATATTTTTCATTCTCCTTAAGTTTTTGTTTTTTTTTTGTAAGAAATTTTTTCCTATAAATACTTAGTATTTTCTTTTTTTTTGGCTTTTATTAGTTGATTTTATAACTATTGAAATTGGAAAAAAGCACAAATAAAAATACCAAAAAGAAAAAATAAATAAAAATAACCTACTCCACTGCAAATTGTAGTAGTTTTCAGTCAAACTGTGCATGCGAGGACATGCAAACAAAGAAAAAATTTATTTTTAATATGACTATGAAGTGCTCGTAACGTATGAATAACTTAGGGTATCTGTGATGGAAGCGGTTTAAAAGAGTTAAATGTTTAGCATTTAAATCAAGGAAAAACAAATGTCTCATAGACTTATGCTGATAAGAAAAAAAGGGCAAAACGCTTCTACTAACAAGACGTTCACACCCAGTTGGCAAAATTGTCTGAGACGACATGGTATTCGATTGATGTGTGCACTATTTGTCTTCTAATTTCCGTTTTCAAAAGACATTTGAAGGGCAGGTGTGCGACAAGATGAGCAACAATGTCATCAATCCAATCGCTCATCTGTAGGTGACAAATGAGCGGCAAAGTCTTCAAATCGTTCATGAAAAGCACTTGTGCAAAAAACAACCGGACTTAGAAACAAACAAAAGCGTATAAAATTTGAAATTTTCACTTGTGTAGTCGTCAACGGCATGAAGGGGGAAAATGTCGTTTGCATAAGCGTCGACGATACGGCGGTGGAAATTGTCGTTTGTGTGGTCTTGCATAATTTCGTGGCCATTTGTTTGACAATTTCGTCAACGATTTATGTGAGCTGTCGTCCGTATGTCTTCCAATTATATGGTAGCCATCGTTAAAGTTGTCCAAAAGTCATGGCCAACTGGGCAGTTAAGGCCCTTACAAGTCTTTCAATATCCCCATATGACTTTTACTTCAATCTCATTGCATTAGTGGACACTCTATTATTCTTATCTGAACGTTTTTAAGGACATGTTTATAAAACTCTTCTGTACCAAAGATGTTCACAGTTAAGACAAACCTAAAAGTGCTTTCTTGCCTGTCATTATTTTAATGTTCATGGTGATATGAATATATAAAATATGACAAACAATTGCAACGCACTGTGTACATAATATTTCCGATAATTCATTCTTTAAACATTCTGTGCCACGAACAAACATGCACAGTGGCATGAGTAGTTTTTTTTAAAATATATTTATATGAATGTTTATTTGTATTGGTTTCAGTAGTTGTTATTTTTGCTCATATTCATGCATACTCTCGTACATTTTATTTTTTGTTCGTTTTCGGTTGAGTATTTTTTTCCTGGTATCATTTATTGTTGTAATATTATTATTATTATTATTATTGTTGTTGTTTTATATAGTTTGTACTTCTGCACTGCAGTCATTTTGTCGACTTTTATTTGCCATTTCAACGAGTTTACAACTTTAGTGGCGCCGTGCATAATCCTAAAACCGCCCTGTTAATACAACTGTTTCGTGCTCGTGCCAATACTGGCTGCGTACTCGTACCTCGAAAAAGGAGTACATTGTTATGCAAGTTAATTTTCGCACTAAAAAACGCAGTAGTTGCACACCGGGCAGAATTTTTTGTTACCTTTTTAGCTCAGAGACATGAAGCAAAAAAATGAAGGGGGAAAAAGCCATGGAAATCAGATTGAGATCAAAGCTGTGTCAAATTCCAATACATACTTTATAAATCAGTATTAGAAAAGAAGTTAAAAGCCATTCCGAAATTTAGTAGAACTATGTAGATGCATATGAGTCAAAAAGTATGAGCTTTCAGAAAGAAATTTGTGCAGAAGTACTTTTTTCAGCAATTGCTTTTTTTTTTTTTTTGTTAAAGTACCGTGTTGGAGAAAATATTTGTTTAAAAAATTTTATTTTAAAAAAGTGCTTTTTTAAAAAGTACATTTTATTAAAAGTACCTTTTTTAAAATAGTACTTTTTATTAAAAGTACCTTTTTTAAAATACTACCTTTTATTAAAAGTAAATTTTTTTTAAAGTACCTTTTTGAAAATGTACCTTTTCTAAAAAGTACCTTTTTTAAAAAGTACATTTTTTTAAAAGTATATGTAGTAAAAAAGTACCTTTTATTAAAAGTACCTTTTTTAAAAATTACCTTTTTTAAAAAGTACCTCATTTAAAAAGTACCTCATTTAAAAAGTACCTTGTTAAAAAGTATCTTTCTAAAAATGTAAGTTCTTCATAAAGTACCTTTTTGAAGAAGTACCTTTTTTAAAAAGCACCTTTTTCCAAAATTTTTTTTTAATTAACTTTTTTTAAATTTTATTTTTTAAAAAGTAACTTTTCAAAATGAATCTTTTCAAAAAGCACCTATTTTAAAAAAGTACCTTTTTGCAAAAAGTACCTTTTTCAAAAAGTATCTTTTTGAAAATAGTACCTTTTTTAATAAGTTAATTTTTTAGAAAGTATCTTCTATAAAAAGTACCTTCTTCATATAGTACTTTTTAAAAAAATTATATTTTTTAAAAGTACTTTTTTCCAGAAAAGATTCATTTTGAAAAATTTTTCTTTTAAAAAAGTACATATTTTAAAAAAGTACCTCTTTGATAAAAGTACCTTTTTCAAATAGTATCATTTTTAAAATAGTACCTTTTCTAAAAAGTGTCTTTTTTAAAAAGTACCTTTTCCAAAAGTATCTTTTTTAAAACAGTATCTTTTTTAAAAAGTACCGTTTTCAAAAAGTACCTTTTCAAAAAGTATCTTTTTGAAAATTGTACCTTTTTTAATAAGTTGATTTTTTAGAAAGTACCTTCTATAAAAAGTACCTTCTTCATATAGTACTTTTTAAAAAAATTATATTTTTTAAAAGTACTTTTTTCCAAAAAAGATTAATTTTGAAAAAACTTTTTCAAAATGAATCTTTTAATAAAGTACATATTTTAAAAAAGGACTTTTTTGATAAAAGTACCTTTTTCAAATAGTATCTTTTTTTAAATAGTACCTTTTCTAAAAATTATCTTTTTTAAAAAGTACCTTTTCCAAAAAGTATCTTTTTTAAAACATTATCTTTTTTAAAAAGTACCGCTTTCAAACGTACCTTTTCAAACAGTACTTTTTCAAACAGTACTTTTTTAAATATAACTTTCTGAAAAGGTACCGCTTTAAGAAAATGCAAAATGCACTTTTAAAAGATTAAAAAAGCAAATTAATTGTAAAATTATTCTTGTAAAATGCATTATTTTATTAGTTATTTTATTTTATTATTTTTTCAAATTCCTTTGCCACGCATCTGACGTGCGTTTAAACATCCAAAGTTTTTTTCTTCTTCATTGCAAAAATTTTACTTCGTTTCTTTTAGTTCGCATGATATTTTTTTTAGTATTTCAACTCTCACATGAATTGAATTGAATTGAAATGAATGACTGGCAGAGGTTTGCAGTCTCATACTGCTGCAGCGGCAAACTGGTAATTCGGAAATACAAGGCGTTCTAAATATTTTAAGCAGTGTGGAACGTATGAACAATGTGCGTTTTTGTGTTTTTTTATTGCTTTTCTCCCCTTTCAACCTTTCTTTTTATTCTTATTACTTTCCTTAATTTTTTTGGATTTTCAAATTGTACAATTTCATGACAAACGTCGCCGAAATGGCGTTGCGTGTCCAATGGAATGGCATCAGGACTATAAAAATTATAATAGTTGTATGGTATGAATGAACACATACAAATGTTATTTATGCTCAATAATTTATTTCACAAAGTGCTTGACTATTTGAAGGTGTGTTGCCACGTTGTTGAAAGCGATTTAGCTCAGACTCTCTTCGGAATTCTTATCAAAAATCAAGCTAAATATTAAGAAAACAAATCTTTTTCATTAATTAAAAAAATGCATTATACAATTGAAAGTACTTTGTTTGATAGCACACTTAAAACTAATTTCATCTGCCGTGGAAACAAAGTGCGAGCCCAAAACTATATTTGTGTAGCAATTTTCTTGCCTTTACTTCCTCTGCGAGAACTGAAATGGAAATGTTTTCCAGGCAAAAGTAAAACTACAAACTAGCGGTGTGAGAAACTAAAGTATTCTTTATCTTTTGGTAATAATTTGCTTTCGAAATAAAGAACCATACTCGTATGCTGATATTGTTTTAAATAATTGTCTTAAGACGACAGCAAACATAAAAATATTAAAATTCATGTGGTTTAACTGTTACTTCATGTATTTGAAAAAAGGAAGTTAATTAAAAACGTTTTTTGTAGCATATTTTTAGGCTGTATTTGTCAACAACTTAAGCGATTTATAAAAAAAAAGTAAATCTTTTCTAAGGAGCAGTTACAGCTAAGAATATTTACAATAAAGCAAATCACTAAGAAGATATTTTATGTGCAAGGAAACCGTTTACAAAAATTCCTTTTGACAAAATTTCATTAAAGAAAATAAATTTTTTGATTATTATGATTTTTTTTATAAAATTTTTTGAAAATTAGCTGTTGAAGGAAAAAAGTACCGTATAAGTTTTATGACTAATATTTCCACCTGTATTAGGTTGCATTGATTGACGTTGTAGCTTCAATTTCATTCCCTATTGGAAACGGGGAATAAGGACACCTGCACTCACGCTAAGGTCTGACTTGGATTAGTATAGATCTTTACAACGCTCTCAGGATGAAAGAAGCGAGTGCCCGAAAGCGTCACAGGAAATTCTTTATCAGCCAGAGGTATGGGCAAGCAGTAATCAATGCTTTCCGGCAGACAAGTTACGAATATCCAGAATTCTGGCATAAATAAAAATGATTGGTAATTTTGGGAAGTGTTATAAGTCTAAGACTTTTTACAAGATTTAGAGTTTTCATCTGAAGTCGACATTTTAGGTTAGGTTAGGTTATAACAGGCTGCCGATTTATAGTAAAACCAGCCCACTTGGGTCCGTTGAGGTCCCGTTGTGCTACCTGGGCGGATTGAGGTGGACTACCCATCCTCATTCCCTCTATTGACTATTTATGTTTTGCTAAAACCAACCCGAAAGGCGTATGAATGAATTCACATCGCCGATGTCACATTCTGACAGGCTCTCCAAACCTTGCAGTATCGGAGCCCCCACGCAGATTGACCGCAGCTCCGCGAGAGCTGGGCAGTGACAGAGAAAGTGCTCAATATTTTCCTACTCTTCCTCGTCCTGACAGCTTCTACAGTAGTCATTATAAGGTAGATTTAATCTACCAGCATGTATACCTATATAGCAGTGTCCTGTTAGGACAGCAACCAAAGTACGGAGTTGTCCTCTGGGAATCCTCTCCAATATTTCGGACCTCCTCATGTCATAACAGGGCCATGTCATTCTAGAGGCAGAGCATGTTACCTCATTTGACCATCTAGCCTGTGCAACTCTGAGAAGGTCCTGCTGTATTTGCATTTTGCAGCAATTCATCGGAACACCCACAAACCGATCAGTGTCCTCATCCTGCATTTGAGCTCCAGCCTTAGCCAGCTTATCCGCAATATCATTTCCAACATAATTCGCATGTCCAGGAAGCCATTGTAGCTCCAGATCGGCATGCATTCCCAGTTTGTTAAGAGACATCCGGCAAGTCGACATTTTAAGGTCATGGGAATCTATTGTGACTATTATGTGTGTAATATTAAAAAAATTATATTACTCCAAAAATGAGCGCGAAGTTACAGGTATTGCCTGCAAGGTCAACCGTTAGCAATGTTCATTTGGTAAAAAAATATATCTAAATTGATAATTGAAGGCTATATCTAGTTCCTATGCGTAGCATATATACCAGCTTCATGGATAAGGTATTCGGTCGTCTCCGTCTAAAATAAAAATCAGTTGAGACTGCGGTCTATTCTCTCGTTAGTATTATTGAGAAAGTGTTGAAGCTGAAGGAATATGCATTGCTGGCCCTTGATAGATATAGAAAATGCCTTCAACCAGAGACCATCATGATGGCTGTTAGAAATTGAATCAGCCAATTATAACCCTAGTTGAAAATTTACTTACCAACAGCATAAGTTATATTCACAATACAATGAGCTGCAACCTGCAAAGGAGCAAACCAAAGTAGGTGTTCTCTCCTTTCTTCTTAAGAAGCCTGGCCTAAGGCTTGTACTAAATTTGTAAATGTAATTTTATTTAAATTTTACTTTTACGATGTCTCACGTGACCAACTTTCTATATAGGTGCCGCGATCAAATTTATTTCAATTTTTCAGTAAGATTTTTTTTTATTTTACATGAGCAGTATGTAAATTTGAAAATGTAAAATTTTTTATGTAAATTTTTTTCATTTTACACTTGCGATGTCGCACGTGACCAGCTTTACATACATATCACTATCACAAATCTCTATACTTTTCAGTAAGATTTATTTTATTTGAATTGCATTAAATATACCTGTTGTACTGAATATGTGAATGTCGCACGTGACATCGAAATGTGGATTTAGCAAAGAAAAAAATAAAAAATTATTTTAAATTTCTTAGTTTCCTCGCATTCTTCGTTTTTGACTTTTTGTACCCTCAGAAAAATTTTAGAGACAAAATGTCAATGGAGAAAAAAAGAAAAAAACATGCAAAAGAAATATCCAAATGAAAAAAATTGCACTTTTGTGACTTTACATTCGAATATTTCGAACTGGGTTATGTATAAATGTAAAATTGTTTTACATTTAAAAAAATTGTAAAATTGTTTTTTTTAGTATAATTTGATTGTTTCTCTATGAAGGCACGATAAAACAAAGTTTTATTTTCAAGAACTTTTAATTTTCTTGGTGGGAATACCCTTATAGTTGTGTAGGCTACACAAAATTTATTTATAACAGATAAATGATTCTTCATTAAAATATTATGTTTCGTAATTGTTCAATTGTACTTTTATATCAGAGCATGCAGGTGAGTAAAAAACTAACAACTTGGATCACGATGACAACAGAAAACGTTCGCTCTAATACATAAACTACATGTTTGAATAGAATTATAGGTAACACATATAACAATTGTTTTTTTTCAACTGAACCTAAATTATTTTTAACTTTTTAGTGCTTATTTTTGAAATCGGTTTAATTTCTTTTAAGTTAAATTTGTTAAGACCTTATTTATAAAAATTATTAAGCCTTTATAAAAGCTTAATAAGAATTTCTTTATGAAAATCTGTTTTATAAACTCTTTATAAGGCCTTAATAATTTTTACAAATAAGGCTGTTAATTTTTAGTAGCAATTTAGTATTTGCAGGGACATGGTAATGTCTAACTTTACAAATATTAATGTCCGCCCACTTTTCTTAATTTTACTTCACTTTCACATTTCAAAGTGTGTGCCAAGTTTCGCAAAAAATCGGTCCAATAGAAGAAGCTGAAATATACAATCTAGCTTTAGTAGGCATAGCTCCGCCCACTTCTCTAAGCACTAGGAGTCCAAAATTTTTGACAAGTTTCGGCGGAATCGGATAAGTACAAGTACATATTTAATACTAACCTTTCTTGGGCGTAACCCAGCCCACTTTTTTTAACGCCAATATCGATTCAGAGCTAAAGGTGTATGCAACGTTTCATTAAAATCGTTCAAGTAGAACCACGTGAAATTAAATTTTAATGGGCGTGTTACCGCCTACTATTTTGAATGCAATATTGAGTCCTTTAGAGAGCTCAGGGTGTCTGCAAGGTTTCATTAAAGTCGTTCAAGTAGAACCACGTGAAATAATATATTAAACTTTAATGGGCGTGTCCCCGCCTACTATTTTTAATGCAATATTAAGTCCTTTAGAGAGCTCAGGGTGTGTGCAAGGTTTCATTAAATACGTTCAAGTACAACCACGTGAAATAATATATTAAACTTTAATGGGCGTGTCCCCGCCTACTAAAGGGTGTTTTTTATTGAGGTATAGAACTTTAAGTTGGCATCACTTTTTTAACTGGCGGCCATTTTGTCAGCTGTCAAGTGATTAATATTTAGTTTGGTTTGCCATTTCATCATGAACAGGTTGACAAAAGAACAACGCTTGCAAATCGTGCAAATTTATTTCGAAAATAATGGTTCAGTTCGCGAAGTTTACCGCAAGCTCCGTCCATTTTATGGTCGACAGAGCAATTAATTCGGTTAACCATGGATCGTTTTCGCACTACGTTTACTCTATGTGATAATACGCATCCGCTGAAGTCGCTCGTCTACGCCAACAAACCAGAAACGTTAGGGGACTTGGAAGCCAACATTCGTGGCGTTATTGCCAACATACGGCCTCATATGCTCGAAAAAGTGGTTGAAAATTGGACCTGTAGAATTGGCTTTATTCGAGCCAGCCGCGGCGGCCACATGCCACATGAAGTCTTTTTTAGAGTTCAAGATTTATGTTAATTTTCGTAAAACACGGTCGAGTAGAAGCAGGTGAAATATTATGTTAAATTTTAATGGGCGTGTTACAGCCCACTATTTTCAAAGCAAGATTGTGTTATTTTTAGAGCTTAGGCTGTGAGAAAAATTTCGTAAGGACTGATTAAGTAGAACCACGTGAAATATAATATAAAATTTTAATGGGCGTGTCCCGGACCCCTTTTTTTTAAGGAAACTTAATTGCGATGTTTTTAGAACTTAGAGTTTGTGCAAAGTTTCGCAAGAACTGGTTTAGTAGAACCACGTGAAATATATTATTAAATTTTAATGGGCGTGTTCAAGTCCATTTTTAAAAAAGCCAGATTGAGCTGTTTTTAGAGCTTAAGGTGTGTGCGAAGTTTCATAAAAACCGGTTAAGTAGAAGCAAATGAATTTTAATATTAAACCTTAAAGAAGCGTGGCTCGGCTCATTTTTTAAACATCGAAATTATGTCCTTACGAGAACCACAGGTAAGTGCTTAATTTCACAGTAATGGGATGTGTAAAAGATCATAGAGTCAAAGACAATGGGACCAGATGAACGCTATACCCTTTCAGACACAAAAAATTAGTTGTAAAATCAGTATAAATAAGTAACGAGTTATAGAATAACAAACATGTCTTGTAAGTTTCTTGTTTTCAACGAAAACATAGTTTAACTGCAGCTGTACTTTGCCCATATCTTTTCTATTTTCAGTCATATTTTTAATAAGAAAGTTTTATTTTTTTAATTTAAAATTTTACAGAGACAACATTTTCTTTTCAATAATAAAATTTAAAAAGTTTTTTGTTCAAGCACATTTTTGCTTTTAAACCAAATTTCTTGTTGTTTACTTTGAAAGGACATCTTCAATTGTTCACATATTTTGGAATAAATTTTTTTTTTGGTATTTACTCGTAGACAACACAAAGTCCTGTCATTATTGTATTGAATTAAAGAGGAGGTTTATTATTTAGACATTCATTTATATGTCTATTGTAAATATTTGTTGCAGTTCTATGTCCACATGATAATGCATGCTTGTGTTTATCAACTCATGTGCACTTTAAAACCTGCCTTGTGTGTGATTGTGGTTTTATTGGTTAAAGTTAAAGTGACAGCAATATTTTTGGTTAAAATTTAATTATGCTTTGTTTCATTTACCATATACAAAATACATAAACCAATAATAAAAATTATATGCATATTGCCGCACAAACGCACACACACACACACACACACACAATACGAAATATAATGCAAAATTTTGTTGCATTTGCAATAGTATCTATTATATATATGTATATATATATATACGTTTTAAATTAATGGAGTTCAAATGTCAGGAATGCATTGAGGTTAAAACAAATGATTATTGTTGACCTGATGTTGCCAAAAACGAAATAATTTGCAACAAATTTGTTTTATTAAAAATAACTTACATACGAGTACATTTACATACAAACATACATAAATTTAAAATGCAATATGAAAGTTGTTATTTATTGAGTGGTTTCAAAGTTAAATAGTTAAAGAGGATTAAAGAAATTTGTTAATGATACAAATGAAGTGTTATTTCGAAAATATTTTTAAAAAGTAGAAAACACTAAAATCGATTTGTTTTACATTTACTGCAAAATATAACTTTTCATAATAGATTTAAAAGCCTTCATTGGAATAAATCCAGACAGAGGATTAAGTTTCATAAAAAAATTATTTTTTTTGCACATTTCTGCTGATGTTTTTCTCTTTGGAAACAAACAAAAGTTTTGTTAATTGAAAATAATTACTTCCATTAAAGCAAGAATAAAAAATAAAGAACTCAAAAAACCAGACACCATGACCGCCAATTTTAAATTTTTAGCTTATTGAAATTTATTCGCAAAACTACTTCAAAAAGCATTAAAACGACTCACAAAAAATACAAGAGCATAAAAATAGCATAAAATAAAACTTATTTAAACATATAAAAAAACTTTTTGCTTGAAGTTCATTCAATTTAGTTTTTTAGAACATTTACTTTTCATCTCATCTCACTCATTTTTTTTAGCAATATTGAAAAAATAAATTATTATTAATAATTGATTGCACGTTGATTTACCGAAAATATTATACACAATCCACACAATATAAAAAAAGGAAGTTAACATCCCTTCTTCTTGTAATTTAAAAGAAAATTCCTTTGACCCCCTTTTGCTTGAGTTGTTTTATAAGAATGTTGGCTTAACAAATTATCATCATCAACGTCGTCATCATGGCAAAAATTCAATAATCACTTGTATTAACGCATCAATAATCTGAAAATGTATTTCCGTGGAAAATGCAGCGAACATTATTATTATTATACAATAAGGAAATACAAGGAGTAAAAGAAAAAAATTCTTAATGCGCAGATACTTGAATTTCTTTTAGACATGCTGCCAAAGAATGAAAGTCAAACAATTAAATAGAAAAACCATAGAGAAAGTGGAAAAATGTTGAGCAAAAAAATTAAAAATCATAAAAAAATTCTTTTATATATATTTTTTTCTAGCAGAAAGGTAAGACAAGTTTAACAGTGTTGAAATTTTTATTTAAATATAATGAACGAACGATAAAAATGGTATAAAAAAAAGTAGGGAGCGTCATCTTTAGTCAGAATACTGAAATTCTAGAGCCCAACTGATTTACGAAAAATTTACATACATTGAATCAAAAATATAAAATATAAAAAAACCGTTAATTTTAAGTTACCGATAGCCCCAATTTAATAAACAAACTTTAACAAAAACTTTACTTTTCTGCAAATATAAAATGTCCTTAACTCGTTGCCTGAAATTTATTAATTTTTTTATTTTTTTTTCGCAAAAAAATTATTTTATAGATTTAATTTTTCCAGAAAACTTATTGATAAATTTAATTATTCTACAACAAAATGATAGATTACTTTAATTTTCTGGAAAAAAAAAATATTACCGATAACATTAATTTTTTAAGACGATTTCTCGATAACTGTACTTTTCATCGGAAAATTTACTAATAACTTTAATATTTTACAAAAATCTTGGCAATAAACTTTGTTTTGCTATAGAACATATATCGATAACCTTAAATGTTTGAGACGATTTATCGATAACTTTTATTTTCTGCAAAAAAGTTATCGATAACTTTAATTTTTCGGAGATGAATTATTGATAGCTTAAATTGTCTAAAGAAAAGTTATCGATTACTTTAATTTTTCACAAACGAAATATCGATATCATTTTTTTTTTAACAAATGAAAGTTATTGATAAGTCGTAAAATATAATAATAAATAATAAATAAGAAAAATGTCCAATTACCTTATTTTTTCACAGACGATTTATCGATAACTTTAATTTTTTAAAGAAAAGTTATCGATTACTTTAATTTTCAGAGACGAACTATGGAAAGCTTTAATTTTCTGACGAAAGTTATAGATTTTTAAATTTTTTTGAACTAATTTATCGATAACTTTGATTTTTCATACACGAATCATCGATAACTTTTATTTTTTTCGGAAAATTTAAAGATATCGATAAGTGGTCTCAAACAATTTTTCACAGACGAATTATCGATAACTTTAATTTTTTAAAGAAAAGTTATCGATTACTTTAATTTTCGGAGACGAATTATCAATAACTTTCATTTTTCATACAGGAATCATCGGTAACATTAATTTTCTGCCCAAAAGTTATTGATAATTTTCTGCACAAAAGTTATCGACAAATTTAATTCTGTAACGAATTTTACATTCTGTGGTTATTTTCTTTTTTATCGAAAATAATTAAACGACTATGACTTTATATACAAAAACCATCGTTAACTTGCATTTTCTTTAGAAATGTTGTCGTTTATTTTACTTTCCTATAAAAAGTTATCGCTAACTGTACTTTGCCATATAATAGTTATTGTTAACTTTTATTTTGTTTAGAAAAATTTTCAATATCTTTATAGTTTTCTTTTAGAAATATTATCGAAAACTAAAATTTTCTACATTCTATATTTTCTACATCGATAGTCCTATTTTTCAATAAACAAAATCAGCAATAATATTGCCCTTGCACTAAAAATCAATAGCTCTGATTTTCTAGCGAAAAACTTTAGATAAATTTAATATTCCATAGAAATGTGTTGAGAGATTTACGTTGCTATAAAACTTATCTATGGCTCTGTACTTTTGCATAGAAAAGTTATCGATATATTTCGATCTCTACAGAAATATTATCGCTATTCGAAGAATTATTCATAACTTAAATTTTCCAAATTAAGTTTACTGATAACTTTAATAAATATTATCGATAACATCAACTATCTATAAAAAAGTTATCGATAGCTTTGATTTTTTGGAAAAACATTATCGACGACTATAATATATTATTTCCAATTCTAGAGAAAATCTATTGACAATTTATATTTTCTACTGAAATGCTGCAAAAAATTTATCGATAACTCCTTTCCTAGACGAGTTTTTAATAAACTTAATTTTCTAACGTAACTTTGATTTACTACAGACGACTAACAGAGATCTTTACTTTTATGAATAAAACTTATCGATTAATATTTCTAATGTGAGAAAAGGTTATCGATAACATTTTTGCATGCAATGAAGGTATGAATGTATTTTCTTTTATAAAATAAAAAACTAACGGTATAGAAAATTTATAACTTTAATTTAACATACAAAAATTATCCCTTTCTCAACTCTAGTTTCATTTTAAAAAGCTCTGGTTAACCTGAACTTTCTTAAGAAGAGTTATCGTTAGCATTATTTATCAATTAAAAATTTATAGCAAAACTTTACTTTTCTATAGAATATTATGCATAACATTATATTCTATTAAAAATTAATTGATAGATCTTCCTTACACTTTAAAAGTTATGCATAACTTGGTTTCTTTTACTTTCCCATAAAATCACTTTTCTGGTTTAATTAAAAAAGAATTTAAAATTAGTATTTTCTTTTAATAAGTTATTCTTAACTTAAATTTTTTTTTATATTATATTATTTTTGATAATTGCATTTTTTTCTGTTATTTTGAGTTTATGTGTTTTCAAATTCTAAACTAAATTGCAACCACCATTTTCCACATATAAATTGTCTTTTGATTAGAAAAAAGCAAAGTTCAATTTCAAATTCATCAATAATAAATATTGTTACATTTGTCTACATAATTTATTTTATTTTTTTCTCTGTAGAAAAACACAAAACTTTATCTTGACCATTTTTATATATTATTCGATCTTATTCAACCTCATCCACAAACTTTTTTAAAAGGGTGCATAAATTTTCTTGCTGCCATAATTTTCTAAATTGAAAAAAAACTTTACTTTTTGATGGGAAAATGCAGAGAAAAAAACATGAAATCTAAAAACTTAATACAAACAAAGGATTTTCTGCTTTGAATTTGTACTTTGCGAAAGAATCATGTTACTTCTGTACTTTAACAATTGTCTGTTACTATTTACCATTTCAAATAAATTGAGAAAGAGTGGTCGAGTATGGCAAAAAAAAACTTAAGAAAATTTTATTAAAAAATAAGAAAAATGTGCAATAACAAAAATATAATAAAAAAAAATCGAATGAAAAATCCCAGAGATTGTTGCTTATATAACATTCACACGCACACAAACAAAAACTCAAAGACATAAATGGAGTGCAGTTTTCCAAACAAATACAGACAGACTGACTGACGGCAACAAAAAAAAAAGACAATTTGCAAATAAAGACAGTGGAAGTGAAATGAAATTCCAGCATGAAAAAGTTGCATAGCCGACGTTTTACTCCAAAAATAAATTTTTGATTTCGCCATTTACTATTCAAAAAATTTACTTTATAAAAAAAATTATAATATCGCTGGACCTTCTACAGAAAAGTAAAGCAATCAATAAATTTAGCAATAATTTTTCTGTGAATAAGTAAAGTTATCGATATTTTATTATTAGCCAAGTGAAGTTTGCTGCAAAAAATTAAAGCTACCTAGAACGTAAATTTCCAGAGAAAATTAAAGTTATTGATAGTTTATCCATAGAAAAGTACAAGTAGTCGAAAAGTTATCGATAACCATTCTATAAAATAATAAGATTTTCGATAACTTTTCCATAGAAAAGAAAGTTAACATTTCCATAGAATAAAACTTATCGATAACTTTTCGATAAAAACGTATAATTAAGTAATATCATCGATAGATTTTTATGTAGAAAATAGGAAATTAAATTTGTCGATAATTTGAGCACATAAAATTAAGCTTATCGACAACTTTTGTACAGATATTTAGGCTTATCGAGAAATGTTCAAGAGAAAAGTAAAAAGTTATCGATAACTATTCCATGGAAAAGTAAGAATATCAATAATTTTTCTGAAAAAAAAATAAATTTATCGATAACTTTTCTATATAAAAGTAAAGTTATCGATAACTTAAGAAGTTAATGAACGCCTTTTCATAGCAAAATTATCAATATCTTTTGTATAGAGAACTTTTCCATACAACATAAAATTATCAATAGCTTTTCCTATAAAAATTTAAAATGTCAGCAGCATTACTACAGAAAAATCAAAGTTGCCGATAACTTTTTTCAGAAAATTTTTTTTATCTGCTTAGAAATTAAATTATCTATGGATATCTAAAAAAGTTAAATTATTTGCATATTTTCTTGCAGAAGTAACAAGGTTTACTTATAGTTATCTTTTTCAAGAAAACTAAAATATATCGATAAATTTTCGGTAGAGTCAGATATTTGTTATGCTTTAGCGAAATTTATTTCCAATATATTTTACAAGAATGAGTAAATTACATAAATTTATTGATAAATTTTTTGTAGAATAATAAATTTGTCGATAACTTTCTAAATAATAATATAATGTTTCGAAAAAAGTTATCGACGACTTTTTCATAGAAAAGCAAAAGGTTATAGGAAACTTTTATTTAAAAAAAATATCATTACCGATAACCTTTCTAGCGTGAGCTAAATTCATTCGTTACATATGGACCCATAACCGACAAAAAAAGCTTAACCGACACATTTCATGATGAAAATCGATTATTTACGAACGCAGATAATCGATTTTGGTAAAAAAATTAAGATCGAAAATTACTTAAGATTTTTTTGGTGCTTATGGCGCCATATATGTATAAACATATTTATGGATGACTTGTCGATGACAAAAGAAAATATATCAATTATTTTTGCGTCGAAAGTAAAGTTATCGCTAGCTTTTCTTTACAAAAGTGCTGTTATCGATGACTTTCTTAGAGAAAATCAAAGCGATAAAGATATTATGTATAAAACAATAGTTATCGATAATTCTTCGAAATAATAGTGAAATTATCGATAAATTTATTGCAGAAAAAAATATTTATCGATACCTTTTATAACAAAGTAAAGTCATCAACAACTTTTCAATAGAATAATGCTGTATATAAGTTTTCATTAACAAAAATATATTTATTGAAAGCTTACATTTACTTTAATCGACAAATTAAAAAAAAAAAGTAACCGGTAATAATTTCTATAGCTTAGGAAACAATTATATAAATTTTACTCTAATAAAGTTAAGTTAGCAATATTTTTTATAAAGAAAATTTATCGAGAAGTTTTCAATAGCAAAGTGAATGTATCAAAAAATTTTTCTTTGAAAAGCTTAATTATCGATAGCTTTTTAACAACAAATCATGTAAAAAATAAGCCTTTTTAAAATGAAACAATGATTGATAAATTTTCTATGAAAAAGTAACCGATAAATTTTGCAATATATTTTTTATCGATTTAAAAATTTATGTGTAAAATTTTATAAATTTTTTCTATTATCAATATTTTTTTACAGAAAGATCTTCTATAGACTTTTTGAAATCGAACTATTGTAATTTTTTTCGGGCGCTGAAAATTTCAAGCTTATTTGTTTAATTCCACTGTCTTGTCTTGTAACAATTGAATTTTTGTTTGCATTTGGTACTCGTAGATATTCGGTTCATTTACTTTCATCTCAAATACTTTGAACTGAGCACAGAAGTATAGAAGGACTCATGTTTCGAAGAGGGTCTCAATGTTAACAATTGCTTGGTTGACTGTTGTAAAAGATTTGTAATTTTTTAACTATATTCGTTTTGCTTTTTTTTTATTAATTCCTTTTTATTTGGAAAAAGGCAAATAGAAAATAGTAAAGAAAAGTAAATACAATAAACTTTCAAAGACATTTAACCCTTGAAGGACAGAATTTCTTAAGACACTTCAAATGCACATAATTAAATAATTTAGAGGAAAAAAACAAAAATACTTTGCTAATAATTTACTTGTAATGCAAACAATCTTAGCAGACTGATTGCTTTTGCTTAAGAATTTTTGGTGATTTTTGTTTTGTTTTTGGGGGTTAAATGTTTAGACATTTTAAATGAAAGTTCATGTTAACTAAAATGGATGTGGGTATTTTTGAGTTTGTTTGTGTGAAGTAATTTGTCCCTGTGCACATACACGTATGCGTACATATGTACGCACATACGTGCGTATGTATGTATCTATGGATATGCTCGTGTTTTGCTTGTTTAACTAATACCAACAACAGCGAGTGCATCGTATAATTTGAACTTTTGTTGAACTTCCGGTCAAATGTTAAAGCAACTTATCTCCTGCTTCACAAAATGTTTGCTTACTTTTAAGCAATAATTTTAAGTGTGGAGAGCATTTAAAGCTGCTGTTTAAATGTGCTAAAGTATTTTTGTATTTGGTAAAAAAAATTTAAGTACAAACTTTACAGACATGTATTGTTGGGAAAAGATTTTTATTTTACACCCCGGAATAGTAAAATATTTTTTCCAAGTACAGACATTTCTTAGTCATGTTTTTTTTTACTTTCTACAGCTTATTAAGCTTTCCATATAATTGATTTTAACAATTGCATATAAATTTAAGGGAAAGCTTTCAAAGAAATTGCTGGTATATTAAATGCAGACACTGAAAGAAAACCTTAGTACTCCCTTGGGCAAATAACTCACTTAAGCAATTGTTATGCTGAGCAGATAACAAAGGTGGGCGGACTAAGTTGAAGGTAAACGAAATAGGGAATAAATAGGATTTGCTTTCAAATAAATCAAACGAAAGCAAACTCCAGATAGAAAGAAGCGACGTACAAATACATAATCTTTTATTTATATTATTATTAACAGCCAAACATGCGTATTGTACAAAGATTGTTACAATAGGATAAAGTAACACACAAAAATGCTGAATAAAGCTGCCGAGATGCTCTAATTAAAAATTAAATATTTAAAATATTTCTCCTCAAACTCCAGCAGTACTTGTACGATAAAATCATTCGTTTCTTCAAATAAAAAATATTTGCAATCAAAATCTCAAATAATAAACTATGGTCATACAAGGTGGGCCAAAAGAAATCACCCTATTGGAAGATGGCCTTATTTTTGCAAATGGCGGCCAATGTCAAATCTGTTTTGACATTTGTGAACTAGACAGATGTAGAATACAAGTGAATAAGCCAAGGAGCGATACACTCTCCAAGAACGCGGAATAATCGTGTCTATTTTTTCCGGGTCGACTCATCTCTCGTTTTGGTGATTTACACTGGCCCGCAAGAAAGCCCGACTTAACCGTTCTATTCTTTTTTTTTTGTGGGGTTTTTTGAAGTCCCGTGTTTTCGTGAACAAGCCCACGACCCTGGAAGCCCTCAAAGACAACATTCGACACGATTGCAAGAAGAAGTTCTCGCCGAAGTGATGAAAAATGCCATAAAACGAACCCGTATAGCAATCAATTGTGACGGCGCCCATTTGGCCGACATCATCTTCTCGACTTGACCAATAAAATTCTAAAGGTTCAAATAAACATAATCAAAAAACAGAATCGAAGTTTTTCATTTAGAAAAAAATATAAGAGCCAAACAACTAACAACGGATGACTTCTTTTGGCCCACCTTTATAAGTTTTAAATATGTTTTTAATTTTCCTGTTCGAATAATTTTTTTTTACTTTGGTAGTGTTTGTGTTGTAGTGGTACTTTGTTCTATTATTCAAACAAAAGTTTTTATTTGTTATTTATTCGAATAATTTAACAATAATAACATGAACTCGATAACAAGTATATATTTTTTTCGTCAACAAATATAGAATGACGCTATGACACTTAAGACTGCCGCTTAAATTCCCCAATTATACTTATTTTTTATTAACAAATTCCCCAATTATACTTATTTTTTATTAACACATGCATAAGTATGTCTTTTCATTATTGGAATAAATTTTTTTTTTATTTTTTTATTCGAATAATCATATACGATTAAAAAATTTATGTGACTAATGAAATCGTTTTGTTTTTAAGTAACACAATGATAATTGATTATTAGATGAGTATTTTGAACAAATTTTTTATTCGTTAATTATTCGAATAATTCAAAAAAGGCAGAACTTTTATGCACGATTACTCATATAGAAATGCTTAGTCGAAACAATATTTCTTGCTCGATTATTATTTACAAATCATTTTATTATTCGAATAAAATTTTGTATAATTTTTTAATCGAATAATCGCATATGATTAAAATTTTTTTTTTGTGGTTATTCGAATAATATTTACTAATAAAACAATGATTCTGGTAGTCTTCCTTAATTCATTTCTTCGAATAAATTATTATTCGTTAATTATCCGAATAAAAAAATTAAATGTAAAATGTTTGATTAAAATTAAACGTTCAAAAATATTTTATGCTCATTTATTGTTTATGATTTTGTTATTCGTATATAATTTTAACTTCCATTTTTATTCGAATAATCGTATAAGATAAACAAATTTTTTATATAATTATTAGATTTTTTAAGAATTTTTAATAAAACCAACCATGATATGATGCTGGTCGACCTTTCTAATTCAGTTATTGGAATAACATTTTTATTCGCTAATTATTCGATCAATATAATTATAATCGTATATAAAATATTTGATTGAAATTTTACAGTAAAAAAATGCTTTATGACCGATTTTTAATTTACACATCATTTTATTATTCGAAGAAAATTCTTACTTCTTTTTTTATTCCCTGTCGTTTTATTTATTGAATTATTCGAATAAAATTTTTTATTCGCTTATGGTTCGAGTATGTAATTAAAAAAAAGTAAAGTAATACAATCACTCTTATACATAGAATTTCTTAGGCCAAAAAATATTTTGTATTTAAGTTTTATTTATATGTCAGTTAATTATTCGAATAAATTGTTTACTTCTTTTTGATTCTAATAATAATATAGGATTAGAAGAATTTATGCTTAGTTTCGAATATTTTTTTAATTGCAACAATAAGGCTTTTACGCGTTTTTAATTTATTCGTTGGAATAAAATATTTTATTCGTTAATTATTCGAATAGTTGAAAAAAGTAGTATATATACAACAATGGTATAGAATTTTTTAGGCCCAAAAATATTTCTTGTTTAATTTTTATTTATATATCACTTAATAATTCGAATAAAATTTTACTTTTTTTATTCGAATAATCATATACGATTGAAAAAATTACGTTCGATCGAATCATTAATTTAGTTGTTGGAATAAAATGTCTTATTCGTTAATTATTTCAATAATTAACGACCTATTTCCAAAATACGGACTGGGGTAGAAAATTTGTATGAAAAGCACTCATATTTTTGAGTGATTTTCATACAACTTTTCTATTTGAGTTACCTGCCTGACTTGTAGAAACTGCACATAAGAAAGGGAAATATATACGATGATACGTATAGAAATTTTTAGCCCAAAAACTATTTAGTGCTTATTTATATTCTTATAACATTAAAATTTTTAGTACATTGCTTATTCGAACAATCGTATGCGATTAAAATTGTATAAATACAATTATGCAAATAATAATATAAATGAACTAAGCTGGTATTCATTTTTAATCGTTCTTTACGTATTTATGCGAATAATCGAATAAAATTTAGCTTGTATTCGAATATCATTATATAATTTAATTGCAATTGTATTGTATTTGTAATTATGTTTATAACATTTATTAAATAAATAACTGAATGGAATGTATTTGATTAATTCTACTCATACATTTTCGAACAATTATGAATATGAATAATTGCACAGGCCAGCAAGTAATAAAACGGAGGCTAGATCAGTGTTTAAAAAACTGTAATGATTTTCATTTCATTTGCTTTTGCTTCTGCTTCTGCTTTTGCTTTTGAAAAATACAACAGTTTCAGTCAAAGCAAAATCACAAAACGATTTATGACCAATTGTGCAATACTTTCAGCCATGTTACAATTATACAAGGTACTTGCACGACTACAACAAAATTGCAACACCAAGAAACACACGTATTTTGTTGGTAAAAACATACCTATAATTGTCAGAAGCAGATGTCTTTTGTTTTTAAAAATAACAATCACAGAGTAACTAAAGTACAATTGCAGAGGCGGCATTCATGCATGATTATAGTCATTCAGTGTTGCCAATATGTGTGTAATACACAGTGTGTAATTCTTACTCTCATCTGTAGACCTGTAATGAGATTCATGTATAATATGTGTGTAATTCTACTTTGGGTTCTATTTTTATTTAATTTTGTTTTAATTTTAATCTACACAAAGCATGTGTAGTGTAATTTTCTTCAATGTGCAAATTCATTGGCAACACTGTAATCATCTTATTCACACACATACACTAACATTTTTGCAGATTGTAAACAAAGTTTGACAACTTTCTGCATTGTATACATTAACAGGCTATGCTTGTGCAAGTACCTTGAATTTGATGATGTGCTTTTGGAAGTCGCAAACAGTCACAGTCACAAGAAGCAAAAACTCTTGCTTGCAGAAGTTTTAAGCAATCACAGTAAAGTGGTTTTTGTTGTTGCCTCTTGTCTGATGTGCAAAAACAACAACTAAAACATGACAAACACCACAAAATAGTTGACTGAACCTGCAAAAAGCTTCTAAAATTAAGAGCTTTTGCTTCTTCGACTGTGACTGTTTGATACTTACAAAAGCATACAGACTGTTTATGCTTTTACTACCGAAACTAACCAAAAGCAACAGCAAATCAAATGCCAACTTTTGAAATCGTCAACTGTTGAAAGTATGTACTGCGCAATTGTTCACAAATTGTTTGCTGCTTCTGTTTCGACTGCGACTGTTGTTGGTTTTCACAAACACAAGCAAAAGCATTGGTTGATTTTAAACAGTTGGAAAAAGCCAAAGCAGCGAAAAGTAAAAATTTTACGGCTCTTGCTACTTCGACTTAAGTTTTATAAATAGCCAGTGAAGACGACAATTAAATGAAATGTTTACATTGATTGCGAATAATAATTTGAGTCTTTAGTTTTCCTTTTGTGTATAAAGCCATGTTTGAACTTTTCGTTTTCAATATTTAAGTATTTTTATTGTTTTATTTTATTCTTAATGAGTTTAAATCACTTTGCAATTTTAAAGCTAGTAAAAAGCAATTTATTTATTTTCAGTTAATTTATTATAACTAAAATCGTTATTTGCATTTAAATGTCATTTATTCGAAAATAAAGCATAAGTTCATAAACAAGTGTTCGATTGTGTGTGTGAGTGTGCGAATGTAAGTGAATGTAAAAAATTAATGACATTTTTTAACACTTAAGTCATATATGTATTTATCAAAACAATTTAAAGACCTGTAGAAAATGTCAACTGCATTGAGGCAAATGCGACGATTGCAGTTGTAGTAAAACTGTAGTAATGTTTACATAACAAACAGAAATGCACACACACACACACACACACATAAAAATATACGCATTTAATTTAAAGCTGAATTAAGAGTAGCCTCACAAACATATATTGATGACAGACTACTACTGATGAATGTGTGCGTGCTCGCAAACCCATTTGCGTATACAAACAATACATAATTTACTAGCATCGATTAACTCCTAGAAGAGCAGGCAGAGGCGAAGGCAGCGACTGCAAGTGTGCAAACAAAAAAAAAAAAAAACAAAAAAAAAATGCAAAAGAAAACAACATAAGTAACAAGGAGGTGTTAATTTCATTTGCATAGACAACAAATTAATGGGAAAACAAAAGCAACAGCTAAACATTTTGCGCAACAATAATAGCAACAGCAAATAAATTAAAAGCAAACAGCAACAGCATTAACAATAACAACGAGAGTGTTATTATTAAGTAAAAATAAAGCAAATGACAACAAGATTTTATGCAACAAATAAATTGCCATTGTACAACTAACGAAATGTGACATTTGTATGCAAAATGACGCACTCATACGCTCACACATACACACAAACACACTCACGTTTTCAAGTACACTCGCTTGCGCAGCAGTGTTGCCGGTTACAGTGGAACATTTTTGGGCCAGTCTCTTGAAAGAACAAAAAATCTTTAATCTCACGTCTTAATATTGCAAACATATTTTTGTAAAAAGTGTTTCGATGACAAGAATAAAGCATGAAATTAAAGAGTTAACAATAATCGTTCTCCTAAATAGTTCAAGTGTAATGGTAGAATTAGTCGATTCGTATAGTGTTACTTTTGAAGTTGTGGTATGGTTTAAAACTGGATGTTAAGCTTAAATTAGACGTGACATAGCCATAATGCCATAGCTATAACCAAACCAAAATTCAATTGGTTTCTATGGTGAGAGTTATGGCGTTATGGCGAGTCACCTATAATCAAACGTGTCAGCTGTTATTGTATTTCTCCTTTCCTTTATACATACATGTGTGTATATGTATGTGAGAGAGAAGTTAACGTTTGCTGCGTAAAAATCTATTTTCTGTTACGATACATATTAAATAAACAGCAACATGTTTTATTTGTCAGCTGATTCGTAAACTCACTATACGAATCGAGTAATTCTATCATAAGAGTTTGCTATGCTTTATGCTTTTTGTTTCAAACAAATGTTTCACCAAATTTATTTGGAGTTGTCATATATTGGAGGTCCAAGTTATTTATTTTTTTTGTTAATGTGGCAAAAAATTACAGTTTTATTCGTTTATTCGGTTAAAATGTTAACAAACAATTTATTCGATTAATCGAATAACTATGTATAATAATAAATTGATTTTTATTCGATTAAATTATGTGCACATAGAAAACAATATTAGTAAGATTTGGAAATTTTTTACAATTTACATATATGTAAGTATATTTATGTTCTTTCACTCCTGGAGGGAGCATAGGGCCATATTTCATAGGCAAAGCGATTATAAGATAGCTTTGGATTTTTTTGCAATCAAATAAATTTAAAGTTTTAACAGATTATTCGCATGAATAATCGATTTACTGATATGCACATAAGAAACGAATAGAAGTTAGATTTGAAAATTTTTACAATATAATAAACTTAAAGCTCTATTCGATTATTCGAATGAATGATAATAAATTGAATTTTACTCTATTAAAGGCCGTGATACACTATCATACAAAGTCGTGCGATCTACGAAAAAATACACCCCTGGTATGATGGAGTTTATGAAAATTTTCAAAAGACAATAACAATTCATCACACCAGGGTTGTAATTTTTCGTAGATCGCACGACTTTGTATGATAGTGTATCACGGCCTTAAATGACATAGACATAAAAAACGAATATCAGTAAGATTATGAATTTTTTTTACAATCGCATAAATTAAAATTTTTATAGACTTATTCGAATGAAAAATGCCTAAATTTTAAACAAATATTTTTCATCAACACAGCATTTTTATTCGAATAATTGAACTTATTTCAAGTACTATTTGATTATTTAAGCTATTTAAGGTAAACAATTGTTTATTTGATTAATCGGATACATAAAACATTAATTACCCTACGTTTTTCTTAACAACAATTTTTTATTCGAATTATCACATATAATAAATTTTAGTCGATTACTCAGATCAATATTTCACAAAAAAAAATTATACTCCACTAAAAAATTAGTAATTGTTTAATTTTAATTTTTGTGCGACTAATCGAATTAATTTGACATATTATGCAATTATTCGAATGAATCACCAAAAAAAAAATTTGTGTTTGTACTACTAAAAAACAAAGAATAGTCTTAATTTTTATTTTTATACAATATTATCTAAAAAAATTTTCGAACAAATATTAAGTGTTATTCGATTATTAGTAAGAATGGTAAACAAATAAGGCTTCATTCTTGGGTTTTTTGTTTGTTATATTTACAAAAAAGTAATCGAATAAATTTTAAGTTTAAGTCGATTAATCGAGTGCATAATAAGACACAAAATTAAATACATAAAATGTCATATTATATACGAGTGTATAATATTATTAATTATTATTATATTTTTATTTGTTTTTATTTTAACAAAAACTTTTTTATTTGAGTAACCGAATAAATTTAAAGTTTTTTTTTGTTAATGAAATGAATAATTAGATACAAAATTAAGTACTTTTAAAAAATCATAATCATGTTTGTTTTAAAATACATTTTTTTATTCAAGTAACCGATAAGTTTCTAGGTTTTCTTGGATTATTAAAATAAATAAAAAACGAATTTATTTTTAACAATGAAACAGCACATAAATACACAAAATGAAAGGTAGTTTGACTCCTTTAATTATTTTAACAAAATTTTTTTATTCGACTAGTCGAAGTTATTTTAGTTAAAGAAATAAATAACAAATAAAACTGATAAACGAGTAATAAAATAAAATATACCTTTAAAATAGAATAAATATTAATAAAAAAATTGAAATAGTATAATAGAAATACATCCAAATAAGAAACAGAGTAAAAAATTTGTTATTTTTATTAACAGAGAGTAATCAAGGAGTCGAAATTTTTGTATCACCCTGTGAAACACATATAAAAGTATATGTAAACTTAAAATAATCTTTTAAAAAAATATTAAGACTCTTTTAAATTTTTATAATCTTTTTTTAAAGTAAAATTTCCTTTACAGAGCAAATTATGCTTAAGCAAAAAATTAATAAAATTATTTACTGAACAAAAAAATAAATCCTTTTCTCTTATTATTTTTTTCCAGCTATTTGTTAAGTAAACTCTTTGCATTATTTTGGCTTTTCGAGAAACTAATCCCGCGACTCTGGCACTACTGTTTGTTGCTCAACCAAATATTCTGTACAAATTCATGCATTTAATTTCGTTGTCTCTCTTTGTATGAGTATTTCATACATTTACATTTAATTATTGTGAGAGCGAGGGCAAAAATTATAATAACAACGACAACAAGAACAACAACAACAACAAAAACAGCAGCCACAACAACAACGTGAGATTCATCTTCGAGTGCATCAGTCACAACACACAACAAACCTGCAGAAGATTGTATTCCAAAAGTATAAAAATATAAGTCAGTAAACTAAAAAGCAGACCTTCAAAGGAGTGAAATCTTAAGACAGCAGGAAAATAAAATTATTATTATATTTCCATATTTCCTCAAACACACAACAATAAAATTAATGTTTTGGAATTTCAGTTCGAGCATTTTCGATAGCTTTCAACACTATTTCTTAAACTATAATATAAAAATATTAATCATTTTCAGAAATGGTGGGTAATGTTGAATAGATACTGAAAAGTTTTGAGTAAATTAAATTAAACAATTAAAATAAAAACGCATTGCATAAACTTATACCACACTGGCCCAGCAAAAAGAAAATCGGAACTAGTTTTTAAGGGTTTAACATTCTCATTGCATACCAATTCACTACAGGTACTGAATTTAATATTCTAAAAAAAATGATCTAGACAACCTTTTAAGCGGATAACATTCAGTTATTTGGATGACTTCCGTCCTATGACAACTATGTATAAAATTCATTGATGATTCACCAGAAATGGAACTACTTGGAGCTGAGTTCATCAATGCAGTAACTTATGCTTTGTATTGTTATATTTTTGTGGGGGGCGGGGGCGACACAAGAAATATAAATATTCATGCAAGATGAATTTCACACATTTAGGTGAAATTTTTGTGCAACAAGAGTCTTTTTCCCCTTTTCTAAGAAGTGGTTAGAAACTCAAAAATAGTTCTATACCGCCTTCAACTATTCCTTAATTGCAGTTCCATACAATTTCACTATAAATCTATAAATATACAAAAGCTCAGAATTAAACATACAATTGAGTCTCTTAGAAACTATGAGATTACCAACTCAAATCTGCATCTGAGTGCATGATCTTATCTAACTAATAATATCAAATTGTTATTTTACTAATTCAGCAAAATATTTTTTTTACTAAAAATACATTAAGAAAATAAAAACATGTTGATTATTGAGATCTTGTTTCAACCATGATATTAGTTGAACTTTTCATTTGCTTAAATGTTCTAAGAAAGTTTAGGGGTAAAGGCTCCCTGATGATCTGCATTAGCAACAGCGAAATGCGCAATAACCAATTTCAATTCATTTTTAAGAAACAATTAAGGCCTTATTGAGAATAAATTAAAAATAATTTTGTTTAACAACACGTTTACCAAACAAATTTCCATACAAAAGTTTTGTTTTGTAAGCTTTTTGTAAACCAACATAATTTTTTCTGAATACAAGTTAAAAACTAATTTTGGGAAAAAGTGCAATTAAAATATTAAAATTTAATGTGAAAGGAAATTCCCAAAAATGCACAAATCACAAAATATTTCATTGATGGATAAATTCATTTAAGCGAAAATAGTTATTACACTCTTTGAAAGCTCTGGCTGCTGCACGTAGAACATTACCATGTGTGACACCGTGCATGATGTATTACGGTTATCTTGTATTAATATAGAACAACGAGTGCTGCTGAGTCGAAAATAAGGATGAGGATCACGATGAACAAAATGGCGATGATGATGGTGATGATGATGATGACGATGATGCTGATTGTTGAGGAGATACTAATGTGTATGACATAAAAAGCAAATCTGTTTGTACATATGTTTGCATGGTTGATATGCAAACAAAAATAACAACAAATCAAATGTGAACAGCAACAGTATTTTGAAATACAACTGCAGCAACTAATTCAGACACACACACACACACAAACACACTCATTGCCAAGCAAAGCTATCAGAGTAGAAAAAAATTGGTAAAAACAGACTGGAAGTCAACACAAAGATGTTCATAATTTATGAACATGAAGTGCAGTATAAAGTCAAGATTTAACAAATACTTGTGCATTTACTTTATTCACTTCACTCACTTATGAAAAGTAAACTTGAGTTGTGGATTCAAAATATTATTTGATTATGTGACCAAACTAATGAATAAGTGCTTAAGAGTGTGTGTGGGAAAAAAATATACATATTAAAACATTTATATATTTGAGTTTTTACTTTTTACTCAAATTATTTTTGCAATTAGAAAGGGAAAGATTAAGTCCACATTACGGTTATGAGAGAAAGCAAATTATACAAGTGCGGTCTTGCAAAAGTTAGATGAAATACAAAGTTTTATATTACATTTTGGTTTTCTGAATTATTATTAAAAAAAATAAATAATTAAATATGGCTAAACTTCGTAACAATGGAAAGGCGAATTTAAAGGACATGTGATAGTTTTTAAGAAACGAATAGACTAAAGAAAACGAAGAGTATTAACGTTGATTGTATTTTACTGCTTGCAGGTAGGAAGCAGCAACCAAACAACCAGGCTAAGGAACATTTTAATAATTTTCACTAAATTTTTATCAACAGCGTTTTACATGTACGTGTGTATATTAGGATTGCATTGGGATGTATGTAGGCTACTCAATTTAAGATTTTCATAGCAGCTCAAGCATATTATAATGATAGTTAATCTAAAGCTGATATGCTGAGAATTGGAGCTGCATCGGTCAACTCTAAGCGGTTCCCTTTAAAGGTCAAAGTTCAAATATTGCAAAATTTGTCTATTTAGCACACAATCCGTTAGAAAATCCACTAATTTTATACCGATTCTTTTGAAAATGGGCAAGCGACTACTTTTGAACGCTTTATGCTAGGAACACAACTGGGACGAACGACGAATTCGTCGATAAGAGTTCGCTGCGTAAATTCGTCGTGTGAAGCACAACAACGACGAATTTATTCAGCGAATTCCTCTCTTATATTTAATAAAGTTGGTTATTGTGTGTGCAAAGACAGAGAGAGAGAGAGAGAGAGAGAGAAAATTGTTTTTCGTCGCTTGTCGGCGTACAAAATAGAAATAAATCTATTGCTACTTTCGCCGCGTATGACGAATTTCGCCCTACGCCATGATTGTGTGCATTTTCATATACACCAATGTGTTTTATTTTTGACGACGAATATTCGCGACCAAAAGTTCGTCGTTCGTCGCAGTTGTGTTCCTAGCATTAAGTTGAATTTTTATACTTGTATTTATTTATTGTATATTCAATTTTGTTTTTTTAAATTGTATTACAATTTTTTTGATAGAAAGCATTAACCCTTTGCTGTCATGTGGATCATATATGCAAAATTATATTTTTAAATAAAATATATATTTTTCTTTAATTTTCAAAATACGAAAATAGTAACTCCTAAACGCCTTGGTTCAAAAAGTTTACAGCTTAAAATTTAGCAAAATATTTTTGATTGTGTTATTTTGGTTCCAAAGTGTAGAAAGGTTAGTTAATGTTTTCGGCGATAAAACAGTTTTGACATTTTTTTCTAAGGATTTTGTAAAAATTTCTGGAAAAAATTACTTTCAAATATCTGTAATAAGTTAGTGTAATTTTGGCCCATATTACTCACAAGGGTTAATTTTCTAAAAATTGCTACAAAGTTTTTTTTGTACAGATTTTCCAAGTTTTTGGAAAAAATAACTTTGAAACATTTGTGAAAAAAATAAGTGCCATTTTGATACACTCGACTCTCACAAGGGTTAATTTTATATAAAAAAAATAAAATTCAATTTAGAAAATAACATCTTTTGAAAATCGACAAGGTTTTCAGAAGAATCGGTTTAAAAGTTATCAATTCTCTAATCAACTGCTGGTAAATCGGAGAATTTTGCAAAATTTAAACTTTGACCTCCCAGGGGAACTTTAAGTCGAGTTGTCCGATTTAGCTTAGTTGTCATCTCATCAGTTTTATACAAAGTGTTACAATACTCTGCCTGGGCTTTTATGAAAACAAAAAGTTGAATTTTCAATGCCAGTATAATGCACATATCGTTACCTTAATGTAGAAAGGTCCTAACTCATTATTTTTTTCAAATCGAGATTTTTGTATTTTTCGATACATTAGATATTCTTCTAACGAAATACGTATACAAAACAAACTCGATTTAAAAAAAATAATGAGTTAGGGCCTTTCTATAGTGAAGTAGCAATATGCACATATGTATTCATAAATTTTTAACCTTGTTTTTTGACGAACACCTATGATTTACTACTGTAAAGAATCTATATTCGCCAAAGGCTTAAGTCGAAATAGAATTAAAATAAAACAAATTAAAGCTTGAGTATATAAAGCATTAAAAACACAAAGAACGACGCTGAAGAAGGTGTAGTGACCTTCGAAAACAGCCGGTTGTTCCGTTCTACTCGTGTTTGTCTGAATATATTTACAATCAACTTTGGTCTTCTTTGTTCATTAATAATTATCACATGTAATTTGGCTTACAAGGCGACATGAACTTTAGCTTATTTAAATAATAAATAAAAAAATTATGTGAAAGTAGAATTAAAATTTTTAAATAGAAATAGAATACGAGAATTTTGTACAAATTAATAAAGCTTTTCTAAAAACGAAATCAATCAAATTAGGCAGTGCAAACTTGAAAAATAATTTAGTTTCCATTAAATAAATTCTTATTACATGTGTTCGCAGCCAAAATTCACTGTAAATGGAAAATTTGCCAAACTGCTTGGCACTGACTTCCAATAGCTTTATGAGCAAGAAACATAATTATTTTTTATTTGAATGAAACTCAACTATCTTTAAGTTTTCGTTGCAATTGTTATATAAGAGGCGCACTATTTTCATCTTTTAAGTGTCTAATTTTAGAAAATTTTTATTTTTAGCACAACTTACTGAAAAAGCTGAGAACAAAGTACGGCAAACATTGGTGATAGTTCTTATACCAAATTTGCTTCATAGCGAAAGTCTAACATACATATGCATGTGTACAGTTTCGTAAGAATCAGTTGAATAAAATTGCCATAAAAAATCTTATATTAAATTTTAAAGTGAGTGGCCCACGCCCACTTTTCTCAAATTGGAATATTGCCACTACAAGAATTTATAGCGAGTGCAAGGTTTTATTGTAAGTAAACTTTTTTGTGACAAAAGTTTAAAATAACAAAAGACTAAAAATTGAAGACAACGTTCAGTATAAGTGCGTGATATCTAGCCCCGCCTATTTTTGTAAATGTAATATTGTGTCACCTTAAGATTCCAAAATTTATGCCCAGTTTTGAAGAAACCTCTTGCATAGAAGAATGTGAAATTTTGCCCCTTAATGTGGTTGATGTATTTCGACTTGAAATACTAAGGAACAAATATTGCGATGACTTTTAATATTTTATGAAAATGTCGTAGTCGAAGTCAAGAAACGCCAACCAGGCTAAGGGGGATTATATAAAATTTTTACAATATTATGCAAGATTATGTGATCTTAAGAGTTTAATATGTATTTTAGCTTACGTAGGTATCGGCCGAAAAGAAGTCCGCCCACTTTTCTTAACGCAAAATCTTGTCACGGTAAGGGTTCCTTACTTAAGAATCAGTTGTGCATACGTAAGTGCAATTCTTTGTTGTAGTTTAAGGGGACAAGTCACTCCACTCTTTTCTAACTACAAAATTGTATTCTTTTAAATATCTAAAGCGCTTGCTTACTTTCAGATGAAGCGATTGGTGAGAAGTACGAAAAGTATATTATTAAACTTTAAGAGGTGTGGCCCGACCTCTTTATTTACAATAATATTATGTCATCTCAGGGTATTAAGAATTATGTCAAGTTTCATATAGTTTGGGGAGAACTACGAATAGTATAATTCGAATCGATTTGGGAAAAGTACGAACAGGACATAATGAAATTTTAAAAGGCGTGGCCAGTCCACTTTACGTATAATAAGATTGTGTCATCTCAGGGTACTAAGAATTGTGTCAGGGGAGAACTACGAAAAGTATATTACTCAATTTTAACAAGCAAGGCCCGCTTATTTTTCTTACAGATAAGATTGTGTTCTTTTATGAATCTAAGGCGAGCGTACCAACTTTCATTCGAATTTATTTGGAAAAAGTACGACCTGCCCACTTTTGTTGCAAAAAGAATATGACATCTCAGGGCTTTAAGATGTGTATCACATTTCGTACAAATCGTTTTGGTGAAAGTATCTTATATCATGTATAATATCTATAATATTAATATATAATGGGCGTAGCTAAGCCCATTTTTCATAAAATGATATTCTGCCACATTAAGATCTTAGGATGTGTAACAAACAAGTTTAAGAAAAATTAGATCGATACGAGTTTCTAAAATATGATATTAAATATTAATGGGCGGGGTTACGCCTACTTTTCTTAAAGTAAGTGAACATCATCTTAATGTCATAGAATGTGTGTCAAGTTTCGCATAAATCGGTTGGTTTTGCTTCCTGGTAAAATATCAAAATTAATTTTAGTGGGCGTGGCTTGCCCACTTTTCTTAACGTAAGATTATGTCATCTTAAGTCCTTAGGGTGTGTGTCAAACTTCATAAAAATCGATTGGAACAGGTTCCTAATATAACGTGGTGAACTTTAATGGGCCCGACCATTATATATTATATGATATTTTACTAGAAATGTGTATTCAACCGATTTGTACGAAACTGGACACACGTTGTATAATATTAAGATGATGTTAACTTACTTTAAGAAAGGTGGGCGTAACCACACCCATACAAATTTAAGTTTCGTAGAAATCGGTTGGATACACGTTCCTAGTAAAATATAATATTTAATTTTAATGGGCATGGTCCGCCCACTTTTCTTAAAGTACGATTAGGTCATCTTAAGGAATTGAGGGCTATGTCAAATTTCGTAAAAATCGATTGCATACAAGTTCCTAATATGTACAATGTACTGAATTTGAATGGGCGTGGCCACGCCCACTTTTATAAAGGTGAGAATTTCAGAATTTCATAAGAAGCAGTTGACCGAAAGTATCTAAAACAATACAGCATACATATATAATCAGAGTGGGTGTAACCCCACACACTTTTGTGAAAATCTAACGACACGGCAACTATCAACTCGTAAATAAAAGAAAAAGTTTGTCAAATGCATAAAACAAATAGTGAATAATGAAACAAATGAATTGAGAAATTTGATGGTTTACAAAAATACAACCGACTTGTGAAAACCTTTTGCTTTTTTGAAGTCGCTTAACAACTTTATTTTTTATTTATTGTTCATTTTTAACTTTTAGAATAATTTTTATATTTAATATATTCAATTAGCCGATGGCCTTGGCAGCCAGTGCTATCAATGTATATATTATTGTTATATTTTATATAATTTTAATATCAAGTAAATAAATAAATAAATAAATATATTCAAACCTTATTTTCATTATTTTTTTATTCAAAAAATATGATTTTTATTTTATTTTTTAATTATCGAGCATGTGTTAAAAAATTTTTCTAGCTTTTCGCTAATTATGTATAAAATTTTTATTCTGGCAAGCACTTACAAGTATTTTAGTTGCTAAAACATTTAAAGTTCCATACCTGCAAAGAAAAAAAAACAAGAAATTTTTTTTTTTAATATAAATTGTTTTACAATTAAAGCAAATTTGTAAGTAAATGATTTAAAAGATAAACAAAAATAAACTTCAACTTATACATAAATAAAAAGTAATTAAGAAAACAAAATAATTGGAGAAAAAAAAAACTAATTGCTTTTAAATGCTCATAATCAATTTTTCTCGTATAATTGTTGCTTTCATTCAGTTTAAAGATGAAAATTAATAATACGCTTCGTTAAGTGTTTGTAATGAATGTTGGTTGCTTCCTTCTTGCAGTGTGTTTTGGTCATTTGGAAAAACAAAATCTAATAAAAATAAAAGCAGCATATAAGAAATATTATTAAATAACTAGGAAGCAGGGAGGCAGGGGGTGCTGGTAAACTGGATCTGAAAGAAAATTAGTTATAAAAGTAAAACATACAACATATGCTGCGTATGCTTCGTATGCGAACTCCAAAGATAGTTTTTTTTCTTTCTTTAGAGAAGTCGTACAAAAAAAAAAGGAATTAACAAAATGTAATTTGTTAAGGACAGCAAAAGTTTCGAAGAGAAAACTGAAATGAAAGATTAAAAGTGCAGCAGCAAAGTTTTCATGTTTACTTGAAACATAATTTTCAAATAAATGATAATAAAGTAGAAAAATTTTATCAAGAACATATGAAAAGTTTTCTCTTTTAGCTTCTTTAGGGAAAAATTAAATTCATACATTTTAGTGCTCCGCATTAGTAATTTGCTTAATTGTCCTTGTTATGTAAAGTTAATTTCATTAGAATTTGACTTTTGACATTTTTGGCACTTAATCGATCAATTACGACCATTTCGTCAATATTATCAACACATTTCAAATCAGTCATCAATCATTTGGCTTGGCGACACTTTCGCTATGGCAAACAATTTAATGCGGGCATTATGTCATTTGAAATCATTGCAGTTTTTATTTTTGCCCATTTGAACATCATCTCACTATGGGACGTTTGGTGTTTCTTGACTTGTTGCGATTTCCAAAACAATATTATTTCTCTCAATTAAATATATAGCAGGCAATAACAACAATGAAACAAGTAAAATATGGCTGAGGCGCTTTTTTCTGTGTGTTAAAGTTTTTGTTATGCCTGTTTGATTATGTTACTTTAGCAAGTTGCTTTGCTTCTTTCCTGCTTGTAGAAATTGCATGTTACTCTTATTGACTTGAAATGGCTTGACTAATAGAGTTGGACGGGGCGAATGGACTGACAAATTTATTTGATATATTTTCCCTTTTTTCTTAACAATAAATTTACTTTTTTTGTGTTAATTTATTTGTGTATAAAGCATTTCTATGTTTTCTTCAAATTATCGAAACATGGGTATGATTCAGTGTGGTAGTGGAATTATTTTATTAAAAAAAAAAAGAAATTGCAAGTTGCTTAAAGGCCACTCAGACTGTTAAACTTTGTATTAATACATGTCAAAAATTCAAGTAATACGTGCAAGTGCGATATTGTGATTGCAAAATGTCACGACGAATGGTAAATAATACGACAAAAATTTGACATCCCATCCATACTTGATAATTTTCTGAAAATTTTCTAAACGATAATACTTGTCATGTGATCAGAGTTGCATTGTCTTGTTTTAGACTCCGCAGTTTTTCTTGAAGCAGTACTCTTCAATTCTCTTTTAAAATTGCTCGTTTGTTTACACTCAGACGGTTTCTTGTTCAATTTTGCAAAGAGAATTGAAGTAACTTTTCTTTCTTCTTTCCCCTCTCTCCCATAAACTCAGACTTGCTTCAAGAAAAACTGCCAAGTCTAAAACATGACATTATTACAAAATCGAGCGATAAACAAACTAACAAGTCGTATGTTTCCACGCCGATGTCGTGCCGCCGTCGTTTATGATATCTGTCTTCGTCTTAAAGCGGCTATAAATATTGAATATGCTTATCGTATTAAATAATTTTTCGTGTAAGACATGTCTGAAAATGAAAGAAATTATCGTATTTACTTTTTCTTTATCATGTTTAAGTCAAATACTTTAACCGCCGTCTATTTTTAAAGGCCGGCACGAACACAGCGTTCATGCAACTGCTCTGCCGCCGGAAGTAACCGATTAGTGTGGGCATGTTAATCCTCAACAGCTGTTTGCTTTATACTTGTGTTTTTAATGTAATTTGATGTGATGTGATGGTGTGCACATAAAATGTCAATTGATTTAGATTTAGTTAGATTTGTTTTGTCTTTAGAATTTTTTTTTTCTTAAATCAGGATATTATGTCTTACTCTAATGAGTGATTTAAAATGAGTGTGCATTTAAATTTTGAAAACAACATAGATAAAGTGTTAGATATGAATTAAGAAAATTATGTTATAAAGGGTTCGCCAGATAAATTTTTTTTTTTGAAAATGCTATAAAAAAAAACTACTGAATATTTTCTCAAATTTCTTTTTTTATTTGAAAGTACAATCCTTCCGGTTAATAATGAAATATAATTTCATTCAAATGGCTGCCTCGGCTGGCCATGCAGTAGCCTACACGATCGGTCCAATTTTTAAGCACATTATCGATTGTGTGCAGCTGTATTTCACCAATGGCTTCACGAATATTGTCCTTTAAAGCGTCAATTGTCTCTGGCTTGTCGGCGTAATACTTATCTTTGACGGCACCCCACAAATAATAGTCCAACGGTGTCAAATCGCAGCTCCGAGGTGACCACACGACATCAGCTCTGCGGCTGATAATGCGATCTTCAAAAACAGAGTGTAGCTTCGGCTGTGTGGCACGTAGCGCCGTCCTGTTTAAACCAAATGTTGCCAATATCCTCCTCTTCAATTTTTGTGAACAAAAATTCGTTCAACATGGCCCGATAACGATCGCCATTGATTGTAACGGCCACTCCTTGCTCATTTTCGAAAAAAATGGCCCAATTATGCCTCTGGACTAAAATCCGCACCAATCAGTGACTCCTTTTTGGGTTTGTCGGCTTCTCAATGTATGCGTGCGGGTTTTCTGTGCCCCAAATGCGACATTTTTGCTTGTTTACATACCCGCCAAGATCAAAATGAGCTTCATCTGAAAAGATGATTTTTTTTTGGCAAAATCGGCATCTTCTGTAAGTCGATCGCAGGCCCACTTGTTCAAGCGTATACACAACCATATTCGTTCAGTGGAAGGATAAAACTAATTATCTGTCAAATCAGACATGAACTAAGTGTTACCATTCACGAAATAAGCACTAGTTGAAAAAAAAACGTTAGATGGCGGACCCTTTAAATACTTATGTAAATGCATTATTTGCTAATTTATTTGGCATCGATTTGGGACCGCACTGTGGGTATTTATGTACATATATCTGTGGCAAAACGGAAAAAGTGCTTAAGTCGAGATAAGGTGATTTTGAGTTAATGGTTGCTTCGTAATCTGCATATTCGAAAGTACATCTGGTCAAAATCTGAATTAATTTGTGTGACTTGGGGCTTATCTTTTTTAGACTTCTTATCTCATTTGGCATAATAGCTTAAGTTAGGTTATAATTTGGTATATTTTACCTTAAATATATAACTTATAGTGTTTAGAACGCTGTTGGCTTAAAAACATAAATGCTAACAGAGGATTTCCCAATTTAACTGTAAAAGAAATAAATATTTGAAAATCGACTTGAAAGCTTAAAACTACTCTCCTGCAAAACAGTAAAATATGACTTGACGAGCATAGGGCCTCGCTTTTATTTGCGGTTTCGTTAATCTTCGCTTAATTTAAGATGAGTAGCTGATTGGGCTTCTGCATACGAGATCGTGGGCCTGGGGATGCCAGTATGTCTTTAGGAAGACAATTGAAAGTGGAGATTTATCCGCCATCATTTGTGAGGGTTATAGCGCCCATGGCCGGTCCTCAAAGCGTCATCAGGCAACAACAGGGTACGTCGCTGTGGGTAGCGTATGCATTAATGTATTATATAACTGAATATAAATTGTTTTTAACTTTTTAATGCCATATATTGAAAATAATTAAATCTTTTTTCGTAAAAAGTTAAATTTTTATATTTTTAGTACCCAACTAAACAACTTAATTTTCTCTGACGTTTTAAAGCATCGGAGCACCGAATCTGGTAATACTGCTTTTCTTATGTCAAATTTGTATCAAGTAAGAGCCTGATACTCGTACATTTGCCGACAGGAATAAGAGTCAGATAATGCCCCTAGTAGACGACATGTATTTTATTTCACACTGTAAAACATGTACATGTCGTGTAGTACCTTTAAAATATTGCTTCTGTAAAACATAGACGAAAAGCCGTCCGACAAAGTTTCAATAAGAGCGTGCTCTATTTTCGTCTGACAAACCTTCTGACATCAGCTGTTCTTATTATGAAAAATATGTCGTGTGAAATCTATGCCGTGAGGAAACAAGCAGCGGCGGTTCACTATTAACGGCAGCATTAGCCGGCTGAAGTTGGTATATTAAAACGCCGATATAAGAATGTTTTTTTTTAAACTATTTAATAGCAATTATGTACATACAATATAAAAAGCATTGCATTATTATAAGCTAACTTTGGTATCTTCGAATTTGAAGAAAAAAATCTAAAAATTGTTGAAAGTTGTTTACGACGCAAAGAAAAAGTTTTGTGGCGGCAACACCATTTTGAAACGGATGCCGACATTGGTTTATATAAAAGCTGTGCAAAATATTTACACAGAGAGAGAATAAAAAACCGAGGCTATGTCAAAATCAATTAAGCTGTAGGTTTGTGACCGCATATTATAAACCTTCTGTAAAACAACAATTTTGGCAGACTGCATGAATTACATCTGAGTTGAAAAGTTGGCAGGTCAGGCTAAGAAACATGTCGTTTACGACCTGCTTAAAAAAAATTTTATTTACTTATTTAATTTATAAGTATTTTAAAAAGTAAATTTGATAAAAATTGTTGCTCACGAATATGCGGAGTGACTAGACCATATGCCCATAATGCTACAAACAGTATTTTTAAAAATGTTTTGGTGACTGATTATGAAAGAACTATGTACATACGCCTTTATATAGGAAGTAGCAGCGTGGTTGTCAACAAAATTCCACAAAAGAATAGCAAGAACATACAGTTATCCATTGCAAACAAGGCAACCAGTGCGAGTGATACGAAAAACCCCCGAAGGCCAATCAACACTCACAAGCCTGATCGCGCTTAAGAAATAATGTTTTTTTAAGCAAACACAATTCACGAAGCGATTAGCTTGTCAGCAGAAAACACCCAGGGTCTATGACAGTAATCGAACTCAAGACCTCTGGACCAGCATCGCTACTACTCAGATCGCTTACGCGAGAGCTGTTTAACTACTCAATTATATTTTATATTAAATTATATTATATCGTATTAAAATGGGCGAAGTCGCTTCCAAGATTGTGTTATTTGAAAAGCTTAAAGTGTGTGCAAAGCTTCCTAAGGGCGTGATGCCGCACTTTTTTTCAAAAAATATATATTGTTTTACTGAGAAAAAGCCAAGATTTACATGACAATTCATAAAAATCGTTTAGGTAGAAGCACATGAAATATAATATTAAATTTTAATGGGCGTGGCCCCGCCCATTTTTCCAAATGCAAGATTATTCTGTTCTAAGAGGCCAAAGTATGTGAGCAATTTCGTTGAAATCTTAAAGGTAAAAGTTCTTAAAAATTAATATCTATTTTTGGTGGGCGTAACTTCGCCCACTTAAACAAATGTTGAATTAAGTAATTCAGAAAGCCAAAGTCAAGTTTCGTAGAAACCAATTGGGTGGGAAACATAAAATTATAAAAAATTTTTGAGTGGGCATGGCTCCGCCCATTTTTGAAAATGTTATCAAACAAAAAATTTAATAAAGCCGAGATGCCACTAGACCAAAACTGGCCTTATTTCTCAATTAATTCCGGAATAAGTCTATATGGCTTTATTACCAATGCAGTGTGGTATGTCCTTATATTTCAATTAGTTGAAAAATAAGGCCAATCAAGTTAGTGGGATCTAGGCTTAACACACTTAAAAAAATCTAGCGAATTGAAAATTCTACAGTTTATTAAAAAAAAATGTGTACGCTGTTTTTCTCTTTTATTTCTCTCTCTCGCTCTCTTTCAAACATCTAAAATAAGGTCAAACTATATGTAAAAAAGTTCCGAAAAACAAATGCCTTAAATCAATATTTATTACCATTATTCTCACAATCGATCCCACTGTGCTTTAGATGCCAAAAACTGATGCGTTGTACAAGAGATACCAGCAGTTAAAAATTAGAGTATTGAACAATTTTAGTAAAAAATTATTTCCAATTCACGATTACCACATTTTTGGACACTAAAATCTATTCCAATGGACTCTGCTTGATATTTTTGAAAACGATATCATAATGCTAAATGTAAAGAGCCTGAAGACTTTGACTACCAGTAAACATTTTTAAGCACTATTATTACAATTGAAAAATAGTTAAAAATAGAATTTATGGGACTTATAAAAAGCTTTTCGTTCTTAGATACAATTTTACTTTTGCCTAAAGAAAAGGCAAGTTTATTTTACATCGTGAGTTAGTCAAATACAATTTTTATTAAATACGTTTGATAAAATCTTACTTTTAACTAACTTTAAGTTGCAATACTGGCTCTAAGAAACTTAATAATTTATTTATATTCTACAGGTATAACTTTTTTATAGATGTAAATTATTCAATGCAAAAATCGAATTGCTCACACACACACACACACGCACACACTAAATAAAATTTCCTTTTTGAAAAATTTACAGACTCAATAAAACTTTAAGCATTTTCATTTTGTTTTTCTCTTACAAATGATTAATTTAACATACATCGTCTGTAAAGAAGTCTTTAGAAATTAAAATGTCTAAAGAAATCCTTGTGGGCCTGTACGTGTGCGTGTGTACGTCTGTCTGAGTTGCAAATATTTCATAAATCTTTTAAACACAAACAAACACTGTGGCACTTTAAGTTTCTTTCAGCAAGAGCAACAAGAAATAAATATTTGTTTTTTGTTTTCCAAATGCTTGCAAATTGTTCGTTCATTCATATTCTTTCTTTTTACTTATTTTTGATTTCTCATCTTTTATTGTTTTGTGCATGAAAAATAATGCCTTAAACTTAATCTTGCAACACAATTTTCCTTCTCATCTTTGTCCCTTTATGTGATGTTCTATTATTGCTGTTGTTGCTGTTAAATTATTGTTTACTTGTGTTACAGCCAACGCATCAAAATGATACTTTTGTTGCTGCATTTGTATTATTATAATAATACGGCTGTTGTTGCAACATATTTTCTTTCTACTTGTTCTTGCACGAAGAATTTTAAGCGAAAGTGTAAGATTGTTAGGCATTTTCATTATTGCTACAGTTGTTGTTGTACACTTTCAAGGCATTTTAATGTGTGTGCACTATGTACTCGTATATCAACTGTCTTCAGCGCACTGTGGATCCCAAATGCAATAATAATTTTTCAAGACAATAATTTTAGTTGCTAAAGTTTTATAATGTATTTCACAGATCTTAATTTTGATATTTACGTACTGATTCCAGTTAGTTTTAAAATTTTGTTTAGTTTCTTATCTCAAATTTTCTAAAAGAAATTTTGCAATCGAATTTTTGGTTTAGTAAGACCACTGTAAAGCATCAAATTGTGCAACACTAATTCTTAACATGGCAAAAGCAACTTGCCCCATTATAAATTTTACTAAAGAATAAAATAGAAAGCAAGCATTTCTTTAACATGATGAAGACAATGAAGAGTAAAAAAGGGCAGCAACTTTAAGCTTTTCCATAGACTTCACAAAAATTATAAACTTCTTAAAGTTTCATTTAAAACATTATAATTTTTCAGCAGCTTAAATTTGAATAAATTCTAGAGCTTTTTCCAGTGTTCGAATTGAGTTTAGAAGTTTCGAATATATGTATATATGTGTATATATAGATCAAATCAAAGCTTCATGAAAGCTAATAGGAATCTTTGAAAAGTTATAATATGTATATTAACTATTGTGAGTTCGAAACTTATAACTTTGTTTCGAAGTTTTGTTATATTTACCCCATTATTGTAAAAAATTTTATTAATATAAATACATATGTATCTATGTATGTAAACATTTTTGTGTTAAAAAAATATTTATGCTTTTCGAATTTCGAAATTTCGATCATGAAAATTTGCATATAAAAAATTTTCAAATATTTTATACTGTTAACATTTTTATAAAAACGTTCGAAAATTCGAAATGTATTACAAAAGCTCATTTTTGTAACGGATTTTATATCATGGGTTACAGTATTTATGAAAAAGTGGAAAAGTAAAGATTTTTAATAATGTTCGAAAATTCGAATTTAATTTCGAAAAGTCGAAAACTGTTTAAATTTCATTTAATACAATCTATAATCAACATAAAATAACATTTACTGTTAGTTGTTAGAAATTTTCAATTTCGAAATGTTTGCAAGGATTTATTTAAAATTATTTTATTGTTATAAAAGAAAAACGGATTTAAGCAAAATATTAAAAAGAAATTCTTGAGACATACACAAGTAGACCAGTTTAATCAAAACTAATTAAAGATTTTATTTTTTTTTTATTTATATGGAATTTCGAATTTTCGAACATGCGTAAATTTAGGAGTTTTATATAAAAAAATATTGTAATTCAAATGAATCGTGAATTTTCAGAAGTGCAAAAAATTAAATATTCTATTATTATTTATTTATTTTCAGTTTGAATTTTCGAAAATAATTTCGAAATGCAATGAAAAAAAATTTTTTTTTTATATGACTTTATATAATTAGAGAAAACCCTCAAAAACAGGAGTTTTAGATATCTTCGAAAATTCGAACTCAGTTTCGAACTTTAGAAAACTAGTAAAAATTAAACTATTTTAATGGTTAAATAGGAATGTTACGCGAAAAATTTGTATTGTGTTGTAAGCTGTGTGTTACATATATCGAGCCTTATTTTCGATTTAATCGTAAGCGAGAAAAATTTTATTTTTCAGAAGGTTGTTTTTAAATATTCAAATTTTTTTTTACGTAAATTGTCACTAACGATAAAATGTTACAGCCAGCATCTTGAAAGTTTTCAAAAATTTTGGTAATTCTAAACTATGGGTAGACCCATAAAATTTTAATTTCAATAAAAAAGTCTATTATCGATAACATGTCGCTTACGATAAAATGCAAAATACAGCTCGATATGTGTATTAAGTATTATTTGATATTAAAATCGTTAAGAAAGAATTTGTTACAATGAACTCAAAGTTTAAAATTTTATTTCTTGAAATTAAAAAAAAATGGCCTGCATTATTTTTGTTCTACACTGTACTTATTTTCTTGTCATAATTCGCAACAATATGTGTATGTATCCATCCTCGTTTTGCCTGACATTACAGTTCCAAGTTGTAAAAAGTCAAAAGACTTTACTCATGCAGTTCCCTGAAGTTTGTATACGATTTAGTTTAGTTCTTAATACATCTGAGTTGTGCACAAAAACTCCTTCTTTGTATTTTCACTTTAGATTTCATTTCGAATACAATATTATGCTTAGGATTGAAAATGGTTTATAATGTACAACTTATTAGACATGTGCTGTCATACAAACCTAAAATGAAAACCTGACAAACCAAAACTTTAACAGCAGCAACAAAATGAAGATGAAAAAATAAAAATAAGGAAAATATACAAGAAAATTAAGAAGGATAGAATTTATTGCAGTCGCTTATACACATGTGAAGGATTTTAATGTAAAAGTATTTAAGTTTTGGTGATTCTCTAGAGAAGCAGACTTATAATTGATAAGACAAGCGTGAGGCTGTGAAGCACAATTAAATTTGTTTTTATTTAGTTTTTTTTTTGCCTTTTCTTCAAATTAGCTAATTTCATCTGCAACACGAGCTGCAAAATTTGCAATAAGAAAGGTGTTAAGAATATAAGAAATTTTTTCTAAATTGGTTTTTCAAAAATGTTATTTTCTTGTTTGTCAATTGCTTTAAAAAGTTACTTTTGAAAAAGTACTTTCTTAAAAGGTACTTCTTTCAAAGTCTTATTTATTTCAAAAGCACTTTTTTAAAGAATACTTTTTTTTATAAGTATTTTTAAAACAATCTGATATTGAAGCTACTTTTTAGCAATACTTTTGGAAAGAGTACCTTTTTCTCAAAAAGTAATTAAAAAAAGTAACTGTTTAAAAGATACTTATTTCACATTTACTTTGCATGAAAAGGTACTTTTTTTAAAAAGGTACTTTGTTAAAAAACATATTTTTTTTATATTTTTAGAAAGTTTTCATCTTCTTAATTTTTAAGAGGTACATTTTTAAGTTTCTTTTTTAAAGGTACTTTATGAAAAGGGTACTTTTTTAAAGCTGCTTATTTTTAAAAAATACTTTTTTTAAAGGGTGCTTTTGTTAAAAATTTACTTTTATTCAAATGTACTTTTTTACAGGTACTTTTTTTTAAAAAAGTACTTTAGAAAAAAAAAATACTTTTGTGAAAAGTGTAATTTTTTTCAAAGGTATTTGTTTGAAAGGTATGTACTTTTTTAAAAAGGTACCTTTTTACAAATATAGTTTTTTTAAAAAAATTAAAAAAATTGCTTTCCTAAAAGTACTTTTTTTAATTTTTTAAAAATTAACTTTTTTTTGAAATGTACTTTTTTTACAGTTACTTTTTATAGGTACTTATTTTAAATAGGTTCTTTAGTTTGAAAAAGTCCTTTTTAAACACATACTTTTGTTAAAAATTTCCTTTTGATTAAAAACACTTTTTTCTACAAGTATGTACTTTTTAAAAAGATACTCTTTTACATATGTACTTTTGTTAAAAATTTACTTTTTTAAAAGTACTAATATATAAATGTTAATTTTTGAAAATGAGCTCTTTTAAAAAGGTCCTGTTTTTAAAAAAGGTATTTTCTTAAAAAACTACTTTTTCAAAAAGGAATTTTTTTAAACAGGTACTTTTTTTAAAAAGAGTTCTTTTTTTATAATGGTACTTTTTTTAAAAAGGTACTTTTTTTTAAAAAGGTACTTTTTTTTAGAGAGTTACTTTTTTTAAAAAGGTACTTTTTTTAAAGGTAATTTTTTTAAAAAGGTACTTTTTACATAAATGTTATTTTTTTAAAAAAGGTACTTTTTTATAAAGGTACTTTTTTATAAAGGTACTTTTTTTTAAAAAGGTACTTTTTGTAAAAGTTAATTTTTTTAAAAAGGTACTTTTTACATAAAGGTTCTTTTTTTAAAAAGGTACTTTTTTAGAAAGTACTTTTTTTTAAAACGTAATTTTTTTAAAAAAGGTACTTTTACATAAAGGTAATTTTTTTAAAAATGTACCTTTTTATAAAAGATACTTTTTTTAAAAAGGTACTTTTTTTTAAAAGCTAATTTTTTAAAAAATGTATTTTTACGTAAAGGAAATGTTTAAAAAAATGTACTTTTTTAAAAATATGTATACTTTTTTAAGGTCTTTTTTAAGATACTTTTTTAATTAAAAAAAAACACTTGTTAAAAAAAGAAGAACTTTTTTTTGGAAAATGTCTTTTTTTAACAGGGACTCGTTTTTCATAAGTACTTTGCTCTGAAAGTGACTTCTTAAAACCTTATTTTCTCAAATATGTTTTAAAATATTTGACTGATTTTTTATAGGCAATTTAAATTGGAACATATCTTAAATATTATCTTCAACAATCATAATTAAAAATGACTTGCATTTTTGAACAAAAAATAAAATTAACATGTTATTATGTATCTGCGTATGTTGTTTGGCATTTCTCTTTTTAACTTTTATGTTAAAAGTATCAGTAGCCACAAATAATATCGCAATTAAGTTGAAACTCAATAAACAATTGGCACAAATGAGTTAAGCTGCAACATACAAGAAATTACAAAAACCTGTCATTACTTTGACGTTTTGCTCTAAAAAACCAAACTGATGCAATAGTAATTATCTATGACGACTGGCTGCAGATAAGTGGCAAAACATACAGAAAAATCACTGAAAAAAGCTCACCACAAATCAAAGCAAAACCAGGCAACATCAATAATGCGAGTAGTTAAGAAAAAAAAAGTGAAATTAAAAATCATCAGCACAAAGAAAAATATTTCAAAAGTTTTCTTTTCTGCGTTTTACTATCGTTACGTAATCAATTTACAAAAGGCCCAGTTATGACTTTAAAGTCATGTTGTATGCAGCAACACAACAAAATAGCAAACAGGAAAATATACACAAAAATGCCAGAAGAAGAAAGAAGAAAAAATTATTACAAAAATTACAGTGGTGGTTAATAATGTTGTGCGGTTAATTATTTGAATTCTTTTGCTTTAAAGTTGGCTTTTTCTTGGTAACAACGTTTAACTGAGAAAAAAAAGTTGTAATAGCAAAATATGGCCTAAAAGAAAAACTACTTTTCCTTTTTGCCGCTGCTGCTCGTTTTCCTTTTTGATCTCATTATTGCTTTACATCATTTTTTACATCATATTTTCTTGTTGTCTGACAACTGCAAATATGTTTGTGTTTCTGGTTAAATATTTAATATTTGTTTCTGTAACTTAAAGCAACTGTTAATGCTGTTGCTGTTGTAGATATTTTTTTATGTGCCTCAAATGAAATTAACACAATTTATACTTTTATGAAGAAGTTTAAAAAAAAAGTGAAAAGAGGAAATGTTTTGCCAACATCTGCAAAAGTAAAACGACTACAAAATGTTTCTTGGTTAGAAAAGGAAAAGAAAAGTACGTAAAAAGAACAAAAAATTAGAAACAAAAGTGAACTTGATAATCTCGGTTAAACTTGAAAACTTGCAAAGTTTAAATATTTTGCTAAATGAGATCAAAAGAAACATGTGTCAGAATAGCTTATTTTATTTTATTTTACTAAAGATTTATTACAGCCCAGGATTATGATTATGATTTATGTGAAAAAAAAAAACGCTTGTAGAAATTGTGCTTAAAAATAGTGCCTCCAAGTTCTTTGAGTTAATACAAATGTAAAATGCAAAGTTTTCGATAATTTTTTTTTAAACCAGGGAAAGTTAAATTGTTTTTTAAAATGTGCTAAAAAGAAGCTCTAACGTAAATTTAAAATTTAAAAATTATAGCTAAATTTTTTTATTTTAAATTTAAAGGATATATGGGAAGCTGCAAAGTCCTTGCATAAATTGCAAAAAAATATTTACTAGAAAGCTTAGCTACATAATTTTAGAAATATTTAGAAGATATTTGGGTCAAAGTTGTAGTTGTTAATAATATTTTAAGATTAAGGATCTAAGGAACGAAAGGATAATCTTCCTCCTAAGGAAACGAAATTAAACAGATAACTGAGCAACACAATTTTGAATGTTATTACAAATTTTTACTGCATTCTGATAGTTATTTTGGTCACATGTAAATTTTTAAAATAAAGGATATATGGGAGACAGGCATATCCTTGCTACGGTTGCAATAAAATTTTGTAAATTAATCTGCTATAAGATTTCACAAGTATTTCTTAGCTTGCACTGTGTTGTGGGCATAATAATATTTAAAATTAAATTTTTAATATCAAGGATATATGAGAGCTAAGCTTGTCCTTACAGCAAATGTAACGAAAATTGGTAAGTTGCTTAAGTACATTGTTTTACATGTTGTTACTTATTTAGACTAATCATTTTACTCATATTTATTAAAATTAAATTTTTAACATTTCGAAGTTGCAGGGCATGTCCTTGCTAGGGTTGCAATAATTTTTTTTAAATAACTGTGCTATAAGATTTCACAAGTATTTCTTAGCTTGCACTGTGTTGTGGGCATAATAATATTTAAAATTGAAGTTTTAATATCAAGGATATATGAGAGCTAAGCTTGTCCTTACAGCAAATGTAACGAAAATCGATAAGTTGCTTAACTTTATTGTCTTACATGTTGTTACATATTTAGACTAATCATTTTAGTCATATTTATTAAAATAAAATTTTTAACATTTTGAAGGTGGAGGGCGGTATAAATGTCCTTGCACTTATTCAATTGGAATTAACTACAAATTCAGCTAAATAGCTTTTAAATTATTTCCTAGTATAATTTCTGTAAAATTTTAGTTTTGAAAATTAAGGATATATGGAAGGTAGGCGGAAGGTTGGCATGTACTTAAGCCATGTGAAATGAAATTTGTTTATCATACTGAAATACATAAAAATAGTTACAAGCTTTCGCTATCTTTCGATGGTGGTTATAGGTGTTACATAATTTTTAATATTAAATATATATAGAAAGTAAGCATGTCCTTGCACCGATGACAACGAAGTTTATCAGAGAACCCGACTGCATCATTCTACACACAGCATACATTTTTTCTGTATTCGGTATTGAAATTATTATTTTGGCTTTATTCTACTTTTTGAAATTAAGAATATATGAAAGGAAGACAGAGATATGCTTGCCCCAATAGCGTAGAAATGCCAAATCTTTAAATCTAAATAACACTATTCTGAAAATATTTAAAAATTATGGCTGCAATTTAAGTTTATAAATAAAGAATATATGGTAGTTAGTTATATCCTGGTATCAGGATATGTGAGAGCCAGGCAAGTCCTTGCGCTTATGAAAGAGAAATTAATTAAGTAGTTTAATTATAGAAATTTTGAAATAGTTAAATATTTTCGTTACATTCTGGCAAAGGTTATGGATAGATTTAAATTTTTAATATTAAAAATGTATGCGAAGTAATGATGTCCTTGCTCAGATTGTGGTAATTTTTTCCAAAGAGCTTAGTAATTGAATAATTAACCAAATTGTATAGAAGTTGTGGCTGCATTTCCAATATAGTTCTACTTAAATTTTAATTTTAAAATTAAGTGTATATAAGAGGTATAAATGTCCTTGTATTGTTTAAATTAAAGTTTATCAGGTAGTTTTGCTGTTTAATTTTAAAAAAGGGCTGAGTGCAACATTTTGATATTATTTTAGAAATAAATACAAAGTTTTTATGCAATAAATAGTGGATGAAAATCGATTTATTAGGCTAAGGATATACGACTGGTACATATATCCTTGCACTTCTTACCATAAAACTTAACGAGAAGCTTAACTGTGTTATCATAAAAATAAATACAAGTTTGTGAGGATAATTGCGGCTGATATATATATTTTTTAAAATTAAGTATATACGACAGAGAAGCATATACTTGTAAAGATTGCAATATAATTACGCAAAAACCTTAACTGTGTGAATTTTTGACTTTTGTTGTTCAAAATTTTTCCCAGTGTACAACGAGTCAAAAACGAATGCAAAAGGAACTATGTGATTGCAAAAAAGTGTAAATTTTTGCTTTGTAAAATTGCATATTTCAATGTCACGTGCAACATTGAAAAACGATATTTGCTATCAGTGCGTCGAAAGTACATGCAGGAAACAAGTGTACAAATCGCATATCTTGAGATAAGTTGATTTACCTGCACACTCCTATTGTCTTTTTCTCATATATTGTACTAGAATTTTATAATTAAGTGATTTTATACAAAATTTTTTTATTATTCGTGTGGTCGCTGAACACAGATCACAAAAACTATAATGTACTGAGTACTTATGGTTTCTTTTTAAAGTAATTTTAAGAATTGTGTGTGAAATTAATGCTACTCATTCTCAAAAGTAACAATTGGGTTATTTTTTTTTGCAAAAATCGTTCCTTTTTGTTTTGCATGTGCTTAACAGTTTTCTCTCAATTAAAGGTATCACATTCTTAATAATTACTCAAGGCATCAATTACTTGTTCAACATTTTCTGTAAATAATACACCTCAGATAATTAAACTAAAACTCCTACATGAGCAAACAAATCATTGTTAATCTATTAGACGATCACAATGCCTCGTGCTTAAGAGTTTTTTCAATGTAAACTTTATGCTCCAATAAAAAGAAAATCTCACACACACAAACACACAAAAAATATGCATGTGAATTAATGATGAAATAAATTTGAAAGAAATTTAAATGCCAGCAGCTTCCCTAATTTGCCAGCAGCCATTTACAAACAATAATAGAAATTTAAATTTGTTGCAATCAAATTTCATAGAAAATTTTCTAAGACTTGTATAATGCAACCAGCAACAATAACAACAACAACAGCAATGAAACCAAAACTACTTATACCAAGAAATAAGAAGCAAAATAAGCAAACCGGAGCAACAAAAAAAAAACTAAATAAGAAGCAGAAGCAGCCAAAACCAACAAACTTCTATTTAGTCTCGTACATCAACAAAAACTTAACTAAACATCGTTTTAAACAACTTCTTGGTGGTACGACATGAGCACATGCAAAAGTTTCTGTGAATTTTTAGAAGAAAATTCCACCACACACACACACACGCATTTACAAATCATGTACACACATGCAAAATCCATACGAGTATGTACATACAATAAATAGGATCCAATACATTGAAATGGCACAACAAATATCTTGATGTTTGGAGATGCTGATGCCTTTAACGATGAGCAACAACATTTAAAATTCTTAGGGAAAATGGGAGAGACACTTTTAGTTGTAAGAGCAATCGATGCTGGGAAAAGATGTGTAATATTTTTAGGGGTCTTGGTTTTTATTTGCTAAGCTTTTCTCGGAGTCATAATTCAGAATGTGATTGAAAATTTTGCTAAACCCTGTAAGTAATTAATTAGGAATATACGGCAGACTCCGAGTACAATAAAAAATTTTAGAAATTTTTACAACATGATTTCAGATGTATTTCTAAGTTTGCATAGTGTAGCAGGCATAATAGGTAGTAAAATAGAGTTCTTATTATCAAGGATATATGATAATAAGAACTTAAATTCAAGTTGGTCACAGTTAAGATACGACACACAGTAATTCAGATTCGTTTTTCATCGAGCAAGACTCTGTAACTTTTGAACTAATCAAGAGTTTTTTGTCACTCTTTTTTTTAGTAGATAGACAATATCTTAAGATTCTATTCAAATTTAGTTTCATTGGAATTAGTACAGCGGTTGTTGGGAAATTTAATGTTAAAGTTGAACTTTAGTTTTTTTTAATTTTGCAAAGAAATAGGCGCTTTATTATTATTATTATTTTCTGTTAACAAAAGGCCTTATAATGAAAATAAAAACATCTTTATAAAAACAGCAAAGTAGGTTTTTGAGCATGTTATACATATCGTCACCTAAAATCCAAAAGGCCTTAACAACAACAAAAAAATTCAAAATAGACTTTTTGAGTGATTACGATGTGATTAACCAAAATACATCTTTCAGTAAAATTTTACACACTTGTGTTCAAATATATCGATTTTATTCATTAAATTCAAAAGACTGTAACAAATAAATAGTCTTAAATTTATACAGTTTTTTTGCTTCCTTCCACAGGGTGCCCCTGTGGCTGAGTGCTAGCGATCCCAATCTCTCAGTCCAGAGGTCGTGGGTTCGATTCCCGCCATAGACCCTGGCTGTTTTCTGCAGACAAGCTAATCGCTTTGCTGGTTGTGTTTGTTTATAAAAAAAGGTGACGTTATATAGATTCTATACTCTTATGAATGTATATATATATATATATATGTATATAAGTATGTAAGACTCGCACAGACATAAATAACTGAATCGTTTCTTCTTCCCTAACCATTTTCAAAAAAAAAAAAATTAAAAAAAATATTGTAGGACCAAACTTCAAGCCAACCCTTTCAAATAAAAAAAACAGAATTTTGAAAATCGGCTGAAAAATTACTGAGCTAAGCATGGGGGAGAAAATTTCCCCTCTGCGATTTCTGCAAAAAAATATATGAGACCAAACTGCGGACAAACCCTTTCAAACACAAAAAGAATTTTGTGAAGAGCCTTACAAATGACAGAGATATGCATGGGGGAACCAATTTCCTCCTCCAATTTTGGAAAATAAAACTGAGGGACCAAACTGGAAGTAAACCCTTTCAAATAAATTTTTTTTTTAAAGTTATGCTTTTGAATTGGGTGAGGGGTGGAGGGGGGGGGGTTAGAGCCAAACCTTTTCGAACAAAAAACAAAATAGTTTTGAAAATTGGTTTACAAATAAAAAAGTTATGTGAGTGTATGGAGGAGGGGGGGGGGGGGAAGAGGGGATAGTAAATTCTCGCATCGATTTTCGAAAAAAAATATAAGGACCCTTTCGAATAAAAAAATAATTTTGCAAATCGTTTTACAAATGACAGATTTTGGAAAAAAAATTAAGGGGCCAAACTGCAGGCAACCCCTTTAAAACAAAAAAAAAATATTTTAAAAGTACGTTCACAAAAGACAGAGCTATAAATACGGGGAGCGAATTTCTCCCTCCGATTTGGAAAAAAATTATGGGAGCAAACTGCAAGCGAAACTTTTCAGCAAAAATTTATTTTGCAAAGCGGTTTACTAATGACAGATTTATGCTTGAACAAACATAAAAAAGTAAAAAAAAAAATACTAGCAACTAGTATGAGTATTTTCATTAAAATAAAAAAAGTGTTCTACAGACCCGCTTAAGGCGGGTGTAGAAGTATATATACCCTTAAAAAAGACACTTTCGTCTTTCTCTTGATGGTTCCTTTTTTTGTGATCCTTTTTGATCTTCATTAGTTATACACTACTAAACTTAAAATTTTACGAAAATATGGGAGTTTAAAAATTATTACGTGGCACCTTAACTAGAAATTATACAGGGATTGCACATATAATCTATTAAAAACAACAATTTAGCCAATATAGCAAAATAAACCGCTGCCCGTTGACGATAATAGTTTTCGAGGAATCATCATGACATATTTCAGATCAAATATGACAAATTTTTTATTTTTTTTATTTTAATTAACATAAATTCTTTGCTTTTAGCAGCATGCCACGCCCACTACTGCTAATATTTTGACCTAATTTTTGGGCTACCTGTGTTTTGATATGTTTCCTTTCTGATGGCGTAAAAATTCAATGAATCTAATTTAAGAAAAAATTTTGGTTTTTGGCCAATAAAAATCGATTCTGAGCCATGGTGCAGCGGAGAGAATAAGAATTTTATATTCTTATGAAGGTTACTTAAGCCCAAGAATTAAGTGAACGCTTTGGTTTATTCCAATACTACATGTTGTTTTCGTAAATCTTTTTCTCTGGGTTTTTTTTTAAAACGAAAAAAGATAAGCGTTGACAGATTTTGGATGCAGTCGTACTTTTTTTTGTAGTTTATATTTTTCTATATAAAATTTGTTAAAAAGAAAATTTTGCCCTAAAATTTTTTATTGAAATCTAAAGTCATTTTATTTTCCCTCAACTATTTTAATGAAAAGTTTTCATCGCAAAACTTTAAATAATGGCGCTCATACACATTTCTTCAAGTAAGTATGTAAATACATTTGTATGCTGAGGATGGTGTAGTTGTGTGTGTGTGTGTGTGTGTGTGTGCACGCGCCTAAATGCAGTATAAATGTTGAAAACAATTTAGGAATATCTTAGCAAAGTTTTTCCGCTATCTTTTTTTCGTTTTGCTGCATTTCTTAGAAATAAAACCAAACAAGTTCTGATATGTGATTAACAAAATCGTATAGACAAACTATGAGTTGAGTATGAGCATTTTTGAATAAATTCAATTTAAGACGTACTTGAACACCCACACACACACGTTTACACAGAATGTAAACATAAATAAATGAACAGAAGTGTGTAGTTAAAATGATTAAATTAAAAAGTCTTCTGCTAAATGCTAAAAAAAAGAATTAAAGTTAAGAAATAAAAGGATTTAGTTTTAATTCAATTAGGATTTTTGATGTCGGTTGATGGAACAAGGATCCTGCTTTATGGAAATTGAAAAACTTTATGGGCTTATGTAATATAGAATGGTATTATTTATTTGATGTATTATATTGACATGAAGAAACTTTAAATGATTTGTCACAGAAGATATTTTAATTTTTGCTAGCACTAGATATTGCTTGGAGAAAATAAAGTGTTTTTACTCTATAATCTAAAACGAAATAAGATGCTTACGAATTGACATGTCATAAATAAACAAATTCGAAACAATTTTCCAGAAATTTTGGATTTGTAATATAACATAAATGAACTAAAGAAAGCCTTCTTCCAACAAAGGCTTTTGTTGCATTCCCACTTGCTTGATTGCTTGTGTTTAATAAACTAAACTAAAACTATAACCAAAACAAAAGCAAAGAACAAACAAAAACATTAATTTGTTGTTTCCACGTTCTGGTTTAAAAAAGCATAAAATTTTGTATAGAGTTAAAGGGAACAGAAGTTGAATAGCAAAAGTTAAAACCAAACCGAACTGTTGCAAACCAAGCCAACCAGCCCAGTCAACTCAGTCAGTTAAACATCCATACAGCCAGTCAGCCAACCAAACCGTCAGTCAAGCAGCAAGTCTTCCGACTAACCCAACCAACCAGCCATCGTTTCAATCTTCAGGGCTATAGAAACTTTCCACCCATCATGTAGTGTTTGCGTCATTTACTTCCGCCACAGAATGCTGTGCCGTAACAAATGCGACATCAAGTATTAAATGTAAAACTATACAATTGCAGTAACTCTTTCCACTTTGGGTCCTGCCGCACCTCTAACATCACCCACTTTGCACACAGTTTCTTAATAAAAAATATTACAAACAAATAAAATATTAAAAACAAAAACAAAATTAAAAATGTTGGGATAATCTTAGCCAAGCACAAAAACTGAGAACTACACCAGTTCCAGGGTTAAATGCAAAAAATGTAAACTGTTAAAAAGGATAATATATTAATTGGCGGCTCAATCAGGCATCAACAGTTCTGCTATACCAGAAACAAACACGAATTTTGTGGGTAGAAGCCAACAGAATAGTGTCAAAATGTGCATGCGTTTTCCTAAGGGACACACACACACACACACTTTATACAAAATTTGTAATTTTTTTTTGGCTTGCAAACCTAAACAGCTGGGATTGTCTTGGTACCTGTTTGTGCTGCATTGACACAAGACCTTCGGTAGTAAATAACCCATTCTTTATTTATTCTCCGGTATTCACAAACGATTATTAAAGTTAAAACATTCTTTAAACCGGTTTTCTCATACATATACCATCAAACAAATAAAACAATGTAAAATCAACATGCTAAACTGTTGATTATAAATCTTATTAAATTTATTAGAAATTATATGGTGTTTATGTGTGTTAGTTTTTATTTGCTTTGTTCACAGCTGCAATGCACTATTGTGCCCAGTTGTGGGACTTTTAGCTGCTGTCTAGTAGACTGTGTACTAGTCTGAGGGCTGCAGAGAAGTCCTTTGAATTGTATATTTTTAAATATATCTTTAGTTTCAAATAGACGATGGCGTTGGCTGAAGTAGTCAGCATGTTGACACTGGTTACTAAACTACACCGGCTTCAGCGGATGCTAATCCTAATGTAACATAAGAGCACACTCCTTCGTCAGCATCGGCGAAGTAAAATAATAAATAAAATGAGTATTAAACACAGCTTTAAAATTTAATACACCTCATTGACACCAGGGGCGCTGCAACACTGCATTATTAAAAACGTGAAAAAGCAGAATTATAAAAGAATAAATTTTTCCTCTATCTTTTCCTTCACCATCTGTCTTCTCTATCACTATCCCTTCCCCATCACCCTCTGTCACTATCTTCTCTTTGGAATTGGACCCAAGTGAGCTGGACTGTAAATTTCACCCTTCCTTCCCAGCAGCCTGCTAACATAACCTTAATTTGAAATAAATTTTATGTAAAATGTTCAATTAAATCATGTTGAATTAAAATCTAATTCACGATGGTAATTATTTATAAAACATCTAAACAATATTTTAGGTTGTTATGACTACTGCGGTAAGCCCGATGACTATCACTCGATGATTTCAAACTCAAATATTGGCCGGGAAAGCCAAGTATACGAGTACACACACAACACATGCAGATTTCCCTGATGCCCATCCCAATATACACAATCACGCTAAAAGTTAAATAATTATTAAAAGAAAAGTGACTGCATTAAATTAAATTCATGTTCTTTCAACTTGAAATAACTTTGATTCAACACGATTCTTTCTCTTGATTCACGGGCTTGTTAAATCAACAGGAAATATAGTTATTTCAAAAGGGAAAATAGTTATTTCTTTGAAAATTATTGTAAATCATGTTGAATTAACATGAAACACATAGGAAGCAAAATCATGGCCGACAAATGTTATATTAACTTTTTTTTTCGTAGATTGTAATATTATGTGTAGATAATTTCAATGGTAAGCCAACATTAACGCAGTGTTATTTTCCACCTAAAGTAGACGTCAACAAAGGTACGAATATTTTTGATGTTTTATTCTTCTTTATTTATGAAACTTATGTAACTAGAACCCACTAAATTTGCCACTCGGCTTCTGTTGCTGACTGTATACAGGGATGGGCTGCTTTCTAGCTTAAAATTGATTTCGGCCGTGTTTATTTCAATAGGTTTTATTAATTATTGATTGACTAGATCCAATACAGCGTGTATCTAACTACTTTGTAGCAAGAATCAATAAAGTTATTGAGCAGCAGTTCAAGCGCCCTAATAGTCACTACCGCTCATACGAAGTCGTGTCTTGCTCCCCGATTGAATTTAAAAATTGAAGTATTATGCAGTTTCACTCCCTAACTGAAGAAGAATTCCAAGGTGCAGGCATCAACATAAATGTTAACAAGCAAATGTAAGGAAAAATCATTAAGATTGTACGCTACCTTAACTGGGTTGGTATGTAGCCCTTAGGCATGGTGTGTGTAACATAATAAAGATACATGACCTATGGACTTTTTGTGACGTTACTTTACAACTTTAACAATCGTTTATAAATACCAGACTTGTTTTGTTTTTTAATTTCCATATTCTATATAATTTTATGGTAGTTGTGAATTAAGTTTACTTTTATTATTTCCTGCGAAAGAAGATGTTCTTTCGTCAACTGAATATTGAAAACAACAATGAAATATAAAAATTTGTTTTTTTTTGTAAATATGAATGACAGAGTGTTAAATTTAACAAAAATTTTATTTTTCTTGAATTTTACAAGGAAATTGAACTGACCTTCTCTCTCTCTCTCTCTCTCTATTCCCCCTATTTCCCTTTCTTAAGAAAACTTCAAAAGTTGTTTGAGAGATTGTCAAATTATTCATTCTTATTGCTGGTGAATCCGTTTGGAATTGGTTTAAATTAAAAGTATGCAGCAAAAAAGCACATTTAAGTTTTATTTTATACTTGTACATTTTCTACTGTTTTGGCAGAGTAGGAATGCAAGGAAAGCAGTTGGTTGGCATTACAAACAAATAAAAATGTTGAGCAAGTTTTCTTTCTTGGTTCCCCTTTTCAAATTTTTTTTTATTTGGTTATTTTCTAATGTTCTTTTTATTCTTACTAAACGTATTCGTATTCTTATTGTATAAAACATTTATGCAAGTTTTCCTTTTCTCTTTGTAGTTGTTGTTGCTGATTTTCTTACCTCTGGAAAATATTTGGGTAGTATTGAATATAAATTTTTAAGCAGACATGCAGTAACATTTAATGTCATGTTTGAAAAAGTTTTGAGACGCCAACATGTTACAAGTTTTGGTTTCTTTTTTTCTTTTCAACAGCAAAGCATACATGCATACGAACGTATATTTTAATATACCCGGTAGTTCATTTATAGGAAGAGGATGGCAGTCTTTATCTATAAATACTCGTAATGGGAGCACGGCTGGGCCATACAAATTAGTAAAGTGATAATTTAGATATACAGGCCTATCACACAGACAAAACTAGATCATAATTGATTTGAACGGAATGTAAGCAAAATCGATGGAAATGAAAATTCGTAGTCAACACAAATTCGATTGATTTCTGTGACAGGCCTAATCGCATTAATAGTTCAGAAATGTGGTTAAAGCAGGCATCTGTTAACTTGAGCAAAATTACGATATTTTTCTTTGTATATTTGTGGAGAAAAATTCAAAGTTAACTAGCAGAGACACCAACCACTAATCTTGTGAAAGAAATTTGGTTTTTTTTTAATCCAGTTTCTTATCCTTAAGCAGTATTACAATTACATTCAATACCTCTTAGAGCGATTTTGTTATATTTTCTTATACATCTCGTCGCAATTCCCAAATTTGGGATTCATAAAATAATTAACATCGCTCTGTTATGTGCAAAATATGCTATGAAATGCTGGATTGTGTCTCTGCTAAGTAGATTCGAATTTTTTTTATCTCCCCACACATCTTTTTTCTATAACTTTTTTTATGAATCATTATATATTAAAAATTCACGAAGTCTTAGAATTTTGGCGGTTGAAAAAAAGCACATGAAAACATAGTCAGACAGTTTTACAAAAGGCTAAGATAGGCTTGGCTTTTATTATTTTATTTTTTTACTTTTCACATAGAAACAAATGGTTTTGCTCGAAATAGAGCTATTGCAGGTACATTTTAGTCATATGAGGCATCGCCACAAATACACGAACGGACTGACTTACGAGTATATATATGAAAATCCTTGACTTCTACGCGAACAAAGCTAATACAAATTATTAGCCAAAGAACAAAGTACACCAAGCCCACAAACCTGCAAGACGATGTTAAAGCAGGGTTGTCAGATTTGTTCTGACCTATTTCGCCAAATTGATTTTCAAAATCGCCAAAAGTAGCCAAAATCAATTTTATGTAGTTTTTTTAAATAAATATTTGATAATAAATTTGATTTTATATAATACTTTTTTTAATATAAATTTTTATAAAAAAACCGCATAGAAATTTATCAGAAAATCGCCAAAAGTAGAAATAAAGTCGCCAAAAATTTTTATTTTTTTTTTTAATTTTTCGCATCCAAATTCAAAATGAATTAATTAATATAAGAAAAACCATAAAAATCAAGTTGTTTTAATTTCTTGCGGACGAGTTTTGGCACGATATATTTTATTTATTTTGCTGAATTACAAAAATTTTTAATATAAATTTTGTTAAAAAATAACAAAAAAATCGCCAACAAATTTATTTATCACCAGAAAAATCGCCTTGTCGCCAATCCAAAAATTTAGGCGCCAAACAAGTTTAAAAATCGCCATATCTGACAGACCTGTGTTGAACTTAAAATCCAAAGCATAACAACAACTATAACGCTTTCTTTTCTATATATTAAGAAATGTACAAGCACACAAACGTATAAGCCAATGCAGACGAAAGACACAAACAACAACAACAAGAACTATAATGCTTCTACATTCTCTATTGTCAGCGAACAAACACCCAAATAAAAAGAAGGAATTTTAAATTTTTCTGACAAACAAACACTGCGAACATGCTTTGGCTTGACTGCACAAGTACCCAGCGTCTCCGGCAAGAATCGAACAAAGAACTCTTCTACTACTACACCAGTGCACTGCCTACTACCCAGAGGGAGTCAAGACGTGAATGATCGAAAGCTACTGAATGTGATGTGACTTTGTGGATTATTCTGGAATGTTCAGCATAAAAAGGCAAATGCATACGCTAAGTGGGAATCACAGCAGACAGAGTCAGTCAGTCGAAGTGTGAGTGAGTCGAATTGGGTCTTGTGTAAAGAACAGCGAAGGTAACATTGTGGCGTTCCAGGAGTTAGTTGTTTAATATTGCATTTTAAAGGCTCTTAATATTTGCGTTGAGTAAATAAAGTATCTGATTTGGAGTTGGGATCTTTTTATTTAACTGATAATCTTCGCACCTACGAAAAAAACGTTTTTACAAGCTAAAAATATTACAGTAAAATTCCTAAACTATTTAAAAACACCTTATAATTACGTTTAAAAAGTTAAAGGTCTATGAGGGGCGCAAAAGTTCTTTGCAAATGTAAAAAGTTTATACTGATTTTATATTAAAATTTTCATTTTAATATGTTTTAAATTTACCTAAGCAAAACAAGGTGTTATATCAAGACTATTTATATTTCACTTTCTTATTTTAGCTCACCCTGCACAGTGGCGCACACTGCAAAAAAAAAAGTTTTTTTTTCAAAACAACAAGATTTTAATGGATGATTTTGCCAGAGGAGACAAAAAATTATATAAATGCATCAAAGTTTTTATTTCAAAAGTCGTTTGAAGTTTCCATGCCTTTTCACCCACTGTCATGTTGAAACGGCATAGAACACAAGGAAACTCTTGCATTTTAGGTAAGGGAGGAGTTTAGCACTTTAAAGTAAAATCTGACAATAAATTATTTGAAACCTCCAACTGCTCTTAGCCTGATGGTTCTTTTTTATCTGCTTCACAATAACCGGACAAACAAGTGCACTTAAACTGGTATATAATGGCTTAAATGTATTTACAAAAATACTCCACTTAAATTTTTGAATATAGCAAGATTCTAAATAAAATTTAAATACCAGAAATAAGTGAAACCTTAAAATGAGCTAAAGGGTTAATTTCCTATTTATTAACACTTGCATTTTACATTAATGGCCTCGCCTACGAGGTCGACAAGAAACCTTCGCCTACTTATATTGAAAACAAAATCAAATACAGGGTGTCTGGTGGCAAATTTATATTTTTAAATACGATTATTTCAAAAAGCAATAAACGGTGCGGTGGGAGGGTGGCGCTGTTCGAATTATCGATTGTGCGGATTTGTTAGTAACGATGTCGCAGTGGTCGAGTGACCACAATGCAATGAGCAATGATTCTTACGTAATTGCTCGTCGACAATTTTGTTTAAAGTTCGGTATTCGCCGAATACGTAATGGACCAAGTGTAAATTTAATTCTTTCATGGGTGCAGAGATTCCGCGCAACTGCTTCAGCTATGAATGTCCCACCGCCAGGGCCTATTCGATCTTCAAGGACTCCCAAAAACATTGAACTGCTTGAAAGCAGTTTACGTGAAAATCCGCGACTTTCCAAGAGCGATTATTCATGAAATTGTAAAAAAAGGATCTGAAGTTCTATCCTTCTAAAATTCAAATCGTTCAAGAACTGAAAGAAAGTGACGTTGATTTACGCAAAAATTTTTGTTAAACGATGTTGGAGCGTTTTCGCACTGTAACTCCCATTTTTTGGAGCGACGAAACTTATTTTCACGTAAACGGCCACGTCAAAAAGCAAAACTGCCGTCACTGGCCAGGCGACGAATGTCAACGGCGAAAATTATCGACGCATGCTTACGGAATTCTTTTTGCCAAACCTGCGGGCTCATACATCATGCTCTTCACACAAGTGGTTTCAACAGGATGGGACGACTGCACAAACAGCCACAGCTTCGATGAATTTGCTTCGGTAAAATTTCTCCCAAAAACTGATCAGTCGCTTTGGGGACATCCCATGGGCAGCCACCGAAGTCGCCCGATCTAAGTCTTACGGATTTTTTTTTATGGGGCTACCTCAAAGAGAGCCAATCTCTTGTAGCTTTAAAGCAAAATATTCCTCGAGCAATCAGCTCAATTGAACCAAGTTTACTGCATCGTGTGGCGCAGAATACAAGGCTTGTTTTTTTAACAGTGTGTTCAACTCGACATGTGGATGACATACTCTTTAAAAAATAAAATCCGCATTTTCATTCTATAGTTCAATGTTCTTAATAAACCTTGTATCAATTATTACATTTTTTATTTAAATTTGAAGATATAAATCTGCTACCAGACATCCTGTACAAGTTCTCGACCGAAAGTTTCTTGTCTACATCGTGAGCCAGGGTGTAAGAATCTATTCAGCAGTTCTATGTAAGCTCTTAGTCCTAGTTTACACTATGCAAGTCTTATTGCTAAGCTGATGATTGGGGGAAAAAGAAACGTTTCTGTTTCCCTCGTCTCTCTCCCCCTCAAACTAATCAGCTTAGCAATAAGACTTACATAGTGTAAACTAGGACGTAAGAGAAACATTCACTTAATCCCATGAGTATTTTCTGTCCCTTTTAGGGTTTATGTGTTATTTTCCCTTTAGAGGATATTTTTGTGGCGGCTTTTTCTGAAGAGACAAAAATGGCCCATACGGTAAAAACTGAGAGGGTTAAAATATGCTACAAAAGTTTTACGAATAATTTTTTACATAAAAGTTTTAAACACATTCTGCGCCTTAAATACAAAGGCTTCGCGACGTTTAATGCCGATTCGTGTTATAACTCTCTTCTACTATTTGAAACCAGAACTGCAGGGCAAATCTTAGCAAATCATACACACGCGGTCATACATACATACATATATGTATGTATTTATGTATGTACGTATGCATGTAAAACTCTGCTAAATTGTATATGTTTTGAAATTTTCTTAAAAAATTTATTTTTACTGCTTTTGTTTTGGGGTTTAATCTTCCAATGAGTTTCCTAAGGGGGGCGTGAGAAAGTGTGTATGTGTGTGTGCGAGTGTGTATGGAAGAATAATCTTCATATTGCTGCAGCATGATGGCATTTGTATTTATATTTTGTAAATTTGTTTTTATATTGTTGCTCTCTTTAGTTTAATTTTTTTTTTTTGAAGAAGAAAATTTTTATAGTAGAATAGAATTGAGGTTAGGAAAATAAGAAGAAAAAAATATAGAGATGTTCTTTTATATTTCTATGAAGTTAAGTTTGTTTCCCAGTTTGTTCTGCTCTGTAGTGGTTGAAATTTGAAATTTTAATTTTTCCTCTTCTTCAATCTGCATGTGTGAATGTGAAAGTGCTTTAAGTTTATTCTATTATTAAATAATATTTACATATTTGTGTACATTTTTGTCTAGGATTATATTGTTACATTAATTTGTTGCTTTTAAGAAGACGAGAAAAAAAACATTTTTGAAATATCATTGAAAAATTTTAAACAGCTGGAGGAGACAAATAAAATTATGGGTTTCTGTAATGAGTGAAGAAGTGTATTCAATGTTAAAGCTTAACAATTTGTTTAAAATAATGGAAAGAAAAAATAATAAAATTTTTTCTTTGGATATTTTAAAACATTTGTACACAAGTAAACAATTATATTTAATTTTCAATTCGTCAAAATTTAGAATTGTTTCTTTGTTTTCAATGGATTGTCTAAAAATGGATTCGTCAAAATTTAGAATTGTTTCTTTGTTTTCAATGGATTGCCTAAAAATGGATTCGTCAAAATTTAGAATTGTTTCTTTGTTTTCAATGGATTGTCAAAAAATGAAAAAAATTTAAAAATTTTTTACTTCAAAATTAAAAGAACAAACATTTATTGTTCGTCTCTTAAATACACACAAAAATGTAATTTGAAAACTTTTGTAATATCAATTAAAATATTTGTAATATTAATTAAAAAATTAATTAAATTTTCACCTACAAACAATTTGATAATTGAATCAATTAAAAACTTAATGGAATCAATTAAAAACTTAATTGAATCAATTAAATTCTTAATTGAATCAATTAAATTCTTAATTGAAAATATTAATTGGTGAATACTTTTTTCTGTGTACATGCATACGAAAATTTTTATTATACTTCTCTGTAAATATATTCAAGGTAATCATGTCTATTGTAGGATTTAGGATAAAAAATTCATATTTACTTGTCGTAGAATCTTCCACTTCATAAAAAGTATTTCTCCACAAAACATTGGCATAATTTAAAACGTGATGGTAAAATATTTGATCATAAAACTATGTTAAGAAATATTTATTCATCGCTCCTAAAGGTACGTCCGGCTCAATAACATACTGACTAACTTAAAAAGGACTATAGAGACTTATGATTATTTTTTACTTATATTATATTATTAATGCGTTACTAGATCCTTTGTGAGAATTTTTAGCCTCTATTTATGACAGGCCCACAAATTTACAGAAATTCGCTAAACTTTCTCTTAGAGCTGATACTTTGTTTTTCTAAGGCGATTGAGAAATGTATGACATAAAATATTATGTTGCAAAGAATATGGTTAAATATCCAAAGGACAAACATATGGGTTTACTCGTATGTTATGAAAATTGTATAAGTTCTCGTTGAAGCAACTTTAAGGTTACTCAAGTTTCTTTTTCTTATGTTCAAAACATATAGTCAAACCAAGTAGACATCAGACGAAAAGACTCCCTTGATTAAAAAAATTAATTGTAAAATTAAACTGGGCCATTTTAAACTATGCTAAGGCGATGCTAAAAAAAATTATAAAATTTTAAGATATAATGAATTATGCTAAAATCATCATAAGCTAATGCGAAAATTTAAAAATAGGTTAAGCGATACAAACTGCAAGAAAGCTATTACATATGCTACAAAATGAACGCAATCTATGCAAATTCTAAGAACTGCTATAAGAATGCTAATAGTTTGCTAAATTAATTAAGATTTACAAAATGCTTGAATGTGAAAGTTTATTATATCTATGGAAATGCTAAAATATATAAGTAGTTAAGAGCAACGTTGTGCACAAAGTGCTAAACTCTGCTATATATAAGTGCAAAATTAATATGGAAATTTATAGAATAGTTGAATGTAAAAGTTCAGACTACCCATGGCAGTGGTACAATATGATAAAACAATGCTAAATTATTGCTATGGTTAAGAGCAACTCAGTGCGAAAAATTAAAAAATCTATGGAAATGCTAAGTTCTGCTGTGATAATGCTACCTACCGCTTTTCTAAATCAATATAAAGATTTACAAAATGACTGAATGTGAAAATGTATAGATATGATATGATGAAATGCTAAAATATGCTAAAGTCATGCTAAATTATTGCTAAAGCTAAGAAAGTGGTTGAGAGCAATACAGGACAACAGATAAATACATTTATGGAAATGCTAAACTTTGCTATAAGAATGCTAAGTTAATATTAAAACTTACAAAGCGGTTGATTGTAAGAAATTATTATATCAATGGAGAAGCTATAATCATTCTAAATTATTGCTAAGGCTAAAACAGTGCTGAAGAGCAACAGAGGGCAAAAAATTAAACAAATATATGAAAATGCTAATCTCTGCTATAAGAATGCTAAAGGTGTGATAAAATAATATGAAGATTTACAAAACGATTGAATGTACAAACTTATCATAGCTATGGAAATGCTACAACATGCTAAAATAATGCTAAATTATTGCTAAAGCTAAAACACTGGTGCAGAGCAATATATTGAAAAATATTAAAAAAAATTATGGACATGTTAAATTTTTTACTAAGAATACTAATTAGCGATGGGATATCGAAAATGTATAAGTGCCACAGATTGTAAGTAAATTAGTTATATCTAGACAAATTTAAAGTATGCTAAGATTGTGCTACAATTATGCTAATTTGGCTATATTTGGCTAAAAATTCGGCAAAAAAGGCGGGAACTTGATGCTGTTATTCTCTGGATTAACTAAAGTTATGAGGGTACAGATATGTATAAAAAAACACAATTATCTTTCTTATTTAAGGTTATTGAACCCTAGACGATGTCTTATTTTTAAAAAAATTTTTTATAGGATATAATGATGATGATGCTTCTGTTGTTTCTGGTGTCTTTTTTTAGAGGTATAGAACTTCGAATTGAAATAAAACACAAGAAAATCGTTTTAATGTCCATCAATTTGGCTTTATTGGAAGGATAATTTTGTGCCATTAACGTTTAAATATGATTTCGGGCATGTGGCCGCCGCGGCTGGCTCGAATAAAGCCAATTCTACAGGTCCAATTTTCAAGTTGATGGACAAAGCTCCAATTGCTGTGCACGGTGGCGAATCGATTCATTCGGGTCCTCTTCAACACTTTGCTCTACAGCGGCAATTGTTTCTTCGGTGCGCACTGTTCGACGTCTCTGCGGATGCGTATTATCACATAGAGTAAACGTAGTGCGAAAACGATCCATGGTTAACCGAATTAATTGCTCTGATGGACGATTATGTCGACCATAAAATGGACGGAGCTTGCGGTAAACTTCGCGAACTGAACCATTATTTTCGAAATAAATTTGCACGATTTGCAAGCGTTGTTCTTTTGTCAACCTGTTCATAATGAAATGGCAAACCAAACTAAATATTAATCACTTGACAGCTGACAAAATGGCCGCCAGTTAAAAAAGTGATGCCAACTTAAAGTTCTATACCTCAATAAAAAACACCCAATATTATGCAAAAAAAAGGATAACATCAAACTTCGCATTGGTATTCTGTAAATACCATTCGTGTTATTCACATATTTGAGATCACAAAAAAGGAAGTAAAAATTATTATTAAAATAAAAGCATTCAAAACAATGTGTAAAAGAAAAAATAAAAAGGTTTAAAAAATCAGATTGAGCAAGAGACATAAGCTCAAATTACACTATCAAAACATGGCGGTCTTTGCCCAGATTTTTTTTTTAATATATTCATGTTCGACTTTTGCACTGCTGGCAGCATATTTGAGGGAATACTGTCCTATTCGATTTCGTTGGAAGCATTCGAATATTCATCATAACTTAAGACTACATCAACATTGCTTGAGTTACTTGAAGTCGCGTCTTAAAAATCTAAATCGTCGTTAAATTTTCATCATCGGTTAATGTCCGCTTGGAGCGATTCATTGTATGAATCGATTAAAAAGATAATATAGAGCTCACCGTCTTCGAGTAACTTTCTTAATTAAATCAAAAACAAACAACGAATTAAAAATTTATGTATATTTTACAAAAAAGTCACGTTGTTACCAAGCATCGACGATTCGACGAGTACTAAAAACAAGAACATACGGTTCAAGCAACCCTGATCAAATAAGACGAGTGAAAAAAAAACTCAACAATTAACACCACACAAGATTTGAGAGTGATCGATACATCCATTACAAATATAATGAAATATAAAAGAGCGATGCTCTTCGAATCGGTAAATGTTAGTACTCTAGGGTTAATAAAGTTTAAGAAATTTTGAGATAATTTTGCTAATTTTTTATGGTAAATAACTTTAAAATCTCCTTTTACATCTTTGTAGCTTATATGAACTTTGGTTAAGCACGTGCATTCACATATGTACATATTCGTATATTCATTAAATTGTTGTTGCAACTCTCCTATTACAACATTGCAATTTTGTACATACTTTGCGCACTCATGCACACACACACACACTCACACGTACGCTTATACCTTGCAAAACCCCAAGACTCACGTTACGGTAGTTTGCTTTTGAGGAATTTTTACCTCTTTTTCTTTTAAAATTTGTTCACTGATTTTTTTTTCTCAAAATTTATATTTTTTTATATTGCTATTCCCTGTTTCTTTTCTTGGTATTTTTGTGTTTTTTTCTTCTTCTTTAATTCAAGTGCCAGTGGTTCCAGTTGGATCTGCAAGGTGTTGTTAGGAAATTTGTTTCATTTTTATATAACAGCAGCAGCAGCAGCAGCAACAAAATCTTTTCAAATTGTTTAACAACAATACGAAGTTAAGAATATTTTGCAACAGTATGAAGAAAGTACAACTAATATTTTTTCTACTTTTGTGTTTTGAGAATTCTTAATGCATCTGAGTTGAAAAAATAAGAAGTAAAATGAAATTTTGTTGAAAGAAAAAATAAAGCTACGTTTGTTAAAAAAAATTATCAAAAATAACATTAACTTAAAGGTAACATAACCCACTGAGGAGTTAAAGAGATGTTTTAAATAAAAATTGTTTTAATATTTGGAAATGCACTTCAATTATTTGAAAGTATTAAGAAAATAGCATTTTTATATTGAAAAGCATTGGAAATACAGCCTAAGCCATGTTTTAGGGATTTTCTGAAAGAAAAGTTCAGTTTTTTTCTGCAGAATTTTTTTGATATGGGCAATTTTATTGAGTTTCGAATATAGAAAAGAATATATAAATATTAACCCAGAAATACTAATGTACGTTAGGTAGGGCTGGCAATCTAACAGTCACCGTCACCAACCAGAGCTTAATAATAAGCTACTAATACGTTGCAGTTCAATCCTGGCAATGTCAGAAAGTTCCCTACACTCAAGAGCGCCCATAGTGGCCATTCTCTTCCTAGCTAGTCAGTGTGTTCCCCCCTGAACCCTTTTGTATGCCTGCTTATGACTGACAGTGTCTAGTTTAGATGGATACTAGAATCGAGATTTGTTTTTTAGTTCTTGAAATTAAAGAAACCGTATTTTTCTTATTTGGGTGAGTCCATAACTGCCTGGTGATCATGCAAGTATTTTTTGTGGTCCACCATCTATTTGTTTCTTCTTCACCTGAATATAGACAAACTTACACATTAAAATGCCAGTGGAACTTGGCCCTGAAGTTACACTGAAAGTCTCTATGCCCCGGGATTAGGATGATTCTAAATTAAATTGTTCTGCCATCCCGTTTAGAGATGATCGGCACACGAGTGCTATTGTGGTTCTTAGAAGCAGGGATTCAAGGACCATAATAGCTGCTCAACTATCAGTGTATATGCTAATTACAGTCTTACATTTACTCTCAACTAATCCGCAACTTTCGTGATAGCAATCCTCCCTGCCTAATACGCACTGCAATGATCTGGAAGTCATTCCTTAGTACACTCTGTAACCCACGCTTTCTAGAGTTTTGTACCCATCCGTGAAAAAATGTATAAATTTTCTTATACTTGGGGTACCATTTCTCCATACTTCTCTGCATGGCATACAGATTTTGTAAAGACGTTCATTAAGTAGATCAGAAAAGGTTTTTTCGTAGCAGATGTAGGAGCATACATAAAGAGCACTGTTTGCATACAAGGATGCCAGTCTTTGAACCATGTGTAGCATAAGTATAGCTAATTTTTTTTTATAAAAATATAATAAAACAAAGATGAAATGTTTAAATTTACATGAAATTTATTTTATTCAAAAGTTTAAATATGATTGCTGGCATATGACCGTCACATCTGGCATATGGCTCGGACTTAGTCTAATCTTAGGTCCAATTTCCGATGACTTTTTCCGAGATTTGTGGCCCTATATTGACAACAGCGCGGCGAATGTTGTCCTTTAAGCGGTCAATCGTTTCGGGCTTTTCGGCAAATACTAGCGGGTTCACACACATCCATAGTCTAGTCTATTCTAGCTGCGTTAAATGGCACGATCTTAGAGGCCAATTCACGGTTCCGAAACCAATAATAAACCAATTGTGGCTCGAGCTGTGTGACATGTTGTGCAGTATAGTTAAAACCACAGCTACTGCACATGATTGTTGCTCAATTGATGAACGAAAAAGTCTGTAATCATGGCTCTATAGCTTGATTATAGGCTCTATAGACTGATTCGGGTCTTCCTCTACGCTACGCTCTCCAACAGCAATGACTTCTTATTTATGCACTGTGCAACGTCTCTGTGGATGCGTATTATAGGGTGTTTTTTTTAGGTATAGAACTTCGAATTGAAATAAAACACAAGAAAATCGTTTTAATGTCCATCAATTTGGCTTTATTGGAAGGATAATTTTATGCCATTAACGTTTAAATATGATTTCGGGCATGTGGCCGCCGCGGCTGGCTCGAATAAAGCCAATTCTACAGGTCCAATTTTCAACCACTTTTTCGAGCATATGGGGCCGTATGTTGGCAATAACGCCACGAATGTTGGCTTCCAAGTCCCCTAACGTTTCTGGTTTGTTGGCGTAGACGAGCGACTTCAGCGGATGCGTATTATCACATAGAGTAAACGTAGTGCGAAAACGATCCATGGTTAACCGAATTAATTGCTCTGATGGACGATTATGTCGACCATAAAATGGACGGAGCTTGCGGTAAACTTCGCGAACTGAACCATTATTTTTGAAATAAATTTGCACGATTTGCAAGCGTTGTTCTTTTGTCAACCTGTTCATGATGAAATGGCAAACCAAACTAAATATTAATGACAAAATGGCCGCCAGTTAAAAAAGTGATGCCAACTTAAAGTTCTATACCTCAATAAAAAACACCCTTTATCATTTAGAATAAACGTGGTGCGATAAAACGTTCCTTAGTTAATCGAATTCATTGCTGTGCTGGACGATTATGTTGACCGTAAAATGGACGTAGGGCGCGATACGTATTTCGAATAGAACCACGATTTTCAAAATAAATTTACACAATTTGGATCAGTCGATTCATGTTGAAATGCCAAGCCAAACAACACTTGACAGCTGACAAAACAGCCGCCAGTTAAAAAAGTGTTGCCAACTTAAAGTTTTATGTTTTTATATTGTTAATAATAATAACATAATGTATTTTATACTTTCACGGAAAGAAAACTAGTTCTTTTTTAAAGTAATTATTGTAATATGTTTCTTAGAGAATAGAGGAATTTTCCTCTAAAGAAAAACGTTTTTGCACCCCGCCATTGTACGAGTAGGAATAGCAGAACGTGAATTAGAGCTAGATGCCACAACAGTGGCAAAAGAAGTCCTGGCTGTGATGTGCCTCTATTTACAAATGGGGTTAGTCTAGAAGCTCCTAGAGCCAATTTTATCCTGCTGCAGATTAGTAGATTTTGAATTCACTTACATAATTCTACAGCATCAATTATCGCATCTACTCAAACGTTATTTAAAGCCTCCTCAATATCAATAAAGACGGTGTTTTCTCTGTTACACGAACTAGCTCGGGTACAGCCCAATCAGTATGCAAGCTGGTATAGGGAACGTTGCTTCCCATTGATGGTGTTGATCCTTGCTAGAGTTTTCAGAAGAAAGGTTGAAAGCCCTTTTGCAGAAGTCAATTAGGTATAAGTAGAAATATATATTACTTAATTTTAATGGCAGCCTTCCCCGCACTCTTTCCATAATGCAATATTGTGTCGCCATTTAAAATTTCGATGGGCGTGGCCAGGCCCATTTTAATAAAACTGAAATGTTTGTTTGTAGGATATTAAAACTCAGGTTTTGCATAAAAGTCTATTGAGCAGCGTTATATAAAATGTAATAATAAATTTGGAGGGGCGTGGAACCGCCCACTGTTTCATATACAAAATTGTGCCATTACAAGCCTTTAGAAAGTGTGTAAGGTTTTCTTTGAGCATTTTAGTATAAGTGCATAGAATATCATATAAAATTTTAAGGGGCGTGAGACCAGCCCATTTTTTTAAAGCCATATTGTGGTTGCACACCAGTACATAGTGTGTGAAAAAATTAATGAAAGTATCTTAAATAAAAGATTAAATTTTAGTGGGCGCGACTCCGCCTAGTTATATAAAAATTAAATCAAACGGCAGCTGTGTCCCGCTAGCTAAGAAAGGAATTTTCAAAATCGGCTTACAAAGGAGGAAGTCATTAGGCAGCACATACATTCTTATAAAAAAAATTAAATAAACCTCTTGATTTTTTGCAGTGAATTACAAATCGTTCTACATGCCAGTTTATTTTAGACTTTAGTCTTAATATTTTTTTTTGTACAAATTAAGTCTTGTACAAACAACAAATTTTCAAGCAATTCAAAAATTTTATTGATACTTTCTTTCTCTCTCGCTCCCTCTCACTCTGTGTTCAAACAAAGAAAACGAGCCAGCAAGCAAGAAGAAAAACAAAAGAAATTAAAATCCACAAAATGTGAAAATTTACTTAAGTTTCCCTCGCTTTTATTTTCCTAAACGTAATTTGATTTTATATCATCTCTCTACTAACAACATTTCTCTGTTTATCTTCTTAATTAGTGGCAAATCTCGGATTGTTGTTGGTGCCTGATGAGCACCAGACAGGGAATACGAAGCAACAATTAAGCAGACGGACACACACATCTTTCATACTTCTAAACAATTAAAGCATGATAATAAAATGAAGATGTATTAAATAAATATAGAGAGGATCAAACAATGAACGTAAGATTTTTTATTACTTAAACCACAAGAACTTAAATAATAAAATAAAAAAGAAATTTCTCCAAGATTTTAAGGTTTTCAAAATTAGCTTCAGAGTATGTAAATCATTAAACTAAGTAAATTTTGTAGGTTTATTATTCTTACATTTTATTCATGCAGAATATAAGTATAAGTATCTAGATTTAACTTAAAATAATATTGGTCTACCTAAACTGCTTACAAAGAGTCAGTCGTGTCTCTGGATTATCTCTTCATTTTCAACTTCATCAGCATTCAGTGTCAGTTGAACATCAACATCATGCTGCAAAATAACATCATTATAATCGTTGTCATTATTATGATTATCATTTGCATTGTCAGCTTAAAAAGGAGAAAATCTGTAGGACCAACTTGATGACAATTGTTTGAAATGTTTATTTTGCCAAGTATGAAATTGCAGTAGTTGCTTCAGTTTACGCTCGTGATTAATGGTTTGTTTAAGTTGTAGTGGTGAAATATATACACACACACACACACACACATATGCACACGTAAACACACTCTCTATTAAATGCTCCTTAATTTCAAGGGTACAATATTTATTTAAAATATTATGATTATCTTGCAATTAAACGTTTGTCTTTTTAGTTATGAATTCATTTAATAATTTCAGCTGGAAAGAAAAATATGAAAATGAAAAGGAAAACCAAGGGATAAGCATTTATGAGTACGTACGTGTGTGTATGTTGAATACAAACACTTGAAACGTTTCGTTACACATTTTAATGTGATAAGCTCATAAGTGTACCAAGTTGTCTTAAAAGGAAATGATAATAGTGATTTTCAATATGGCGTGACAAGAGCTCTGAATCGTACTTTTGTAAATAAATCTAATATGTCGACATTTAAGTAATGCAAGCATATCAAATTATGTTTCTTTTAGCTAAACTTTTTTCTTTCAAATTTTTACTTCAATAAATAAAGGCGTGACTGGTAAAATAGCATTCATTTGTGTTCAATTTTGACAGCAATTGTGTTAATTTTGCACAATCACAATAACTGGAGATGGGATAGCGAATACTTTCGCGCACGGTTATAAACATGCACTCACGCGCAAGGTATTTCGTCACGCAGGCTCACGCAAGTCTAAGTTTTTTTTTTTCATGAGCTTAGCAGGGTGTTAAAAAGCATTAAGCACCATCACAACACCTTAAGCTCACGAAAAACTTTGAATAAAATTTGTATACTCAAAGTTTTGTTATAAAAGTGTTCGTAAAAACGTTTTTTACGACATGAATGCAGCCACTTCTATTTCAGTCTTACAAATTTTATATTAAATCTTTATATTTTTTTAAGTCACTTAAGATACACGCCCACTCACGTCTTCTCATTCATGGTCAACATTTTTGAAGCAAACAAATCACCCAGCATAAAATATAATCACGCTCACGACAAACTGGCGGTGAAATAAGCAGTCACGGACCAAATAAGTAAACACGCATGTTCATGAGAGATCTTATTTTTCCTTCTATGAGTGGGCTTTCAGGAGTGCTCAGAAACTTTAATCACAATCATTACAGTTTAGTTACACTCACGAAATAGTCTCGAAGCTTTGGCACATATACATATATCCCTAAAAAAAATATGTCAATGCTTTTTATTGACGTACGAGTCACGTAACACTCACGCTTACTCATGCCTAATTACAATCAATCTAGTACGATTGAAGTAAATAACTGTTCAAAAACATGCCTAGTCACGCTCACGTTATAATCACTTGATAAAAATAAGCAAAATTTTTGCTATAATTTTTTTTTCATTAACCACTACTAACTCAATTAAAAAAAATTTAAACTCTTTTGCAGTCTTGTAACTCTCAGTCACTTTTAATATATTTTGCAGTCACGCATATTGTCGTTTGCACTAGCGAAGAAAACAATTGCTTACAATAATGTCAATTAAAAAAAATTTAAACTCTATTGCAGTCTTGTAGCAGTCACTCTCATTTACTTTTAATAATTTTACAGTCACGCATATTGTCGTTCGCACTACTGAAGAAAAAAATTGCCTGCAATAATGGGGGTCGAAAAGGACTCACGATAATTGTCAGAGCGATTATAAAATTTCTGCAACACTTACGACTCATGCTCACTTTTAGAAATTTTATATTTTATAAATATTTCCCAGTCACGTAGTATACACGCCTACTCACGCTTGCTCAAGTTCACGACTTTCGTAGTCACAATCCTAAGCCATAACATAATTGAATTAAAAAATTACCCAAAACTTTGTATAATCCCAATCACGTAACAATCACGTCGGCAAAATATTAAAAAAAAAATTTTTGAAAACATTTTAATTTGATCTGCCGATAATAACACAGACATACAGTCACTCTTTTTCTCTTGAGGGAGAAATTTCTAGCAGTTAGACGACGTGGCCTGTAAGGACTCACGCTCTTTATGCTCACTTACGCTCACTCAAGCCAGCTCACACTCACTCACTCTTACGCATGATTAAAATTTTTATAGTCATTCTGAGGACCTTTAACATAATTGACGTTAAATAATTACCAAAGATCATATATAATCACGCACAAGAAACCATCACGCCAGTAAACAAAGCAAAAAAAAAGTTTATAAGAATATATCAAAGAAATTTATATTATTTTGACAACATAATTTTAATAGTAAGCCGCTGCTAGTTTAATTTTTAACTTTTAATCAATTAACGTGACAGAAACTTTGAACCACTTTCCATATTTTTTACAATCACGGCTATGGTATCTCGGATTACTGAAGATGAAATTTTTCATAGCTGTGTCCTATAAATCATTATATGAACGAAGGAAATACACATACATACATACATACATAAATATGTATATGTATACATGCGAGGTAACGCAGTACTCTACTCGCTTATCTCTACGCATACAACAATGCGGAGCCTTTAAGCTTTACATTTTGTAAAATTCGTTACAAGTTTTGCTTTTCATTCAAAAAATCATTCTTTCAATCACTTGTGACTTTTTCCCTGACAACGATATTGTTTAACTTTCAATTAATTTTGCATAAAATTGTATAATTATGACTATTCTTTTTTCATATTGAGTATATTATCTATACAAATTTACTTTACCCTACACACAAAGTTTCATGCCATGCAACATTATTTACTTATGTAAATCTTCTATGCAAAATATATGCATATACACACATACATTTGCTGTATTATGCAATATTTGAATTAGCAGTTAACCCAGTGAACACATTGAACAAAATATCATAGGCATATGAATTTCGCAAAACTGTCATTGTGCATTCACCTTCCACAGAATCGTACAAATTTCGATTGAATGTAATTGTGATAATATTTTTTATTAACTTATTAGATTAGTTAATGGTGGGCTTGGTAATTGTTTGCTGGGCTTTATCGCACACATTACAATGGATATTTTCTAATATTATCTGCTGCATTACCTAAAGGGAATATATTTATTTACATATGGAATGAAAGCTGTACAGTAGATGCTGTTAAGAGTGCAAAAACATATGTATGTCATAAAATTGTACTTTTTTTTAGCCCACTGTTCAATATGCCACATACTTAAAATAAACATAATTTACATGGAAAATATTCGATTGCACACCAGATCCTGCACACAATGAGCAACAATGCATTTTAAAGCTTGTTTGTCTATATGTCTATTGTTTAGTGCAGTGTGTGCATGTGCGTGTGTGTTTGTACACTTTTGTTCTTAAGTGTACACTATGAATGCATGTTTATATTGAGTATAATTTACTTATTGTTGTTTCTATTGTTAGTTCACATAGATTAGTTATCATTGCTCATATCATACAAATACGCAAGCAAACACACACACATACACACACACACAATATAATTTACATACATTTTTGCTTTTGAAAACACAACATCATTTGATAGCAGTATGATATGAATGTAAGCCACACAAACGCACACACACACACACACACACACAAATACTTGGTTTACAGTCATGTAACAATTTGTATGAATTTTATGTGGGTGAGTGTTTGTTAGAATAGTGCAAACGTTTAAGAAAAGTTTAATCATTAAAGTTTTGCAACATCGAAGATTAATTTAAACAAATTTGTGCTCATACTCGTATACATACATATATATTTTCGTTTGTTAAACGAGTAACTTCTGGTTTCAAACGAGAGGAAAAAGTTTTTGTAATTAGTCGTGACCAATTATTATTCAGACACGTGAGTTAATAATGCACTCAACTAATAATAACTAGCGAAAATAAATTTTAAAAGCAGATTTTTTGACATGTTTTTTGAAACCATTTTTTTTTTTTGTATTAAATACATATGCATGTATATCGTCACCTTAATATAGAAAGGCCCTAACTCATTATTTTTTTAAAAGAGGTTTTTGTATATTTCGATAGAAAAACATCTAATGTATGGAAAAATGCAAATGATTCGAGAGTATCAAAAAAAAAATGAGTTAGGGCCTTTCTATATTAAGGTAACGAAATACGCAAATAATATTAATACTTAAAACCGATTTATATAAAATAAAATCACTAATCTGTTAGAAAAATATTTTGAAATCCTCTGAACTAAATTATTTATTTTATAACGATTTAAGAAATATTAATCTATCCCAGTATAACCCAGCATACCAGCGCCCCAACAGTTTGGACACACCTGACAAATTCCCTTATTTTAGTTTTCTTTTCTAGAGACCATCTCCTACAAAAATGGGGTGAATTGAATTCCGTTTCCGAACGGAATTGAACCCTGTGACATGGCCGTATGTATACATACATATGTACATATACAAAAATTATAGCCCCTTTTTTGTCACGGCATCACGCGTGAATGTCTGGACCGATTTCCCTCATGCTTTTGTTTTGTTTGTTATTGTCTGCAGCAGAGTGGTATGAACAAAAAATTAAGAAATTTTGAATAATAATAATAATAATAATTACAATTTTACTCAGTTGCTTTCTGGATGCGAACGAAGTCGCGAGAAAGTCCTAGTGTTACGAGTACATATATGTATATATATATAAAAAGAGTTATGAAGAAAGTTATGCCATCTTGCTTGTTTTAGCCGCCACTGTAATTCAAATATATTTTTCGGTGAATCTTAGTAACAACTGCTTATAACCATTTCTGTCACTTAAGTTAGTAATTTCATTTTGATTTATTCAAAGTGTTCATTTCATGAGATAATTTTTATTAATTTTTTTTATTAATAATATCGAATCTCTGACACAACCGGTTGGATAGCCCGTTCTCAAATGTCACATTTTTTAATTATTTCTATAAAGGGTTTACCAGCAATGCCAGTATAATTTTTTTCTCCTAAGAAACCGGTTATAACCGGTTTCCGAATGAGTTTTTAACCGTTTTGAAACCCGGGTTTTCAACCAAGTTAAGACCAAAAATTATACAATTTGAGAGTTGATTTTATGCAACAGTAGAAACATTTTATTAAACATTATTTCGAGCTGTTTTTAGATGCGGCTCTTCGAGAAGTTTAAGGACAATATTTTGGCATATGGTCACTAGCCTGGTTGCAAACACAGTTTTTGAACCAATTTTTTTCATACTTGAAAACCGATCTCAGCAGACTTTTTATTAATCCCGAAAATGCCGGTATTGACACTTAGCAAAAAAAAAAAATTATTAAAAAAACCTGTTAGTGTTAAGAATCGGGGAATTGAAAGAGTAAAAGTAACAGAAAAACTTTTTTTGTCTGATTATACACCTGACCAAGGGAAAAGTATATGAAAAATTAGAACAACATTTCAAAATTTTCTTTTTTGCTTTTCGCACAAATTCTTCAGCAAAGAAACATATAAAATTCAGATTGATACGAGATTGAGTAATTAACTCAGTGTTCTTTTGAAATGACAACACTGCTCCTGTCAACAGGCAACTCTTAAGTGACTCCTGTCTAAATTTTAACAAGCTGTGTCATTTAGTTTGTGCTTGGTAGCAGACTACCGCACGTTTTGATAAGAAAATGAAAAAAGTGTATTTCGTGTAATCATTAAGCATTATTTTTTTGCCGAATAAAACCATCACTCCAACCAAGGCTAAGCTTGAAAAATACTATGGAAACTTTTCATTATCCATTTCAATGGTAAAAAAAGTTATTCACTGAATTTCGTTGTGGTCGTACAAGCCGAACATGCTGGACGCCCAGTTGAGGTCTCTACATGCCAAACAGTTGAAAATATTTCAGATTTTTTTGAAGGCGATTGGAGATTGAAAGTGAGAGATATTGTGGAAGCTTTACGCATCTCATATGGCTCAGTGGTTTAAATTTTCAATGATCACTTGGGCATGAGAAAGCTTTCCGCGGGATGGGTGCCGCGTTTGTACAGAATTGAGCACAAACGCATGTGCAGTTTCCATGGTAAAAATTCATGAATTGGGCTACGAATTGCTCCCCCGTCCGCACTATTCTCCAGATTTAGCCCGGAGTGACTATTTCCTGTTCCCAAACTTGAAGAAATGGCTCGGTGGAAAGAGATTTGACTGCAACGACGAATTTGACTCACAATCAAATGCCTATTTTGATGCCTTCGACAAATCATAATTTACGGAAGGGATACAAAAAATAGGAGAAACTTTGGACTAAGTGTATAGAACTCAAAGGAGACTAGGTTGAAAAATGAGATAATAACTTTTTATATAAAAACCTGTATTTTTTCACAGAGTCAATGAGTAAATCACTTACCCTCGAATCGAGTATCGCAATAGCGAGATATCGTTGTCGAAAATTTGCAAAAAAGTGTTTGTGTTTTATAACTCCGTAATTAAGGTATTGTTACTCCCCCCCCACACCGTTTGTAACTTAAAACAGGGTGGGGGGGGGGGAGGTAACTCAAACATTTTACGAATTATAACAATAGAAAATTTCCAAGTCAGTTGCTATCATTCAACTGGTTCTAACAAATTTTTGAAACTCACACTGTTTTCATATCCGAAATTTAAACTAATCTAAAAACCGGTTTTCCCCATTTGAGTAAAACTTTTCATCGATTCAAATTTTATATGATCAGTATTTAAATTTTTTTATTATTATGAACTTAAACGTTTTGCAAACTTTTTTCAATAGAAAAATATTTAATATTCAACTGACTGAGACCAGGATTTTTTAAACCGGGTTTTGTCAACAAGTTTAAGCATCGGTTTTTCCAATTTTAAAGCAACTTTCGATTGATTTTAAAACCAGGCTTAATCAAGTTCGAGAACCGGTTTTTTTCGTTTAAAAACCGGTTTTATTTGTTTAGAGAACCGGTTCACATTCGGTTTGAGTAACGATTTTAACTGATTTGAAAAAAGGCTTCTTAAGCTTAAGATCTAGTTTGCGATTATATTTCCTATTTTCTTCTTTATATGTGAATTAATTGAATATTTAACATCACGATGTGTTTTTTTTATAATTTCATTTAGTTTGAGAAAGAGAAATAAAAAAATTAAATTTAGTGAAGCCAAACAATATAAAAAATAGATCCCTGAGTGTCAAATTCTATTTATGAGTTGATTGCGGAAAAGATACATATTTTTATATTTACGTGTCAGCAAAGCGATTTCACTTCAGCCTTGCCAAAATTGAATCTTCCGAAATATATTTTTTTATTTTAATTTCAAATTGAAATAAAAGACATAAGCGGCTCTTCATAGAACCCACAGCTTGTTAATCACACTAAAAGCATTTAAATTATTTGCATGTTATACGAAATCATTTGCTAATTTACAAGTGATATGCAGTTTTAAGATTAAAATCCTTTTATGTCATGTTTTTTTCTCTCGATATTTTTTACATTGCAGAATTCGAACTGATTGTGTAATCACTTGATTAATGTGCACATGTGTGTGTGTGTGTGTGAGTGTGTATGTGCGTGGGGACGTATTGCCGTATGTTACCAGCCTCTGTTTTATTGTTAACCAATTTACAAGTGACAACCATTCAACTAACACATTTACATATTTGTCTTCGATTGCATATTTACTTACACACGCACACACGTTTACTATTAAGTTCTTTTGCCATCTAATTATATTGACAATTAAATAGTTCACTCTTTGTCTTGAGGCCATCTCATGAAACTGATAATGACAGTTAAACAATAAAATGCTTATAAATTACTATAACTATTATCATATTAAATTACCCACAAAGCCTTCATATTATGCAACTGTGGAGAGGAGGGCCATAATCGTATTATTTGGGGTATTTTTTCCAGAGATGCTAAAACTTGTAGAAATGTGCTGGTGTTTGACAAAAAGCAAAGTTCTTATTATGCAAAAAAAAAATGCACCCGCTAGATAAACAAAATATGTTCAATGAAATCATATCGATAATTTGAAATAGTTTAGCATAATTTAACTTTGGGTTTTAGGATTTTACTTTTTATTTGACATAATCCCGCCCTGACGAATCTTAGAAAATTAATGCATTAGTAAGAAATTAAAAAAAAACAATTATTGAAAACAATATACGAGCATATTCCTATTAGGAATATAAATAAACTTACTTGCTTTTCATGAAAGTTAAGATCTTACCTGTAAATAAAAAAATAAGGAAAATATAATTTTTTATATTTATTTATATATGTATGTATGTATGTATTTAATATGAAATTTATGTACGTCAAGCAAGCTCTTGTATTAGAATTTTATAAAAATCTCGAGTTATGCTCTTAATTGTTTCTGCGCCTTAGCTCTAAGCAAATTATTTCTATTCCCAAAACATTTTTTATGCTCAGGATGATACTCAATATTTTGTAATATTAAAAGCAAACTGCTGCCAACAAAATGTTAAAAATACATTTTTCACCAGCACATAAAAACTACGAGTATTACGGTTTTTTTTGTAAAGAAAAAATCTTGGTAATATTTCAAATTTTGATTGGCATTTTCTGTTGTACTTCAACGATGTATAACAAAGTGAAAATACCGAAAAATGTTGCAGAAAAAAAACATAAAAATTGGAATAAAAAGATGACGAGCACAAAATATAATGAACCAAATTCTAGTCAACTAAACTGGCAAATGTTGGGTGAGGGCAAAGAGCAAATTCGTAATATCTTAACGTTCATCTTACATGAAAGAAGTAAATTTGTGTACCCTTCACCAAAAATGGTAGGTTTGACATTCCGTGTGTAATTTTCACAATATGAATATGGGATCCTTAAAGTATATTTATTCTGGGTCCTTATGAATAAGGTAGACGAATAAGCGATGTCCGTCCGTCCGTCTGGTGTGCGTGGAATCGGTTTGCCGATGCTCCTAGAAAAGCTAGAGACTTCGGTGTTTGACTGGTGTGTCAGAAATGGTTCAAAATCGAACAGATGGTTTCAGAGCTGGAAAACTTACACTTTATTTTGCCATGTAAAACTAACTATAGTAAAAACGAATTTTTGATTTTTTTTCTTAAACAAACTTATTTTATATTTCAGTTCGAATAAAATTGGTATTACGAAATAAAAAATAAATAAAAAAATACAAAAGTTTCCCAGGTTGGAAAACTTTAATATTTTTTAAATATATAAAAGTAGCCTACCAAAACTAATTTTTTCTTTTTCTCTACGAATCAAACATATTTTACATTGTTAAAAGAAATAGATTGGTGTTAGAAATCAGAAAAATTTAAAAGACTGATTCCAGGGTTGGAAACCTACAAATTTTGTGATATATAAAAGTAACTAGGTGTAATTAATTTTTTTCCTTTTATTTATAATTCAAATATATTTTATATTTGATATAGAAAATTAGAAAAATAAAAAACACACCTCCAGAGCTGGATAATCTTAACTTTTTTTTGATATTAATTTTTTGCTTATTTCCTTTGTTCATTTAAAATGATTTATATATTTTTTAAAGAACTATATTGGTATAAGAAATCAGAAAAATTTCAAAGGATGATTCCAGGGTTGGAAAATTTAATTTTTTTTATATAAAAATAACTAGGTCAAGTTAACTTTTTCTTTTTGTTTACAACTTAAATATATTTTATGTTTTAGAACGATAACAAAATCTTTCAAAATTGATTTTATTTTTAACCAAAAAAAAAAAAAAATAATAACTTTTTTAAGGAGCTTACTAAAATCGGTAAAAAAAATTCAATAGCAAATAAACATTAAAAAATGTTTAACTAAAATTTGTTGCACATTTTATATAATAGATTTGGCTGCCGTTAAGTTTTGGCTATCCATGATAATTTTCTGCAAAAAATTTGATAACAATGATAAAAAATGATAAATATGATAAAAAATTTACATTGAAAATAAAATTTTCTCTATCTCGAAAATAAAATTATTTGCTTATTTTTTTTTAATAAAGGCTTAACTAAAAAATTATCCGATAACAATAAAACTGTAGATAGCAAAAATTTTTTTTACAGGAATTTTTACATTAACAACAATTCTCAATGCAAAACAAAATACATATATCCATGTAAAAATTTTGTATGAATAGAAATTTATAGATACCAAAAATTGTTAAAACAAAATCTATCAACCAACATTAGTCAATAAAAACCGATGACAGGTTTTCCAAAGTAAGTCCAGCGACATGAAAAGTTGTCTATACAGAATTTATCAATATCAAAAGCTCTCTATAGAAAATTTATCGATATCAAAGATTTTCGATATATAACAAAATAATTTTCTGTAAAAAAATTTCTGCACATTTACTGGTATTAAACAGTTTTTATAGAAAATTTATAAATATATTAAAAAATTTTCTAGAGTCACGTTATTGCTGACAAAAATTTTCTGCTGAAAATTTATTAGTAAAAAAGTTTTCTGTAAAAAATGTATCGATGACAAATATTTTCTATAGAAAATAAATCGATATGCTTGCAGGATTGGAAAATTTATGGGTAACAAATTTATCCATATCAAAATTTTTTAAAGAAAAATTTTTGTATATCAAAATATGTTTAAAGAAAATTCATGGGTATCTAATATTTTTAGAGAAAATTTATTGATATTAAACATTTTCTATAAAAAAGTGTACAATTGCAAAAGATTTCTATAGAAAAAAAAATAAAAAATAAAAATATTAAGTACAAAAGTTTATCGATGATAAAATGGTTTATAAAACATTTACCGATACCAATGGATTTTAATAGAAAATCTATCGATAACAAAATTGTTCTAAGGTAAACTTATTGATATAAAATTTATTTTATAAAAAGTTTTTTACATTAAAAATTTTCTATAGAAAACTTAGCAACATCCAAGAGTTTTTTTAAATAAAATTATAGGCTTAAAAAAATTTTTATGGAAAATTTAGAAATATTTTATATGTATCTAAAATTTTCGGTAAAAGCTTGCTGGATAAAAAACATTAATTATAAAAAATCCATCTAATCAAAAATGCACTTCAGAAAATTTATCGATAACAAAAATGTTGTATACAAAATTTATGGATATAAATTAAAAAAAAAATTTATCGATAGCAAAAATATCCTTTAAAAATATTATTGATATCAAAAGTTTTCTGTAGTAAGCTTACCAATCTTAATATTTTTGGTAAAGGATATTTGACTTTATTAAAAAATTTTATAGAAAATTTATGGATATCAAAAGATTCATTTAAAAAATTTAACGATATAAAAAGTTCATATAAAAAATTTATCGATCACAAAAATTTTAAAATTAATTTATCCAAATTAAAAATTATTTTGAAATTTGAGCGATAACCAATTTCTTTTTACATAATGTGTCTTTATCAATATCTTGTACAAAATTTATCGATGTCAAATTTTTCTGTTTTCTTAAGATATTTTTATAAAAAAATTTAGCTATATTTCCTCGATATTAAAAGTTTTTCTAAATAAAATAAAATGACAACAAAAATTTATCTTAGCAAAATTTTCGATTTTCATCGAAAATTTATCGATTTGTACAGAAAATTTATCGATATCAAAAATTTTGTCATAAAAAATTTATGCATCTAAAATTATTATTAGTCGATATTAAAAACTTTTCTACGCAAAATTTATCGATATCTATAGAGAATTTCTGAGTATCGAAAATTTTTTTATAAAAAGCTTAATCATTTTAAAAATTTTCCAAAGAAAATTTATTCGAGTATTATTCTCGATTTAATCGTAAGCAAAATAAATTAAATTTTTCAGGATAATGTCTTTTTATAATATTAAAATTTGTTTGACATAAGTAAATTGTCGCTAACGATAAAATTTTACAGCCCGTACTCGTATCTTAAAAGTTATCAACAACTTTGGCATTTTGATAATTCTAAACTATGGGTAGGCCCATAAAATTTTAATTTCAATAAAAAGTCTATTTTCGATAACATGTCGCTTACGATAAAATCTAAAATAAGACTCGTGTTGATACTGAAAAGTTTAAATAGAAAATTAATCGACAACAAAAGATTAACAGCCTGTTTGTGTAAGATGTTGACGGTGGAAATCTTAACGTTTCTGTAAAAGCTTAAAGAAAAGTTGTACAAGTTTCCTTTAATCTATTACAAAAACGCCAAGATTTCTAACGTCAACGTCTTACACAAACAGGGGGTAAGACAAAAAAAAATCTATAAATTTAAAAAAAATGTATTGGCTGCGAAATTTACTATGGGAGATCTATATACTTATTAATCATTTTACGAATTTAAAATATTTTGCTTAAGGAACTTTGTCGTTGGCACAAATATTGTCGAAAAATATTAAAGTTTTTATTGAAAATGTCCATTCTTAGTTTCCTTAGTCGCTTGTATTATATTTTATAATTAAAAAAAATTCTGTTGCTTGTAATATTTTTGCCTTTTTTCTCTTTTAACATGACTCATGAAAATTGGTTTTCTTATTTTTTTTTAGCGGCATCTTTTTCTCGTATCCTCAAATCAATGTTGCTGCTGGTCGTATCCGTTTTTATCTCACGTTGCATTGAATAAGAAATGTTTAAAAAAAATATTTATTTTTATATTTTTCTTGTTGTTGGTTTCAATATTTACTGTTGTTGTTGCATGTATAGGAGAAAAAAAAGTATTGAGGGAAAATGAAGAGAAAAGGATTTTACTCAATTTGTTAAAGATAATGTAACATGTTGGATAAATTTGTTCAATCGAGTGCATATAAAAACCAAGTAAATTGATTGCAATTGATGGTTGACATTTTTATGTTGTTCTTGTGTTTATGTTTATGTTTCTTTTTTCTCTTAGTGATATTTTAGTTGCTGTTGTTGTTATCCTTGTTACTCTGCATCGAGTTCTGGTTATATTTATTTATATAAAAAATTTTGTTTCATGTTGTTGGTTTTTTTTTGGTTTTGTTTACTTTTATTTCTTTGCTTGTTTGTTAAAGCCAAAGGGGAATTGAAACTTAATATAAATAATTGAAATAAGTCAGATGATTTTTTCCGCCGTAAATTAAAAAAAAAATACAAATAAACAAATAATTTGATTGAATTAAGGGCAAGGAATATATACAATAAAATCCGGAATATCAACGAATAAAAGAGTGCTATTAATTCAGCAATAAAATATTGTCATTAAGAGATAGATAAAAAAAATTAATAAAAATATTGAAAAGGAGCTTCAATAGTTTTGAAATTCTGAGAAAATTATAAAGTGCGGCAGGACATGGCAATATTCGGCGCCATTTTTTCGATATACATATTTTATATGTTAAGAGAATAGTTTGAAACAGCTTTGTGGTCGCTTATATCCAGCGAAAAGAATCTCTGCTCCCTGGTTTTATTTATTTTTTATAAAAAGTGTTTCTACTTTAGAAAAAAATTTTTAAAATTTATCAAAATTTATGTGTTTATTTGTATTCTCTGTCTCTCATAAATTATTGTCAAACTAACTCGCAAAGAAACACTTTAAATGCAAACATTTGCAATTTAAAATTTAACATGCAGACCCATATAAAGGCAGAAGAAATTAACGAAATAAATCTGATTTAAGAAAAAAAATCCATGCACTTTTTTCACCAAGTCCTCACTATGTAATCAATGGCTGTCTCATGTGTCACATACAAAAGTGTTATGATACAATATCGGAAACGAATTGAAATAAAAAGGGAAAATTATAAATAAATCCGTCTTTTTTTTTGTGGCTTGAAAATCATCTTGTGCATTTTTAAAGGCAACGATTTTATCCCTATCACCCTGTCTATCTCTCGTCAATATCATCATCATCATCATCGATTCGATATCTCCTCTATGTTGCAACGATTATTAAGGCTTATGTTGTCTACTTGTTCATGTGCATGTGTGTCGAGCTGTGCAGTGGGTAGAGTAGTGGAGCAGTGGGGGTTTCATTATCCAGCATGTTGTGTATCTCAATCAAATTCTCATGTATGACAATATTGATACAAAGGATTCGCAAGTTATTAATGTGGTGGATATTGAGGTAAGAGAAAACACACGAAATGATTTGTTACACTCAATGATGAAGTCGATGATAATGACGATGATGAGACCATGATTATGATGGTAATCTCGAAGATGACAATGATTTTAGCAAAAAAAAAAAAAAAAAAAAACGACAAAATAAAATCTCAAAATGATTGATGGATAACAGTCAAAAATCACATCACTACAGCAGCAAAAACGTTGTGATGCGCTTATCAACTTCGATATTAAAACAAGAAAAACACACGAGACATCAATGAATAATATTAAGCGGTTTGATAAAATTGCTTTAAATCTGAAAAAAATATTATTGAGTTTCAGTTTAAAATAGAAATCGCAAGAAAATGTGACTGACTTATCGATACATTTTGCATAAAAATATTTTAAAAAATGGTTTTATTTAAGAATATTTTTTTGAAAAAACTTTTTAATACCTATAAATTTTGTAGCGAACAGTTTTGATATCCTGAAAGTATTTAATGATATCGTAGAAAGTATGTGACAAAAATTTTTGATATCGATAAAATTTCTTTAGAAAATTTTTGATATAGAAAAACTTTCTATAGAAAATTTTTGATGTCAATAACATCTTTATAGAAAATTTTTGATATCGATAAAATTTCTTTAGAAAGTATTTGTTATCGATAAAATTTCTATAAAAAAATTTTAATATCAAGAAAATTTCTAGAAAAAATTTTTAAATCTATAAGATTTCTATAAAAAAATTTTTGATAGAGTAAAATCTCTATAAAAAACTTTTGATATCAATACAATTTTTATAAAAAATTTGTGATATCGATAAAATTTCTATAGAAAATTTTTGATATTGATAAAATTTCTATAGAAAATTTTTGATATCGGTAAAATTTCTATAGAAAATTTTTGATATCAATACAATTTCTATAGAAACTTTTTGATATCAATAAAATTTCTATAGAAAATTTTTGATATCAATAAAATTTCTATAGAAAATTTTTGATACCAATAAAATTTCTATAGCAAATTTTTGATATCGATAAAATTTTTATAGAAAATTTTTGATATCGATAAAATTTTTATAGAAAATTTTTGATATCGATAAAATTTTTATAGAAAATTTTTGATATCGATAAAATTTGGATAGAAAATTTTTGATATCAATAAAATTTCTATAGAAAATTTTTGATATCAATAAAATTTCTATAGAAAATTTTTGATATCAATAAAATTTCTATAGAAAATTTTTGATATCAATAAAATTTCTATAGAAAATTTTTGATATCAATAAAATTTCTATAGAAAATTTTTGATATCAATAAAATTTCTATAGAAAATTTTTGATATCAATAAAATTTCTATAGAAAATTTTTGATATCAATAAAATTTCTATAGAAAATTTTTGATATCAATAAAATTTCTATAGAAAATTTTTGATATCAATAAAATTTCTATAGAAAATTTTTGATATCAATAAAATTTCTATAGAAAATTTTTGATATCAATAAAATTTCTATAGAAAATTTTTGATATCAATAAAATTTCTATAGAAATAAAAAAAATAAAATTTCTATAGAAAATTTTTGATATCAATAAAATTTCTATAGAAAATTTTTAATATCAATAAAATTTCTATAGAAAATTTTCTGATTATCAATAAAATTTCTATAGAAAATTTTTGATATCAATAAAATTTTTATAGACAATTTTTAATATCGATAAAATTTCTATAGAAAATTTTCTGATTATCAATAAAATTTCTATAGAAAATTTTTGATATCGATAAAATTTCTATAGAAAACTTTTGATATCAATAAAATTTCTATAGAAAGTTTTTGATATCAATAAAATTTCTATAGAAAATTTTTGATATCAATAAAATTTCTACAGAAAATTTGTGATATCAATAAAATTTTTATAGAAAACTTGTGATATCGATAAAATTTTTATAGAAAATTTTTGATATCAATAAAATTTCTATAGAAAATTTTTGATAACAATAAAATTACTATAGAAAATTTTTGATGCATATAAAATTTTTTAAACATTTTTTTATATCGACAAAATTTCTCTAGAAAATTTTTGATATCGATAAAATTTCTATTGATGAAATTGCAATTGAAAATTTTTGATTAATTTTAAGAAGAAACTTTCGATTAATTTTTTAATAAAAAAATTTTAATCATTGATAAATGAACTATTAATATCTTTTATAGATTTATTTTCTTTAGAAAAGTTTTGCTTCCGGTTAATTTTTATATTCCTTTGTTCCAGAGAAAATATCTAAAAATTTTATGTATTTTTTACAAGGACTTTTTGAGTGGTCATATTTTTTTTTATAGAAAATTAATAAATAATTCTTACTTATCTTTAATGTTTAGCTTTAATATTTTGTGAGTACTTTTGTGGATAATTTTATATTAAGATTTATTTTCTGATTACTTTTGCAAGTGAATAGTTAAGCTAATAAAGTTATCTGCTAATGATTACTTTGGTGAGTTTTAAATACAAACTTTTACAACTAATTACTCTTAAAAGCCTTATTAGCAAACCAAAGAGATAAAATAAATGGTCTTGAAAAACTCACGTTGGTATTTATAGTTTACCGAAATAGTAGTTTCTTTTTTTTCCAACTAAATTGATTTCATTTGTATACAAAATTTACCGAAAAACTCTCACTCTCACTCTTCTACATTTCCTGCAGCCTCATTAACACTTTTGAGGCCTTTACAAATACACAAACCCACTTCGATATTTATCATACATTTGCAAATAGATAAGTATCCTCGTTTTGCTTTTGCACATCCGAGTACAAATCGAGACTCATCACTCATACACTTACAAAAGTCAATTAAGCATATTAAGTGTATATAAGTGCATTTTTGTGTACATTTTATTGAAAAAAAAAAAATAAAAATAAATTGATTAAAATGTATGTGTGTACGTGTGTGTGTGTGTGTCAATTTGTATAGCTTGTGTCATAATACGAAGAAAAAATTAATAAAATGAAAAATGGAAAAAAATCTAGTGGAAGGATGCATATGTATGTACATACTCGTATATAAAAAAAGCTTAAAAAGATTTTGTTTGTAAAGTCCCCCTGTTTTTGCTCAAATTCAAAAAGATGAAAATAACCCTTCTTGGGGGGTTTTTTGTTGTGTATGCATGTGTCTGTAGTTTGTAAAAAAATTGCTATTTGTTTATGGAAATGTCCTTGTGTGACTCTCGTTCAAATAGACCCAAATTGTATACGTATGCGAGTGTCCTGTGTGGCGTCTGTCGAGTGAGTGGTACATATATGATTGACGGCGGTACCTTTTGCTATAATATGAGTGTGTGTGAGTGCTTTATATGCAAACAAATTTGTGTTTTTGCATAAGGTACCATATTGTATTGAGCATATGTCATATGTACATATGTATGATGTCTTTCAGGAATGCACTACATGCGGCTGAGTTAAAATCAGCCAACAATCAACTGTCAACTGGAATTTTTTATAAGAAAAGTTAAACAAATATTATTGTTTATTTAAAAAAATAAAATTGTCACTGTAGAATCTTTTACTAACAAAAGTTATCGATACCAAAACATTTCTCTCGAAAATTCTTCTAAATCAAACTTTGTGTATAAAGTAAATACATATTGTTAACATCGAAGCATATACTAAAGAGGTACTAAAAAATACTGAAAAAGTACTAAAAAAGTAATAATTAATACTGAAAAGTATATATTAAATATGTATTGTTAATGTCGAAGCAATTACTATAAAATTATAAAAAAAAACTAAAAAAGTACTAAAAAGTACCAAAAAGTACTAAAAATTTACTAAAAAAATACTAAAAAGTATCGATGCAAAATTTTAAAAAAAATATCGATGTTGAAAATTTTTATAGGAAAATAAGCGATAGAAAAAAATTTCTTTCCAACAACAACTTTATAAATTTTTGCAAAACAGGACGGCCACCTCACTTCCAAGCAAAATCGTCGTGTGTTTATTAAATTGTTAAGAGGCGGGTGTGCCATTAATAATGGAAACAGATGTCAGCAAAATGGCCGCCACAGTTATGCTTGCAGTACCATATTTTTCATGAAATTTTTCTACACCCATTCGCACATTTGTGGCTGTAAGTCCACTATAACTTCACGATTTCAGTCCTCAAGATTTTGAAGCGGCATAGACCTTACTTATCTTTTAGAACGTAGTTCGCTCTACATTTAGTTAAAGATAGGAACAAATCGAACAGCATGGCTCTAATTTAAAAGCATAACTGCTTGGTGATGTAACGTGACAAATATGTAACGTGTCTGAGGAAATGCTCATGTATGGAGGACGATAATTTCATATAGAAAATTTATAGATAGCAAAAGTTTCGAGAAAAAATATCAATAGCAACAATTTCTATATAGAAAATTATTAATTTCTATATGGAAAATTATCAATTTCTATATAGAAAATTATCAATTTTTATATAGAAAATTATCAATTTCTCTACAGCAAATTATTAACTTCTATATAGAAAATAATAAATTTCTTTACAGAAAATTATCAATTTCTATATAGAAAATAATCAATTTCTTTACAAAAAATGATCAATTTCTATATAGAAAATTAGCAAATTTTTATATAGAAAATTATAAATTTTTATATAGAAAATTATCAATTTTTATATAGAAAATTATTAACTTCTCTACAGCAAATTATCAATTTCTATATAGAAAATAATAAATTTCTTTACAGAAAATTATCAATTTTTATATAGAAAATTATCAGCTTCTCTACAGCTAATTATAAATTTTTATATAGAAAATTATCAATTTCTCTACAGCAAATTATCAATTTCTATATAGAAAATTATCAATTTCTATATAGAAAATTATCAATTTCTATATAGCAAATTATTAATTTCTATAAAGAAAATTATAAATTTCTCTACGGAATATTATCAATTTCTATAAAGAAAATTATAAATTTCTCTACAGAAAATTATCAATTTTTATATAGAAAATTATTCGATAGCAAAAATTTTTGATCGCAATCTTCGTATATCTATAGAGAATACTTTGATAGCTAAAATTTGCTATAGAAAACTAGTCAATAGCAACATATTTCAACTGATTTTTTTTAATTTTATTAAATATTTGCTACGTAACGTTTATTTATAGCAAAAACTTTTCGTAGAAAATTTATTGTTACAAAAAATTTGTGGTAGAAAATTTCTGGAAAGCAAAATCAAGTTACGAGCCAAAGCGTGCTTCAGTTTGTCCTTTATTTCATAATTCAAACCCACTTTTGTTAAAGGTGAACATGTTTGTGTGCGCTTGTTTATTTTTGTTCTCTGTACTTTTTCCGTTTGCATTTTTTTTTAATAAAAACAAATTACAAATATTTATTCAAATTTTCACGTTTTTAATTTGTATTTGTATTTCAAGTTACAATTGCGATTGTGCGCGGCAATGAACAGATGTTTCAACAATATTGCAAATGAAAAGAAACCAAAAAGTAATTTTATTTTATGGATTATCTTATTTGCTTGATGACTTTTGCATTGGTGGCAAATAATTGCAATACAAAGCTACAAGATATGCTTGCATTTGTTCTACATTTTAAAGTTTAAATTGTGCAAGAGAACTTAATTCGTTGCTTTTCTTTGCTGAATTAAAAAGTTTTGAGTTATAACTCTTGTGCGTTTAAATGCAAAGTAGTCAAACTTTTGACTTTTTTCGGTTAAGAAATTGGTTGGATTTATTTTATATATTTTTTATTTGTTTTTGGTTTTACTCAGTTAAAACTGTTTTTTAATATTTTTGTATTTTTTGTAGGTTTTTATCGCTTTAGAGACTAATTAAAAGTTTTAATTTGTCTTGCTTTAGTTTGAATATAATTTCTTATATTTCTTTTCGTGTCTTAATAATGCTTGTTTTCTTTTTAATTTCGAATTCTTTTTATAGAAATTAAATGTTTTTTCATCTAAACTTACACAAATATTTTCATGTGCTCTTTAATATACGAGGCCATACGGGGAAGAAATATTTATAATTTTTTTTTAATCTTAAAATTGCAAATAAATAAATATGTAGTTCTTTTCTCTTTTGCAAGCTTAAAAATTCCTTCTTAAATAATTTTCATTTGCTCGCCATTTAATCATTTTTTGTCTATGTATGCAAATAGAATTTGTTTCAGGTTTGTTGTTTTTGTTTTGTAATAAAGCATGCGAATCTATGTAAGGAATGTTAATATCATCACAATGTTCACCAGCAAAAATATTTACATACAAACATGCATGCAAACATTTTGTACATACACACACACAACCAAACACTCATGCATTTGCATAGACAGTAAAGTACTGCAATTATACCACAATTATTTTAATTATGACATGTACCGAGAGAGAGAACTTGTACTCTTGTACACTCATCCTCATACACTCATACACTTGAGCATATTTGCAATTTTTATAACGTAATTACACTGTCCAACATTTTTGTTTTTGTTCTTTAAATATTATGTTGTTCTTTGCATGTTGAATATGTTAAATGTTAAAACAGATTTATAATTTAGACATTTTGAGGGAGCTTAAAAAAGATATAAAGGAATTCTTACAAAATATTAATTAAATATTTCATTTTAAAAACATTGCATGCAAATATCTTGTATATCCTTGAAAGAGAAATAAAATTTTCTTTATGCATTAAGTTCTGTCTTTGATTTGAAACATAAAATATGTATGTACTCGTATGTAGTATGAAATAAATTTCCTGTAGGCCATGTTTTATGCACGAGTTCAAATTTTACAGGATTGAATCTCCAACTCCAATGCGCTGGAACCTACGATAACCTTGAGTACGGCATCCTAAAAGTCAATACTTTTTTGACTTTTTCTAAAAAACAATTTTCACAGGAAATATTTTCTGACACGAAAAGTCAGAAAATTAGTTTTGAAGAAAAAGGACGGAAGTTGATTTTGATGCGCCTGAACTGTTTTATGGCGTTAAACTCGTTACCCAAGGGTTTTCGGGGTGGCTGATTACGAATATGGTATTATGGATCTAATGTGGCGTACTTTTTGTTGTAACATTATTGGATTTGCTTGAAACTTGAACCGTCGGAGGTTTTCAGGGTCGCTGATTGCGAATCTGGTCTTAAATTTTTAAAATCCAAAATGGCGGATTCAATTACAATTGGAGAAAAGTTTATCACATTGGATTATTTCTTACTTTCTTTTTATCAAAAGTGTATTTTAAAGTTAATTTATGGCAAAATTAATAACATTAGAAATCTGCGGTTTGTTGCATTAGAAAGACTGTGTTTTTTACTATAAGAATCACAAAAAAAAAATAAAAATCGATTTGTTCGACCTAGAGGTCCCTTTTAACTTTCCCTCACACATATACCAAATATGTGTATCTTTTTAAAGATTTTTTTTCAAAAAGTTTTTTGCAAAATACTATTTTTCGTAAAGTAAAAAAGAAATTTCTTAAAGATTTTTTTAAAAGGTACTTTTTTCGCAAAGTACTTTTTTTAAAAGTACTTTTTTAAAAAGTACCTTTTTTAAAAAGTACTATTTTACAACGTATTTTTTTCAACCTTTTCTCTTCTTCAAAAGGTATTTTGAACGGTATTTCTTGAAAAGGTACTTTTTCAGAAAATACTTTTGTTGAGGATACTTTTTTTTAAATACACCTTAAGGGACTATTTTTTAAAGATTTTTAAAGTGCTTTTCTCGAAAGTACTTTTTGGAACGATACTTCTCAGAAGATACTTCAAAAAAAAAAAAAAAGGTTACCAAAAAGTACTTTTCAATCAAATTTTTTATTTAAAGGTTCTTTTTTAAAGATACTTTTTCAAAAGGTACTTTTTTGAAGATTTTAATTCCAAAAATCACTTTTTAAAAGCTGCTTTTTTAAAACCTACTTTTTTATATATGCTTTTTTAAAAAAGTACTTTTTGTTAAAGATGCTTTTTTCGAAAGATTCTTTTTGAAACAGTACTTTTTAGAAGGTATTTTTTAAAATGGACTTTTCTAAAAAGTACTTTTTAAAAAAGTTTTGTTAAAATCTACCTTTTTTTGAAAGATGAGTTTTTCAAAAGATACTTTTCAAATGATGTTAAAAAGCACAAAAGCGTACTTTTTTTAAAAATGTTTTTTTTTTCGAAAGGTTCCTTTTTAAGGTACTTTTTAAAACGATACTTTATAGAAGGTTCTTTTTTCGAACTGTACTATTCCAAAAACTTTAGTTATAAGATACTTTTTTAAGATGCTTTTTATAACAGTTCATTTAAAGATAAATTTCTTTATCGAAAAAGTACTTTTTAAACAAAAAAGTATATTATTCAGAGTATTTTTTCACAGGAACGTCCTCAAAGTCTATTGTTTTCAAAAAGTGCCGTATTAAAAATTTTTTTTATACTTTTTTAAAAATTATTTTTTTTAAAAAGTACTTTTTCCAAAAAAGTACTTTTAAAAAAATTTTTTCCCAAAAGGTGCATTTTTTTTCTCAAAATGTACTTTTTCCCCAACAAACTTATTTAAAAAGGTACTTTTCCCGAACAGTTTTTGTTTCAAAATGTATTTTTTCCTTAATGTACTTTTTTTTAACTTCAAAACGTACCTTTTTAAAAGGAACTTTTTTCAAAGAGTTTTTCTTTAAAATGGTACTTTGACAGACGGTACATTATTGTTTAAAAATTTTCTTTTTTCTAAAGGTCTTTTTTCCAAAAGGTATTTTTTTTTTCGAAAAGTAATTTTTTCCAAAAGGTACTTTTTTCCGAAAAGTAATTTTTTCCAAAAGGTACTTTTTTCAAAAGGTACTTTTTCCAAAAAAATACTTTTTTCCAAAAGTTCATTTTTTCTAAAAGGTACTTTAATCCAAAAGCTACTTTTTCCCAAAAGGTACTTTTTCTACAAGGTACTTTTTTTCAAAAAGGTCCTTTTTAAAGACGTTTTTTTAATGCTTTTTTTCAAAATCTACTTTTTTTGAAAACGTAGCTTTTTTAAAGTACTTCTTCACAAATGTACTTTTTTGGAAGACGCTTGGTCCAAATTGTACTCTTTCTCAAAGGAACTTTTTACAAAAGGTAGTCAAAAGGTACTCTTTTCAAAAATTTACCTTTTTCCTTAAGATTTTATTCAAAAGGTACGTTTCAGAATATTTCGTTTTTGTTTAACTGTGTTATTTACTGCGAGTGTTATAAGATTAAAAAGCATTTCAACTGTTTTGTGAAGATGGCTTTTGGGGTAATGAAATCTGTAGGGTTTTGTCTTCTTTGTCATATATGAAAGATAATGTCAATGGCATTAGAGAAAGGAATGACGAGCAAACAACTCATATCCTTAGCAAATGCGAACATGAAAGGAAAGGCAGGAGCGTCCTAAAAAAAATAGTTCGGAGAACTAAAAACATACGTGCTTAGAAATTTTTGCAAAGCAATAACCATTTAACAGTTATTCTGCATACATTTGGTTATTTGTAAAATTGTTTGATGGTGTTTTCCTGTTTGCCACGAGTTTTAGCCACGTTCTTATGTTTGCTTGTTTGTGAGTGGGTCGTTTACATATGAATGTCTCTGTATGTCCGTAAATAAAAACGAACGACATGTTGATGTGTAAACTTTTTATAAAAATTAAATTTAATCTGGTCTAATGGTGTTACAACTCGCTGAATAATTAACATTTTGTTGTATGGACTAACAAGTAAAAAGAAGTACTTTTGGGTTCAGTGTATTTTTTTTCTAATTTGTTCATTAAATTTTCTAGGACCATGACAAATTTCAAATGAAGAATAAAGAACATAAAGAAAACAAAAACTGGTGCAGATTACAGAAAACATATAAAAAATAAGTAAAAGCAAGTTTTTTTTGAATAAATGAATTAAACTGATTAAATGAAGAAATTAGAGAAAATCTTCAGCCACATTTGACAAGTCACAGGAATGAAAAAAAGTTTGCATTATGTGAAGAGTGTATATATTAGTTAAATTAAAAAAAAAACTATGCTTTACTCTCTGCTTCAAAATAATTTTAAGATTTTTCCCTGTTACAGCAAAGGAAAATCCGCCTCTTTGAAAGAAAAAACAAATATATAAAACGGAAAATGACAAACAGAAAGAAACTCTCACATCATGTAAAATAATAATATAATAACAAAAGAAAGAAAAAACAGAAAACTAACAGAAGTCATGAATGCATGTTTAACATGGTGATATAAAACAGCGGGATGCCGGACAAGCAACAATCTTATTTTAATTTTTGGTTGAATCCGTTGCTTAATGTGTCGTCATCATTAAATACAGCAGCATCTGAGCCAGTCAGGCAAACAGTCAGCCAGCGAACCATCTCCCAAAACAGCAGCAATAACAAAAGTCTAACAGACATTAAGGAAACAGCCAGCAATGCGAAGCAGCCAAAAGGAGGCTGGCAGGCAAGCGAGCCGTGACTGGCAAGCGTTAGAGACAGGCTGGCAGCCAAAGTAAGAAAAAAAAAATATACATACTTACACATGTGTGTACGAAGACAACCACTCACTCACTCACCAAAAAAGCAGCCACGTTTATACTCGTACACTAAAATGCAATATATTTTTATTGCAAAGGGTAATTCACTAAGAGATAGTTTGTTCACAAAAGATTTTCTTTAGCTAAAATATATGATATATTTATTGTAGTTTTCTGAGTTTTATGCAGAGAACAATCCCTGCATTTTTTTTGGCATAGAAAGTGTTCAGGTTTCTTATGTAAAATACTTCGAAGATGATTTGTCTAGAAGAGTGCTTTCTTTCATTTTAAAGAGAAGTCCTTATTACGGGCAACTCACTGCAGTTTGTTAGACCATTAACAACTTTTTACAGGCTTGGTTGCAGATCTAACTGCAGTAGCGCTATTAATAGCACGCGGTTCGAAGGACCATAACATAACAAAATTTCTGTTACAGAACACTTGAGCGGTAATATATAATATTAGCCAAATGTATTTGCTAAAGCGCACTCAGAAGCCTTGGCAACTATTAATACCTTAACAAATTTTTAAATGTAAAATTGAATTCGTGACGCTGAACTAATATGTACAAATTTTTTCCATAAAAACATTTAGTAAGCAAGAATAATAAATTATGTAGAAATTAGTAGCTGAAAATACACAAGCACATAAACATACATAACTATGCTTGGCACAAGTAAGCATCTACTCTGTTATAACTTCTGCTTGTTATGAAATGTACAACCACACAAACACATAAGCCAGTGCAGATCAAAGAAACAAACAAAAAGCACCACATACAAGATGCGGCAGCCTGCAAAAACAACATGTTGTTCCGTTCTGCTAAGTTTTGTCAATATATTTACAATTACCTTTGGTGTAATTTGTTCCTTACAAATTATCACATGTAATTTGGCTTACAGAGCGATACGAACTTTATCTTAATCGAATTATAAATATAGAAAAAAAAACTTTAATGTTATACTTTCTGCATATTAAGAAATATACAAGCACACAAACACACACAAACAACAACAACAACATATTGCTTCTACAATGTTGTGCTATCGTCAATGTGCATCTACACCAGGGAAGCCCAAAAATGTTTTGCAGCTGTATTGATGTGAGAATTTGAAGTATAGTGATGAGAAAAAGTAAGCACAAAGATTAAATTAAATTAAAATTTAATCACAACAAATTGTTTTGCTTATAAAAAAGGTAATAAAAAGCAGTTCGCACTGAATTGGCTTATTTGTTGACTTGATAAAATGAGAAAGTTTTCAATACATTTTGTGTTTAAAAATTTAATTTCAAAATTTTTCATAGCTAATCATATTAATATTAAAAGAATAATAAATAAATAACATTTTATAATGCCTCTTATATATTTGATCACATAAAAAGATTTTGCATTATCAAAAGAATTGTATATCGAAAAGTATTTTTTTAGTTTCATCTTACTTACTTTACGCACTGTATTTGAAAAATCTCAATACAATCGCTACGCATGTTCACTCGTTGCTGTCTCATGTACGACTAAATTAAAGAGCTATGGCTTCCAAACAATTGTTTAGTGAAATAGACAGCCATTATCTACACAAACCAACATAATGAATTGCAGCGAACTAATAGCATGATTGAAAGAAGCTGTTTGCTGTGAAATTCTGAATGCCGGTAATGATTCAACACGTAACAAATTGTTATAATAAGAAACATTCGGCCCTAACCTGCAAACCGAATCGATGGCGATTTCCAGAATTAATTATGGTCCTGCAGACGTGTTTAAAGTCATATACTTATGATAATTTTTTCAGTTATAATATTTGAGGTTCTTTATAATAGAAAAATTAAAAAAGATAAAGTGTTTCTATTATCGGAGTTTTCTAAAATCGTGCAACTTCAAATGGACGCGATTAACAGAACAGGGCCAATTGATTATACGGCTTACAGAGCCTTACAAAAATAATAGATATGTTAATACTGCCAAGAGACTAAAGCTCGAAGGACCATATACACATATTGATCCAACAAGCTTATTATTGGCATCACAGAAAAGAATTAACACCAGTTTTTTAAAGCCATTGTTCGATGAAGCTAAATCGAAATTAATGAATCTAATAATTTTTTGAATTTCTTTTTTTTTTTTATGCATACATATATTTATTTATTGTATCTTCAAAAATGAATTAACAATAAGTATTCAAATCTTAAATATAAATATAATTATTAGGCCCGACCAGTGTCGGACATAAACTTAGTGATAGTAATTCATAATACATAAGAGTTGTGCAAAGCAAAAAATAAAAAAAAAAAATAATTTCAAACAGTTTCATCTGGTGTGGTAAGTATTAGAGCCCTTGTGTCCCTCTTTTTTAAGCGGATGTGTCCGGTAAAGTTCAAGATATTTCGAGCAAGCGGATTAGGGTGTGACTCGAGTTTAGTTAAATATTTGCCTGAGTATTTTTCAATTTCTTCAGTCACTTGTGGCATATTTAGATCACGATGTAAATTTGAGTTTCTTATGTACCATGGAGCCGATGTTATTAACCGTAAAATTGTGTTTTGTCTTCGTTGGATTTTCTCTACATTTGAAGCTGAAGCAGTGCCCCATAGCTGAATTCCGTAGCACCATATAGGTTTCAAAAGCGACTTGTATATCAAAAGTTTGCAATCTAGACTCAGGGTTGAATTTCTACCAATCAGCCAATGTAACTGAGTTAATTTTAGTTTCATTTGTGTTAGCTTAGAGTCAATATGGTGTTTCCATGTTATCCGTCGGTCAAGGTGTATACCAAGGTATTTTACATGTGAATGTTGAGGAACAACTTGATTATTGATTCGAATGGGTGAACAGGTATCTTTTCGCAGAGTAAATGTTACCTGAACACACTTTTGTTCGTTTATCTTAATTCTCCATAAGTTTAACCATAATTCCAGCTGTGTAATATGTTCTTGTAGGTAACGGGAAGCCTCGTGAGGGTTTTCGTGCATACTAAGGCAGGCTGTATCATCAGCAAATGTAGATGTATGGATATTGCTGCTCAAAGGCATATCACAAGTATAAATCAAATACAACACTGGCCCCAATATGCTCCCCTGTGGCACACCGGATGAGATTGATTCGGACGCACTCATGAAGTCTCCTTCCACAACAGTGAACTTTCGAGCAAGAATATAACTTTGCAGAAGATTAACAATGTTTATTGGTAGATATGTCTTCAATTTTAAAATTAGGCCTCTATGCCACACTTTATCAAATGCTTGAGAAACATCAATAAAGAGGGCAGAACAAAAATTAAAAAAAAAATATTTTTGCTTAATTTTTTTTTTTAATAATATTTAGTCATTGCACTGAAATTCCATTGAAAGCTGACTTATAGATGCCCTTTGATTTTTTTTTTATTTTGTTTTGGAGGCTTAAAATATTTTAGTCTTAAGTGCAATTTCACTGCAGCGTGCGATTTACAGAACGCCAGAACCCAAGTGTGTTATTATTTTTGTAAAATCGAGAAATTTAAAATCGTTCAACTAACATCACATGCCCTATTTAGTTAAAATATCAATTGATACAATTTTCCGATTAATTAGCACGAAATGTCAAGCTCTATTTTCGATTTAATTGTATTATTACTTTAAATTTTAAATTTTATGGGCCTACCCATAGTTAAGAGTTATCAAAATGCCAAAATTCTAGATATATTTTTTTGTTGTCGTAAGCGATAATTATAAAAACAACCTGCTCTTGAAATCTTTAATTTTTGTCGCTTACGATTAAATTGAAAATAAGCCGCGATATGTTGTTCAGGTTTGCTGTTATTATAATAAGATATTTAGTAATTCCCAATTACTTTTCTGAAATTTTTATATATACATAGATTTCTTGGTTTGTAAGCTTTTGCAAGAATTTTATTGATAAGTTGGTGTTAGCCCGCTTAATTTATGCAACATAGATAATATTTAGTTTATTCTTGTCAACATTTAAATTACTGATCTTTATTAATGCAAGCATTAATTTAATTGATTTTGAATTTGAATCACTATCATACAAAGTTGCGCGAATTGTTATTGTCTTTTGAAAATTTTCATAAACTCCATCATACCAGGGTTGTGTTTTTTCGTAGATCGCACGACTTTGTATGATAGTGTATCACGGCCTTAACTAATTTTTTGTTTAATTCAGTTTTATTGAAATCAGACATATTTTTAATAAAATTTTTTAATCAAAAATATTTTTTTTGTAATTTAAATTTTTATTTTTTTATCATTAATGTCATTAGTTTTGTAAAAGATGCAAAATTAAATTTTTTTTATTGATTACAACAATTTGAATTAAATTTGGCTTAAAATTATTTTTTAGTTCAAAAAAAATTTTGATATATTTTTTTTGGGTTTTTTAAAATTTTGAAAATAAGTTATTTTATATCGTTCCATAACGTAAAAAAAGCTTAAACGACATAATAACATAATTTTTGAAATTTACTTTTTGGCGAAAATGTAATAGCCAGTATCGTAGAAGATCGTTTATCGTCAAAAACTGAAGTTCAAAAATTATGTCGCTTAAGCTTTTTTTGTCGCCATATATTTTTCCGCGATTTTTTTAAAATCTTTAAAAAAAAGTATTTTCCTGTAATCCTTCCTTTAGTTTTGTCTCCATAGAATCGTGTGTATTTAAATACGTGTACCTATTTATTGCTTGGTCCTGCATTTCTCTCATCCTTATTATTCCTTGTGAAAACATTTTACCACATATGCATAATATTATTTCAAAATTAAAGTATAAATTTTATTCATCTCACTTATTGCTCACGCAAAGAAAATGCATGTTCATATATGAGAAGGTGTGTGTATGTGAAACATACATTGTATACATTTGATACAGACAACAGCATCGTGCATAGTCTGTTGTTTCTTTTGAGTCTCTTTTGTTAATTCTTTATAATTCTTTAGGCTTGTGTTTGTGCTAAATCGTGGCAAAAGTTAACTTATTGTCATTGTCTTCCAGCATTCAAACGTGTGCATCCGCTTACATTGAAACAAACACCCACACACACACACACACACACTCAACAAGCAATTGTTGGGCGAATGTGTTTCTAGGTACAACAAAAATATATAAAAAAAATTGCATGGTAAGACTTTTAGCAGCAAAAAAGACAGTAGAAAATTTTTTGCAAAATAAATTTTATGATAATTTTAGTGAATTTTTGATTTCATAACATTTCAAGTGCGAGCAAAAGTTATACTTCAATTCGAAAAAAAACAACACAATATGTTTGGAGTAATCATACAGTCAGCGTTTAAAAACTGCAATGATTTTAATTTCATTTGATTTTGCGTTTGCTTTTGCTTTTGAAAAATACAACAGTTTCAGTTAAAGCAAAATCACAAACCGATTTATGACAAATTGCACAGTACTTTCAGCAGTCGACGATTTAAAAAATTTGAATTTGATTTGCTTTTGGTTAGTATCGCAAGTAAAAGCCGAAGCACTCTATATGCTTTTGGAAGTCGCAAACAGTCACAGTCGAAGAAACAAAAACTCTTGCTTGCAGAAGTTTTAAGCAATCGCAAATGATGCGCAAAAACAACAACAAAAACATGACAAACACCACAAAATAGTTGTCTGAACCTGCAGAAAGTTTCTAAGAGCGGCTAGGTTTCAATTAGAATAAACTTATGACAATATGTCGAATAATGAATATCTTGGATGAAAAACATAATAAATTATTGTCCTATCTTTTTAAATTTTTTCAGTTGACTGTTAGAAAAAGTTTTATTTTCAAATCATATTTTAACTTAACGTTTTTTTTTTTCAAGATAGAAAATATGTCTACTTATGTATTCGTATAAATATATAAGGCACCATTATCTTTCAAACGCTTGGCTTTGTGTTTGGTGAGTAGCTCGCAACCTCAAAAAATAGCGCCCACCGGTAAGTCAGTTTCATACCACAATTGTGCTAGCTAAAATCACACACATTCTTATTCTCTTTCAGTTAGTCGTCAATGAGACAGCGACGATAACACATAGTTACAGTCAAAGAAAAGAAGTGGTATGCGAAAAATATTCTATGGTCACCAATGCTTTTCACGACATTCAATGTGTTTTATGTTAAAAAACTTTTAAGGAAAAAAATAAATATGTATTAAAAAGACATTTTGATTTTTTTGCAGCAGTTTCAATAAACTGCACTTTATATCTAAACTTTTAATACCAATATCTCGGTAAATATGGGTCGCAGCAAATGGTTTTCATTAATTATTTTTTCTTATTTTCCACGTTTCTATCAGATAAGCTATTTCGCGGTTTCCTATGTAAAGTTCAGAACCCCAGCGCCAGCGCCAACTTTTTTATAAAATTTTTTTCTCTTAGTTTTTAATTTTCTACCCCATAGACCCCTCTTTATGTTTTTTTGAGCTGCTTTACTAAACTGCATTTGTCCAAATATTTATTTTTTTCAATTGTACTTCAGAGACGAATGAGACAACTTTTCTCACACATACAACTATAATTTTATTTTTGACATCACCGATCTAGACTATTCCCTCTGTGTACATTCAGAGGATCGGCAATATAGATTCTTTCTCTCTCTATCTCTCTCTTTGTTTGCTTAAGCCACTGTACTGAAAATATTTCCAGTCCTTGTTACTCTTTACTTACTTATTTCCCTACAGCCTTTTTTATTTACCAACTCTAAGCCATGTAACACAAAGTCTGTGCCCTTATGGCCAAAAAATGCAAAACATTAAAAACAAATGTGAGTACTTTGAATGTGCTAACAAATAAGTATAAGCAAGTGTTTGTCATTGTTTGTAAATGCGTAAACAAGTGTTTGTCACACATGTCTTCCCCAAAAAAAAAAAAAAAAAAAAAATCTTAAAAATATAAAACTTTTATCCTGCTGCTGCTGTTCCAAAGTTATTTTTCCTTATTGTTTCTTTCTGCCATACAAAATATTTTCTTTTTAAATCTAATGTTTTGTTTGTCATTATTGTTATTGTTTGTTTTAGTCCTTTCATTGTTGTTTTGTTGCCGGAGTTGTTGCCATAATTGAATTGAACCTCCTTATACACAACATGCCCTGGCATTGAACATTAAATGTCATGTGACAATATTCGTACAAAACATTTGCCATTCGCTTCAATACTCTTGAAACTCAAACTCCAACGCTTTAATTTTGTTTTGTCTTCCTTTCTAAATGTAAAATAAAATTTTAAATGAAAAAAAAAAATTCTCAAAATTTGTTTGAAAATTGTGTCTTAAAATACTGTTTGAATGCTGGTGGAATAACTCAAGCGTATAAAATTGTAAGCCTCAAGTTGCGGCAGGAAAGTATTGTTGCAAAGGAAAGAAGCAAGTGTTTTTATGAAAAATGTTTTACAAGGCAGTGGGTGGTGTGTGCGTATGTGTATAAGTGCGAAAGTATGTAAATGTTTAAAGAGTTAAGAGATAAAATTATGAAGTGAAATTTATTTAGGATTTCTTTTTTTTTTTAAACTTCAGTTGTCTTAAAAGTGGAGTTAGAAAGATTTTCACGTTTTAAAGTAGCAAAAACAAATTAGTTTTATTTCTTACTTAAAGGCCGTAGAAGGACTTTTGAAAGCGAAACTTTCTTCTAGAAAACTTTAAAATTAAAAAAATTTTAATAAATTATTAACATTAATTTTTAAAATTACTCAATCAAATAAACGGGGTTATCTATTCAGTGGCCTCAAAACCGCCGGTCGGGCAAGGCTGTCAGCTGTTTAATATCTGTCATCTGAAGTGTCATTTATTTAGTGAAAGGTTTGCGATTAACGAATGTGGATCGTTTATTTACTAAAAAAAAAATTGGTGCTTTAAAAGTGGCCACTTTTCGAGCATTGCGGTATCATTATGGTGGTCATAATCGGCCTACTTTGCAAGGAATTGGCAGTATTATAAACAAATTAAAAGAAAGTGAAAGCGTTACAGATATAAACAGGCCAGAGCATCAACGTGCGCACTGCCGAAAATATCACTTGTGTTAGTAAACATGTGGCGCATAAGCCGAATCTTACGGTTCATTATAGCGCATCTACACCTCCATCCACATAGAGTCCAACCCACGTAAAAATTGAGACTAGCTGGCCATTTACAACGCCGTATATATGCTGTTTGGGTGCTGCAGCAACAGGATTTTAATGCGGATTTTTTGGAAAAAGTTTTCTTCAGCAATGAAACTCATTTCTCACTCGCTGATCAATAATCAAAATCGTCGCACATGAAGCTAGGAGAACTCAAAAGTGATTGTGGAAAAGCCATTCGATCCCTAATAAGTGACTGATTGGTGTGTATTAGAGATGAGCGATTTTTCGAAAGCGATTGAAAAACTACTAATCACAACTGTGACGGAATTTATCAAGTAACAGGTTTTGCAAATAAAGTTCTTTCATACAAACTGTGAATGATCTTGTATGCTTACTTTACAGTAAATAAAGCTACCACATGAATTTATTTTTATAAGTTCACCATTTTTCTGGCAACTATGTATAATAGATCTCACATTTTTGTATTTGCAATTTTTCTGTCTCTCTGCCTCTTATACGACAATTATCAACATTTGTTTGGGGTTGATTGCTAATTGTTTGTTCTTGTCGCTCTTCTTACTAGTATTTATCAAAATACCAATACTAATAAATACTTTTAAAGCAGAAGAGCTGAAATGTGTTAACCCGTGATCACAGTCACTGTTTAATTTCACTGCTAATAAATAACAGAACTGCTACAACAAAATACTGCTAAACTGTGATCACAGTCACAGTTTAAAAGAACAGCTATTTAGAAATCACTTTCACAAGAAGCACCATTATTAAAAATTCACAGTATCGCTCAACACTAATGTGTATTATGGCTGGAGGTATCATTGGACTGCATGTTTTCGGAAAATGACTCTGAAAAAACCATTACCGTCAATTCTTAGCGCCTTGGCTGAATGATAACCGACTGTTTTTGGCCTGCAAATAAAGACTATGAACTGCGGGTTGTGTGGTGCTGCGAGCCACACAACACGACCGATTTTGGCTTTATTACATGGGAAGTTTCTATAACGCGTAACTTCACTGTTTTGCGTCGTCCATGGGCCACCAAAATCATTCGATTTGGGCGTACGACTACTACCGGTAGTCGGCGATATCGCCGAGATACATCGTTATCATTGCAAAGGAAAATTTTAAGGAGACGTTGTGTGACATTATAGAGAATGGACTAAGAATAGTAAGAGAATGTAAGTACAGAAGGAGGACACTCGCACGATGGCAAACCATTCGAGTAGATGTCGTGGTAATAGAAAGCTCATCGGAGTTTATGGGGACAGCAGCTAAAGCTCTAATGGTTTAAAGATCTGTTGCAGGAAAAACATGGGATTGCGCACCCAAAATCTTGAGATGGATATACAGCATGATAGTGAGAACCATCAACAGTCATGGAGCTGCTGCTTGGTCGGACCATTCTGGAAGAAATTTAATTTGAACAGATAAACGAATGGAAATTTTTTTACTAAGCTCTCCTTGTTTATCCATTCCCTGTTGAACATTTTAACAACTTAATATTTGCTCAACTACTCTACTCTCTAATTTGATAAAAAAAAAAATACGGTTCAACATTTGAAGTAAGAAATTCCCTTTTCAAAGGATTTTAATTATGTTCATTAACATCAAAATGAAAAACAGGATATGTACATATACTGCAAAATATTTAAATAAATAAACTAATGAAAGTTCTTCAACACTTGAACAAAATAACTTTAGTGAATTGTTAAGCATACGAGAGTTAAAAACAAAATTCTATGAAAATCTCAATAAACACGTCAAAAAAAAAATAGCAAAAGCTTTGTGAGTTTAAAGAATTTCGATACATTTTAATGCTTTTACATTCCTATTCATGTGCATGAGTATGCACGTGTAAATTTTTGTTTTGCTTGTAAATGTGTTTCGTTTTTCGCCGAATTCAGCCAATATTGTGAATTGAGTATAAAAATAATTTCACTACTTTTTTTGCACAAACACTATTCTGTATCAAATGCATCAAAGTTACACAAAACTGCACACAAATTTCTTTGAAATACAGCAATAACAGATTGAATGTTACTGCACTATAAACTATTGATATTTTGGGCATTTCTGATTTTTGTGTTTTCCGTGTGCAGAAAAAATTCCTAAAATTCGTTAATATTTCAATTTAGAAAATAGTTTTTCTTTCATTTATTTGCATAAAAAGAAAACTGTAAATCGAGAGCTTAAATCCACAAGTTGTGTTCCTAAATCATATCGAATAATTGATTTAGAAAAAATTCATTTGGTAAATAAAATACAATATTTTCATTTGTAATTAATCCTGTTAAAATTGTTTATAGCTTAAAAGTGAATTGATTTAGTAAGCAAAATTGAAAAATATGTAGGACTTATTAAGGTAATTTTTATAACAATCTTTCCAGAACTTAAAAATTATTCCGATTTTTTAAGCGGGTTTGCGAAGAAATTCGGAATTTCGGCATATATTTCAGTATTTTCGCAACTTACTGATTCATGTAAAATTGAGTAATTTTTGGGCAATTTTAAAGCTTTTTCGGAATTATTCCGAATTTTAGGAATTTTTTTAAAATATATTTGAAGTTTATTAGTATAAAGAATTCTTTAGTTTTCTTTTAACTTTTAAACTCAAACTGACTTTAGAACTAGTTTTACAAACCTAAAACGATATACGAACTTATTTAAAATATAAAAACTCATTCCGAATTTTGTTATATATTAGTGTTATTTGCATTTCAGTGTGTTTGAGTCAATCGATAATCAGTTAATTTAAAATTTTATAAATCTTTCCGAAATTTTATAAATATTGCCGTTAACTGATTTTTTAAGCGGTTTGTCGTATTTTAAAAAGTTTCCGAATTTTAAAAAAATTCTTCAAACTAGGCTAATTTTTGACTGTTAAAAATTAAGTTTTCCGCATTCATTCAAAGTAAAAAAGTTTTGAAATACTCTTTCAGGAATTTTTGGAATCTTCAACATCTTCGGAGTTATTCAGAAATTTTCCTTAAAAAAGAAAGCAATTTAAACAATATATACCCCAAATGATTAAAATTTTACGTATTGATTTCGTTTCGGATTTTAACAATTATTCGGAGTTTTTAATATTTGAAGAATTTTCCCAATATTGCTAAATTTTTGCACTTGAATCTATGCAACAATAATATAGTGGACTTTGTAATAGTTTTCCCAAAATAAGTAAATTTTTTTTAACTCTTACTATTTTCTTTCGGTACACCATTTAGGAAATAAAATGGGTTTAGTTTTCAATAATCTCTCCGAATAATTTTTTTTTTATTTGTAACTCTTTGAAAGAACAAAATATTTTGCTTTGATATATTTGTAGGTTTGTAATTTTTAAGCTATTACGGAAATTTTTTTTTAAATTATTCCGAATATAAGCATTTATCAAGAAAATCAAAAATTTTGATCTGGTTTCGTAACCCTAGAAACTATTCCGAATATTGCTACTAAACTTTTCTGTTACTTGTCCAATGATTTTCAAACTATTTATGTCGAATTGTAATAACTAATCCGATTTTTTTAATGTTTGAGATTAACAGTTTAAAAGTTTTCCGAATTCAGTGTAGTTAAATTCTTATTGTAACTGATTCATTTATAATTTAACTTTTTTTTAAATTAAATTTCTATATAGTTTTCATAATTTAAAGGGTTTTCGGAATTACTACGAATTTGGCAAAAAAAATTTTTTTCAGTTTAACTTAGTAATTTTTAAGCAAATTTTTTTTGTTACTTTTTAGAATTGTAGAACATTTATAAATCTATTCGGGATTTTAGCATTAACTACGAATTTGAAATATATAAATAATTTTCTTGTTCTTCTGAATTATGCTAGTACCTCTGACTTAATTAAAGTTTTGTAATTTTTTTTAGCTGTTTTGAGATTTACTCCGAATTTTAAGGTTGGTTTGGGATTACTCCGAATTTCGTTAATTTCTTTAATTTCAGTTTATTTTATTAATTTCTAAGTAATTTGATAGTGAGTTTTAGAATCATAAAATATAGATTCGGAATGTTAGCAAGTATTCCGAATTTCAAATATGTCAATAATTTTTGCTAATCTTCTGCATTTTGCTGGTGCATGAGACTTAAGTAAAGTTATAGTGTTTTTTTTGTAATTTTTTTTAGCCTTTTTTCCAATTAAAATTTCGAATTTTTGCACTTCTTGTGCATTTTTAGAATTTCGCTAATTTTTTTCATATAAATCTTCAAATCCTACATTGAGCAGCTGATTTTCACCAAACATCAAATTCAGCATTTCTACCGGAAACAGCCTTGATTTTTCCTAAAATTATTCTATTCGGAGTTAAGCTAGTTAATTTAATTTTCAACAGTCTTAAAAAAATTAGGTCTTCTTCTACTTGCTGTATTAAATATTTGTAATTTCTATATGAAATGCTGCGAGGATATTTATTAAATTTTCAGTCGATAATACATTTATTTTAATATTCATATGTATGTAATAAAAAACATTTTATGATGCGTTTATGAATACTTGTGCGTCCAAGAGCATGTCGTCGAAGTGTTAATATAGACGCCCGCCATGAATAAATACATGAATAAAAATTCGCACATTTTAACATTCGTTTTCTGCTGGCTGACTGTATTGACTACATTGACTAAATCTGCATTTCGGGCAATAACAGGCTGTTATTTTATTTTTATTTTGATTTCATTTATTTATTATTATTTTTTGATCATGACAATCACGATATGATAACGCTGCTACTGCTGCTGCTGCTGCTCTTGGTTTATGAAGGATATGAGGGTTTTCACAATGTGTGTAATTCATATCGGCAGGCAGTGCTTGACATTTAACAATAAAATAAATATCAATGAATGCATAAAGGCACTTTTCGTTTTTCGTTATTTGTCTTTAGGTATGAGTGCATGTGTTTGCGTGTGTGTGTCTGTGTTGCATGTAATCAAAACCCTTAACCGGACATGCGTTCATAACGGAAATGTTATATGCGGATGTGGCGCCTTCAAGACTTTGTTTATTGAGATGAAAATAAAAAATTATTTGTGAACAATAATAAAAAAGTCAAAGTTAAAGTTAAGGATGCTGTTGCTGCATTGAACTAATAAAATATGCACTTGATTTCTCTTTTGTATTGTTAAATACGCTTGTTATTGCTGTTGTATGTTGTTAAACATAGAAAAGAAAGAAAGCATTCAACGATTTATGACTTTTTTGTTTGAACTTAAATAATCTTTATGGGATTTATATTTAAATCTAAAGAGATTGATGTTATTTCTAATGTTGCCATTATGGCTGCAGTTGTTTTTTTAAGCAAAAAAGAAAATTATTGCAAAACTATCTGAGAGAATATAAATTTGTTATGGGAAGTTTTTTTTTATAATAAACAGTAAAATATTGATATTGTTTTAAATATTTTTCTTTTAATAAAAATTATATTTTTAAAATGTCCTTTTGGGATATAACGAAGTTGTTTTTTTTTAACAAGCGCAAAGTACTGCTGTGTTAATAATAATACAAAATAGTTAAATATTTTCTAAAAATTAAATTTAAATCGAAATGGATATATAAGAGCTAGACATGTCCTTGCACCGATTGGTATAAAATTCGACATAATGCTTGCCTATGTTGGCTTTAAAATGGTTAAGAATTTGTTTTTCACAGTAGTTTTTAGTTTAGCTGGAATTACATTTTTTAGAACAAAGGATGTATGGAAGTTAGGGATATCCTTGCACAGATTGATATTAAATTCATAGGAAACGTTAACGCTATATAATACTAAAAACATTTACTACATTTTCAGCGTTTTCTAATTTTATTTATAGTTGAAACTTTATTTTTGAAATAAACGATATATGAACGGCAGGCCTGACTGCATTCAAATTTTTTTAAACATGTTAATAGTGTAATTCCAGAAATAGTTATGCCCTATCGCTGCTCTCCGACAATATTTTTAGTTGAAACTATTTTTTTTCAAACTCACTGAGTGGCCATAAGAAATGTAATGGAAATTTTATTTTTAAAATAAAGGATATATGAGAGCTAACCATATCATGGCTCAGATTTTAATGAAATTTAACAAGGAGTTTTAGCACAATTATTTACAAGTTTTCGTAATATCCGACTTGTAAATGCTGCTTATATATAATTTTTAAAACGCAAAACATAAGAAGTAGGCATGTCCTTGAGCTGACTACAATTGAATTCTTCACATACCTTAATTGAGTGATTCTACAAGTATTGACATATTTTTGCTGAAGTCCAAAAATTAAATTTTAAAGAAATTAAGGATACATATATGAGAAATATTCATATCCTGGCACTAACCTTATTAAAAAAAACCCACGTTAGCGCTTAAATACATAGTTTTGGGAATAGTTATGCGTTTGCGAAAAGTTTTCATTTTAATTATGGTTAATATTAAAATTTTCAAATAAAGGATATATAGCAGGCAGCCATATCCTTTTATCGATTAAGATAAAATTTATACAAGAGATGTAGGGTATAATATTATAGGTTCTTATAAAAGTTTTATGGTTTTTCGGTTATAATTTGAGCTTAAATTTCACTTTTAACAAAAAGGACATGTGACAGGTAGGGATAACCTTGCACCAATTGCTTTAAAATTTATCAGGAATCTTAACTACAAGAGTTTTATTTACATCCTGATGATAATTGCAGTAGGAATTTATATTTTAAAGATTAAGGATATATGAAGGATAATCATATCCTTGAGCCCATTTGTATTGAAATTAGATAATTTCTCAAATATACAGCTCTAGTATTTTCTTTATCTTTGACATATTGATGGCACTTGTGAGTTAAAAAATAATAATTTTTCAAATAAAGGATATATGGCGGGTAGGCATATTTTTGCCTTGATTACGATGAAACCTTCTGAAACAATTCGCCATATAATACTACAAATAGTAACAAATTTTCACAATCTTCTGATGATAATTGTTAGCTCAAATACAATTTTTAGCAAAAAGGACATGTGGCAGGTGGGCATTTTCTTGCACCGATCGCCATGAATTTTATCAGGAATCTTAAGTGTAAGAGTTCTATTTATATTCTGCTGATAATTGTAGCAATAATTTAGATTTTAAAGATTTAGGATATATGGAAGATAGGCATATCCTGCAGGCGATTTCTCAAATATAGAGTTTTACGAGTTTTTACCTATTTTTTATAAATATTGATGGCATTTCTGAGCTAAGAATCAATTTTGCAAATAAAGGATATATGGCGGGTAAGCATATCCTCTCATTGATTGTGATGCAACTTTCTGAAGAGCTTAGCTGTATCATATTGCAAATAGTTACAGGTTTTCACCGCCTTCTGATGATAATTGCCAGCTCAAATGCTATTTGTGCATATAAGGATACGTGGGAGGTAGACATATTATTGCACGGTTTGCTATACAATTTAGCAGGGAACTGAAGTATTTAAATTTATATTACAGCCTGATAATAATTTCAGCCAAATTTTAGTTTTTTGAATTAAGGATATATAGGAGGTATTTATCTCCTTTTACCAACTTTTATCAAACTTATAATTTGCTTTAAACTTAAAGCTATATAAATATAATACTTTGTGTATAATTTATCTTCTAATAAACCCGGAAATACGAAAGCTGGCCGAATGCTTCATATTTTAAGTAAATTTTCTAAGCTAGACGCATGAATCACTAGGCATATACATACATATTTAATCAATCAGCTTTGCTATTATTTTTGAACGAAATTGAGTCCCTCATTCACTTCACACACCAGATAAATGGGAGTGTGACAAAATACAATTTTAGAACCCTTTGCATTTTCGTGTATTTAAAAAAAAATAGTTTGCTCTAAATAAACGAGAATTGCAATATGCAGTGACTAAACCAAGCCTGACCATGCTTTATATAATTTATAATCAGATTAGCACAGTCCCTGAACAACTCAGCAAAGGACAGACCAATACGCCACAGCGTGAACATCAAAATAATACTTTATTTACATTTACATTTGTACTATTCAATTACAAACTTTTTTTCGTTTATTTTATTTCTTTAGTATTTCCTACTTCCGCCACTACCTAAACATGCTTTGAATATTAATCACTTAATATTATTAAAAACTCAGTGTGGCTTAATATAATAAAAATGAGTAAATTTACAAATATTTGTGATATTTACTTAAGAAAAAAAAAAACAACAAAATCCTTGCATACTTTGCTACACATGCAGGACAATAAAATATTGCTTTTTTATAAATTTTTTTCTTCTTCTGGCTTGTTTTTATGGTAAACAAATTTTATATTCATAACAATGGTACTTAATTAATGTATGTATCAATATTGCAATCAAAAAACCATTTCTCATTTACTTGATACGGAAAAAAGAGGGAGGGGGGAAAAAACATTAAACTTACATTTATGCACAGATAAACAGACACGAATGTATTTAAAACAGAAAGAAACATGCATGTTAAAAAATACTTTTAAAATGCCACCTGTCAACCCTGTCTGGCAAGCACAAGAAAGCGAAATATTTAGAACGAGTAACAAAAAATCGAAGTAAATTTAAAAGCCAAATCAACGAATTTAAATTGAGCTACAAGTTGAGTAAGTAACATGCCGCTTCAATTGCCACTGAGCAAATTGATTCGTTTAAGGGTGAAAAAATATAAAATTAAATGGTCCTTCGAACCTATTGCTAATTGTGGCTAAACTTTAATTCTACTGATCATTCTGATAGTCATATAGCTCAAAGAAAAATAATTTTTAGTTAATACTACAGAATTAATCGTCAAGTCGTTTTTTATATTATTTTATACAAATATCTTGTATTAGTGTTGAGCGAAACTGTGATTTTTTAATAATGTTGCTCCTTGTGAACGTGATTGCTAAATCGCTGTTCTTTTAAACTGTGATTGTGATCACAGTTTAGCAGTATTTTGTTTGTAGCAGTTCTGTTATTTTGACAAAATCTAATAAGAAGAGCAGTTGTGAAATTAAATAGTGACTGTGATCACGGTTTAACACATTTCAGCTCTTCTGCTTTAAAAGCATGTATTAGCGACAAGAACAAACAATTAGCATCAACCCCAACTAAATATTGATAATTGTTGTATGAGAGTCAGAGAGACAGTAAAATTGCAAATACAATAATGTAAGAGCTATACATAGTTGTCAGAAAAGACGATTTGAAACGATTAGACGATTTTTTCTCGACAAACGGTGATCGTATACAAATAAATTCATGTGGTAGCTTTATTTACTGTAAAGTAAGCATGCAAGAGCATTCACAGTTTGTATGAAAGAACTTTAGTTGCAAAACCTGTTACTTGATAAATTCAGTCACAGTTGTGATTAGTGATTTTTCAATCGCTGTGAAAAAGTAACAGGTTTCGAAAAATAGCTCATCACTATCTTGTATACTCATTTATTGAGAGTAAAATTTTTATTTTCTAGTAGTGTAAAAGAATTTTTTATTATTTTATTTTTTCACTATCCATAACTCTAATGCAGCAAGAGCTTGATGTACTCTCTGTATCGTTAAGTATATGAATTTATTTATGCCTTTCGTGTTTAATCCACAAAATCTATTACTTCACGAAATATAGCTAAGTGGTCCTTCGAGCCGTTTGCTGGTCTTCAAAAGCATTCAGTTCTAGTGTCGCTGCATTTTATAAAATTATGCAAACTTAGTTGGCCATGTTTTGTATTAGATACAAAATTTCTAAGGCCGAGTAGAGAAACCATATTAAATGGTCCTTCGAACCCAATGTTTAACACTATTGGCGCTATATATATGTAGGTATGTATATTCGCTCATTACCTGCCGCTTAGTAATAAGAAATTGTATGGTTTTTCGCAACATTTTCTGACGTTAAACAGAGTTCAGTTCTACTTTCCTATCAGTGTAAGAAAGGATTAAAAGGAAACCCATTGTCAGTGATTTACAGAATAAGGTAGAACCCAGAAAAAAAAAAATGAAACAAAGTGTGACATTTCAAGGATGAGGTGCTTTCTTTTTCGGGTTATGCGTTCCCTCATAATTATTGTAGCACAACAAATTCGTTCGCTGACAAATTTCCATTCAACCAACTGTGATTTTAGTTGATTACAATACACAACAGTATCTGTACTTCAATTTATACAACTAGAAACAGAAAGGCACATAAGTATTATGCATATTGAATGCTTAGCATACTTATACTCCGAGTATGCTGAAATATACGCCTGCTACTCAGAGTATTTATTCATCATACGGCCCCGTAATTATTTATGCATATGGAATGAATGGTAAATTAAAACATTTACCACATTAATTTATTAAACAATAAGCAAAAACTATTCAAATTAAAAAACTTAAATACTCTACAAGGCATAAATAGAAAGCAAAATGCGTATTGTGGGTATTGAGTGGAGTATGCTTATATTCAGAGTATGGATATTTATTCGTACAAAAATAAATATATGCATGATAGTCAGAACATTTATTCAACATACGCGCCCATATGCATTAGTGTGCATGAAATGGAATAAAAAATGTGCTTTTGTTTGTTTGAAATTATTAACCATTAATCAGTTTATTAGGAGGTACAGTTTAGAATAAATATAATCTGTAAATAACCGATATTATTACTGAATTTTGTTTCGCAAAATTTGCAAAAAGAGTCGATAATGAACTAATATTTTCTAATTTGTAAAGTGATGAATGTATCTCTAGTAAATATTTAGTCAAAAACGTTAAGTTGAGAAATATTAAACCATATTTTCTTTCCCTGTGATGCAATCAGTCACCATTTTGACTGGCTGTACGAATTATCGCGCTAGTGCAATTCGCCCGAAAAACGAAAATGTAGAATTGCTTGAAAATTGCTGTAAAAAAATTGAGTGACTGTTCATCGACTTTGGGCGATTTGTTTATTTGTTCATAATGCACAATTGCCAAATTTTCTAAAAATACTAAAAAACCTAAAAAAATATTTCGCGATTATTCATTCCAAATTCGGGTGATTGTACGTAATGAATGAACACCCAAAAATTGCGGACGATTATTCATTTTACACCTTTGGGTTATTCTTAATTTTTTGGCCGATCGTCTACTGTTTTTTGGCTATTTATTCCTAATGACTAGTCCCCAAAAACTTTGAGCGTTCCTTTATTTAGCTGTTTCGGGCGATTTGCACTCGGACGATATTTCGTACAGCCATTTCAGCTCTTTAGCAGTTCACTTGTCCGACAGTACTAATGCTGGAGATGTGTGCAAATGAAATACTCCTGTATATACTCATGTGTAGCCGAATAAATACTCAGAGTATTTTTATACTAGTGCATACAATTTAGTATATACTTTTGCGTTGCGTAATTTGAAAATTGTTAATTGTAATTATAGGTACTTATATTCAGTTTAAATTTGATGAATAAGTTTATTTCAAACACAAACGGTTTTTAGTTTTAACTGTATGTATTTATAGTAGTTTGACGGCCAAAACTCAAGGATTACTTAAAAGGATACTTTTGTTATTCTCTGTTGTGCACCAGCTTTTTAGCTAGCCGGAGTAACTAAAATATAAATTTTTAACTCGGCAGTTCAAAGAATAGCTGGAATGGTTTTTCAATAAAATCGAATGAAAACTGAATATACCAAGTGTAGCATTATGTTCACAAATAGCACTTTTACACCTTTATAGCGCCACGATTGCATGCAACCCCTTTTTTCCTGAATGACGAATTCGTATTGAAACATTTTTTGCCATCGTTTTGCAAAATAAAAAATAAAAAATCCATAAAAACGCTTTTGGCGTGAATTATAACAATAAACACAGCAACGCAACACATGCACATGCAAATACGCATACGAGTATACACACACACACAACAGCAACCACATACTTACATATGGATATATATATGGTATATACATATATATATATATATATATATACACTTTCCAACAACCACGATTGCATATACACATTCATTTTCCCGAACAGTAGCGGACTAAATGTAGCAACACCAGCCTAAGTTTGCTTAAGAGGGCTTATTTGGGCGCAAGCGGGAAACATTGGCAACAAGCAGCAGCAACAACAGCAATTACACTTTGGCAAGACTTTATACAGGCAGGACAAAGAACTGCTAAATATGACTCACTTCAGTATGACTTACACTTGAATACGAACCGTATCGAAGGGTGGTTGGTTAATAGGATTCGTTGCAAGGAAGTATTTAAAATTGTGTGTGTTTTTTTTAAACGAGGTCTATTTGGAGTGCTATCACAGCTAAATAGAATTGAGTGGCATAAAAAAGTGCATTCTGGCAAAGAATTACAGAATTACAACATTTTTCTAAACGAACTATTAAGTTTGAAAAAAGAAAAGAGGACTCAAGGACCAGCATTTGCTTATAGTGATCAGCTATAATCTTTTCTTGCTTAACGAAATATTAGTCTGAAAAAGAAAATAAAACTTTTACCAAATTTATAAAAGCACTAATTCTAGCAGATTACTCGAAATAAATGACATATTTCGGAGTTTTAAGTTGATCATTGAAGTCCTTTCTGCACTCGCCATTGACACCTTCAGGTCTGCAAGAAATTTCTCCCTTTTCCAAATAGAAATTTTTGATTTCCCTAGTACTTGCTATTAGTTGGAATTGTTACCTGGGAAAAATTTCTAGCGGGATATTATTCATAATTGCCCTCCTTATTGCTTTGAGTCACTATAGACAACAACGAAATGCTTCCTTTTTTTATGGCATCTTTTCAGCAGTTATAGCTAAAGTCTTACGAGGAAAATTTTTGTGGAGCATTTTAACCCTTTAACTATACTTCAAATGCCTCCTTTTGAGCCCCTTGCAAAAAAGATTGCAAAAAGTGCCCCAAACGGGAATTTTGCCATAAAATTCTAGCCTAAAATTCTCTAGACATTCGAAAGCTCTAAATTGAACGTAAACATCAGAAATTAGTCGAAACTTCATATGCGTTTAAGGGTTAATTTCTTACTTTTTAGGGTTCCGTAAATCAAAGCTGAAAAGGAACCCTATTGTTTTGGCTACAATTTCCGTCTGACCGCCACAGGCTGTTTTCTCGAGAAAAGTGTAAGCTAAGGACATGAAATTTTCGCAAAATATGTAAAACTTTTACCGCTACAACAACAAATACTACATAAGACGGCTAAAAATTCATTCGTCAAAAAGAAAAAAACCGCCTAAAATTTAAAAAGAATCGCCACAGTGAAAGAAAGCGCCAAAACTAAAAGAAAAGCCTCTAAAACTAAAACAAATCGCAAAAAATCGCCAAAAATCTAAAAAAAAATCGCCAAAACGAAAAAAAACAAAAACCAATAAAATCCCAAAAACTGAAAAAAGCGCTAAAACTAAGATAAAACGCCGTAACTAAAAAATAAAATGGCAAAAACCGAAGAAATTTACGGTGTACCTAAATTTTTTTTTAAAAATGTCATCAGATAAACTATTCGATTATTTAGGCTAAAGTTCGTATATAAAGTCGCACTTTACGGAATTTATTATTATTTATTATATATTTTTTGAGGAATATTTTATGTAAAATTTTACTAGGAGTATTTTTATGGCATATTTTAACCTAATCTGTGCTGTGAGGGTGATTTTTGTTCGTTTTGCAAAAATTGTTAAAATAAGCACCCTTAAACGGTAATATAAAAAGCTAAAGTTTTACAAAAATATTTATTATAGATTCTATTAATATAACTCTTTGAATACACTAAAGTTGCAGGTTAATCTTTAACACCAGATATAAATCTAAACTGCAAATGCCTGCTAGGGTTAATTAGTCTTTCCACCTATTACTGGTGCTATAGTTAACTACCCGTTTAATCTACTCAAGAACTTGCAAAGGAATTTCAGATCAAAGAATTTTAAAGAACAGTTTAAGCCGACTTAAGTGTACTTATGCCATTTTCAACGTTCTAGACTATACCCCTTATTAGACGAGTTAGAGGGTTAAGGTATATCACAAAAATGTTAATTGCAACATTGACAGACTTTAAAAAACTATTTATTTTACAGCTACAACATAAAGAAAGACTTCATTTTTCAGCAATAAGGGGCCATCCACATATTACGTAACGCCAGTTTCCCGATTTTTGACCCCCCCCCCCTCCCCCCAGTAACAGATCGTAACAATTCTTAGACCCCCCCCCCCACCCCCTCACAATAACGTAACAAGAACTTTAAAAAAATTTAAATTGTTTTAAGTTTTTATTTAAAAAAAATTAAATTTAATTCATACACATACAATGTATGTATTTTTAAATAACTTTTTGTTTGAATTGAAGTAAATTTCTTTATTTAGTTATTACAAACTAATATATATACAAATATTTTTATGGCATTTTCTTAAGTTTCGTTTAGGATGTATGCATTTATTTATTTTATTTATGGGAAAATGTAAGTAATTGAGAATGGACGAATATTCGGGAATTCGAATACTTTTGTTCCTTTATTTTTATTTTCTGTTAGACTAACACAGTGCGTAGACAAAAATCAAACAAGCTTGCAAAATATAAATAATAACAATTATGTATTTATGTACATACATATGTATATGCATATATTTATATCTATTTAACACTCATGATTCTTGATTTATTATGTATTTCTTTGATAAATTAAAAACTAAATAAATGAAAAATCGAATTGTTTTTGTACGAAATTAGTAAAATTTATGTTACGTAACAATTTTACAGATCCCCCCCTACCCCCCCGTAACAAATCATAACAAAACTCGAACCCACCCCCCTCCCCCAAGGGCGTTACGTAATATATGGATGGCCCCTAAGCTCAAGATATTAAGTTTTGCTATGTTCGAAAATTCGAACTTCAAGCCAAGGCTTCGCAAACAGCCAGCAAAACATTTTTATAGCATTTTAATATCCATAAAATAGTTTGTAGAAAGTTTGGATTATGTTCGAAAATTCGAATTTAATTTCGAACATTGTAATTGTTGGTTGTTAAGCTATTACGAACTCTTTTAATATATTCAAAAACGAACATTTAATGCTTCTTTTAGTTAGACCTCAGGTAATTAATTGTTTGACCACAATTTTAAAATTTGGGTCACAACAGACCCCTCAGGAGGTGAGTTAGAGGGTTAAGATATTTCACAAAAATTCTAATTGAAAGATTTTTGGTTTAACTGCTGAAAACGTTCTATACATAAAATGCGGGCGTGTATAAACTCGAAATTAAATCTCAACCGCGTTTCAGGATTGCACTAATTTCTCTGTTGGCTTGAATTTTATTGCGAGCTTTGGTGTTTTTAGGAAGGATATATAGTATAATTTTTTGGCAAATAGTTTTGTAGAATATTTGCCCCCTTGATATCGATATTTGAGGGTATTCACTGATTTTTGTGGACTTAAAAAGTGTATGTGATACCACAAATTTGATGATTTGCTTTGCAGCAAGTTTCAGGGATGACTAGCAAAGGTCAACCGATTCCCATATTCTTTTTTTCTTTAAGTTAAAAACTTTGTTTAACAGTTTTTGTGAAAAGAAAGAGAATTTAACTTTCATGCATTAAAAGCAAATTTTTGGAGAAATTTTTCCAATTAAAATTGCCAAAAAAAAAAATTATTATTATTGGTTTCATAATATCAGAAAGTAAGGGTCTGTCCCACGATGTCGACAGAAAACATTCGCTCGATTATTTATATTGAAAACAAACAAACAAGTTTTCTTACACTATTGCTATTTCAATAGCAGCTGTCGATGCAAAGCTTCTGTCAATATCGCGGGAAAGCTGTCACTTTTAAAACATATAAATTTTAATAAAGTGTTTTCCACGATTCGTTCAATTCCAATTCGTTATATTGAAATTTTCAGTTTTAGTAATATGGACTAAGGAATTTTTTATATTTGGAAATTTTTTTCTAATACTGTTTTCAGCCAACTTAAAGACACTTTCTCAAACGAAAAGTACCATAAAAGGAAAAAATTGCTTGTGTATGTATTTTTATTTAAAATCAAAAAAATGTTACTTTAAAGCTTAAAATCCAATCTAGCGGAAAATTGTTTGGAGGGTTAAAATTAACACCCTTCAATTATTTTTACAATAAATCCTGGCATTGCCCCAAGGAACAATTCCCCAATATTCTTCCACCAAAACAATTTGTATTGACACTGATTCGCCATAAAATGCAAAAAGTGACGGATGTGTGTTTATGTCCTACGTAACAGCATGAGGAAGAGGGAGAGAGAGAGAGACAGAATGCCTGCACCATATACTAGTAAAAACTGTTTGTAACCAAGTGCATTTGCCATGATGTGTTCGAGTGCAGCTGGCGTTGTGGGTAGGCGGGCTGAGTACGTGTGCCTGTGCCTGTGCCTGTGCTTAGTCAGTCATATTGCGAAGGAAGTCTCGCATGCATAAATTAATTAAAAGCTTTTGTTGTTTTATTTATACGTGCAGTACAACTGGTGCACTTGCAGTTGTTTGGCAACACTTGCCTATATATATAAAAATGTTTCAGCAAGAAGCGGCTGCAAAAAGGAAATTAACAAACACTAACTATCTGCCTGAAAGTATGCCAGCAGTATGAATTTATTTGCTGGTGTAGGGAAAACATATAAAAATTCTTTTCGAAATACATGACAATTAGGAGCGTAAATATTAAATATATGCGAAGTTTTTAGTTAAAATAAGGGGAAATTAAGCCTTTACGAGTATAAGCAATTGGTTTTGAAAAAAAAAAAAATAAAAAAAAAAATTCAGCTTTGATTTATAACTTCAAAGTTTGCAATCATTTAATTTTTAATGTAATTTATTTTTAAGGCACTTTCATGTTTAACAGCAAAACTCTTTTCTCGCAACAAAAGCATATAAATAACATTTGATAAAGTTCAAACAAAAGCATAAGATAGATAAAATATCTTAAATTCGTTTTTTTACCGTCAGAAAAATCTTTTGATTTTTGAAGCACAAAACCTTATGCTGACACATTCACATATCAGCTATAAAGAAACCCATTATTTGCTACGTTTAGAAAATAAAATAGCCAAGTTCACGAGAAAATAAAAAAAACACAAACAACAAAAAATTCCTTTAACTTTGCACAGCAAAACATAAATAATAATAAAGGGACGCAATAGAAGTTAGAAAAAAAAGAAGCAAACATACATTGAGAAATTTTTGCCATTATAAACTTTTCCGGTGCAGTTAAACAAAATCAATTTGCCATAGTTTTTGAAATATTATATTTCATACTCACACTTTCAAGCATACACACACACAACCAGCGATAATCTCATAATAATACAACATTGATGAAAATAACACGCAGAGAAATTCTAAAATATCCCATGATTTTTTTTTTGTTTTGCTGTTTATTGGCGTATGTGAATTTAAGCGTTTGTACAGTTTTTTTTTTTTTATTACCAGTATTATTTTGTCAGTTCTTTATAAAAATGTTTCCAGTTATTTTATAACATGCACATAACCTCAATAAATCGATACAAAAGTTGAAAACTCATTTATCAATTCATGGCTGACCCCAGACAATCCTCTAACAATGTTGTACATTCTCACATACAAAGATCGACAGACAGTCAGTCGGACAGACGGACAGTAAGATACCAAGCTATAAAATATAAAACTTTTTCCTCGAGCATAAATAACCAATCCAACCGAACAGCAGCCAGATGCCCAGTGGGAATTATTGAAAGGGAGTTCAGAGCAAATCGGTCTTCTCAGCTGATAGTTAGTAACCCTTGGAGAAGCAACATGATACTCAGGGTATCGCCAAGTAAAGCTTCATGGTACCCCCAGGCTTGGTGCTAGATGTTCGGCATATTAAGATTCCATAATCTTATTTCTTTACACAAAATTTTAAATAAAAAATTGAAAGGTTTAGGAAATTATATTGGATTATAGAAGTCTTAAGTTTCCGAAATGCGAAATGCGAAAATGCTTAATAATATATTATAGATATTTGATAAAATTTGTTTTTTTTTTTTGGATAAAAGCAACTAAGTTTTTAAAAACTCTGTCTTGTAACAATATGAACGAAAGTTCGAATATCCTAATAAAATTTTTATACAGCAGATTTTAATAAATGTATACAAAAATTGACAAATTGGTAAAATTTTAATAATTTATTGATTTGAAAGGTGAACGAACTATAAAAAAAATTCTTATTCGAAGTTTCGAATTTCAACTTCAACAATTTGAAAATTGTGTTTAAAATATCATAAGATTATTTTCTACAGTTATAAGATATTCCAAAAAAAAAAATATTCGAAAATTTTTCGAACTTAATTTTCAATGTTCGAATTGAAAATTAATATATATTTTACTGTACAAATGTTATAAAACTAACTTTTTTATGCATAAAACGTAAAGTTTTACATTTTCGTTAAGTTCGAAAATTCGAACCTCACAATAAATTTTTTTTTAAACGAATTCCGATTATGTAGTAAATTTAAAATTAATATATATTTTACAGATAAAATGTTATACAAGCAATATATTATGCAAAAAAAAACGTAATGTTTTATATTTTCTTTAAGTTCGAATTCGAAAACATAATAAAACGGCGAAATATTAAGCTAACTAAATACATTATTAAGTTTTGAAGTTGCTTTTATATAAATGTTTACAACGAATTGTCACATTACTTTTCCTTTTATGGAGGAACATTAAAAAACATTAAATTTCCATTATATTCGAAAATTCGAACTTCATAATTAAATCTTTATGTGTAAAATTCCGATTTTTTACTTTTCATTTTCGAACTTAAAATATGTTATTGATTTGTAGCTAAAATTGAATTTCAAGCAGTAATTTCAAGATTTTAAATTTCTGCTATGTTCGAAAATTTCATAGAAAAATATTTTCTCATTTATCGTAATATCTGTTACAAATATTGCTATACGAGCATTAAAATTGAGGTTATGAAACACTCAAAAATGTTCATCAAATTATTATTTAGTTCGAACATAGTTTAGAACTTTACAAGAAATAGCTTTTATAGTTGTAATATGCCACTATTGCTTATGCATGTTGGAAGAATTTAATTGAATTGAAAATTCGAATTTTGCTGTTAATTTTCGAACTCATCAAAAGTATTTATTTTAGTATTATTGCAGCTCAACTTTTAAAAGGCTAAAGCTTTTAGAGATAAGGCCGACATCTTATTTTACATTATGTTCGAAATCAAAATCGAAATCAAATCGAAGTTTAGCAAATGTTAGTTTTATGGCAAAATATTTTTATATTATATAAACTATGTTATAAAGAGTTCCAATTATGTTCGAAAATTCGAATTAAATTCGAACATTAAAATGTAGGCTATTAGCCTATCACGAACTGTTTTAATACTTTCCAAAACCAAAATTTACCAAAATCTTTTAGTTATAAAAGGTGTCTCTTAGACCTAAGCTAACTATCCTTTTAATTTTCGAACTTGTAGAAAGTATATATTTTGCAACTCAATTTTAAAAACTAAACCTTTCAGCAATTAAGAGTAAAGTTTTTAATTTACGCTGTGTTCGAAAATTCGAACTTCAAATCGAAGTTTCGCAAATAGTTAGTTTTATAGCAAAATTTGTTATAAAAAATTTTGATTATGTTCGAAATTTCGAATTAGATTACGAACAGTGAGATTAAGGCTGTTAAGTCATCACGAACTAAACTCAAGATTTAATGTCTTTTAGTTACAAAAAGTGTTTCTTAGACTTGAGCTAACTTTGCTTTTAATTTTCGAACTCATAGAACGAATTTACTTTGCCGCTGTAAATTCGAACTTAAATTTCGAACATTGAAATTGAGCTTTTTAGGTCACCACGAACTATTTAAGTGTCTTCCAAAGTCAACATTCTTTGCTTCTTTTAGTTATAAAAAGTGCCTCTTAGGCCTACTAAGCTAATTTAATTTACTTTCTAATTTAATAAACAGCAACATTATTATTCAATGCAGATTTAAAACTATGCTGTGAGGCTAAGTGCCTTTTCCGCTTAAGCTGTTTTATAGAATTGCTTCTTAAGTACTCGTACGAGTAATTTTTAAAGTTTTCTTTATTACAATGAATTATAATTTCTTCTCTTAACTGCAACATCTCTAATCACATTACTTTTAATATCTTTTTATATCCTCCGCATGCATTTTCCTATCGGCCATAATGAACATAAAACATAACACGGAAATGTTTTTAACGAAAAGTATCAGCATGTTCGGAATAGAAGAAAAAAAAAATAGACTGCCTTAAATCATAAAGAAATACGAACGTGCAACAAAAAAAAATGGGAATCATCACTTCAACACGTCCTTACATTTTTCCTACAGATGTAACCACTAAACGCGTTTTTTAAATTTAGCCGCATTGTAAGCGTTTTGGCCCTCTAACAACATATTATTTTGTGTGTGTGTGTTTTTTTCTTTCGTTCTAGTGCCGTTTGCCTGTAGTACGAGTAGTAGTTAGTAGTTTTTTATCTCAGTTTTTAGTTGTTGCTTTTGCAGTTATTGTTGTTGTTGTTGCTGGTAGTGGTGTTGGCGTTGGTGGTGCATATACATACTTCTTTTGTTGCCTGTTACTCTTCATAAATCATAAATTCATGCTACCATGCACTTACTCATTGCCTTGAGCTAAAGTTATGCAGCCATTGTGTTAAATCCACACACACACGCACACACACACACAATTATAAACATACACACGTACTTGCAACCAAACATATAATCGAGAAACATCATGTCCTGGTATATCCTTCATATTGGGCGAAGAAGAAAAAATGTGAAAAGGAAAAAGAACTGGCAGCAACATCAGCTGCAGCAACAGCGAGCATACTGCAACAAACAGCGTAGCGAAGTGAAATAATGGCAATAACAACAGGATAATTGTGTGTGTGTAGGAGCACAAGGGAGTGCAGTGGTAGAGCATAAATGAAACAAAAGTATTAGCTTGGCAAGAGCACTAGCACACACACACACACACACACAAGCAGGCGTGTACAATACAACGAGTTACAAAATTAATAGAGGCAGCAGCAACAGGAATATCACCACCAGCATTAGTTAGGAAGGAACAACGAGAACATGACCGCCAACAACAGAATCAACAGCGGGCGTACAAGCAGCAACAGGAAACATATATGTATGAATAAATGAATGAAAAGGCCTGGAATAAGCACACTACCAGCTTTGGAGGCCTATATAAGCTTCTCTTCTGGATCTACAAAAGCTGCATCAAGCTCAGGCTTCTATTAATTCGAACTTCCAGTCGTATAGCCCAGTATACCAAAAAAGGCCGTAGATGTTTTTTCTAGCTTCAAGATGCTCATGCCCACTGTAGGGTAAGCTCGAGCATAAAAGAAGCAACAACATGAATTGTTGGTGAAAATTGTGGTAGAAAAAATAAAGACAACAACAACATTAACAACAACAACGAAACGAGTTAGTTCACTTTTAATAGCAATTTGTATTCGAGTAAGTGTGAAATAGCTTTTAAACGATAAAAGAATGTGAAAAAATTGCTAAATTAGTAAATGACTTTTGAGTTATTCTTTTTTGGTTTTTTTTCTTTTTTGTTTTCCTTTTGGTGTGAGCGGTTGCTTCTTTTTTTTAGGAATTTACTCCTTTGTTGTATTTTTGTTATAATAAGTTTGTTGTTGCTGTTGCTGACTTTTTGTTTATTTTTATTTATTTTGTTTGGTTTTTGTTATTGTTAAATTTATTCTTAAACACCCAGAGAAAAAAAAAAATAACCATTAGAAGAGGAGATCCTTAAACAACAATAAAAATTGTATTAACAAATACAATATGAAATGCAAGCAGAAAAATTGGTATGCAAAAAACATAAAACAACGTTAGAATAGAATAGAAATGGAAATTGGTTTTTCGTGCAGTTACATAAAGCCAGACACACAATTACACGCTGCTGAGAAGCATTTGGAATAGCTTTTGGTCATCCAGGTGGAAATGAATATGGTAAAACCAGATTTTGGTGAAACATTTCAAATGAAAAATATTTTTAAATTCCTCTAGAGACTAAAACGATTTAGGATATGATTAGTTTTCTTTTTTTTTAAACTAATGAAAAAAATTATATATTTTTCTTGGGAATTGAAGTCCTGTGCCACACTCTCATTGCATATTGTTATGATGAATAGGCACAAAAAGCTATTAAATATGTTCATGGATGTGTGCGAAACTTCTAAGAAAAATGTTACAGGAAATTTAACTTGCACCACGACAATTAGTTAAAGCTTGAAATATGTTTAAGTGTTAATTTCAACATTTAAGGGAATTGCATTTTAGGTGTGGGAATATGTAACTATTCTCTGTACCGGTTTTGTTTTATAAATATTTTCAATAAAGAAAGCAAAAAGTGCCCTTAAATAAAGTCATATTGAGTTGAAATGAATTCTACTATAGGGTCCGCCAGATAACTTTTTTTTTTTTTTTAAAAACAGGGCGCAAAACATCGAGCGTGGCTTCGGCTGTGTGGCACGTAGCGCCGTCCTGTTTAAAGCAAATGTTGCCAATATCCTCCTCTTCAATTTTTGTGAACAAAAATGCGTTCAACATGGCCCGATAAGGATCGCCATTGACTGTAACGGCCACTCCTTGCTCATTGGCCCAATTATGCCTCTGGACCATAATCCGCACCAAACAGTGACTCGTTTTGGTTGCGTCGGCTTTTCAATGTATGCGTGCGGGTTTTCTGTGCCCCAAATGCAACAATTTTGCTTGTTTACATACCCGCCAAGATCAAAATGAGCTTCATCTGAAAAGATGATTTTTTTGGCAAAATCGGCATCTTCTGTAAGTCGATCGCAGGCAATATTTCCCAGCGTTGTTCAAGCGTATAGACAACCATATTCGTTCAGCGGAAGGATAAAACTAATTATCTGTCAAATCAGACATGAGCTAAGTGTTACCATTCACGAAATAAGCACTAGTTGAAAAAAAACGTTAGATGGCGGACCCTATATAAGCATGATATCAGCCTTAAGTCTTAGAAATTAGTTACAACTTCAATACGTGGGAAGTGTTGCTATTAATACACAGAAGGTAAGAACAAATATACTTAGCTTTTAGTTCCCGGCAATTCCCAAAAAAAAATCGCAAAATCCCAAAAATGGGATTTTTCAGTGTTTTTGCTGTATTTTTCTTATCTTTTTCCTATCTCGTTAAATTTTTGCTGGCAGCTTTGGAATTTGAGAAAAAAGGCCTCAAATTTGATATTTATAAAAAATTTGCTCTCTTTCGAAATGATCTGGTTCCTTCAACAAAGAAAATTTTGAAACAAAAAATTTCTTTTTGTAATATTTCTTACAGTATTTATTACCTTTTGAATAAGTAAAAATATGAGGTTGGTATTTTTGTAAAAAAATTTAATTATAGCGAAATAATGAACTTAATTTTTTTCTGCAAAAAAAAAAATAAACGAAAAATCTAATTTTTTAAAAAATTTAATAAAAACTTTTGACATAATTGTGCTTTTAGCAAATTTTTAATTTTAATGTTACAAATTTTGTTCTTAATTCATAATAAGTTTCCTTTTCTGAATCGAACAGGGTTTGACTTCTCCATTAGCAGAACAGTCGACCAAAGCCAAAGTATTAATTTTTTTCTCGATTATTTCATAAACTCTAAGCAAAAACCCACAAATTTAGTAAATTTTTTTTTAAGCTCTTGGACAGAAAAAAAGTCCACTTGCAACAAATCTTTTTTATCAGATTAAAAACATCAGCTTGGCATCGGTTTTAATTTTTCATTAACTTAAGGCCTGAAAGATATATGTGAACCGGCCTATGAAAAGGTGGCTTATGACTCATAAAACTATTTTTCATTTTTTTTCGGTTCGGATATTTTTTGAGACGCTCTTTAACATGGTGAAAAGCAGAAAGTCCTAACTTCGCAAAATTCTGCATCGACAGACATTGAAGGTATTCACGTCAAAATTTCCTAGAGTGGAACAGGAGAAATTGGAAATAAATGACATTTTAACAACAACAACCGTACACAGTTTTTTTTTCCTCAAAACTTCACTAGTTTATAACGGAAAAGACCAACAGAAACAGAACGAAGGAGAACAACTACCGAGAAACTGACGAAATGCATTGTTTATCTTTAACAGCTGATTTCTCGAAATTTTGTTTTTGAGTCATAAGCCACCTTTTCATAGACCGGGTCACATATATTGTCCAAATTTCAGACTTGACCTCTTGACCTCTGTGAATTATTGCCATTTTTTTTAAACTAAATCCCACGCTGTGTATCGGAGACTTTAGACCCCATTAGGCACCAGAAGTTATCGTTGGATCGAGCTAAAAAATTAAGACCGCATTTATGACAACAAGCCTCATATTTTAAATACCAGTCAAGTCTTGATACAGTGGATTTGGTAATCATCGACCTATAGCGCTCTCCCTCGGAAAATGCATGACGCGCGTTATGTTGCCTGAACAGAACATCCATTCATTATCTCGTGTTGTTCAAGGCTCTCTCAGTACAGACTGAATAAATGACAGCTTTTTCGGCAGATGTCTTTTTAGCAATATGTCCGGTATCCATCCATCCATCAAAGTTCGAAAGAAACTAGTGGAAGGTCCTTTAAGAAAATGTTTCTCACGGATAAAAATTTTGTCTGAATCAATTGGGGGAGTCAGTTTCACATGCAAGTTTTTGAATGATGGTCATTTATAGTCTGAATGTTTTATTTATATTATGTAAGCCAACTCTCTATTCACAATTCATGGTCCTTCGAATCATGTATCATGATTCGACTGCCAATGATGATGCCAATATATTATAAGTGATTTTAAGCAGATAGATTTTTGAACGATAGTTAGAAATCTGAATCTCTTGAAAAGCAATAGCAACTAGAATGATATCTGGCTGCTGCCCGCGTGCAACCAATTGCTATCATTGCTGTGACAGTACCATCAAAGGGCCTTCCAGTGACGTAAGCTTTTCCTTGAAAGCACGAAGAGACTGCTCACAACTGCCGCGTGTCCTTTAAGACGACCTTACTAATCGCTGAATACAAATGCTTGAAATTATCGAAATGTCCGGTCTGAACAAAAACCCATCTCCAACCTCGAAAATTAGTACGTTCATATACGTTTGATTCTAGACTGGTTGCTACTGAGAGCAGCCTATTGAGATCTTTTAGTGGCTGCACTCAACGCAAACTTGTTGCTTAATTGCTTAAAGGTTCGTGCCAATGATAAGCTTCATGCTCCGGTAACACTTACAAATTGGTTTATGGTCCTTTGAGCCATATACTAATAATAACATCAGTAAGTTCTTTCTATCTATATTTATCTTATTTTGATGTTTCTATTGGGGCGCTACAGAGCACGAGTCTTTAATACAGATAGTTTTTAATCTGATATTGTGGAAATGTGTGCTTTGGGTATATGGATCACAGTTGCGGGGATTACGAGTATGTGCTGCAGTGATTACTTCTAAGGTACCTTTAAGGATTGTTGGTAAACTGCAGCGACTGAATATAATATTCCTTCTAAACACAATTTTTATTAAGGAGTAATTTACATTTGCTAATTAGATCTTTGTTCTGAATGGCCTGTTGAATAATTATATACTTACGAGGCAGTGCTGAGTAGGATGTCTTTTTAGATTTGCAGGTGGTAATATTTCTAGAGCCTGAAAATTCTATGCAGCCAAGAGAAGCTGAATATTATCTGTATTGTGTATATTGGATTATACTTCGTATTTGGATTTTAGGGCTAAGAAATTGTGCACTATTGGAAGACAACTTCGAAAGATAGACTCTTGGTTCTTATTTGAAAGAGACCGACTGAGGAAATACTTGGTGCTTAACCTGGAGAGAATTTCAATCTAAATACCATTTTGTCGCTGGATTATGTTATTATTCAGCTGAGCTGTTTAGCGAATGCGAATTTAGATAGAATTTTTATGTCATAAACTAAGCGAGCCAACAAAATGCGAGATTTGTTGCTTTATTGTCTGTTTTAGTACCAGTTGCCACGTATTACAAAATGCTCTATTATAATTAATGCAAATTATATTTTTTGGGGCGAATTGTGGTCGTATCACTACGACTGTTGTCTTATGAGTGCTGTCTTGCACTGAAACTCAGTCAGTGATAATGACAAAGTAGTGATTTATCAACGTCACGCTTTATAGAAGAAATCATTACCATCTTGCAAAGTCTCAATCCTGAGAAATTGCTTCTCCAGAAAAAGATATTAAATTATAAAACAGCAAGCCTTAATATACTGTACATATTATTTTTTCCGAGCTGCTGGGTATTGACCATCATCAGTTCCCAAAGTTTCTCACTGAGATGCAAGTGTACGAGTACACACACATACAGGCAAAGTCTTTGTTTAGATTGTGACATTTTTTGACAACCACTAAATGCTTTTGCTGCTCATTCGATTTCAAACTCCTACTACCACATCACACAGACATGTTTGTACTAGTAAATTTTTGCCAATAAAACTTGAGATCAAACATGATTTTTAGCATGTTATTCGCCATAAGAATGATGACAGAGGGATTAAAAAGGTATGAGAGAATATAATTGAACATAGCGCACATACTTGAAAAATTTGCATTTTTATACACGAGGGAAGTCTGCATAATAAAAAATTTATAATATTTTTCTTGGAAGTATTTCGGTTGCTTTAATTTGCTTATTAAAAATGTTTTGTAAGTCCCCCTATTACAAAAAAATTAAAGCTCTCATTTATGCTTTTAATGCTTTTATTTTTTTAATTTTATTGCACTTTCAAATGTTCCATTGCAAGCAATCCTGGTTTGATTGTCTGCAAGTCCCTCTGAATATGCAACAAAGTTTTCTAGGTGTAGCAATATTATTTATTTATTATTTATTTATTTAAATACTTTACAAAGTAAATTTGCAAAGTATTGTTGCACAAATATGGCTTTGTGACTGATTGTACACGACCTATGCCTTCACATAGGAAGTAGCAACGTGGTTGTTAAAGAAATTCCACAAAAGAACCGCAAGAATATACGGTTATCCGTGGCAGATCAGCCAACAAGTGTGAGTGAGACGCAAAACTCTGGAAGGACAATAAACAACAGTGGCTTGGTTGCACTTAAGAGATAATTGCCAACGACGCTTGATGTTGACTTGCCCAGAGCAGCTTTACGACTGGTCTAGCAATATTATTAAACATATTCGTCAAAATGTTTGTTTATCTGTCACCTTCCATTTTTTTTTAATATTTCTTTCCTGATCATATTTTAGCGGTTAACATGCTTGCATTTGCGTTTGCAAGAGTTTTTTTTTTGCATGAATGTGTAAAAAAGAAACTTTAAATTACGAACGTATAGATACGAATTAAATGCAAATTAGATCTGCCCATAAAAAATGGCATTTGTTAAGCTCATGTCAAAGTAAAAATTAATAAATGAACAATCAATTTATTTTAGGAGTAGTAAAAAGTGACTAATTATTTAAATTTTTTTTTTAAACTTTCACTTATTTAAAGAGAACTTCGAAACAATATATACGAGTATAAATTTCGAAGCTAACTTCGTGGTCATCCCTTTGAAACAATTCAAAAATAAGTTGTTGTTTCAAGGCTCTTAAAAAATGAATTGGAAAGGTTTTGTTATGCACATTTAAGGGGAAAAAATTTTTCTGAACTAGAACATGACTAACAACTCCAGACTTTATGCTGGCAGCATAAATCACCTTTTATTTTACATCTTTCTGTTACTAAAGGACTTAAAGAAAAATGTAAATTATTTCTTCGTGAAATTCAAAAGTAATCTCCAAACTACACCTGACATTATTTTGTGCTTTTGTTGAAGGGACACTCTTAATTAGAAACATGTATTATTTTGCATGCATAAAAGTGCGTCAAATATAATCTTAAATATATGCACGAGGGTCGTACAATGAACAGCTAAAAATGTCTTTTTTATATGAGAAATTTTTTATTTCAATCCGAAATATCGGCAAAGGCCAAGGCAGAGTAGTAGACTTGGCTATGATGATAACTCCTAAACTAATATCTTTAACTTAAGCAACAAACCCTGTTGTGCCTCATTGCAGCTCGCATGCTGCGTTTTAATATTAACACACATTTGCAAGCAAAGCATAGTCTAAGCAAGTATAACCCGTAATGCCCAGCAAACACTCATAAGATTGTAAGTGAGATATTTCGCCTGAAGCTCTTGCGCACGATAGAAATTTTCCATAGAAACATTTTTGCTAGCAACAGTTTTTCTATAAAAAAATTGTTGCTAGCAACAAACAGTTTTTCTTTAAAAAAAATTTTTGCTATCAACAAACAGTTTTTCTATCGAAAAATTTTTGCTAGCAACAAACAGTTTTTCTATAGAAAAATTGTTGCTAGCAACAAACAGTTTTTCTATCGAAAAATTGTTGCTAGCAACAAACAGTTTTTCTATAGAAAAATTTTTGCTAGCAACAAACAGTTTTTCTATAGAAAAATTGATGCTAGCAACAAACAGTTTTTCTATAGAAAAATTGTTGCTAGCAACAAACAGTTTTTCTATAGAAAAATTGTTGCTAGCAACAAACAGTTTTTCTATAGAAAGATTGTTGCTAGCAACAAACTGTTTTTCTATAGAAAAATTGATGCTAGCAACAAACCGTTTTTCCATAGAAAAATTGTTGCTAGCAACAAACAGTTTTTCTATAGAAAAATTGTTGCTAGCAACAAACAGTTTTTCTATAGAAAAATTTTTGCTAGCAACAAACACTTTTTTTAGGAAAAATGTTGATAGCAACAAATAGTTTTTCTATGGAAAATTTATAATTTTTCCATTACAAATATTGTTGCTAGAAATATAATTTTTTCTATAGGAATATTGTTGCTAGCAATATATTGCTTTTTATACAAATATTGTTGCTAGAAATATAATTTTCTTTATAGAAATATTGTTGCTGCTAATATAATTAATAATATACTTTTTTATATAAAAATATTTGCTTCCAGCAATATAATATTTTTGAATAGCAAACTCTTTTTAAAGAAAAACTGCTGCTAGCAACAGAAATTTTATATAGAAAAATTGCTGCCAGCAACAACATTTTTCTTTTAGAGCAAAGTAATTTTTTCCATAATAAAATTGCTGTTAGCAACAAATTTTTTTTTTTGTAGATAATTGCTGCTGGCAACATATTTTTTTCTATGGAAACATCATTTCAACAAAAGAAAAATTTTGTATTTAAAAAAATTATTGCTTCCTAGAATCCAAACTTGTTGTTCGGTATAAAATTATGTTTTTAGATTTTCTGTTTAAAGCGAAAAAAATGTAGCAAAATTCTTCTATTTGTTAGAAGGATTAACCTCCATTATAATAATAATAATTAAAATTTGAAAAAAAGTTTTTAATTTATCCAGCTGTCACTTGCAGTAAGCAAAGTTTTCTACGCTGTAAAATTGCTTCTAATATATAAAAGAAAATATCATTCGCGTTTAATTTAATGATATTGATGTCATTTCTTAGTGACTTCCGCTTTAGAAAGAAAATGTTTGCAGGGAGTGCTTAAGTGCTTTCAGCACTCTAACGTACGCAGCAATGAAAATATTTAAGTGTGCGTGTAGTTGTTTATTTGCTTAAGGACTCATAATAATCATATGCATGGAAAGAGGAAAAGGATATGCCGTATTTGTTGTCGTTGTGTTGCAAAAGTGATGGGTAATTTGCATTTGACAGACACAAAGATGCACACAGAGACCATAGAACAGAATATTAGTTCATTTGTATTTCAGTTTTGTTTTTCTCTTCTAATCTTTGTTGCATGTATTCATTCAATCTTGTTGCTCTTATTCTTGTGGCATTTTACTACATTTACTGCTCAGCCTGTAGCAGTGGGAGAAGGAATTAAACTACTTAAATTGTTGGTGGTGGGGGTGATGAATTGTCGGCAGTAGCATAATGCCGGCATGTGATAATTTGAATAGTGGATGTTGGTAAAACGTTTGTTGATTTCCATGAAGATGATTAAAATGCTATTTGTTCAACAACAGACATAAGACTGTGCAGCGCATACAATTATGCAGGCAATCGGTAGTTAAAACATGATCTACAGAGCTAAAGTTTAAAGTTTCATTTTCATTTCATTATATTTTTTACCACTTAAAAGTTTAGGTTTCCTTTCCTGCTTCACTTATTTGTGTTTTTTTCCCCTTCAAGTTTTACTGTAAAGACACAATTTACCCAAATTAGTTAACTGCCACATGTTACATATTGCTTGCAACAAATTACACCAAATTCGAGTCATTATGGAAAAACCCAAAGTTTGTCTTTTAACTTTTTCGCAATAATGTTTGTGTGTGAGAGAAAATAAAATCCTTATCGATTAAACAAAATAAACTTGCAAATATTATTTTGTTTTTTTTTTTTTGGTTTGTTCATGTTTACAAGAAACTTTATATTTTTTTTTTGATTGCCACTAAGTACAGGCTGGCATAATTGGAACAGGGAAATCATGCTGAATAGCAAAAGTAATTTCACAACTTTCAGACCAAATTTTCTAATAGAAAAGTTAAGAAAATATCTTAAAGGAATAATATCAGTATAGAAATAATAAATAACGATTTCAGAGAAACTGTATTGAAAGTTTGCATAAATTCCTGTTAAATCGACATTAACAAGAACTGAAATTAAAAATTAGTAAAAAAAACTAGTCAAATTAAGACTGACACTATTGTAAGACCGAAACTATTAAATTTATATCCTTTAAAAGAAAATAAATTCCAAACCACACAACGAAAGCAGAGTGTAAGACGGCTGTAGAAATTTAAATTTTAGCAGGAAAGACAGAGGAAGACCATTCATTGTTTCAAATTATAGTTACTGCAAAATGTTATGTTTAATAATATCGTTGTTGTTGTTCTGTTATGCTATGGTTTTTACTGTTATTACTGTTGTTGCTTATTAACCACCTTCCCAGACAAAGATATAAATTAACAATACTAAAAAGTAGGAAGGCAAAAAATAAAAAAATTAAAAATTGTAAAGACTTCAAAACAATATGGCGGCAAATTAATTTCAACTTAATTGAATGCTTTGGAGTCTAGGGTATAAAGGCAGCAGCAAGTCCAACAACAACAACAACAACATTAAACATAAAAGCAACAACTTTTATGTAGGGACTTTTTTATAGTTATTGCCGTTTCAATACCAGTTTCTTTAATAGTAAGAAGGATCTAGGCATATTGCATTTGAAAAGGTAAAAGTTTTTACTAAATTTTCCACATAAATGCGGTTGAAAGTCTATTAAAATTAAACGGAACAGTAGGAACTTTAAAAGCAGGAGGGAGTTGGTAGAAGAATAAAAAAAAATCACGATTTGTAATTAAGTTTCTGCTGTTGACGCATAATTTTCAAAAGCGGTTATACCTATTGAATCATAATTATGTGAGGTACTTTTTTAAAAAGCTAATTTTTAAAGGCTCTTTATTAAAAATAAATTTTTTTAAATATGTACCTATACCCTTTGGAAAAGTACCTTTTCAAAAAGAACTTTTTTCAGTTTTTTTATGGAAGTTTTCTTAGATGGTACATTATTTTAGTGGTATTTTCTAGAAAGCACTTTTTCTTAATAGGGTACTTCTTTTAAAAGGTAGTTTTTTTAAGAAAGTAATTTTTTTTGAAAAAGGTACTTTTTGAAAAAAGTACTTTTTTTAATAAGTAATTTTTTTTCAAAAGGTACTTTTTTAAAAAGAAACTTGTTTTAAAAAGGTTCTTTTTTTAAAAAGTACTTTTTTTAAAAGGAACTTTTTTTAAAAAGGAACTTTTTTTAAAAAGGAACTTTTTTTAAAAGAAATTTTCTTAAAAATAATTCTTTAAAAAGGTACTTTTTTAAAAATTTATAATTTTTAAAGGCACTTTATTTAAAGAGGAACTTTTTTTTAACAAGGCACTTTATTTAAAAGGTACTTTTTATAAAAAGGTGGTTTTTTTAACAAAAGGTAATTTATTTTAAAAGGTACTTTTTTTAAAAGATACCTTTTTTTAAAAGGTACTAATTTTAAAAAGGCAATTTTTTAATAAAATTTTTTAATAAACTATTTTTTAAAAAGGTACTTTTTTAAAAATTTATTATTTTTAAAGATACTTTCCTTTTAATACGTACCTTTTGTAAAAAGGCACTTTTTTGAAATGAAATTTTCTTAAAAATTATTTTTTTAAAAGGTACTTTTTTAAAAATTTATTATTTTTAAAGGTACTTTTTTAAAAAGGATCTTTTTTAAAAGTGTACTTTTTTAAAAAGGCACATTATGAGCTTTTTTAGAGGTAATTTTTTTAAAGGTACAAACTTTTTTTAAACGACTTATTTGAAAATGCAATTTATTAAAAGATACTTTTTTAAAAAGGTACTTTTTAAATGGTACTTTTTTAAAAGGTACTTTTGTAAATGGTACTTTTTTAAAAACTACTTTTTTAAAAAGGTACTTTTTTAAATGGTACTTTTTTAAAAGGTACTTTTTTACAAGGTCAAGCATCTTTTAGAAGCAGATTTTGCAAAAGGTCTTTGTTCTTTAGAGGTCCTTCTTTCGAATTGTATTTCTTCAAATTATGTTTTATTTAAATGTATTTTTTTTAGTTTAAATTTTTTTCTTTTGAAAAGGTTGTTTTAAAAAAAGTAATTTTTGAAAATGTACTGCTTACAAGATACTTGTCTTAAAAGTTTCCTTTTCCAAAGGTCCTTTGCAAAAAGGAATTTTTAATAGTTACTTCTTTTCAAACAAGACGACACATTTTATAAAAGATACTTTTTAGAAGTACCTTTTAGGCAACACTTTTTTCTAAAGGTAATTTTTTAAAGTACTTTTTTAAAAAGTAATTTCTTAAAAGTAAAAAGGTACATTTTAAAACAAATATTATTTATAAGGTACTTTCTTTAAAGAAACTATTTTTAAAAGGCACTTTTTAATAATGACTTTTTTAAAAGATTGTTTTTTAAAGTACTTTTTGAAAAGTTAAAACAGTACTTGAAGGTACTTTTTAAAAAAATTTTTACACTTTATTTAAAATTCCTTTTAAAAAGGCCTTTTTTAAAGGTTTTTTTTTTAAAGGTTCTTCTTTTAAAAGATGCTTTTTAAAATTGTTTTCCTGAAAGGTACTTTTTAAAATGTAGATTTTTTAAAGCGAACTTTTTTAAAAGGTACTTCTTTTAAAGATAATTTTTTTAAAAGTTACTTCAATTAAAAAGAACTTTTTAGAGTTTTTGCAAAGAATGTTAGTTGGAGTCCCAATAAGAAATATATGATACGTAATATGTAAGAGCTGACTGTTTTGCCACGTCATTTATTAACGCGCTAAAACGAAATCATGCATGTAATGTCCTCATAAGTCAAGTAAAGTTTAAGCCTAAAAATAAAACGATATTTTTTCCTTTACTCTAAGTGTGCCGACAAAACGGTAGGAAGGAAGTTCAATACAAAAAAAAACACAAACCATTTACGAATAACCAAAGGTAACAAAACAGTTTCAAAGAAAAGGCAAAGAAAAATAAAATGTACGAGTAATAAATAGTTTTCATTCTAAAGTATTTTGTAGCAGCAAAACAATACTGTCAGTGGCTTAAGTTTTAATTTTAAACTCTTTTACACTCATGCAAATTTATTTACATAAAGATCAAGTTTTCGCTAACCACAAAAATTTGTTTATTGCAGCAACAAAAGAGTAATTCTAACTCGCACACTCACATGCACTTAAATTGTGTTAAAGCAATATGTTTTCTGCACAAACAAAAAAATAAGAGACGAGAATTTACCAAAACGGAAGTAGTACTTTACTGTGTCACTCACTTCCGTGTTTTAGTTTTTGCGGTTGGTCGTTGGTAGTCGTCATAAAAAAAATACAGCGTCCTTGTATTTTTAAACCTTTTAAAAGTAGAGAAAAAAAAGCAGATTTGCAACTATTTTTTAATGTTACCAGTTTGCAAAGTTTACCTGCATGCTGGTATTACGCTCAAAGAATTTAAGACTCCATGAAGAAAATTGTTTTGAAGGGAAATTAACATATTAATGATAAAGAAAAAATTTAACAGTAAGAAAATTTATTAAAGGCCGTGATACACTATCATACAAAGTCGTGCGATCTACGAAAAAATACAACCCTGGTATGATGGAGTTTATGAAAATTTTCAAAAGACAATAACAATTTATCACACCAGGGTTGTACTTTTTCGTAGATCGCACGACTTTGTATGATAGTGAGTCATTGATAATATAAAATTTACTAAAAAAGATGAAGAAATGTTTGCAATATTTCATTTAGAAAATAAAATGATGCAAACAAATTGCCAAATTTTATTGTTCTTATACTGAATTTGTATTATCCTGCTTTAACAGAGCTCTGTTAGCGTGTTAACAGGGCTCTGGTAAGCTATCAACATTTAATTAAGGCATTTCGAAGGGATTTTTTTTTTAGTAAAGAGGCAAACCGAGACGGGGAAAAACGTAATGCCAAAACATGTGCAAGTAAAGCAGCTGTAAACAATTAACTGAACATTCAAAAGGGCCGAAATTGTCGCCATAAGTGAGAGACATAAGTACCAACATAATGCCACAAAAAATCGAAATTCGAATATACTTAACCCGCGAAAATTCCAAATTCGCGATACGTTTTGAACAAACCTCGTATATGTAGTGTCCGTTCAAAACTCTTCACATGCGAGTCAAAGTCTCACTTTACTGAATTTATTTTTGATACTTTGTAATGTAAAGAATGTATTTAGCACCCAGAACAGCAACAAAAACAAAATGGCAGTTATAACACTTTTGCGCCGATGGCCTTATATAAAAAAACAGCCAAAACATAATTGAGAATTACAATAAAGGAACATAGCGAACTAAACAGATTCAACAAAAGTATAACAATATACTGATGTTTATTTAAAAAGAAAATCAAGATCATGGGGCCAGAAGTTTTAAGAAATATTAAAACACACAAATTTAAAGAATTAACATTGACAATTGTTATAAATTAGGTTTTATTTTAACAAAAAAATCTTCTCAAGTCTTTAAAAAAAAATTGTTTTGCAATATTAGTAAAATATTTTGTGGAGTTATTTTTTCTTAGTAGCTACAAGAAAGCAAAATCGAAAACAATCGTTTTCAACTTAATAATTTGTATAAATTATTTTATATTTATTATATAATTCAATAAATTTTTTGAATTCGAAATGAAATTTAACAGTTTTGTTTCTTGCCTTCAATTTATTTATAGTTTTTGCTGACTGTATGTAAACTTTACGGGCATAAGTATTATACACTTAAATTTATTTTACTTTTCTTAGCTAATGCAATAGTGAATATGGCAGTTTAAGCTGTGAAAAAAAAATAACAGATGGAGTAACAGGCGGCGTAGCGATAATACTAAGATTGGATTAGAATCAGCAAATATTTGCTTGTTAACTGCCTTTTTAAGGCTTGGGGCGTATATAAACAGCATAACAAATTTAATTATTAACACAGATTGTGTTAGACAACTAATATAAAAAAAATGTAGAAAAATAGTGCAAGCAGAAAAATGTTGAGCCTGTAAAATTAATTTTGATTTAATATCTCTTGTCTATTTGAAATAAAACATTACAATTATTTGCCAAAAGCTTCCTTATAATAAAGTGGAATAACAAGGCTACACCCATTAATTTAACCATTTAAACCAGTTCGCTAAATGATTTATGCAAATGTAAAGAAAAATCAATAAAAAAAAGTCACTACAACTGGCTCACGAAAGAAAATATTGGATTTAATAAAAATTTAATTAAAAGTGATAACAGCTTAAGGCTTTCCTTTTTTTTATATTAATTATTGATTTGTTTAACAACTCAAACAAAAGCGATAAATATTCAAGCTAAATTATTTTATTAGACAGTTTTTTAAAAATTTTGGTTTACTACTATTTATTTTTTATTAAACCAACTGCAGCACAAAAAAAATTGCACGTTTAAAAAAAAAACTATTTTTTGTTTAATCGATGAAATTTATTGTGTAGCCTAATGCATGCAAACATACTCATACACATACACATACACACACACAAGCAAACACACACTCACTTGCATCTTATTGGTTATGGTTAAAATAATCCAAATTTTGTAATAAACGTTTCTAAATGTGACAACTAAAATTTATAATACACAAAATTGAAGAAAAAAGACGAAACTGTATATAAATATATTTAAACAAAAAAAAAAACTATTGTTGCATTATTTTAATAAACCCTGCATTGCAGACTTCACAATGATGAAATCGCTAGTAAGAGCAAAATAAATATATATTTTTAAATAAAAGTCAAAATCAAAATAAAAATAAAAGCGTAATCTTCGGAACCAACGGAGAAAACACTTTCACAAAAATATAGAATGGAGCCTATCACGGACGATAAATTTTGATCATATTTATTATAGCGATACGATTATCGTAATAAAAGTTACTGAATCCAGGTGCAGCTGGTATAATATACAGGCCTGTCACAGAAATCGATCGAAATTGTTTTCATTACGAATTTTCATTTCGATCGAATTTGTTTTACCTTCTCCAGATTTCGATCGATTTTGTTCAATACGAAAAAGCAGCAATTCGATTGTTTTCAATTTAAATGTGGCAATATTGGGCAACGAAAAACAAAAAACACATGGTTATTAGCAGAGAAAAACAAAATAGGAAAGGCAGAACATTTTTTTTTTTAACTTGAAGTGAACAAAATTTAAAAATTAATACACGAAATGTCTGCAATAACTGCAATTTGTGGTGCGCAGGGACGTCAAGACTTTACCGGAAAATTACGGGGGGTTCACTTTCATATCCAAACGCAGTGTATATGTTAAAGTTTTATTTATTTTTATTTGATTGAACAGAATATTTCACTTTTTACGATGCTGCATTTTGCCTTAAGACTTAAGAAAATTTTATAATTTGTAAAAACAAAAAATTAAGTAATACAAAAAAATTTTAAATAAATTGTTGAAAAACATTTTTCTTTATTGAAATAAGTTGTTTCAAACTGATTTTTGTACTTTCACATAAGGAAAATTACAATTCCGAGCATTAAATTTAAAGTGGTTTCATTTCGAGCATATGCTTCGTTTTTCGTTTTCTGAAGAACCTAATTAGGGAATTGAAATCATTTCGATCGAATTTGGATTGTGTGACAGGCCTAATAACGTGCTTAAAGATTTAATTATGACAGTGGAGCACAGTTATAATGAACTTTGTGGGAGAAATTTTTAAAGCGTTTTGAATTGGTTTTATGTACATATTTAGTGTATAAAGCAACAACAACAAAAAATTTGCAAGTTATTAAAAAATATTTCAAAAACAAATAAATTTTATTTCAAAAAACCAAAAATAAAACACCATAGAGAAATTAGATATTTTTTTTTTTTTGAACGTTATAAGTGTATTAATTTCCACGCAGTTCCAAAAGGAGTTCGTTATAAACGAGCTCCGCTGTAACTGGAATTCGCTTTGAACGTATTATTTTTTTTTATGAAATATTAGCGAAAAACTGTTGAAAGTGCAAAAGCGGTTCGTTATATAATCGAGCTGTACTTCAATATACACAAACCCTTATTAACATCAAGGTGAGGAACAATTGCCTTCAAAATGTCGTGTGTACAGCAAAATTTTGGAGTTTCCATTAGCATTAGAGTTTAAGGGCCATTATTATAAATTGTCGTTAGTTAAAGGTAAGATTTTATTGAATGGATAAACACTTTTCCATTATTACAACTTCACTTAAGCCAAAAGTGAGCGATAAGTTAAAGGCAAGTTCACCAAACCTCTAACTTTTATCGTGAGGTTTAGCCATTTGAAGTTGCCACGTTTTCAGACGTTGCCACACTTTCTACTTTATATATTACAGTCAAATTTTATTTGAATAAAATATGACACACAAAAAAGCAATATAATACAAACATATAACAATACAAAAAAAAAATAAAAGAATTGACAAAAATGGTTTCATTATGTTTGTAATGTGGCAAATAAACAAAAGCAAGTTGCCACTAAGCATTTTTAAGAATCTATGTCCACAATATCCACAGAAATATTGCCACCAAACAAAAATTGTATACTTAAGCGCCGTTTACAGTGTGATAATAGGGAACAGCTAAAGCCATCTTTCTTAATATTGTAATTTTTGGTTCAAAGTAAACTTGTATATTTTTAATTTTTGATGATTTAATAACAACACAACTCGATTGTTAACAAATCCCCTGAAGAAGTGAACATAAAATTCACGAAACGTCGGGAAAAATATGTAATAAAAATTGAGTTTTTATTGACATAAGACAAGATAGGCCTGCCTCACCAGCTAAATAATGAAAAGAATTTTATGCACAAAAATTGTATAACTTATTTGATCGGACAGTTGTAATAATGGAAAATTTTTAATGGTCACTTTATAGTTCAGTTTTGCTAAACTTAGGATTAACTATCCAGAACTTTATCGTCAAGTCATAATAATGGCCCTAAGTTGATCACAAACTTATTTTTAAGCGACCTCAAAAATAAAGATTTAAAAAATAATTTTAACCGACTTTCGAAATAAGCTATAAAAAGCTAAAAATAATTCAGATTCTGTTTATTTAAATATTTTTATATGCTTACATGTTTAACTAACAAAATAATTCTCTAGTTGTTTTATTAACAAAACGCTTAATTAGTTTAATTCATTGTTTTCTTTTTAAACCTAAACTGAGAATTTAACAATTTTGTTTGCTGCCTCCAATTTAGTGTTATGACTATTTTTTTTCTGTGTATCACGACTATGCCTCAAAGATTTGGCCTACAGGGATTAAATATTTGTCGGCATGTGTGAGTGCGAGTTGCTGTTGAGGCGGTGCTTACAATGAGTTATGGCTTTTTGAAAAACTACAGGTAATTGTGACATAATATGAAAAGTCTACAAGTTTTATTTATTTGTGAGTGTACGTACGTTTTTATTTCACAAATTATTGTTTAATAGTTTTCTTCATTGCCTTAATAATGCATGGAGGAAAAGCAATAACTTAAGTATTTTTTTTTTTTTGTTAAGAAATATTGAATGAAGCACGTTTTAGAGTTAATGTCACTTTTCTCGAAAAGTGTGGAAAAAAATAATAGAAATATATATTTGGTGAGAGGATTTCATTTGGTTTGATTAGATTAAATATAATACGAGGTTTGTTGTTAATATCATTTACTAAGCCTCGCTTAAATATATTTGATAATAATACCCTCTTTATTTTTTATTTTTTTAGATAGACTTGGGTGCTGATGAAGTGCATGGCTGCACAGAAAAATATCAGTATTTCCCACAGCTAATAAAGTCTAATTTAATTTTTCTTCTCTTCTTTAGAAACTCACACGACTAAGAAATTATTTGTGGTTTAAACTTTTTTTAAAAATATAGTGTCAATAGCACTGGACTCAATAAATAAAGTATATTCCGTAAAGATTCCGTTTACTTGCAATAAGTGCTAGAGCCGACTTAACATGAAATTTATGTATTAAAAAAAGTAAAACTGAAGTGTAGACAATTGGCAACAATATGCCTCTAAAGGTTAGAAGTTATAATAATAATAATATTTTTTTAATGTATATTCGTATATTCTTCCGAAAGCAAATACCCGAGCAGACCTGAACAGCTTGCAAAACCCTAAGGCCTATAGACAAACTTTCAATATATTGTTGACAACTAAAAGACTACAATCGCATTAGTTTTGCACATGCGTAAAACTTTGAAGTACAAATTACTCGTGTGTGCTTACAGCTTTGCTTTCTTGTAAATGCAAGACAACAAATAATTTTCACATATTTTTTGTTTTATTTTACTGATATGCCCGAAGTTGATTTCTTGAGTTGAGTTATTTAATTTTAATGAAGATGAATAATATCTTTCGCTTCATGGAACAAAAAACAAAATTATCAAAAACGTTGCAAAACCTAATTTAATGACTTCAATTGTAAGCGTATAATAAATCATGCTGGAATTAATTGAAGTGTATAAGCAAACGATTTATTATGAATATATAATATTTCCACAAGTGATTAGAGGTAAAATGCAATAAAATACAAAAGTTTTAAAATGTTTGAATTACTTTTGTTGTATTAAATATTATGGTTTATATATTTATGATTTTATAAGGCTAAAGATGGTATCGCTCTGTAAGCCAAATTATATGTGATAATTATAAATGAACAAATAAAACCTAAGTTAATTGTAAGTGTTCTGACGAACACTAGCAGAACGGAACAACTACCTGTTTTCGAAGGTCACAATACCTTCATCATCAAAACAATTCACATATTTACATTTGCACTGAAAAGCAGAAATCTACAACAACTGACACCACACACACTCTGTACCAAACACAAAGAACGCTGATGATAGTGTTGTGAACTTCGAAAACCGCTAGTTGTTCCGTTCTACTAAGAGTTTGTTAACTTTGGTGTTATTTGTTCATTAATAATTATCACATGTAATTTGGCTCACAGAGCAATACGAATTTTAGCTTAATCAAATCATAAATATAGAAACAAATAAAGTTCGTACAATAATAATTAAATTACGCTTTATATTTGTAAAAAAACTAAAGTGTATTAGAAAACTATTTTAAGAAAATTTTGTGGCGACAATTTGAAATAAAATAAATTCATTTAAAACTCATTTTAAATTTTATAAAAATGGGGGATACCCCCACTACACTTTAAAAATTATTTTTTTTTGGGTTTTTTGCTACTACAAAATTTCTTATTTAAAAAGTTTTATGTAATTTTTTTTTCTACAAATTGTTCTTAATTTCTCTTTCAGTCCTTTTTTTCTATAAGAAGGCAACTCTCAATCCATTAATATTTTGACCAATAACACTGTCTAATACAGAAAATATAACAAGTTTAGCTGATGCTGTCAGAGTAAATAAAAATTTAAATCTTCTTCTAAGGACGTGCGAAACTATTGCAAAAAGTGCTTGGATGCCTTCCTCAAGCGTTTGGCTATTGTTAAGGTGGTTCGGCATAGAGAACTACGAAAGCCACTGCACTTTCACAGAAAAAAAATGTTGCTGCAATAAACACGTTTAATTGGAAAAAAACCCATAAATCAATTAAAAATACCATTGACTCAATTAAACTTTTGTTCAAAAACTTAATTTAATTAAAAGTTTCATTGACTCAATAAAATTTTTAATTGATTTTTGTTTATTTTATTTTTTCAATTAAACGTGGTTATTGCAGGAATTTTTTTTTCCTTTGTTAGTATTTATAATTTTGATGTATAATTCTAGAACGAACAATTTTGTAAAATATTTTGAAACTTTTGCCATTCCCCAGACGAACCATTTTAATTTTTTCAGCAAAAGCTGGCAAAAAATAATCCTTAAACAGAAATATCACGGGTTAAGATATTATACATAAATACTTGCTATAAAGATAAGCCAAAGCTCGAACTAAAACTAAAGCAACAGAAATAAGTTGACACTTGATATAAATTTAAGGTTTACTATTGCACCTTTTCGCGCTGAAATTTCAGGTAATATATTCAAAAGATTTTGCAAAGATTTTTGCTTGAAGCTTCTATACTTATTATGTTTGTGTACATTATTCTCAAAAGCATTTTGAGAGTCTCTCTATAAGCAGTTTTTTTTAGCTTATTTCATTATTTATTGATCTTTTACGCCTCTTTGGAAGAAAGGGGAAAATTAACTCTCGACAGAGACCGGAACGCACTAAAGTGTTCTATAAAAATATTTGCCAGGCAATTCAATTAAGAAAGCAAAGCTCGACATTCAATTTGAAAGCCAGAAATTAATACAAACTTAAAATACGTTTAAGGGTTAATATCGTGCTTACTTGCAGATACATTTTAAGTACGAGTATGTGGAATGAAATCACCTCTAATCCAAGATTTTTCTCTTTAGAAGTTACATGAGCCATGTGTCCTATATTTCGTAGTTCTTATTATTTCTAATGCGCCCAAAAAAATTAACCATAACTTATTCTCATTATTAAGCAATAACTTAACTTAAAAGTGTGTGTATTTTCTGCTTTAGTAGCTGCAACATGCAAATGCAGCCGGCCATAGAGAATGTTAATGAATGGCTTCAATTTAAATGTTTTGCTGCCCCAAAACAAATTTGATAGATTTTTTGTTGTTGATGCTGCTTGATTACAAGTATTTTATTTCCCAGCACATAAATATATATTTAAACCAATTAATTATATCGCTTAAAAGAATAAAAATCGCACTCTCTATTAAAAATCAGGCAAAATGAAAATGCAACGTTGCTGGTTATAATAAATGCAATCCGGCCCGGTCTAGGAAGCCAAACATTTATATCATCTGCTTACAAGACATGTACATAAGTATGTACATATGTATGTATGAATGTATGTATGTCTTTCTGTGTATGCAGTCAGTCAAACCTTCATTATACATTGTGACAATTTGTAGCAGCAATAGCAAACACCTATTTAAAATGCGTGTGGCAACACTTAAAAATTTTGTGTGACATCAATTTTCTCTTTCTTGTTTTATTTGTGTTGGCTCTGATCAATTGGTGTCCGCATGACGTTCAAATAAATTCATACAACTCGTGCATGAAAAATTATTTACTGCAAGAAAAATTGCTTGCAACGTTTCCCATGTTGCACAATACACACTTTGTATGGGTATGATGCGTATTAACGTAACGTTAGCTATTTAAAATTGAAAAGCGTTTGTGTGCGTGTGTGTGTGAGAGAGAGCGAGAGAGAGAGAGAACGAGTGCAAGAAGAGAAGAGAGTGTGTAAATAACGATGTAAACGTTAGTAACAAATTGAAATGCCCTAAAGCGATAAACAAGTGCACGGCTAAATGGGTGGCATACAAGTTCTTTTTTCCGTTCTAAGCGAGGGTTGTTTGAGGAAGTTTTCAATTTTTGTTTTTATAAGAAAGTATGACATATTTTTCGAAGAGAAACAATACTCAGGCAAATAATCTTTCTGCCAGCGATGTGTGTTACCTGATAAAGGAGGGGCAGCGTAAAGAGAGAACAAGTATGTCTATGATTTACATACGCGGGTACACGCCATAACGTGCTTAATTCCACGGTGGTCTTATGCTTTCCAAAAAACTGTTGCAATATTTGAACATAGTTAACACTGAAACTTATCAAGCTTCTGCTGTGGTGCCATCTAATCTCGCACTAATCCAGAACCTTACGAGCTATAGCCTAGTGCAGAGGAATTATCCAACAAGATGAGTTCTACAACGCGGTAGAACAGTGTAATGTGGTTTATTTCTCCACCTAGGGTACGACTCATTCTGGATAGGTTCGAGCTCAAAGGTTCAATTGCTTTGAAATAAGAGATTCACTTTCTTGGGTGCTAAGAATATATACAAAGCTTTATTTTACGCAAGCTTATACTACTACAGGCTATGTTGAGTTGGGTCAACGATGCAACTGTTGAGGGCGATCTTGTAGGTTTTTTCCACGGTAGATGGTGTATTTCCGTCTCAGGCGTCTGTGATCACGAAATACTCGTATTCGGTGTGTCTTGAGTTCGTATAAATAATGCGGTCGAAGGAAATTCGGCGGCTCTCAAAACAAAGAAGCTCAAGTTTTAGCCAGTAGGTGTCGATATTCAAGGGTTGCTTCAAGCGATTCAGGATGTATTCAGTAGACTTTGAATAATTGCCTAGCTGACAGGGTTCCAGATAAATTGTGTGGATTTTGAAGTAAACGAAGAACAATAATTATAATGATGACCATTTTCCTTTGTTAGATCCTGTATCTAGTGTAGTGTCACTGCTTATCGTACTCTGACATTCAAATTGTTCTGTTTTCTTGCTGTTAACACTCAGCAACTTATAGTGATGGCGATGCTAGCTTGTTGAGCAATATTTTTCTCATTTGCTTGTTTACACGTTACAGAACTCTGCAAGGCATCCTCTCATATTGGATGCATGCGTCATAATCAGAAGTGCCAGCTGTTACTACAATCATTGATCGGACGAAGGCACTCCAAGATACTAAGTTCGCTTCTACGAGATTACACTCAGCGAGCGTGGTTGCTCAAAGCTATTATGTTTACTCCCACAGCAGCATCAGTCCTCTTAAATTGAAGGATGTGGGAACGTAGTCTACAGATCAACATCACTCGAGAATTGCTGGGCAAATGCAAGTATCCTCTATTAAGCTCCGTGGAGTGAGAATGAATACCGCTTTCTGCCTCCCAGAGGCATACCCATAGCTCCAGCTAATGAGTTACTGTTAATATTTTGAAGTTCCAAGCTGAAAAGACTTCCCTACTATCGTGTTCTGAACAGCACAATTTAAGATGATATTGCACTTCTATCAGATACGTTGGAAAATAAATATCTGTAGTAAATATACACGTCCGTTACCCAAATTTTTAAGGTATTCTCACATACAAACAAAACAGATACGAGTACTCATTATAGGTTAGGTTAACTTAGCAGACTGCTGGTAAAAAAGGGTGAAATTTAGTGTCCAGCTCACTTGGGTCCAATACAATGATCCCTTTGTGCTAGCTGTGAGTTGAAGAGAAGATAGTAAGACAGAAGACAGGTAGTGAAGGAAGAGATAGAGGAAACCCTTCATTCTTTTACAACTCTGCTTTTTGCACGTTTTTAGTAATGCAGTGTTGCAGAGCCTCTGGTGTCAATGAGGCGTATTAAATTTTGAAGCTGTGTTAAAAAGCCATTTATGGGTTATTTTACTTTGCCGACGAAGGAGGGCTTTGTGCACTTGGATTCTGCAACTTTTTGCAAACTGAAAATCGTTTTTATCGATATATTTATTCGTTTGCTATAATGTAAATGTGATTCCGTAATTTTTTTTTTACAATAGTCTCCAGCTTTATCTCACTCAACATTTAATTCAATATCATGTGGTATCGCTGAACAGAAAATTTCAAATTAAGCGAAAAGCACAATGAAAAATAAAGAAAAACTAAATGAGTTTGAGCAAAGTCGAGAAATTTTCATTATATTTATTACAGCCACACAATTGTCGTAATAAAAGTTACAGAATCGATGTACTGATGTTACATTAGGATTAATATCTGCTGAAGTTGATATAGTTCTGTTACCAGTGACTATGCCTTCATCACTTGAACTTTCCGACAGCAACTGATACAAAAGGACACTAAAAGACACTAATGCACATCAACAGAAACGCGTGGTGTGGTTATTTAATGACCGGAGCCCTCGGTTTTGTAGTCAACCTGCTAACTACTTCAGTCAGCCAACGCCAAGCTCGTATTCATTTTATAGGAGCGACAGAAAATGATACAAATAAAGAAGTTAAATTCTTTCTATAGCTTTGCTACTTCGCACTGTTGCTAATTTTTATAGCAAAGCTGCAGTGAATCTCTGCCATTCTCAGAAATCAAATAGCGCTGAATGAAATTATTTTGAAGAAAAGCTTAATTGATGAGAAAGTTATATTCTTAGACTAGTTACTATCTGACTCTTTTGATATAACCCTCGCATATTTACTTTAAACTGCCAGCCACAGTGGCTAACTGAGTGCTTGGCTGCCTGGTTGATTGGACGGTTGGTTTTTGTTGACCAACACTGTTTGTCTGTAAGTTTGTTTGTTTATAAATTCTCTGTATAGAAGTACTGCTGGCAGAGTATTCGTGCATTCGTCCGTTCATCTGCCATTAAAGAGCTACAGAGTTGAAACAAATTTAATGTATGTTTTTTTTACTTCTTGCAATTTGAAGTTTATAAAAACTCGTAGACGACACTATAATGCTATCATTAATCTTCAGGCACGACTGATTTGTTTGGCCTTTCCAAAATGCAAAAAGCAAAAAAAAAAACTACTCAAAATCAAACTCACACAAACAATTTTTGCTTTAAATATATTATTTTCACAAGGAGCAGCAAAGGAAAAAGGGTCAGTTTTGATGCATAACTCTGGCTAAGTAGTGCTGGCTACAAAGAAGTAAGTGCATGTGTGTGCGAGTGTGTGTGGCAAGGAAAAAGTTTAAGGTAATATATACTGCATTGCAGCATTGATAATGATTCTAATCTTCATCATGTTGTTCATGATGTTGGGCAAAACTATTTAACAAAAAAAAAAAAACTTGAGTAAATTGATGATGCTTCAAGTAATAACAACTTCAAAGATTCATAGTCATCATCAGCAGCAGCAGCAGCAGTCGCATTCATACTCCTCCTCATTGCCGCTGGCTGTCACACAATCGCACACTCATAACCTTTTTATTTTTAAGGTTTCGATCCAAAGAGACAAATTATTTGTATGTTGCAATGTATTAAAAACAAGAAGAAGTAGTACTGCTGTACTCCTAATGCTTTTTAGTGCCATGCATTAACGCTTAAAGCACTTAATTTATTTATGATTTCATATAAATTTCTTTTTTTGCGCGAACAAACTTAACTTCTCCTAAACAGTAGAGTATTTGTTACACAATACGAGTATTATTGTATTTGAAAAAGCTAAAGTTACATTTCATATGTAAGTATTTTAATTATACCAAAATTTTTTGCAGAAATCATTATACGAGTAATTATTGTGAGCAGCAAATAATTATTTCCTACATATTGCAGTGCTTTTTTTTATATTTTATTTTACTTTACAATCAACTTAACTTGATGGCTGTTGGCGGTAGTTAAATTTAAAAATGTTTCAATCATAACTCTGTTGTATGTGATTATCCACACACACATGTTGCAACATACTTACGAGTGTCTATTTATACAAACATATTAATTAAGGAAATCGGCTAATACCTTTAAATAGTTAAAACTGAAAACAAAACAAAAAATAATTGTTTACGACTGATTGGCAAACTTTTCCATCTGCATTTTGTAACATTTATAAATACATTTTCACTTGCTGTTGTACATAAAGTTATAAAAAGTCGCGTAAGAGTAAGGAAATGTAGCGTCGCACTACCGGCACAAATGAAAGCGTAACAGTTGGGCAATATTGTTCCTTTTGTAGAAAGACTCAAGGAACTAGGTTATTCCTTTCGTTCATCGTTCCGGTTTTTTACTCTGAGCAGTGGTAAATAAACGAGGAACGAGAGAACGTGTCTGTTGCTTCCAAAAGCGACAACAAAAATTGTTTATGATTTATTTTATTTTTCTGACAAAATAACAATAAGTAATGCTAGGAACACAACTGGGACGAACGACGAATTTCGTCCATGTCGACGAATTCGTTCGTATGAAGCACAACAACGACGAATTTACTCAGCGAATTCCTCTCTGATATTTGATAAAGTTGGCAGCGATGCCAATTTAGCGCGTTTCGCGCTAGATTTAGCGCGTTTTAACTATGCCAAACACACTTTTTTTCGTCTTAGCGCGCTTGCTAAAAAAAGCGCTAAATTAGCGCGTTTTGAATAAAGTCATCATCGTTTCAGTTCAATATTTTCTTTTTACTTTTTTTTGCATAAATTTAAAAGCTTTCTAGTAGTCAAAACTCATAAAATTGTTTAAATTGTTTAATGATTCAGCTGTCGCAAATAAAATTCTCTTGACTGTGGTTAGAAGTAAAAAATGCATTTTAATACTGTAAATAGCAAATATTTTGAAATTTCACAACTAAAAATATGTACTCGTATACTCGTGACCAAAAAAATTTATATAACTTATTAAGATCTATTCTAGCTGAAATACAAAAAGCATTTGAATCGCAAAACTATTCGACAATTTTTTTTTTTGTTACAAAGTTTGACAAATAAAATAAAAACTAAGTATCTCGATTACGTGCAAGGCAATTCTGATTCTGTATTAAATGATTTTAGTGATTTAGGATATAATTTCCAAGAAACAATATAATAAAGTCTGAAAAGAGCTACTAAAAAATCAATTTTATTTACTAATACACATGTACATACATCGACTTTTATTAAAATTTAATTTAGCGCGTAGGAAAATAGCGCGTTTTGCCTATAAATAGTCGACAATGCTGTAACTTAGCGCGTTCTAGCGCGTTTTGCGAAGGGTAATAGCGCGTTTAGGTTATAAATAGTTGGCATCGCTGAAAGTTGATTATTGTGTGTGCAAATACAGAGAGAGAGAGAGAGAGAAAAAAAATTGTTTTTTCTTCGTTCGCCGGCGTAAGAATAGAAATAAATCTATTGCTACTTTCGCCGCGTATGACGAATTTCGCCCTACGCCATGATTGTGTGCATTTTCATATACACCAATGTGTTTTATTTTTGACGACGAATATTCGCGACCAAAAGTTCGTCGTTCGTCGCAGTTGTGCTCCTAGCATAATTCGAAACAAATTAAATTTAGGGGCACCTCTCAGAAATAAATAAATAAGTGCTATCCGATAGAGAATTGAAAAATAAGAAGAAAAAAAATAGAATTTCCAAGGGCTGATTTGAGCCCAAATGTAACACACGGTTTTTCGACGTTTGTCAAAACAAATTAATTACTCCTCAAGACGGTTTGTAATTACGCACCGAAGAACGATAAAATATTATTTTTTCAAAAGTCCGCACCGTTCCTTTTAGGGAATCGCTCCATAGAACTACGTCGTTCCAGAACGACACAACTCTCATAAGTGTAGCAAATATTGCAGGTTTTTGCTTATTCACACATACACACACACACACTATAACTACAATAAAAATTACTATTTCCCACCAAACCAAATGCTCCGAATTCGTAAAGAATTCGTAACGACTAGTCGACAAAATCTTCCGATTTCGGAACCGAAATCGTAACGATTTTTGTATGAAATGGTTGACACGACTTAGCAACGATATGTAGTTACGAAATGAAACGATATGTCGATACGAATTCGCAACGACATGCAGAGTAGCGCTTCACCGTTATGTTGCTGTATTTGTCGAAATAATTTGAATAGACATCATATTTATTGCATACTTGCATTTTTTTAATATTTTTCACAATTCTTTTTTATTTATCACATTTATTTAAAACAAAACTTATAAATCAAAGTTTTAACGATTAAAAAAATTTGTATAAAAAAAAATTGTTCGGAGAAACTACCGAAATGTCTTAACGAATTCGTTACGAAAAGTTCGACTTCAGAAAGTATCGAAACATTTGCTTTGGGAAGTTGTTTTGTTTCATTAAAGTCTAAAACATAGCAATTGCTTATTCTCAAATATTTTTACATTCACTCTTTTATACCCGTAGTATAGGGCTGCCATACGTCCTGGTTTTCCAGGATTTGTTCTGGTTTTTCCCAAATCGTCCTGGTGTCCTGGTCCACTCTTATATTGTCCTGGTTTTTTGATCCAGACCAGTGCACACAAAAAATGTATTTTTGTTATGAACATAATAGGTTAAGCTTTTGTTGTAACCCTGTTTATATGAGATAATTTTATCAGCAACTGTTGCCTGGCGTAAACGTCCTTCAGCGAATATGATTATGAGAATATATAAAGTTAATCGAAAGTCAACTCTTATTGAACTAGTTGGTCTAAAAAGTTGTGCCGTGTAAACAGCTTTTATTTGTAATCGAAAACCGATTACAAATTGTTTTCTCTAACATTTTAAACATCTGTTTTCATTTGTTCATTATTAGTTGCGCGTTGAGCTGGAGATTCATTATCAGGTGAGTTTACATTTTTATTTAATTTTGTTTAAAATATAACTTTTTTGCTTTTCAGGAAATGCCTAAACGAAAGTGCAAGTTTCTGGATAGATACACGACTGAGTGCTCATATATACAAAGAGGAAAAAATGATTATGAAGAGTATTGTATGGTATCATTTATCAAAATAAAAATTTGTTGCGGTTTGCTTCAATATGATTAGTTCTTGGATGCATAACGGTTTGTTGTATGTTAATTTGTGATTGGCTTCTGGCAGCCCTACCGTAGTACCAATATATACTCAAACATAATTGTGACATAAACAGCTACAAGTGTGTGTGTTTTTTTTTAAAGAGAAGTAACACTCAGGCGATGAAGGCCTACTATTATTACTAGTTATTATTAGGAAAGGTGGTGAAGGAAGAGATAAAGGAATGCTTAATTTTTTTACAACTCTGCTTTTTGCAAGATTTTTAATAATGCAGAGTTGCAAGCGCCTCTGGTGTCAATGAGGCGTATTAAATTTTCAAAGCTGTGTTTAGTAGCCATTTTAATGGTTATTTCACTTCGGCGATGATTTTGCTACACAATAGCGGCCAAGGAGGGCGCTCTGATGTTACATTAGGATAAGTAGCTGCTGAAGTCGGTATAGTTCAGTGACCAGTGACTATGCCTTCATCACTTGAACTTTCCTGGAACAACATGACCAACAACAATTTGATACAACATCCCCACTAACCTTGAAAGCTCTTATACTACTCGGTCAAGTTGATTCAACGGTTTTCACGTGAATGCTTGCGTGAATGTGTATTCATGTGTATATATGAAAGTATGCGTGTGATACAATAAATACTTGTGGTATAAGCGTGACATACTAAGTACTTATGATAAAATCGTGGGCTTTATTGTGATTGGCGTATTTTCAGGGTATTACTTTTATTCAGAAAAACAATAGCGAATTGTAACTGAAAGTATGACCTACTGACGTAATACTCAGTCATAACACAAGAATACCTTGGGCAATCTAGTTCGACTCGATTTTAATGAAAATATCATGTAATAAAGACACAGAGTGTCTTGTCAAATTACAAGAATAAAACTAGTTATGACACCATATTTGCTTTTCATTCGTTTCCATGCTTTTTAATTAAGAATTTTCGATCTTTTATTAATGACAACAAAACAAAAGTAGTATTTCAATACCAGAAGTAAGAAATCAGCTTTTTGCTACTCGACCACTAAAATGAAGTGATTAACACATGCGTGGTAATGACTGAGCAGCTTGTCCATATGATTTAGCTTCATTATTATTTCATTGTGTTAAGATTTTTGTTTTTGAAATTAATTGTAAGTTTTATTATTTTCTGTATAAATTATTTTAATAAAATTTTCAACGCAAAATATTAATTGGTGAAAAAAATAAATATACTTTCACCAGTAAATACATTTGTGCTATCAATTTGGTTTTTCTGCTTTAATTAAATGATTCAATTAAAAATTTAATTAAATTGATTAAAAATTTAATAGAAGCAATTAAAAGTTTAATTGAATCAATAAAATTCGTAATTGAAAATAATAATAATTGAACTCTTCTTAAGCACTAAAAAGTAAAAAAAAAATTATTTTCAATTTTATAAAACATTATTATAGGTGCTACCACAGCAAAGCTGTTCGAAATCGTTACCAAAGAGATTGACAAATGCTTGTCATTCATTAGGAAAAAATATTGCATGCCCTTAACACTTACTGTCATATTATTTACTCACAGGACTTATCATTAAAAAGTAAATACTTCCTAATAACTAATATAAACTATTTCTATAAACAAAATATCAAAGCACTTATGTATATGAAAATAAAAATGTTTTCTTTTACTTTTTGCTTTCAACAAATTATAAATATTTGCCCAAGCCTTATCACTCTGGCCAAATATGTAACTATTTGTGCTTAAATGAAGAAAAAAAAACAATTACAGTACACTTTTATTTATAACTTTTCCAAAGACCATAAAACTTACAATTCAAAAATATTTATTTTAATCGTAAAAATAGACACAAACAAACAAAAATAAACTAAACTTTGGTTCAATATTAACAGTATTTTATAAACCAGTCGTAAATATGAACCTGAATATAAATTTCCCCTCACACAGAACATAAATACAATTTTTAAAATATAATTTTCAAAGGATTTTAGTTTTATATCCAGCCCATGTTGCACATTCACACAAGCATGTGCAAAATGAAAATGAATATTTAAATTTTTGAAAACACATATTTTTTTCTTTTTTACAAATAGAATATGCAAATGTATGAACAAACATTTACGTAGTAAATTTTCTAACCGCAATAGCAAAACATAGAGAGCATAATTTTTTGGGGAACTATGAACACACACTCAAACACACACACACACACACACATTTATGAACAATTACAGCCCGGTAGTTCTTTTTCTAAATTTACCACTCACAGTCGTAAGAGACTTTGCTGATATGAAAAATTCCGTCATATGTATATATTTTGCAGGAGTTTTTGAAGTTTTTACTGAAACAAAATAAATTGTTTTGTAAGACGGCTTTTCCATACGCAAAGTTTACTTTGCACAGTCTTGAGTTTGCAGAAGAGAAGGGAAGAGAGAATGGATAGCTCCCATTCCATTCTCTCTTACAAGCTCAAGACTTTGCAAAGTTAACTTTTCGTCTGATATTTCGGAATGCAAGGAATTTTGCTGCGAACCTTTCAAGCTTGATAGCTTCTGGAGTTTATGGATGAGAAGGAAGTCGAAAAGCACTTTATAGGTAATCAATCAGCCAAGAATATTAATTTATGTACACTGAATATGAGAATGCGTATAAATGATGGCTTAGGCTTTGAACTGGTCTTAGAACCAGTTGCCGCTAGTATTACGATGGTGAACTTTTATAATATATCTACTACAGTCATGCAAGGAATAAGTTCGATCTCTCAAAAATAAAAAATTTTAATTTCTGGAAAAAATATCATGATCTCAAGACGCTCTTTTTTGAAGTGCTTCCAAAGGTTCGCAAATAGAAGCAAATTTTATTTTATTGGCTGTACAAATAAACATGGCATTAACATAAAATCAAAATGTATAAGAATAGAAATATCAATCGTTTAAAGGTTCATCTCATCTCTCATTTACTAAATCTTGTATATGCCACACAATTTTACCACGCAGTAAAACGAACACAGTACCGTACTTGAGTATGAGCACATTTCGTGGTTTGAAGTAGAGATGGGCGCGTGCCGTGTTTTTTTTTCGTGACACGAACACGCACGACTCAACACGAATTCGAAGAAAATGTTTTTTTTCTATTCAATTTGATTTCGTGCGTGTTGTGCAGTTTCGTGTTTTGAAAAATTTCGTGTGCATGTTTCGTACGTGTTGGAAATCTTGGCATTTGTGTTCGTATCGTGTCGTGTAGCAAATATTCAACACGCGCCCATCTCTAGTTTGAAGCAAGCGCAGTTTTACTTAAGGCTCAGTTAGCCGACTGTAATGTAATGCAACTGCAACAGTAGAAAACAGCTGATCGATATTGTTATGTGAAAAGTAATGGAAATGGTTATAGAGATGTAATGTAACGTAACCTAGTTTTCATATAAAAATATCGATCAGCTGTTTCCTACATTACAGTTACATTACATTACAGTCGGCTAACTGAGCCTTTAGAGTACGGCAATCTCCCAAGTTGAAGGTGTCTTACATGACATGAACATAACACGCCGGCAGAGCAACTGTCAAAAATTCATCAACTTCTTTGTTGTGGTGCGATGTCCATGTGCTGCCTTGTCAAAATATTCTGAGGCAGTACAATAGAGATGGAATATTTATCAATTTTTTTCCGTCTCTTACTTTTTCTATTGCAAACGGTTGCGGAACGGCGAATCTCATGGCGAACACTGATGAGCAGCCTTTTTTTTTCTTAAAGAGAAGTAAGACTCTTACTAGGTGTGTTAATTTCTTTAGAAAATGAATAGTAAACGAGAATACGAAACAAGAGATAGAGGAAAGCTTCATTATTTTACAACTCTGATTTTTTGCACGTTTTTAATAATGCAGTGTTGCAGCGCCTCTGGTGTTAAATGAGGCGTATTAAATTTTTTTAAGCTGTTTTTTTAGCCATTTTATTGGTTATTTTACTTCGCCGATGATTCTGCTACACAACGAAGGAGGGCGCTCTGGCGTTGCATTACGAGTAGCATCTGCTGAAGTCGGTATAGTTCAGTGACCAGTGACTATGCCTTCATCACTTGAACTTTCCTACAACAACTTATACAAAGGGACACTAATGCACATCAGAAAAATGCGTGGTGTTTTTATTTAATGATTGTCGAACCCAGGATCTTCGGGTTTGTAGCCAACGTGCTAACTACTTCAGCCAACGCCATGGCATGAAGCTCATACCAAGTTCATTGCTAATGGTGACTCCCAGTTATGAAAGCTATTTGCAAAGCAGCACATCAATTCAGTGGTTTTTACTGTTATGTGATTTTCTTTATTTAACTTAAATAACTTTAATTAGAATTGAATTCTTTGGAAATTCAACTACAGTAGAGAAACCAAAAGTTCTGAAAGGCATACAGAGAATCAGGTACGAAGGACCATAAACAAGTTTCAGTCATTATTTTCCCTTATTGTATGTACATATTTGATGAGCGATATGTTCAAGGTGATTCATGGGAAAGAAAAACATTTGTAAAAGTCTAAATCTAATACTCTCTTTTCAACCTAACTTACTAACTTAACTTAAGTTAAAAAAGCGATTGTTAACTAACGCCACAAATCTTGGGCTTGGCGATGATAATAGCAGCAGTTAAAAAAATCAAAAATATTATCAAGTTCTAGTCCAAAAAATTTTATAACTCACTGATTCCTAAAGAATAGTAAGCAAATTTGGATAAAAATTTATTTCAATATATAGCGCTACTATTTCGTTAAATTGTTACTTATATGACTCATGAACTTCAGGGATAGTATCAAGTCATGGAAAAATATTCACACAAAGTTTGAATGGCTTATTGTAATAAAACAGAGTGAAAGGTATTAAATGAAACAGGCAAACGATTTTGAAGGCTATTTGACCGAATGCCTTCGCTTCTTTGCTGCAAATTTTCGACGAAGTATGCAAAAATATGTGAATTCAAGATTCCAACTACCCGCAGGGTTTTCCAATAGTAGATACTTGAATGTTCAAACAGCATAATACAAAACGAGTTTTTATCACTGACTAGGGAAGATGATGATATTGGCAGAATTTAAGCAAGGGTTTGGATGTTGATGAAGTGACGAATATTAGTCGAGTTTGCTTACAAAATAGATTTTATAAGAATCCAAAACACGCAAAAGTTTTGTATTTTAGCTGGTGAAATAAAAAAAAAGCTGTATCAAAAAAAAAAAAAAAACATGAAATCATACGTATAAAACATAATTGAGGCATAACCAGGGGACAAATTGCGGCATACGATATCGCACGAAATTGAAAAACATTTCCATTTAAGCCCTATTGAAATATTTTGAAATTTCGATCGATATCGAATGAAGTAATTTTCGTAGAGTACCATTAACTTTACTCTCTTGCATTGTTCAAATATCACACCATCCAAAGTTATGCATCTTATCTCATTTTAAAGACAAAGAGTCAGTCGTGGAAGAACTTTGTTTTCACATAACCAACAATATGATGCGAACTGAATTGTCGAAAGTAATTGATAAATGTAATAGAACGACAAAAAGAAAAGTTAGTGCAAATTATCATTATTTATGACAAGCTAAAAAATTAACAAACAAAAAATAATCTTGCCTTTAAAAGAGGTTTTTTTTGTCCTGAAACAATTAATTTTGCTTCAACTAATAGTGGCATTCTCTGTGACAAACGTATTCCCATCCTCATAAATTACTTTACACTCAACAATATGTTCGTGGTATTTAGTATTAGTCACATTGTAAATATGTGCTGGTTTTTCTTCTTTATTATTTTATTCAATAGGTTTAGTTTTTGATAAAACTACACTCCTAACACGCTAGGAAAATATGTTATTTGCAATATGAGTGCAAAAAATAAAATTTATTTTTCTATATTGGTTACAAATATTTGTTACCAAAAAATATATGTTAAGCCAACACTTCAGCTACAAACTTGCATACACGTCTTGCTACATACGTTAAAATTTGTAAAGGTAGGAATTATTTTAGTTTTATATCAAATAGAGCAAAATGTGCAAAGAAAAAGGGTATCACGAAATTCAGGTTGAGCTTAAACTCAAAAATAATAAAAAAAAAAGAGAAACAACCAAATTTTGGAGGTCATTAGTAAAAGGATTTAGTTGGTATAAACATAAAAATAGTTTAAACATTTTTTGTAATTATATTATTTGTCTATGTTCACATGAAAATGTTTGCAAAATGTGCTATTTTGTGGGTTAATTTAACTTACATCTACAGTTAAAAAGCTGAAAACTAAATAATGAGAAAAGTAAATTTAACTAATGTCATTAGTTAATTTGAAAAGTTGTTTTAGCGACTTAAATTAACAAAAAATTTTTTTTGGTTAATCTAACTAATATATATTGTCATAAAAGTTAGTGTTTTCATTGCTTTGTTTGATTTAGGAAGCTCTAAGCTACATGTGATAATTGGAATATATCCTACCAAATTATTCTGACAAACACTTGCAGAACGGATCAATCTGCTATTTTCGAAGGCCTCGACAAATTCGCATTGTACTGATCAATTTTGCCACACACAGTTGTTGGTTAATCTGACCAATATTAGTTGTCAGTTCACTTTTAATGTAAAATGTAAGAAACATTAGAATTTTTTCATTGTTCTGCTTAATTATGAAACTAAATTACATGTCATAATTTTCAAAGACCCAAATTGCAACAACGATAAATGTATAGTTGAAGGAACAATATGACATCTTCGAAGATCGCTACACCTTTGTAAATTGGTAATTCTTGGTAAATTTGAGCTTTCATAACAAAAATTCTTTTCACAAATTGTGATGCGATGAATCGAAATAATTCACGTATTCAAAAACGCTGATGATGGAGGTGTTGGTAGCAGCCTTCGAATACATCATATTCGGGTATGTTCTGTATTCCACATGAAATTAAATCGTTCGGAATTGCCAACAATTCCAACAACAATTTTATGGCAATTCCGCACGCTTTAATGTCACGTGGAATGCAGAACATAACCTATTGTTCCGTTCTGCTAGTGTCTGTCAGAACAATAACATGTCTCGTTGGCGAAATTTTTTTAACATAAAAGTTATCTTATGAAATTTAGCTTCCTCAATATACAATATTTAGTTTATATTAAATCAAAGAAAGAATTCTGATGATTGATACGATTACTATCATTTGGGTAGTAAAAGCAAGCAGTTTTATGCTTAAAATAATTTTTTAAGTACAGTACAACTTAATATATGTTACACCCTTTAAAAGTATACATTCAGAGTTTACAGCATGTGTGTTTATTTGCCACAGATTAAATGGTTTTATATTCATATACCTGCAACAATAACAGAAAAAATACTTACAAATTTATATAAAATATTTGTAACCAATGAACTCTTATTTAAAAGCAGTACAGGAAATTCGATTAAAGGCATGCATGTGTAGAATTGACTAGAGGAATGATGTGTTTGAATTTTTTTTTAAACACTTATTAATACCGAATATTAGCTATTCTACAGTTTAATTTTAAAAATTCCCCGGGAAATACTAGAATTCCTATATTCTAAACAGTCGATGAGAAAAATAGAAAATATAGTGAGCTTCGAAATTTTGAAGTCACTTGCTTTATTAGTAAAATAAAAGCATTCCCCAGAAGTCATGAAAATGTAGAATTTGGGTTACGGAAGTAGTAAAAGATCATCCCAATGAAAAAAATGTAATGGAAAAATCATTAGAAATTATTTAGGTTTGCACTACTTACACATCCCAAGTTTGGGATCTTATTGACCTCCTTGAAAGTCCTTTTTTCACTAGGTGTTTACATAAGCTTGCCATTGCAAGAAGTTCTCTTTTACGATTCCTTAACACTGAATTAGAAGTGATGTTAAGAAGAAAAATTTCATGTTTGGCGTACTATTTTTTTTAAAGAGAAGTAACATTCAGGCAATGAATGCCTACTAGTACTACTAAGTGTAACCTTCTTTAGGAAAGTAATAGTCATGGAGAAGACAGGAGGTAAATGAAGAGATAGGGGAATGCTTAATTTTTTTTACAAATCTGCCTTTTGCACGTTTTTAATAATGCAGAGTTGCAGCGCCTCTGGTGTCAATGAGGCGTATTAAATTTTTAAAGCTGTGTTTAGTAGCGATTTAATATCTGCTATTTTACTTCGCCGATGATTCTGAATTTCTTTAAGACAAAATTAATATTTTTAAATTATCGTGAGTATTTTTTAAAGCTATAAACGATTTGCAAATTTTTTATATTTTTTATATAGATTCTTTGGAAGCAATTAAATTACAATTCATTAAAAATTACTTGCATTGTTTTTACTTTCAGCTATTTTGTTTCACCTCAAATTTTCAAAATAATTTTTCAAAACAGTGACAGTACTTGTATGGGGGTTTTTTCCCCAACTAATTTAGTAGCTAAAACTGGGATTCAGCTTTAATCGGTAGACAAGGCAATTTAATCAAAATAAAACAATGAAGAACTTAAGGAGGATACTCTAGAAATTGGAAGCTTCTAATTGGGCAATTGTCAACTTTAAAAAGATCACATACATATATACAGAAAAAATTAAAAAATTATTTTAATGACATTTTAATGACGCTTACAACTGAACAAAATCTAGTACTTACGAAATTTCGAACAAAATCTAGTAGATTACGAGTAGATTTCCCATACAAAGCAAAGTACTATACTTCGTCAAAATCTTCTTAAAATCTAGTAAGTTTTAGTAATTTAAGCCTGTTTCAAAATTGTACTAAAAAATAAACCGCTGTACTGCAAGAGGTGTGTGAATTAGCTATATTGCAGTTGTTTGGTTGTAGTTTAGGAAAAAGTTTGCTCAATGATGGTTTTTGTTTTGGGTACGACAACTTAACGAATGTCTAAAGAAACTCAATGTAAACGGCATTGATTTTCATAAAGATTTCAGTTGAAATTTACTATATTTCGTGCAGATGTAAATGTACTTTTACAACAAAAAAGCAAAAAAAAAAAATCCTAATACATACATTAAAGACTAGGTTAGGTTTTACAGGCTGCTTTGTGTCCTGATAGGTAACGTTGTGCCAAAATACATTTCTTTTTTAAAACATATGTTTATTTATTCTTTCTTCATAAATTAACTAGCAATATGTCTTCGAGTCTTAAGTCCAGATATAATTATTAGGCCCGACAAGTGTCGTACATAAACTTGGAGTGATAGTAATTAATAATACATAAATGTCGTATTAATTACACATCACACAGCATAAGCGTGCAGATTAAATGCCAAGTAGATATAATTCGGTATTCTTATGTGAAATTATCAAAAATATGTATGATCCAATTAAAGACTTTAATTGAAAGTCTTCACTGAAAGGAAAATCATTCATTTAGAGAATGAAACGGTTTCGTTAAATGTTCTGCATTATATTAATGAAACTTTTCATTAATACAATGAGTAATTACATTGTATACATGAAATCTTTCAATCTCTGCTCTTCGTGTGTTCTTCATAGTTCATTGTGTTGATTAAAATCATTACATTGTTTAAACGAATTTTTTGTAGCGAATTTGGGGCAAAAATAAGTAAGTTCCACAAATTTTTTCCACTTACTATATACAGTTTGTCAAACATAAATAAATCAACAGTAAGTTTGTTGAAAAATTTTTTTTCTCTCTTATTTTTCTAATCTCTTGATTTCAAAGCATAAATGCAATGAAATAATTTCATATATACCATGTAAAATTCTTCATTGTATAGCACGCATTTCTCTCTCTCTCTCTCTATCTCTCTCTCTCTCTCTTTCTGTCTCTCTCCTTTTTTATTCATTCACAACCCTCTAACCACTACACAAAGACAAAATGGTTCTGCCAAACATGTAATAAAGATGATTGTTTTGTTAAGATTTTTGTTTGTTCCTTGTTTGTGTATTATGATTCTCAATAACATATTAGAATTTTTACTATAAACATGTAAATTTTTTAGCTTTTTTTCAAACATTTTTTGGGTTGAAGTCTACTGATTAGTTCCTTAAATTTTAACTGTTTTACTTTAATAAATACATATGTACATACATATATTACGAACATATACATACATGTGTATATTTAAAAAAAAAAAAAAAATTAAATAAAAAGCCATCTATTTTTTATTAAAACGGTGGTTTGGAAGGGCTATGATTTCATGTTTTTAATAGAAAATTTTTATTATTTACTGCTTCATTATGTTAATGAATAAACTTCATTTATGGTGTGCAAAAACTTCATTAAATCAATTAAACAATTACATTTAATTCATGAAACAGTTTCTTTGAATTAATGAAATGGTTAGTAGTAGGGGAATGGGGATTCGGGCGCCGATTAAAATTGTTAAATTGTGGCTGAAATTGTTAAATTGTGGCTGAAATTGTTAAATTGTGGGCTGAAATTGTTAAATTGTGGGCTGAAATTGTTAAATTGTGGCTGAAATTGTTAAATTGTGGGCTGAAATTGTTAAATTGTGGCTGAAATTGTTAAATTTTGGCTGAAATTTTAAAATTCTTGGAAATTTGTTTACATTAGGAGTTTTTTGTTTATATTAACTTTTTTTGTTTATATTAAGTATATGTATGTATGTATGTATGTATGTATGTATGACCGTGGGAACTTGTGCGTGGAATATTTTGTGGGAATACATTAAGGGGGTTTATAGCTTTAAGATTTTTATATTTGTATGATTTTTCCTAATGCCGACGGGAAAACATCTTTATTTTTTCTAATACCGACGGGAAAGTTATGATTGTTGTTAGACTGTGGAAATTTGTTGATGTCCGTGATTTGGGCAGGTGAGGCTTTTGTAACATGTAACCGTGGGAATTTGCGGGTGTATCTTTAAGGCAGCCTGTGTTTGGTGGGGGCGGGTGTTGTTGTAATATGTATCCGTGGGAATTTGTGTGCGGAATATTTTGTAGGAATACATTAAGGGGTTTATAGGTTTGAGGCTTTTATATGTGTATGATTTCCTGATGCCAACGGGAAAACATGTTTAGTTTTTTCAAATGCCGACGGGAAAATCATGGAAATGATTTTTCCTAATGCCGACGGAAAATTTGAGGGTATGTCTAGCTGTAGAAATTGAAGTCTGGCTGTGCTTGGTGGAGGGCGGGGTGTGTCTAGATTGTAAGACCTTAAGGCTGACCGTGATTTGGGTAGGTGAGGGTGTTTTGTAATATGTAACCATGAGAATTCGGTGACGTATATGCTTGTTGGAATTTAAATCAAGCTGGGCTTCGTGGAGGGGCGGGATGTATTTGCGGGAGATCGACTGGTGGAGGGTGGGGAGTTGTTGTAATATGTATCCGTGGGAATCTGTGTACATGTATGTATGTATGTCTGTAAGAGTTTAAGGCTGTCTGTGATTTATCAAAGGTGAGGTGAGAGTGTTCATGTAATACGTATCCGTGGGAATCTGTGTATATGTATGTTCGTAGGAGTTTAAGGCTGATTTTGATTTGAGGTGGGGGAGGGTGTTGTTGTGATAGATAGATAGAATGTGCCTATGTGTGTGTGTGTATGTATGTATATGTAGGAGTTTAAGGCTGTGCTTGATTTGAGGTAGGCGGGCGGTGTTGTTGTAATATGTATCTATAAGAATTTGGGTGTTTATATGTCTGTAGGAATTTTTGTACATGTATGTCTGTACGAGTTTAAGGCTGATCGTAATTTAAATTGTTGAGATTGATCGATTGTATGTGACTTCGAGAATTAGTGTATGTATATCTGTAGGAAACTTAAGGCTTATCGTGATTTATGAGGGGCGAAGTGTTCATGTAATATAACCGCGCAATTTGTGTGTATATATGTAGGAGTTTAAGGCTGATCATGATTAATGAGAGGTGAGGTGAAGGTGTTCATGTATATGTATACGTATCTGTGTGCATATATGTATGTCTATATGAGTTTAAGGCTAATCGTGATTTAGGTTGTGAGATTGATAGATTGTATGTTACCTTGAGATTTTGTGTATATATATCTGTAAGAACTTTAGGCTGACTGTGATTTGTGAGGGGAGGGGCGTTGTTGAAATAGGTTTAATTTTTCGTAGATGAATTTTAGTATGTGTGTGTGTGTGTGTATGTGATTTTCTCACCCTAGTATTTATATGTACGTTGAAATAAATTATTTCTCGTATGAACATTTTTTGCTAGAAAATATTATCATATATCTGAACTTCCCTAATCCTAGTATGTTTTTCATATTGGAGGATGAGATTGCTTTATATTTTATCAAGCTTAAATTTGTCCAGTGTTAAAGTCTGTCGGTCAGAAATTTGTTTATATTTGTATAAATATTAATTTCAGATTTTGCAAAATTCTTGCGTACGATCGTGGTGATTTTGTGTATGTGTATGTGTATGTGTGTATGCGCGATAGAGTTTGACTGGTATGTGATAAGTTTGTTTATTTAAGTACATTTGTCTTCTTCGACTTTCGTCTTCAAGCGTCAATAGCTTGGAGAACGGTTTGTATGTTTTCATGATGTAGATATGTAAGTGTGATTGTTAAAATCCAATAAATACTTGAGCATGGGTAAGAAATTTGATAATATGTGTACATACATATGTACATATGGATCTACAAATTGATTTTATGTATGTATGTATGTACATACAAATAAGTCTGGAGCTCCCTGTTTAAATACATTTTTTTTGTCATGTGCTGTTGTTGCTGTTGTAAATATTCGCGTGGTCTTTTGTGTATAGATGTGAAATATCTAGGTAGTTTTTTTATTTGAAATTAAAAAAACGTTCTTTTAATTTTTAGATGTATTTACTTAAAAGTTTGTGAGGAGTTTCTGGTTTAAGTAAAATTGAATTCCTCTCTAGTTGTAGTAACTATAGTATAAATATTTAATATTTTTTATTTCCATTTGTTTAAAGTTGATGTAGCCTATATAGTCAACGTTAGAAATTTCTCGGTGTAAATTTTTTTCCAACTATAATCTTTTTTCTTCACCTTTTTCATATATTTAAACATCTTGCATTGGCTTTAAAAAATGACAAACGCTTTGAAATGAAACTGATTCAGCAGTCCAGATAGTTTTTTTGTTAACCACTTTGCTTCTCTTTCCTTTTTTATTGATAAACATTTAAAATCAAATGGTGGTTTTGTAATGAAATTGTTATACTCATTATTGTTAAAAACATCCGCTACTTCTTTTTGTAATGAAAATCATTCGAAACCTTACTCGTATATTAAAACCATTTCTTCATTCATATTACTTAATTTATAAGACTTGCAGGACTTTCTATTATTCGATCATCAGTAAAAATGCAGTAGCTGAGGTCCTTGCTTACTGTTTCATATTAAATTTCTATATCAATTGGGCCGCTATTGAATAAAAGGAACTTTTATCTTAAACTTTAGTGCATTTGGAAGTGCTTGAGATTCTTTCATATAATAGCTTTGTTGGAATCCTAGATACGAGTACATATAATATAGAATTGCATAACGTTTATTTTTAATTTTTATGTTAAGATCATCATCATTTGGATATGAGACTGAATTTAAATGTACTTTTAAATTAGTTAAATCATAATGAGGAAACTTCTTTTCTTCTTGAATAGCGATCAACAGAAAACGAAATCGTTTTCTTACAATTTACGTCTAGTCTCTCAACGGTTCCTCTAGTATATAAGATGACTTTCTATGTCAACATATCTCTCTACTCTTTGTCAGAGTTAAGGGACAATTAAATGTTAAAATTTTAACTCCTCAAATTGTGTTACTTCATACTGATAATATGTTTTCATTAATAAGGTATATGTTTATATTATGAAGGTTACTCGCCTATGGCTTTTATTTGATGTTCTAGATTTTTTTTTCTCATTTTATTAAAGTTCAGCGTATTGTACATATATTTCTAATATTTTTAAGCGCGCTTTATTTACCTGTCAGACAAAGTGTACGTATCAGTTGATCACTCAGTCTCTCTTTTTAATAATTTTTTTCTTTTAATATGCCACTACTATTTTTCAGATTTTACTACTTGAAAAAGAGAATATTTATGTAATTTTTAAATGTATTCATATATACATATAGGTAAATATATGTATATATGTATAGAGAAATTACTTTATCTACAAAGAAATACATGTTTAATAATCAACTATTCTAGAAAATCGATCTCAAATAACGCAGTTACCTCCATCATCAATTCACCGTCGGTGTTTTTATAGTGTCAGAAACACTAGAATATCTATGTTTGAGAGAATTTTTACATCGAGTTTTTCTACATGAGGTTTGCTGGTTGACATCCTTGAAGTTATTGTTGACGTAGGCTGGGTTGTATCACATTCAGATGTAATAATTTCCTACTTAAAAAAGGTCCTCATTACTATCAACTATATCTGTATACATTTCATTCATGAGTTGGGTTGATCCAGATACAATTGCTGTCTACAGATTAATGATTAGAAACAAGTTTCTCATCACCTTCTAACAGATTTATATATTTTGCTAGCATGCATGCCTTAGCATGCTTCTATCGATAGTGACGCGAGAGTCCGACATGTAGTGGTGTTTCAATTAAAAATCTATACTATTAGATTTTACGATTTCGCTCTTTTTATTCTTTTACAAAGTAGATACATATTTATGTATTTCATTTAGCACATTTCTTTGCTTACAAAATTGTATGACATTCTTTTAAATTTGCATGCTTAGGCATGCTTTCAATATTTTTTCTGTAAATTTATTTGATACTCATACAGTTACAGATATAAAGTAAGATCTGCTTACATTGCAGTTTACAATTTATGTATGCTTCAGCATGATTCCAGTTGAAGTCCATATTTATTCAGTAAGTTTGTTTGATACTAATTCATACACATATACATTCTTAAAGATTGGAAATCTAAGTCCAATTTATGTAGTTTATCTATATTTTCTAAAGATTTGATAGCTATAGAAATTAATAGAGTAAAGATCTATTATAATAGCCCATGGACATATTTTAAAATTTCGCTTGCTAGAGCTTTCGAAATGGAAAATGTACAATTTTCACTATAAAAAGTGATAATATTAGGTGTTACTGAATATTACACTGTGTTGTAATTTATTTTGATCACTTAAGTTTTCACAATATTTCATACAGGCCAACAAGTTTAGAGAATTTCCAGTATATTAAGTTAATTATCTTTCTTAAGACCTATCATTCCTTCAAAAATACAAACCAAACTAGATTTTTCCTGTTTAATTTTATTTTTTACTTTCATTAAATTTCAACATTTTGTTCATCTTCAAATTATTATATTTAGCAGCTTTTTCTCATTTGTTGAGTTAACTTTAATCGGAAAAATTTAAATAGTGAGATGAACTTTTATATTGTATACGAGTACATTAAGTAATTCTTGGTATATTTCATTTATATGAACCATCATCACATAATTCCTTTGGATGATCTATTAAATCATTCTACTATTGATGCTTTCATATTAAGTAATGTTAAATATTCTACTTATGCATGAATTTTCCAGTATCTATTAAAAAATTCTTTACAATCATCCATTTGTAAGTTTTTTGGTACTCGTAACATTTCAAAAATATTTTCCACAGCCTAGGTTTTTTCGAATGCAACTTTTATTTTCAACGGTATTGACCATAGAAACTTTGTGAATGAATCATTTACAGTCTACAATAATCAATAATTTCTATTTTCTGTAGAATATTTTCCCATTTCACCTAAATCAACTATTCCTTTCATTACATATCTACAATGCACAAACAATTTTCGAGATTTATTATAGAGTTCGTCTACTAAATTTCTTTTTAAAGACATTGAGTTATTTTAAAGATTTTTTGGAGAGTGTTGTGATCTACTTGATGCACTTTCAGCTATTTATACTATCATGTAGTTCATTTTCCAATCTATAAATTTTATCGTTCAGCTGTTCAATTTGTTTTTTCAAAAGATGATTTGATTTTTAGTATGTATTTTATCAATTTTATAACTATCTTCTATCTCTAATTGTATTTCACGTTGTACTCTATCAATTTACATTTTAATATATTCTTGAATTATATTAATTCCTTAAGCTATATTATTAATTTGTCCTATAGTTTATCGTTTGGAGTTTCCAGAAACAATTTACTGATAACATCATTCTCTGTCAGTGAATGATGATGATGATTAGTAGAAATTATATATTTTATATAGTTTTCAACATCAAATTTCTCATAGTATTTCCATGTTTTATTATCAATCATTAAAGAAAATAAAGCTACTATTAGGGCCTATATTTGACCATCAACTTGTATTTTATCTTCATTTAGTTTTAGGTTACTATCACCAAACTTTCATTCATTATTCAAATCTTGATGTGGGCCATAGTTTGTATCTAATTCAATTCTTCCTTCCAAGACTGATAAATGAGTATAAGTGTCTTCAGAATTAGAAGTCTATGAGTAAAAATCATCTTCATCATCCTTATCATCATTCTCAGTATTAGCATCATTAAATAAGATGATGATATCATCAAATATTGTTCCTTCTGAAAGTTTCTTTGGTGTACTTGTCTCTATATTGACTGATGGCTTTAAACTTGTATTATTTTCAGCTTCTATCTTGATTTTACTTTCTTCTTTCTTGCGAATTCTTTCAATATTTCTAGAACTATTTATGAATTCTTTGAGAGGTTCTGTTATAGCTTTAAATGTATCTTTTATTGCTCACATGTATCTATTTCACCAGTTTTTATACTACGAAGCTTTTTCTTCAAGACATTTCTTGTCAACACCAACTGTTTTAAAATTTTCTCATCCATGTTTAATAATAGTAAATAACAGGTATCAGCTATCAGATCAGGTTATCAGGTAACTGGTCTGGTTTTCAGATCAGCTTATCAGGACCTGGTCTGTTTTTCAGATCAGCTTATCATGACCTGGTCTGGTTTTCAGATCAGCTTATCAGAACCTGATCTGGTTTTCAGATCAGCTTAATAGGACCTGGTCTGGTTTTCAGATCAGCTTATCAGGACCTGGTCTGGTTTTCAGATCAGCTTTTCAGGACCTGGTCTGGTTTTCAGATCAGCTTAATAGGACCTGGTCTGGTTTTCAGATCAGCTTATCAGGACCTGGTCTGGTTTTCAGATCAGCTTTTCAGGACCTGGTCTGGTTTTCAGATCAGCTTATCAGGACCTGGTATGGTTTTCAGATCAGCTTATCTGATTCAGATTGGGTTATCAGTTTACAAGTAGCTGCCCATTTATAACATTTACATGAATGCAGTTTAAGGTCAGATGAAAAACGAAAAAGTAAACTTTTATGTAGTCAAATTCTCTTTTTTTCTATAACGATCATCGTTCAATTCAATATCGTTGCTTATAATCAAAATCCATATTTATCCTTCCAACATGCTTTATATTTGTCTCATCTTACTTAAAAATTATAATTACATTATGATTATCTAGTATCAAATGTTTGGTGATTCTGGTATAAGTTTGACATCAGCAGAATGCATCAACATTCTTATCTTACTCCATACAAAAATATGTTTCGCACATCTAACATCGTTAAATATCATATCGGAATTACTTTTAGCTTTGTTAGGAGAAATAACAGATTCAGTATCTGTAAATGTGTATTATCCCATTCCTTTAATTATGAAATTATGTAATATCTTTAACTATCCATATTTAGGTTGATAGAGATATTTTGAGTATTAATATGTAGATGTTTTAAAATTTTAGTTCATTAAGACTTTTTAGCAAGACAATCATATCATATTTTTTATTTTATTTTTTACAATTTGACAGACCAACTATTTTTGCACAAATAAAATTTGGTAGAAGGGAACTATGACTTGTTTTTGAACTAACGTTTGATGAATCATCAAAAATTTCGTACCATCCTTTTTTTAGGTTGTTTTGACTATGAGTATGCACCAATATTTATGAAATGTGTTTCATAAATATTGTCTCTTATATAGGAAAAATAAAATAATACAGCTATACGACACCAGAAAATATTTTCTGGTATCGTATAGCTATATTATTTTATTTTTCCTATATAAGAGATAATGGTCCCTACTCATAGTCAAAACAAAGTATATTTTAAGAGTTTAAAACCAGTATTATCATAAAAAATACTGATTTTAAACTCTTACAGTCTTATTTATAAAAATTATTAAGACTTTATAAAGGTTTTTTTAGACAAATTTTCATAAAAAATTTTTCTAAAAAAGCCTTTATAAAGTCTTAATAACTTTTATAAATAAGGCTGTTAAAATATACTTTGTTTCACTAACCACATTTGTGTAACTAATTGCATTTCATAAATATTGACGTATACTCATAATCAAAACAAATGATAGTTTTATGTTGTTTTGAATGTGAGTATACATCATTATCTCTTATTAAATAAATAAAATAATGCAGCTACACGATTTCAGAAAATATTTTCTGATATCGTATAGCTGTATTATTTTATTTTTTTAATAAGAGATAATATTTATAAAATGCATTTAGTTACACAAATGTGGTTAGTGAAACAACCTAAAAATAGTATGGTACGAAATTTTTGATGATTCATCAAACGTTAGTTCAAAAACAAGTCATAGTTCCCTTCTACCAAATTTTATTTGTGCAAAAATAGTTGGTCTGTCAAATTGTAAAAAATAAAATAAAAAATATGATATGATTGTCTTGCTAAAAAGTCTTAATGAACTAAAATTTTAAAACATCTACATATTAATACTCAAAATATCTCTATCAACCTAAATATGGATAGTTAAAGATATTACATAATTTCATAATTAAAGGAATGGGATAATACACATTTACAGATACTGAATCTGTTATTTCTCCTAACAAAGCTAAAAGTAATTCCGATATGATATTTAACGATGTTAGATGTGCGAAACATATTTTTGTATGGAGTAAGATAAGAATGTTGATGCATTCTGCTGATGTCAAACTTATACCAGAATCACCAAACATTTGATACTAGATAATCATAATGTAATTATAATTTTTAAGTAAGATGAGACAAATATAAAGCATGTTGGAAGGATAAATATGGATTTTGATTATAAGCAACGATATTGAATTGAACGATGATCGTTATAGAAAAAAAGAGAATTTGACTACATAAAAGTTTACTTTTTCGTTTTTCATCTGACCTTAAACTGCATTCATGTAAATGTTATAAATGGGCAGCTACTTGTAAACTGATAACCCAATCTGAATCAGATAAGCTGATCTGAAAACCATACCAGGTCCTGATAAGCTGATCTGAAAACCAGACCAGGTCCTGAAAAGCTGATCTGAAAACCAGACCAGGTCCTGATAAGCTGATCTGAAAACCAGACCAGGTCCTATTAAGCTGATCTGAAAACCAGACCAGGTCCTGAAAAGCTGATCTGAAAACCAGACCAGGTCCTGATAAGCTGATCTGAAAACCAGACCAGGTCCTATTAAGCTGATCTGAAAACCAGATCAGGTTCTGATAAGCTGATCTGAAAACCAGACCAGGTCATGATAAGCTGATCTGAAAAACAGACCAGGTCCTGATAAGCTGATCTGAAAACCAGACCAGTTACCTGATAACCTGATCTGATAGCTGATACCTGTTATTTACTATTATTAAACATGGATGAGAAAATTTTAAAACAGTTGGTGTTGACAAGAAATGTCTTGAAGAAAAAGCTTCGTAGTATAAAAACTGGTGAAATAGATACATGTGAGCAATAAAAGATACATTTAAAGCTATAACAGAACCTCTCAAAGAATTCATAAATAGTTCTAGAAATATTGAAAGAATTCGCAAGAAAGAAGAAAGTAAAATCAAGATAGAAGCTGAAAATAATACAAGTTTAAAGCCATCAGTCAATATAGAGACAAGTACACCAAAGAAACTTTCAGAAGGAACAATATTTGATGATATCATCATCTTATTTAATGATGCTAATACTGAGAATGATGATAAGGATGATGAAGATGATTTTTACTCATAGACTTCTAATTCTGAAGACACTTATACTCATTTATCAGTCTTGGAAGGAAGAATTGAATTAGATACAAACTATGGCCCACATCAAGATTTGAATAATGAATGAAAGTTTGGTGATAGTAACCTAAAACTAAATGAAGATAAAATACAAGTTGATGGTCAAATATAGGCCCTAATAGTAGCTTTATTTTCTTTAATGATTGATAATAAAACATGGAAATACTATGAGAAATTTGATGTTGAAAACTATATAAAATATATAATTTCTACTAATCATCATCATCATTCACTGACAGAGAATGATGTTATCAGTAAATTGTTTCTGGAAACTCCAAACGATAAACTATAGGACAAATTAATAATATAGCTTAAGGAATTAATATAATTCAAGAATATATTAAAATGTAAATTGATAGAGTACAACGTGAAATACAATTAGAGATAGAAGATAGTTATAAAATTGATAAAATACATACTAAAAATCAAATCATCTTTTGAAAAAACAAATTGAACAGCTGAACGATAAAATTTATAGATTGGAAAATGAACTACATGATAGTATAAATAGCTGAAAGTGCATCAAGTAGATCACAACACTCTCCAAAAAATCTTTAAAATAACTCAATGTCTTTAAAAAGAAATTTAGTAGACGAACTCTATAATAAATCTCGAAAATTGTTTGTGCATTGTAGATATGTAATGAAAGGAATAGTTGATTTAGGTGAAATGGGAAAATATTCTACAGAAAATAGAAATTATTGATTATTGTAGACTGTAAATGATTCATTCACAAAGTTTCTATGGTCAATACCGTTGAAAATAAAAGTTGCATTCGAAAAAACCTAGGCTGTGGAAAATATTTTTGAAATGTTACGAGTACCAAAAAACTTACAAATGGATGATTGTAAAGAATTTTTTAATAGATACTGGAAAATTCATGCATAAGTAGAATATTTAACATTACTTAATATGAAAGCATCAATAGTAGAATGATTTAATAGATCATCCAAAGGAATTATGTGATGATGGTTCATATAAATGAAATATACCAAGAATTACTTAATGTACTCGTATACAATATAAAAGTTCATCTCACTATTTAAATTTTTCCGATTAAAGTTAACTCAACAAATGAGAAAAAGCTGCTAAATATAATAATTTGAAGATGAACAAAATGTTGAAATTTAATGAAAGTAAAAAATAAAATTAAACAGGAAAAATCTAGTTTGGTTTGTATTTTTGAAGGAATGATAGGTCTTAAGAAAGATAATTAACTTAATATACTGGAAATTCTCTAAACTTGTTGGCCTGTATGAAATATTGTGAAAACTTAAGTGATCAAAATAAATTACAACACAGTGTAATATTCAGTAACACCTAATATTATCACTTTTTATAGTGAAAATTGTACATTTTCCATTTCGAAAGCTCTAGCAAGCGAAATTTTAAAATATGTCCATGGGCTATTATAATAGATCTTTACTCTATTAATTTCTATAGCTATCAAATCTTTAGAAAATATAGATAAACTACATAAATTGGACTTAGATTTCCAATCTTTAAGAATGTATATGTGTATGAATTAGTATCAAACAAACTTACTGAATAAATATGGACTTCAACTGGAATCATGCTGAAGCATACATAAATTGTAAACTGCAATGTAAGCAGATCTTACTTTATATCTGTAACTGTATGAGTATCAAATAAATTTACAGAAAAAATATTGAAAGCATGCCTAAGCATGCAAATTTAAAAGAATGTCATACAATTTTGTAAGCAAAGAAATGTGCTAAATGAAATACATAAATATGTATCTACTTTGTAAAAGAATAAAAAGAGCGAAATCGTAAAATCTAATAGTATAGATTTTTAATTGAAACACCACTACATGTCGGACTCTCGCGTCACTATCGATAGAAGCATGCTAAGGCATGCATGCTAGCAAAATATATAAATCTGTTAGAAGGTGATGAGAAACTTGTTTCTAATCATTAATCTGTAGACAGCAATTGTATCTGGATCAACCCAACTCATGAATGAAATGTATACAGATATAGTTGATAGTAATGAGGACCTTTTTTAAGTAGGAAATTATTACATCTGAATGTGATACAACCCAGCCTACGTCAACAATAACTTCAAGGATGTCAACCAGCAAACCTCATGTAGAAAAACTCGATGTAAAAATTCTCTCAAACATAGATATTCTAGTGTTTCTGACACTATAAAAACACCGACGGTGAATTGATGATGGAGGTAACTGCGTTATTTGAGATCGATTTTCTAGAATAGTTGATTATTAAACATGTATTTCTTTGTAGATAAAGTAATTTCTCTATACATATATACATATATTTACCTATATGTATATATGAATACATTTAAAAATTACATAAATATTCTCTTTTTCAAGTAGTAAAATCTGAAAAATAGTAGTGGCATATTAAAAGAAAAAAATTATTAAAAAGAGAGACTGAGTGATCAACTGATACGTACACTTTGTCTGACAGGTAAATAAAGCGCGCTTAAAAATATTAGAAATATATGTACAATACGCTGAACTTTAATAAAATGAGAAAAAAAAATCTAGAACATCAAATAAAAGCCATAGGCGAGTAACCTTCATAATATAAACATATACCTTATTAATGAAAACATATTATCAGTATGAAGTAACACAATTTGAGGAGTTAAAATTTTAACATTTAATTGTCCCTTAACTCTGACAAAGAGTAGAGAGATATGTTGACATAGAAAGTCATCTTATATACTAGAGGAACCGTTGAGAGACTAGACGTAAATTGTAAGAAAACGATTTCGTTTTCTGTTGATCGCTATTCAAGAAGAAAAGAAGTTTCCTCATTATGATTTAACTAATTTAAAAGTACATTTAAATTCAGTCTCATATCCAAATGATGATGATCTTAACATAAAAATTAAAAATAAACGTTATGCAATTCTATATTATATGTACTCGTATCTAGGATTCCAACAAAGCTATTATATGAAAGAATCTCAAGCACTTCCAAATGCACTAAAGTTTAAGATAAAAGTTCCTTTTATTCAATAGCGGCCCAATTGATATAGAAATTTAATATGAAACAGTAAGCAAGGACCTCAGCTACTGCATTTTTACTGATGATCGAATAATAGAAAGTCCTGCAAGTCTTATAAATTAAGTAATATGAATGAAGAAATGGTTTTAATATACGAGTAAGGTTTCGAATGATTTTCATTACAAAAAGAAGTAGCGGATGTTTTTAACAATAATGAGTATAACAATTTCATTACAAAACCACCATTTGATTTTAAATGTTTATCAATAAAAAAGGAAAGAGAAGCAAAGTGGTTAACAAAAAAACTATCTGGACTGCTGAATCAGTTTCATTTCAAAGCGTTTGTCATTTTTTAAAGCCAATGCAAGATGTTTAAATATATGAAAAAGGTGAAGAAAAAAGATTATAGTTGGAAAAAAATTTACACCGAGAAATTTCTAACGTTGACTATATAGGCTACATCAACTTTAAACAAATGGAAATAAAAAATATTAAATATTTATACTATAGTTACTACAACTAGAGAGGAATTCAATTTTACTTAAACCAGAAACTCCTCACAAACTTTTAAGTAAATACATCTAAAAATTAAAAGAACGTTTTTTTAATTTCAAATAAAAAAACTACCTAGATATTTCACATCTATACACAAAAGACCACGCGAATATTTACAACAGCAACAACAGCACATGACAAAAAAAATGTATTTAAACAGGGAGCTCCAGACTTATTTGTATGTACATACATACATACATAAAATCAATTTGTAGATCCATATGTACATATGTATGTACACATATTATCAAATTTCTTACCCATGCTCAAGTATTTATTGGATTTTAACAATCACACTTACATATCTACATCATGAAAACATACAAACCGTTCTCCAAGCTATTGACGCTTGAAGACGAAAGTCGAAGAAGACAAATGTACTTAAATAAACAAACTTATCACATACCAGTCAAACTCTATCGCGCATACACACATACACATACACATACACAAAATCACCACGATCGTACGCAAGAATTTTGCAAAATCTGAAATTAATATTTATACAAATATAAACAAATTTCTGACCGACAGACTTTAACACTGGACAAATTTAAGCTTGATAAAATATAAAGCAATCTCATCCTCCAATATGAAAAACATACTAGGATTAGGGAAGTTCAGATATATGATAATATTTTCTAGCAAAAAATGTTCATACGAGAAATAATTTATTTCAACGTACATATAAATACTAGGGTGAGAAAATCACATACACACACACACACACATACTAAAATTCATCTACGAAAAATTAAACCTATTTCAACAACGCCCCTCCCCTCACAAATCACAGTCAGCCTAAAGTTCTTACAGATATATATACACAAAATCTCAAGGTAACATACAATCTATCAATCTCACAACCTAAATCACGATTAGCCTTAAACTCATATAGACATACATATATGCACACAGATACGTATACATATACATGAACACCTTCACCTCACCTCTCATTAATCATGATCAGCCTTAAACTCCTACATATATACACACAAATTGCGCGGTTATATTACATGAACACTTCGCCCCTCATAAATCACGATAAGCCTTAAGTTTCCTACAGATATACATACACTAATTCTCGAAGTCACATACAATCGATCAATCTCAACAATTTAAATTACGATCAGCCTTAAACTCGTACAGACATACATGTACAAAAATTCCTACAGACATATAAACACCCAAATTCTTATAGATACATATTACAACAACACCGCCCGCCTACCTCAAATCAAGCACAGCCTTAAACTCCTACATATACATACATACACACACACACATAGGCACATTCTATCTATCTATCACAACAACACCCTCCCCCACCTCAAATCAGAATCAGCCTTAAACTCCTACGAACATACATATACACAGATTCCCACGGATACGTATTACATGAACACTCTCACCTCACCTTTGATAAATCACAGACAGCCTTAAACTCTTACAGACATACATACATACATGTACACAGATTCCCACGGATACATATTACAACAACTCCCCACCCTCCACCAGTCGATCTCCCGCAAATACATCCCGCCCCTCCACGAAGCCCAGCTTGATTTAAATTCCAACAAGCATATACGTCACCGAATTCTCATGGTTACATATTACAAAACACCCTCACCTACCCAAATCACGGTCAGCCTTAAGGTCTTACAATCTAGACACACCCCGCCCTCCACCAAGCACAGCCAGACTTCAATTTCTACAGCTAGACATACCCTCAAATTTTCCGTCGGCATTAGGAAAAATCATTTCCATGATTTTCCCGTCGGCATTTGAAAAAACTAAACATGTTTTCCCGTTGGCATCAGGAAATCATACACATATAAAAGCCTCAAACCTATAAACCCCTTAATGTATTCCTACAAAATATTCCGCACACAAATTCCCACGGATACATATTACAACAACACCCGCCCCCACCAAACACAGGCTGCCTTAAAGATACACCCGCAAATTCCCACGGTTACATGTTACAAAAGCCTCACCTGCCCAAATCACGGACATCAACAAATTTCCACAGTCTAACAACAATCATAACTTTCCCGTCGGTATTAGAAAAAATAAAGATGTTTTCCCGTCGGCATTAGGAAAAATCATACAAATATAAAAATCTTAAAGCTATAAACCCCCTTAATGTATTCCCACAAAATATTCCACGCACAAGTTCCCACGGTCATACATACATACATACATACATTCATACATATACTTAATATAAACAAAAAAAGTTAATATAAACAAAAAACTCCTAATGTAAACAAATTTCCAAGAATTTTAAAATTTCAGCCAAAATTTAACAATTTCAGCCACAATTTAACAATTTCAGCCCACAATTTAACAATTTCAGCCACAATTTAACAATTTCAGCCCACAATTTAACAATTTCAGCCCACAATTTAACAATTTCAGCCACAATTTAACAATTTCAGCCACAATTTAACAATTTTAATCGGCGCCCGAATCCCCATTCCCCTACTACTATGGTTTCATTTTATTTATGTTAAAGCCGCCAAAATTAACTTCATAAATACAATGAATAATTCTTCATTGATTTAACCAAGAGGGCTTCATTAGCTGACTTTTAATGAAAATTTTAATTTATTCAATGAAGAATTTCATGGTCTGAATGAAGAGTTTCCTTCTAGTGATTAATTGAATGAAGTATAAAATTAATTGAAAATAAAACCAAATAGTTCAATTAAAATTTTAATTGATTGCTACTTAAAAATCAATAGAAATGTTGATTAATTTGCATAAATATTTATATAAGTATAGGGTGTTTTTTTAGAGGTATAGAACTTCGAATTGAAATAAAACACAAGAAAATCGTTTTAATGTCCATCAATTTGGCTTTATTGGAAGGATAACTTTATGCCATTAACGTTTAAATATGATTTCGGGCATGTGGCCGCCGCGGCTGGCTCGAATAAAGCCAATTCTACAGGTCCAATTTTCAACCACTTTTTCGAGCATATGGGGCCGTATGTTGGCAATAACGCCACGAATGTTGGCTTCCAAGTCCCCTAACGTTTCTGGTTTGTTGGCGTAGACGAGCGACTTCACATATCCCCAAAGAAAATAATCCAATGGTGTCAAATCACGCGATCTTGGTGGCCAATTGACCGGTTAACCGAATTAATATAAACAAAGTGATTGAATCGATCAATAACTTAATTAAATTTAGTAAGCATATCAAACAAAGGCTTTAATTGCAAAACATCAAAAACTGCCGGCATTTATTTCTGCATACTTTTTTAACACGTATGTATCTAACTTACTCTATTCTAATGCTTTGCATTAGAATGCTGGCGCCCATAAATCACAAAGTAATTACTTCATTCATACAATAACAATTGAAATGAAATTAGATGAAAATTTACCAGAAAAATGAAAGAAAATAAAATAAAAATGAATATAAACTACTGCACACACAAAAAATATTTCAAAAAAAAAAGGCACAACTGAACCGAAAGATATTTTACTAACTGTTGCTAGCAAAAATCCATATATTTTCTCTTGCGCTTGATACTTGAAATTTTATGGTTTTATTACACTACATGATTGGAAACAAACCAGCAGGATGCAAACAGCTTTTTCTGCTTGTTGCCAAAAATAAAAATAATAAAAAGCATGCAAATTAAAATGCATGAAAAACCTTAAAAATATGAGAGAGAGAAAAAAAAACAGGAAACCGAAACGAAATCAACGCATAAATTTTAGGCCAAAAGCTGCTAAGCACTAAACTATTTACGTACGTACGTATGAATGTGTAATAGAAAGGGAGTGTAACTCGGAAAGTCTATGAAACGACCATGTGTTATACGAGGGTCGGCTAAGGATTTAGGGGAAACATTTATGCGGCATATGCTTTATACTAACGGCCCTCGTATATAGCAAGTGTGCTAAATACGTATGTATGTTTCATTCACACTCTCATAAAGTTTCAAGTGGTTAAAGAATAAGTAAGCAAAAAAAAAAGAAATATTATTCATTGAATTTGCAATATTGTTTGCTTGTAAGGAAGTTGCAACATGATGTAAGAACAAAAAAGAGGACAATATTCCTTCGCTCTACTGCTACTCGCACAAAATACATACTCTAAAATAACAAATAATTTTATTGTATGAGTGTGCAGTGGTAGTAAATTTGCTATTCTCCATTTCTAAGCAGCGCTCCATGCACTCATGGCCACTCACTTTGGTAAATTTGGAATTTTATGGAAATGCAGAACAATAATATTTGAACTGGGAAACTAATAAGTTTATTGATTGGTTTTTTGCAACAATTCTTATTTTTTTTTTAAGAGAAAATATGTTAATTTTGTGTATTTTAACACAGAATGTGGCAAAAACAAAATAATTATTTCTTTTGGGGTAAAGAGAGGGGGAGGAACATTAATAAACAATATTTAAAAGAAAAATTTTTAAATTGAAAAAAAAAATAATAATTTTAAAAGTAAACAATCAGATGAAGATATTTTTATTCTGAAGCAGTGCAAGTGGGGTCCTTACAGCATCAAAAAAAAATTTATCCCCATGATGATCTTTTTAATAAGGGGCTGTTCACATATTTACATTTCTATCCTGAATAACAAGTGGAATTTTTGTTCACCGTGAAATTTTTATTCCCTTCGAAGGGAAAAATACTATCGTGAATCTCCCGAAAAATTTTTTTCACGCTATCATTCCCAGTGAATGTTAAAAAGGGAAGAAGATTTGTAAAGCTTAAAAATTATTTGAAAATCAGAAAATTTTAAGTTTAATAATCAGAAATGCACAAATTTTAGGTCGCAAATTCATTTTTTTAACTTAGAAATTGTGTCAGTGGAAAAAAATTCTTTAGTATACCACCGCGTTGCAGCACCATGAAATTTATTGTGTGTGAACCAAAGCGATTCCTACTCCATGAGAAAAGGTTTTGCAGGGAATTATTGTTAAGAATCATGAACTTCACTTACTAATCTTTTAATATTTTACTTACACAGAAAAAAGTATTCACCAATTAATGTTTTCAATTAATAATTTAATTGATTCAATTAAATTTTTAATTGTATTAATTAATTTGAGTGGAAAAACTTAATTAATATTATCAAATTGTTTATAGGTGAAAATTTAATTATTTTTTTAATTAATATTACAAATATTTTAATTAATATTACAAACTCATTCATATTACTTTTTTGTGTGTATTAAGTAAAATATTTTTTATTAAACATACATTGAAATTGATTATTTAGGGGTTTAGCTGGATCCTATGCGCATTTCACTTTTGCTAATGCAGATCATCAGGGAACCTTTACCCAAAAATTTCTTAGAAAATAAACTTTCATTTAAACAAATGAGAAGCTCAACAACAAATAACAAAATTGAAACAAGAACTCAATATTCAACATGTTTTTTATTTTCTTAATTTACCAAAAAGAAACACTAATAAATATTTATAACTTTTAATATATAATTCGAAGGAAAATATCAGATTTGTTACATTTAGAAAATGTATACTGAAAATTTTGTAAAAAGTGTTACAAATGGGGGAAGGGGGAAGGGGTGGGGGTATACAAGCTCCGAAAATATTCCCTAATTCTTCTAAAGGTAATTAATTTAAGTTGGCACTACTGCTTGATATATGCGGCTGTTAACTGTTCCGAGTTTCGTCTAACAGCAGATTTTTTTTGCAGACTCATCACACTCCTCGTTCATTTTATAGTCAATATAATAGGCCGCCTTAAATAGCGGACAAAGACGGTCATTTCACGAATTAACTAAAAAAAAAGTTCAAGGACCATGAAAACTGAAATTATTTGCTTAAAATTCATAAAATTCTACATCACAGGGCAAAACAATAACTGTCAAATATTTAACGGTGCAGTTGTAGTGACGCGTTTAAATTTAACAGTGTGAGAAAAAACTGCAAAAATAAAGCGGGAAAAAGCAAAAAACTTTACGTTATTAAATTCTATTTAACTCAAGTAATTTTAAAAAAGTAATAAGTCCAACCATGAAATCATCAAGTTCAGGTATTTATTTAAATGTTTTGCTCAAATTTGTCACTAAAATTATTTAGTCCATATTTACACATTGCAAGTCTTATTGCTAAGCTGATTAGTTTGATGGAGAGAGAGACGAGGGGAACAGTAACGTTTCTTTCCCCTCGTCTCTCTTTCCTAGCAAACTAATCAGCTTAGCAATAAGACTTGCATAGTGTAAACTAGGACTTAAGGTAGGGGCTTTTGTTTTTAATGTTTATACTGGAAGTGCAAGAAAACATGGATTTTCTGAGTTTATGTGCAGATAAAGAGTTATTAATTTGACTCAATTTTATTATAAAGTTTGAACAAATGAGGGTTGTTTTAAAAAAATTAATGCTGCGCATCCTTGCGCCTCAGAAGATATGTGCGAATTAGTAAAAGCCTTACAGTTTGAGTTTACCAATCGGGCGTGTTCTGCAAATCACGACATATAAAATCCCGGTGATTTCAAAAAATTATTAAAAACTAAATCTTCGGTTTTGTGAATTACTCGATTTGTAGCATTGAAAATTGAAATTAAATATTCTATTAAAAATAGAAAAAACTTAAAATACAATTAAAACTTACCAACTAGTCAGCTATTACTAGTTTGTTTTTGAAATCACCGTGATTTACAGAACAGGTCCGAATATCTAATAAGAGCTTAACGACGTCTGGCTAGCATATTTATTGCTGTTGTTTTAGTCAATGTTTTATGCGTGTTCACTAGAAATTTACAAATGTAATGATTTATTACGCGTGAGTCATGCATGAGTCACGCGTGATCGTAGTTGTATTTATTTTTTAAATAATGATTTAAAAAAGTAACGTGTATGATTTAAGCTAGCTTTCTTAGACTTGTATCCGTAGTCATTCAATGGGAGACAATTCTACAGAAGCGTGCGCAAATAAAAATATCATAAATGTTTTATTCGTTTTATTCCTGCTTCGGTATTTCTTAAAAAGAAAAAATATGTTTATAACTTCATTAATAATTACTTTGCATGTGGGTACCCGTCACCACCCTCCTATACTGCCCAGATTTTGGTGAAACATGCCGTTTGCTCTTCAAGCTACTCATATAAAATTTATTCACACTTCTATTGTAATTGTGGAGATATGACTTGATTCGCAAAAAAGGGCCTTTGGACCTACTGCAGGTCCTTCGGACCAATTAATTCCAGCAAGCATGACTCATTTTCGCGCCCACTTTTTCTATACAGTTAAAAATCTATAAAAATAACACGGGCAAAGTGTTGTGAGGAGGCCGAAGTTAGAAAGCGTCAAAGTTGTACTTTATTTATCTATTTTTGGGCGCTTGTTGTATAAACAAACGACACTGTGCAAAGCACATTCCACACCAAGGAATCAGTTGTTGAACATTTTTTTTTAACAAAGACAATTAAAGCTTTAATTGAAAATACAATGGTTTTTGTAAATGAATGGCCTTCTACTAATAGGTTTCGATTTCATTTATATAAAACGAAAATTCTTAAGTAAAATCATTGCAGTTTTATTCAATTGTAAAGAGAAGCGTGTGCCATTAATAAAGGAAAATATTATCAGCCAAATGGTCGCGATGGCTACGCTTAAAGAACTCTATAGTTTTCATGAAATTTTCCATCAGAAATTCAGTCCTCGATAACTTCACGAATACCACCTTTGAGGACTTGAATAACTATTTAACTAAACTTTTTATGAAGTAAATGATTTCCTTTTATTTATCATGCACTTATATAAAAACCCGTAAAATATGATTGAGAATTACAAATGTACAAATATAAAAAGCTAAACAGCTGCAACAAAAGTATAACAAAGTATGTGTATGAACATAAATTTTAAAGCAACTAGCACAGACAAAAACCGAAAAATTTAGCAAAGACCAGTGTGCACTTAACACTAGGCTGGGGCTCGAAGTCGTTCACTAGCTCATTTTTGACACGAACCGATGTCTAAAATGAATCGTTCTTATAAAAAAAAATTTCATGAAAACATTTGGAATCATGAATATGTCATTCCTTTAGACCGGCTGAATATGGACTCAAATCAAACTACAACCATCATTAATTTTCCATCTGTTATTATTAATAACTCTATTAGTTTTAAGTCTTTAATCCCTTAACCCAAATACTCTATGATTTATGCTACCCCGCAGTCCAATTGGCAATATGCACAAAAAAAACTAAATTTCATTTTCAGTAACCAAATTCATTGAAACAGTAAATATTTTGCATGAATGCGCACCTACAAACAAATTTGTAGCTTCTGATAACAGTTTTGTAAAAATTTAGATTTAACAGAGCTCGGCTAAAAGAATTTTTTATTTAAGTGTGTTGGTGTTTATCTTGCTTGTCGATAGGAATAACGCACTGTTGTGCTCTTAATGTTGTTTATTTTGATTGATCGTGTTGTATACATGTAAATGCCGACAAGCAGTCGACAAACGACAAATCAAATTGGAAACAGCAAAAAATATTACTCAAACTAGATTTTATATCAAACATTGTTTGAAAATTTGTTGGGCATAATTTTTTCTGTGTGCAAATTTATCAAAACTGCCAAAAGTAAATAAAAATTTCAAATACAAATACTTGGTTTTTATATGACCCCTTGCAATATACTTCAGGCTTTTTCCATACTTTAAGTGCATAATCATTTTTCCCAATTTGAATTCTTAATTCAAAACATTCTTCATGCATTTTTTAGTGTTGCTCTTCTTGCTTTTTTTGCTTTTATCTTCATTCATTCATTTATTTAATGAAATGGAAAATTCAATAATATTTTCTTACCAAACTTTTCTTCCCATATTCATTTCGAATAAGTGTATTTTTTGCCAATATGAAAACCAGAGTAAATTTGTTTTTCAGCTCTTTTCCATATTTGCTTGAACTTTTTATTTGATTACACTTGGAGTGAAAAAGTGTTTATGTGTGTGTGTGTGTCAGTGTAAGCGAGTTTTTTTTCTCCCACTTCAGTGTGGAAGCAATTTACATAAAAGGGTTGTTTGAATTGCATTGCTTGTTACTTTCTTTTTGAACTCTATAATAGTTTTTAAAGTTTCTGTTTTCTTTTTACTACATTAGAGTTATTTATGATTTTGATTATATTGGAAAATATATTTTGTTAATAAAGTTATAGGGCGAATACAAAAATAAGACTGCGGTCACACACTACAATTTTTGTTAAACAATTTTGATCTTGTGCAAGAGAGGGGAAAATTTATGCCTTTAAAAGTTTATCTAACCTCAGGAGTTCTTTTCTATTGTAGCTAAATAAAAAAAAAATATTTCAACAATCGATTTGGGTTAAAGAAAGTTCCCCTGTGACCAATTCTGTAAACTCAAAATATCTCATCTATTGATATTTTATGTTTCAAAATATAAAAGTTCACTAAATTGTATAGGATACGCTAGAGCAAGCAACACTCTTTTGAACTGGACTATACTAGACTTGGTTAAGCAAGAATAAACTAGACTAGAATGGATTATACTAAACTAGACTAGACTAGACTATAGAAGACTACACTAGTCTAGACTATAGGAGAATAGACTAGACGAAACCAGAGTAGAACACACTGGGCTGGTCTCTACTAGAACAGAGTAGACTAGAATAAACTAGCCTCTACTCGAGTCGACTAGATTAGACTAGATTAGAGTAGACTAGACTAGACTAGATTAGAGTAGACTAGACTAGATTAGAGTAGACTAGACTAGACTAGCCTCTACTCGAGTCGACTAGACTAGACTAGATTAGATTAGAGTAGACTAGACTAGATTAGAGTAGACTAGACTAGATTAGAGTAGACTAGACTAGACTAGCCTCTACTCGAGTCGACTAGACTAGACTAGCCTCTACTCGAGTCGACTAGACTAGATTAGAGTAGACTAGACTAGACTAGCCTCTACTCGAGTCGACTAGACTAGACTAGATTAGAGTATACTAGACAAGACTAGACTAGACTAGACTACACTAGACTAGACTAGACTAGACTAGACTAGAAAGAAAGTTCCACAGTGACCAATTCTGTAAAATCAAAATATCTCATCTATTGATATTTTATGTTTGAAAAAATAAAAGTTTACTAAATTTTATAGGATACTAGACTAGACTAGACTATATATAATAAAATATATATAAAAATATACCAATCTTTAAAAAAAATATGTTTATTAAATTTCAGAAAGCATAAGCTGCTCGTTGTACGTGATTATTCGTTATAACGGTTGGGTTAAACCGAACTTCACTGTATTTTATAACTATGTATTACAAATTGCTCATAATTTTTCGAATTTATAAATATTTACCATAAAACAAACTAAAAGTTCCAATCGGTGGTGTTTCTGTAATTAATAACAATTTTTATGCAACACCAATTTAAATTTCAAAAGTATCTCATAAATTCTGTATGGGTAGGTACATAACAAAATTACACACTTTTAGTTTCCTTCTACTAAATGGTTTATTATTAAGCCACATTTATGTTTGTTAATATCAATAAACTGTAAAGCCACCTTCTTCATGCCATGAAAAATCAATAAAAACTAAAAAAAAAAACTGGAAAATAACCAACTAACGGATAATCTACGTGTATGTGGACATTAATATTGTGTTTCGGTGTTTGTTGTAGGGATATTGGTTTAACATTTATCGTTTTTTTTTGTTTTTGTTTGGTAGCTTTCATCTTCTAATACTATAATAATGCACAAACGCAAACTAAATATTGTCTTGTTTGTTTAATAGCAGATTTAATAGTTCCATTATTACTGGTAGTCATTGTCCTTTATTTTTCACAATCAACACTAATCTGGTGTGGAACATAAAAAAAGGGAATAAATAAACTGCTACCGCTTTGCTGCCACCATTATATGGCTATAAGCACTTTGAGCTGCTTCAGCAGCAGCACTAGGAGCAGCATATCGGCGTATCGGCATCAGCAGCTATTGCTATCAATAACCATCAATACAAATATACAACAGAACATACAGCCAGTCAACCAGCCAAATGTACAAACAAACATTAAACAAATATACTGCACACGCACACATGTTTATGTCAAGTATGTGCATGTGTGTGTGTGTGTGTGTTCTTTTATGTGCTCTGGCATTCATATAGAAATGCCTGGGATCCTCACAAACATTTTTCCTCCTAAATAACATGCCATGCATCTAAGTATTTATAGTCAATGAAGAAGACATACATTTTAATTGTTTTCCGTATAGGCAGCGTTTCAGCCGGTCTGGGTTTTTGTCCGTCTGTTAGTGATTTCCTTTATCTAGGACTATGTATGTACATGCATATTTCTATTCACATCAATACCAACACATAATCATTTATAGATGAATTGGTCGTTTTGTTTGTGTTAGTCTGTTTAGATTGCATAAGTGAGTATACCCCATAGGGAATGAACTGTATTGAAAAAAATATAACAAATAAATAATTAGACGGCATAAATATTTGTTATATGCCTTTTAGACATGGAAAGTTTGCTTTGCAAAGTCTTAATTCAGCTGGGAGAAAGACAGAAAGAGAAAGTATTCCTAACTCTGTCTGGCAAGCAAAGTAAACTTTGCGTGTCTAAAAGGAGTATTAAAGTTGAAAGTTTAGTTAAGCAGGCTTCAGGTTTATATTAAATTCAGCCAAATACTTAAATTATTAATAAGTTTTTTGTGGAGATTTTATATTTTTCAGTTAGCTGAGGAAGATGCTAGTGTTGCAAAGAGGATGAGCATAACATTCCCAAAACATTACAACTACTCACAGAAAAATATAAAAATGTAAAATCAACATGCAAAAATGTTAATTTAAAATCATATTAAATTTGTTAGTAAAAATGTGTGGCTTAAGTGTGTTGGTGTTCATTGGGTTTGTTCATAGCTACAATGCACTGTTGTGCTCAGTTTTGTGACTTGTCTTATAATGTTAAGGCATTCTTATCAAAGGCCTGCTGAGGAATTTTTTCGATTTCATTACCTTTCTTATCTAACTGCCAAAGAATGCCTTATAGAAGGCCTCTGCTTTTGCGCATAAAAGATAAGATACACATTCCACATTTCCTTCTATCAGAAGGGAGAAAAGAAGGAGTAACATTTTTTATTTTGCAAACGACTCAATTAACATTTTTATTTAACTTCTGAATAAGGCCTCAGAGAAGACTTCGGCTCTTTAGTAAAACAAGATAGGATACACATTTCCTATTTCCTTCTATTTATAAGCAGGGAGAACAGAAGAAGTAAAGTATTTTGTTTTGCTTTTTTTTTGCCAAAGCAAAAGCCAAAGAATTCAGATGCCGTTATAAAAGACAAAATTCCATATAAAAATACAAAATAAAGAACGATTAACGAAAAGAAAACGTAAATGATTTTAGTTAAATTGTGTACGTTAAAAGAGACAGTTCTTGTTATTTTCAGTAGTTTTCTTTCAATATGTTGGACCCTTTTGATCACAAAATAAACGCCAAAATACTACATATATATGGATGTGTGTATTGAATATCTCGGGCCTGTTTCTCGAAACTTACAAGTGCTGTAATACAAGTAAAACAGTTGGGAAAATATTTTATATTCATATAAAAAATATATTTACACAATTATTTTACTTGTATTTTAACACTGGTAAATTTTGGGATACAGACTACAGCAGTTGAAAACTTTTATTAAACTCCTTTCAATATGACCTTTATTTGAAGGACTTTTGACAGTAATTCTATGGAAAGTCCACCTCGCAATGACAACGTATATGAATACGGAATGGAGCGAGCAGGCCTTGTACATGCAAAAGAAGGAGTACAGAGGCCTTTTAGAAGGCATCCCTACTCCTTCTTTGTCCCGCTGGGTTACTACTGCTGCTAAGCAGGCAGTGTAGTAGTCTTGCAGTAGAAACACGCAGAATCGATTCCTATAAACAAAAATTTTCACACAACCAAGTAAGTAAAATAATTAATCAAATAAAGTGACTACATTGAATTAAATTCATGCTGTTTCAACTGGAAATAACCTGAATTCAAAGAGAGAGCCACAAGGCCCCAAAGTGGGCAAACTCGGGTTAATGAAAAATTCAAACAGATGCCAAGCTGATGTAAATCCAGCTGCTTTTTACGACATTTCCTATACAAAACGAAATCTAGTTTTTCAGTTGATTTGTAGGAAATCTATTAAAAATCTAGTATTTTTGTTTTATCTTTATATAAAAGATGATTAAATTAGCTACGGTCTGCTTAAAAAGGTGTGTGAATTGGCTACATTGCAGTTGTTTGGTTGCAATTTTGGAAATTTTTCAGCGAATGTGTTTCGTTTTGGATAAAAAGGTCTTGATAAATGTCAAAAAAAAAAAGAAAGAAAACTTGTTGTAAACGGTATAGATTTTTATAACGATTTTTATTGAAATCTGCTAGAATTTGTGCAGGTGTAAATGCCTTATTGGGAAATATTCGAAACATATTGGCTTTTTTTTATCAACCTTAGTCCACTGTTATACTAATGGAGAAGTCAGATTAGGGATTTAAAACAAAATTTTTAATATTGAACAAAAAATTGGTAACAAAAGCACACTTAAGTCAAAAGTTATAAGTAATTTCAATGAAAATTAAAAAAATAAATGTAATGTTTGCCGTTTTTTGCAGGAAAAATTGGGTTAATTATTTCGCTTTTATTATTATAATTTTTTTTTTGGGAAAATACCAACCACATAATTTTACTCACTCGCTATGACATAAAATAGTAGAATTTCTGCAAATTAAAATTTTTAAGCATTGCCTGATGATTTAGCAATCGATAAATCGACTTGATATAATTTTTAGCGATGGAGGTTTAGCTTTAGCAAGTTAAGGCTGGTACTCTGTTCGGAGTTGTGAAAAATTTTCAGCAACATTGATTATTTCGCGTGAAAAATTTTACATGTACTAAATGTAGCCCAACTTGCAGTTTTTTTTTATAAATTTCTCGCTTTTATTGCTTGAAAGTATGCAACATTGTCAAAATTCCGTGCGAAAAAAGTACTGCTCATGTTGTTTCGCAGCGAAACTAAAATGATGCCAGAGTAATTTTGCATGGAAAAACATGCTGCCATATAGATTTTACGTGTTTTTCGCAATAAGAACAGAGTACTAGGTTAGGTTAGGTTAGGTTAGCAGGCTGCTGGTAAGGAAAGGTGAAATTTAGAGTCCAGCTCACTTGGGTCCAATACAATGATCCCTTTGTGTTACCTGTTAGTTGAAGAGAAGATAGTCAGAGAGGGTGATAGGGAAGGGATAGTGATAGAGAAGACAAGTGGTGAGGAAGATGGAGGAAAGCTTCATTCTTTTACAACTCTGCTTTTTTTGCACGCTTTTTTGATAATGCAGTGTTGCAGCGCCTTCTGGTGTTAAATGAGGCGTATGAAATTTTGAAGCTGTGTTTAGTAGCTATTTTATTAGTTATTTTACTTCGCCAATGATTCTGCTACACAACGAAGGAGGGCGCTCTGATGTTACATTAGGATTAGTATCTGATGATGCGGGTGTAGTTTTTTTAGTGACCAGTCCTTATGCCTGCATCACTACAACTTTTCCCACAACAACTGATACAAAGGACACTAATGCACATCAGAAAAATGCGTGGTGTTATTATTTTTAATGACTGTCGGAGACCGGGCTCGAACCCAGGATCTTAGGTTTTGTAGTCAACGTGCTAACTACTTCAGCCAACGCCACCAACAGCAACAACAGAGTACTACTTTTGCAAATTTATTTTACAAATATTTCATACCAGATACTTTTACATGTAGTTTGACAGCATTTCGCTCGAAATTGTGAACAGAGTACCAAGCTTTACAGAATAAGGGGCTGGTCTTATTTGCACTTGGAGTTGTGCATCAGAAAGCCAACATAAACCGAAGTTTTGAAGGAAGATCTTTAACTCACAATCAGCTGGAATGTAATAGATTTTTTTTCCAACAGGTTATGAAAATTATTTGTAAGTTTAGTGCACGCGCTTAAGTGTATGTGTGTGTGTGTGTGTAAGGTGAAAATTGCAATAAGAGCGATACGCGCTGTGTAGGTGTGTGTGTGTGTGTGTGTGTGTGTATGTGTTTGTATAGAATGGAAGTACTACAGCACTCTTATGTTTAAACTAAACTATTATATGTACTCGTATATAGAGAATAGAAAATTTCAAACTGGCATAGACAAAGTATATTGACTCATAGATTTACCAAGAAATTGTTTCAGTCAGTTCAATCAATATGAATGAGTAAATATATGGAGATGTATATGTGTGTGTGCATTTATGGATTTAAATATGGATGTGTGCATTTAAGTGTATTCATCGATGTATTTAAATGCACTCTATGTATGAGTGTGTGTATATTTTGAAAGCTTTTATAATGTTTAAGTTAAGCGTGAATTTCATCAGTGCCATTATTGGTAATTTTTGTGCGATTTTCCCGCAGCTGCTCCTTCTTCTCCTACTGTCGGCTGCTTGTTTTGCTTTCTTTTCTTTTTTTTCTATTTTTATTATTTTTAATCTACCCTGTCTTTATATTATATCAATCGTTTTGTAACATTTTTTATCACAGATTTTGTTTCTTGTTTTATTTTAATTTTTTTTTTTATCCAATACCAAAAGTCAGTCAATATGGGTTTAAGTTTTGAAGTGAGCAAGTGAATGTGCATGAGTGTATGGTTGAGTGTGTGTGTTGAGTGTTTGTGTGTGTACTTTTAGTATTTTTTCTGCTTGAAGTGATTTAATGACTGTGCTCTTTTTTTTATACACTTATCAAAGTGTGTGCACGTATACACCCATACATCCTTTTTTATGATGCGCACACTTCATTTTTATGCTAATATTTAAACTATTGTGGCAAAGCTTTTTGATGAAGCACAAAATACTTTGTAATAGATTGGAATTTTGCTTTTTTTCTGTTATTCCTTTTTGATTTTAATATTAATCTTTTTTTTCTTTCAATATTTTATGAAGTGAATATTATGGCCACCAAAGACAATGAATACTAAAAGGAGCCAAAGTAAGCGGGAAGAAAAAAGGCAATAGTGGAATAATTTAGTAAAATATTTAGCATTGTAAATCATAAGATATGCTCGGCTCTAACGATTGAGGAATATTGGAAGATTCATTGAAGTTTAAGAACTCAAACATCTATCAAAATGTAAAAGCCACAAAATCACTCATGCGTGATAAATATATCTGCTGCTTAAGAAATTCAGTTTTTTTTTGTAGATTTATTGTTTTTTAACAAGTTTCTTATAGAAAATATTATTACCTTGTACGAGTATACAATGCAAGCAACTTTTATTGACACATACCTGCAAAGAAAGAAATAAAATAATAGTAAATTAATGGGATAATAAATATTATTTTTATTATTGTTAAGCTACTAAAACTTTTTGCAAAAAGAATCTAATCATAATAAATTTTGAGCCTCAATTCTTTGCAGTAGCCTGCTAATTATATTACATCTATAATCCTTTAAAATTTTAATTTAAGCCAATTGAAAACGTTTAAACTTTTACTCATGCTCAATTTCAATTATCATAGAGTAACATATCCAGCATACTCTACAATCAGATTATAAAACTAGCAAATTGAAATAATTTTGGTATAATCAGGCAGTCTTGTGGAAATTTGTGTGTAATCGTATGTCTGCAAATAACTAACTCAATTAAATTTAATATTTATTTCATTGCTTAATTTGCAATTATTTCGTATTTCTTTGTAACGTTTTGGCCGCAGGTTAGTAAATATATTTATGATTAACAACACACAATCAATCTACTCATATGGATGATCGCCTTGCTTCATTTCTGATGAAATAAGGCGATGATTTGGCTTAACCGACAGCACACAGATGTTAAATATTGTAAATCAAAAAATGCAACAGTGGGCTAATGAGAACATAAATATCTTTGCACTATAGTTTTGCTGTATATATAAATAGAGAAACTAATATAACAATATTAATATATTAATTATTAATTACGTACAGGCATTACGTAATATAGTTGGCCCTAATTCCAGAAATAGTTATATTCAAATATTCAAACTATTGTTGGTTTTGTTTCAAAATAACAACGTAAATAACCACAAAGAGGCTATACGTGACGTAATTAAATATATTATCAGAATATTTTTATTTTAATATTCAAAAAATGATTTCTTTAACTACTCTTTAAATATTTAAAAAGAAACACCAAACATTTATATCAAGTTATTACGTGACGTAAATTTAAATATTTTTAATTAAACATCCTAAAGGTAGCTGTAGTTGTTGACACAGTTCAGCATATTGTCAGAAATATTTAATTTAAATGTTCCTGATATTGAATCGGCTTTGTTTCAGAATTACAATATACAAAGTCATGTAAAGGCATTACGTGACGCAAATAAACATTAAAAAATGGTTCTCATTACATACATACATAGATACATATGCAAAAAATGGTTTTAAATTTTTCTTTTAAATGAAGCCCAACAATATTTTGAGAGGCATTACGTTATATAACTCGTAATAATTTTAATAAAATAGTTCAAAGGTATAAGCATACTATGGCAAATATTTATATTTAAATACTCAAGACATTGGCTCAAATTTATTTAAAAGTATTACGTGACGTAATCAAACATATTAACATATTATTTCAATTTAAACATTTATAATATAATTTTAGCATATTCTGTTTATATATTAAATCTTTTTAATACATCACGTAACTAATTTTTAATTACGTACTACTAAACTCAGCATTTTATAAGAAATTGTTTGACTTGAACATGTAAGCAAAACGTAAGCTACTAACCGCAGAATTACGCATGCTTATTCGTCATACTTTCAAACTCTTATGCTACTAACTCAGTTTCTATTAAGAAGAAATAAGTCAATTCTAAACTAAGGCATTACGTGACGTAGTTAAGCATTATTTCAGAAATATTTTTTATAAATAATATAAAAATAATTTAATATCTTTTAAAAGAAAACACTATATACAGCTGCTTAGAGACATGACGTAACGTAATTTGGCAAGTTTTCTTGCAGAAATTAGCTGAAGCAGTGCAGCAAATTTCAAGATTTTTACATCTTCTTATAAAATAAACAATAATTGTAGGCATAACGTGACGTAATTTAATATATTTTTACAAAATTTATATTTCAATATTTAAAGGATGATTTTATTATCTGCTATTTAAATATTTAAAAGATGATTTTAACTTTACCTTTTTTACCATTAAAAACAAAAATTTTTTTTGCAGCATTACGTCACGCAACTTAGCATATTGTCATAAGTTAATGCAAACTAGGGATTGAATGTAATTTAATTTGGCACAGTTCAGCATGTTGTCGGATATATTTCGATTTAAGTCTTCTTTTCAGAAGAGATACGTTCAAATACACTTGAAGACACTACGTGACATAATTCGAAAGTTTTTAAGAATTATTTATATATTTTTTAATTTGGTTGTAATATGTTCTGCAAGGAGAGGATAAGTAACTACTTGGGGCTATAACGTTACGTAATTATAGCATATTTTCCAACATAGTTCTATCTAAATATTAAAAAGTTGATTTAAGCTTTTTTATGAAAGAAGCTTTAGTAACTACGTGGAGGTATTGCATGGCGTAATTCGAGCTATTAACATAGTGTTAGTTCTTAATTTTAACTTCTTCTTAAAACAGAAATACTATATCTTACCACGTAGAAGTATAACGCAACGTAGCACGCCGTATAAAATTTTTAATTGGAATATGCAAAAAAAAAAAGATTTGTAGTTCTTTGTCTTTAGAAAAACCTTAAGAACTAACTAGGCGCATTAAGTGACGTAATGCATTGTACTGCAAAAAAGCCTAATAGTAATGGGCTGATTTTTCTTGTGTCTTAAACACAAAAACTTTTTTCAATCACTTATTTTTAATTTTGCAGCCACTTTAATGGCAAACTGTAAAATGTCGGTGTCCGTTAAAATAGTAAGGAGTTCCGAATAGTACAAAATATAAAATTCCTCTTTCAGGAACCTTCTGAGGCTATAGTACTTAAGGCAAGTGTAAGGCTGCATTATTTAAATTTGCCAACATTCTCTGCACATAAGAATAAAAGTAGGATACTTGGCTGTTAGCAAGGCCGATCTATTTCTTTAAAATTCCTAAAGTCGTTTGGTACTTTATTCGCTTAATTAAGTTACAGCATAGCTTTCACTTGTATAGTTAAAGTTAGTAAAAGAAACTATTTAAATTGTATTCGTATGTTATGAACACTTTTGAAATTGTTTTATTACTTTGTAGCAAAAGTTCCATTCATACATCAAGCTCATACCAACTTTTCCACAGCTCAACAAATCCATTAAACATACAAATATATAATAACAAATATTTATCACTTTTTAAATTATCTGCTATTCCTCTAACATTTATAGGAAAAACAATCTTAATAAAAATCAACGTTAGGGGCCCATAAATTATATAATCTTTAGCTTTTCAAATGAAAAGGAAAATATCTCGTAACACTTTTATTGAGATTTTCATTTTATATTTGCTATTACTGTTTTTTTTTTCGTTGCTGGCCATTAGTAAACCTTTTGAATTCACTTGGGAGGGGAAAAACCTTATATGTGATTTGCAAGAAAGAAAAAAAGTATAATAATAATTACTTTTGGACAGTAACAGCCACAAGAAGTGCAGTACAACAGACGAAGACCATAAAAGAGTAAACTTTCTTTACAAATGCGGTTTGCATTCCCCATTCATTCATTTAGTTGTAAATATGTACTAATGACAGCCGCAACAATGACGGACGAGTCGTCATACTGTTATTGTCTAACATGTTTGTTCGAACATGACAAATGTGTCATGTAAATATTTGGCTTAAAAGAATGTTGGTGTTTTTTGCATCTTGTTTTCTTTGATTTTTTCTCTTTTTGTCAGTGCAAAAAACATGTTTTACCAACAAAGATCGAATACAGTACACAAGCTTTTATGTCATAATTGTTTTTATCTTTTTTAAATTATAATTGTATTGTTGAGATGCTTAAGCAAATAGCTGGTAATAGAGACACAGTGGAGCAGGGTTATTTTGAAGCCTTTAGCTAAGCACAAGATATAAAAATATATTTTTTTCATACATAAAATACCGAAGTATATTTATTTGTCATTAAGTCTTTATTTATTTAATTTGAAAATTTTACTTGTTTTTATGGTTAAGCAATTGTCCATATGCATTTCATTCCCGCTTTTGGGTTGAAGTCTACTGATGAGTTCCAAAAGCGGGAACGCAATGCATAACCATGAAAACAAGAAAAATTTTCAAATTAGATTTTTTTTTTTCAATATAAAAAATATCGAACTCGTTCAGTCGGTCATTGTAGACATAAGCCTATGATCAAATCCATGTAATAGACTTGGACCTATTGAACTGATTTAGTCGGTAGTTTTAGACACAAACCAATGATTAAACCCATTTAATTTGCATTGGTTTAACCAAAGAATTGTGTAAAGGCTGGTACTCTGTTCGAAGTTGTGAAAATTCTGCAGTAACATTAATTATATCGCGTGAAAAATTTGCCATGTACTAAATGTAGCCCAACTTGCATTTTTTTTTATAGCTACGCTATTTATTGCGCGATACAGGAGTTAGGACGTGATTTTCGTAACAAAAATAATCGACACTATTACAGTTATAAGCAAACAACCGTCTCCGCCCATGTGCAATACATTAATTGAATCGTTCGCCGCTAGAAAAGAAAATAATGGGAAATAAATGGAAACGTTTTGAAATATTTGCGGCGCATTTGATATCATCATATAATATAATTTAATTGCATTGTTATGTAACACATGAAGTTTGTTTTATATAACTAAGCAGCATAGCTACAACCGGGTGTAAATGTAATTTTTGAGTTAATGATGCAGAATTAGTTCTCATATCGCTCTTCGTATTGTGTAAAAATTTCATACAAATATCTTGTTTACTCAACTCTTAAAAGCAAAATAAAACTTTCTGGCAAACTAGTTTTTTTTAAATTATGATGTTCTTTGAGTAAAAAAGCGATATATCCTTCTTAAACGAAGCCCAATGGAATATTTGGAAAAAAATGGAAGTAATTTTGCAGTTTCTAAACGGACCATCTAAATTTTATAAAATTTCATTTAAAATTTTAAGATGTGTTAAAGTCTTAAGTTTGGTTTTTGGATCTAAAGCAGAGCCACAAAACCCCAAACTGGCCCAACTCGGTTTAAGGAAAAAGTCAAACCTATACCAAGCTGATGTTTTTGATCTGATCAAAAACATTTTTGCAAACAAGAGCTATAAAAATTTCACCACGTTTATGGGTTTTGGCTTACACTTTGGGAAATATTCGAGGAAAAAAATTAAAATTTTGGTTTTTTTACTAAGCTTGGTCCACTGTTTTGCTAAGGGGGATTTATATACAAAATTTTAAATATTAAAAAAAAAATTGCTTAAAAGCACATTTCAGTCAAAAGTTATAACCAGCCTGAATTTAAATTTTTGAAAAAGTGGACTTTTCCCGGTTTTTTTTCCAGAAAAATGTGTGATAATTATTTCGCAATTAAAATTTTTTTTTTAATATCAACCCCATATTTATACTTACATAAGCAATGTCGCCAAGAAATTCTTTGTTCAATATTTTCGTTATTGAAGGAACCAGATCCCTTGGAAATAAACCTTTTCTGTTGTAAATATCGAATTTAAGGCCTGCTTTGTTAAACTTCAAAGCTGGAATCAAATAATTGATCATGCAACCTTAAGGTGTGATGTTTTTTATCTGCGCCTGGCGAAAAATACAGCAAATATACTGAAAATTCCCTTTTTGGGGATTTTTCGAATTTTTTTTGGGAATTATTGGGAGACTCAGAAGGAAATCCGATTGTTTTTATCTGCTTGGAATTATTAAGAATATTGATTAATTAAACTTTTGTAGCATCCTTTTGAAATATAGCAATTCGCCACTAACAATTACAAAACAACATAAGTCGATTTACGCGCTTAGTAGAAAATACCACAGATTTTGCGTTCCAAGTTAGATTTTTAATTTAACAAATATGAAAGCTGATGTTTATAAAATTGATCATACTTTTCGGAGCTACATACATATGTATAAATAAATTTTTATTCATTTGATTTTGTGGGTAAAATAAATTTTGTAGTCCCATCTCAATGAATGAGCAAATTTTATTGCAAGATATAAGCCTATATTTCGATTTGTATGTAAACTAAAAAATGCCTTATCATTAACTTCCTCATATGATTTTGATTTTGGTTATTGATTTTATGTTATAACCAACGTAATATTTTTTTCATCCTATTATACTTTTAGTGGTTAGTCTGCACAACCTTCTCTAAATATCGTATTTTTAACAAATATCATGATTTGTCGTTTTTCTATAATAATTAACTTGGGCAATTAATTTCTCAAAAATACCTGACGTAAGGCAAATATTTAAAAATGTAGTGTGTAACATTTTGTTAGAGGGAAAATGACATTTGTTAAACAACTAAATACGATGTTTGTGTAACAATTAGTTTTGTTAGCAAATCATAGGAAAAACTATTACGATTGATGGCTTAAAGTTTGTTTTCTTTGTCAAAAGTGTTTTGTAACATGACAAGTTATTAATTAATGGCTAACTATGTATTATATTTTTTTTTATATTTTCCTATTTTCCTATGCAATTAAAACATTAGACATTTGTTGGAAATTGCAAAAGTATTAAAATGTGACTTTATACAAAATATGAAAATATTGCTAGCAGATTTTCAATAGGCTAAAAAGATTTGATTTTTGCAACATTATTGTTTTTTTTTGTCAATATTATACATATTTCTCATTTACTTCAATAGTGTCATAACTCATAATAATGCAGACAAATTCTGCATTTCGTGTTGTATCTTGTGTACGAATTTCATATAAATAGCTTGTACCACAAATTCCTGGGCGAATAATAGTTTTTCATATTTTCATAGAGTTGTATGTAAATTGGAAACTTAAAACGATTTTTCCAAAACTAGTTTTTTTTTTATTGTGACACTATTGAAGTAAATGACCGATATGTGCGAGTGTAATTATTTTAGGTTGTTGGGATCATTATGGATAGTTAGGCGTTAAACACATTCACCACAGCAGGCTACACGAACACACGACTTCAAATGCCTTCAAAATTAAAAACAATTCAAAATTAATGTGTTTTTATTGATGCAGATTTTTTAAATTATTTTTCAGATTTTTCAGCCAATTTTTGCAGATTTTTAGTGAAATTTTCTGGCAACAGTGTACCTAGGTATTTATTGAAGTTTTTTATGCAAAAAAGCATATCTACTTATGTTCACTTTCATAACTACGTTTTAATAAAACAGAAAGTACAAAAATGTATTTTTTTATTTAATAAAAGGTATCAAAAAAAGCGGCAAGAATTACCACAAGTTTAAAATTTGGGTGCATTTTGTAAACGTAGCAGAAATGACAAATAATTACTTTAGCAGCACCAACGGTAACTCTGACTATGATGATTTACTTAAATTTAATAGTTTCTCTTAAAACTATGCAAATAAGAACAATACGAAACTCCCTTCCAATTGTTCTCATTCTCTTACTTACAAATATGAAAACAAACAAACAAACGAACAAAAAACGACAACAAACACAAATTACCTTTTATTCACTTTGTGGCTGAACGATATGCACTTGCTTTTCATATTTAAATGCTGCTTCTTACATTTTTGCAAAAACAATAATACACAAAAATAACGGAACATTATAACAAACCAAAAAAAAAAACACTTGAAAAAAAGCAACAACAATAACACAAACAACACTAAGCATTTTTCGTATTTTGTGCACAGAAACCTTAATTGCGACTAGAATTTTAAGATAAACAATTTTTTCCGCAAAGAAAACTTTAATTAATAGTTAATGGAATTTGTTAGCAATAAAACTGTATACATAAGATGTAATTCTTTTAATATGTAAACATGTGTGTATGGATTTCAGCACTTTTATGTACATATCTCACTTAACGCACTAAACAATTTGATCTAAGAAAACCGCACTGCACCAAGTGAAAGGCCGACAAGAACTAAATACTTGATGAATTATCATTCTTGATTACAAGATGTGTTGGCGCGAGTGGGAATGTGGTGTGTTTTTGTTTTTGTTTTTAACCGGCTTCAAAAAACAGAAGCAGGTTCTCAATTTCATTGTATTAATTTTTTTATTTTAACTGATTTAAGGCGAGTAGTAAAAGAAAGGGCAATTACAATATAAGTATGAATGATATGTATGTGTGTATGTACATACGTCTGTATGCATGTATGTATGTACATATGGATGTATGAATGCGTATTGAAGACATGTGATTTTTATGCTTTAGGCCATAATGATTTTATATGTAATTATAATTTGAGTTATTAACAGTGTTGCCAGAAGTAGGGGAAAATCCTTACATGTAGGTATTTTTGATAGTAAAGCCCCCCGTAGACGACATGTTTTTTACATCTGACTTGTCATATTTCCCAGTGTAAAACATGTTCATGTCGTGTGGTACCTTTAAAACATTGCTTCTTTAAAAGTCAGACGCAAGGTCTTCTGACAAAATTTCAATTAGAGCGTGTTCTATTTTCTTCTGACAAAATTTCTGACATCAGCTGTTTTTCTTAAGCAAAATATGTCGTCAAAAATCTATGCCGTGAGGAAACATTCAGCGGCGTTCCGATATTGACGGAAGCATTAGCCGCCTAATGTTGATATATTACAACATTGATATATTTATGTTTTTTTTTAAACTATTAAATAACAATCATTTACATGCAATAAAATTGCGTTCCTATTTATATCCTAACATGATTTCTTCGAATTTAAAGAAAAATTCTTTAAAATGGGTGAACTTTTTACGGCGTAAAGAAAAGTTTTGTGCCGGCAACACTCCATTTTGAAACGGAGAACGACATAGGTTTGTGGAAAAATATTTACAGATATTTCTTTTTATTTTATGTTTTCTCTTTTTTGATTTTGCTTTAATTGCAGTTATAATTGAAAAATTCTGCACACTGCAATTGTATTATTTTCTAAATTCATTTTACAACCACTTTTAACAAAATATTTAATAAAATTTAAGCACAGATCAGCTGTTGGATACAAACACGGACAATGTCAGAAGTATTTGTACATGCACGTTTGTGACCGAATATTATAAACCTTCTGTAAAACACAATTTTTGACAGACATGCAGAATTACATCTGAGTTGAAAAGTTGACATGTCAGACGTAAAACACATGTCGTGTACGACATAGAAGCGTGGGGAAAATCGGAGAAATTTTTTACATTATTCAAATTGTAGGGATTTTTTCGTCATGTCGCATTATTTATGAAATAAATGCAAACATAACGTTTTTTTTAGTAATATTTTCTTTTTTAAAAGGGTTCAAAAATGTTCTTTTCGTTAAAATCGCTTAAGAATGTGTTTCCAGAGATGTTTGTGGTTTAAAAACTTGGTGAAACTAATTTGTATGTATGTATATGCCAAGGCGAATTCATATACCAGGTGGTGTCAAGTCTGCAATAACAAAATCTGCCTAGTACTTTATTGCAATGAAAATTGACAAATCAAACTTCCTACAAATTTTATTGCAATGAAATTTGACAAGCCAAACTTCAGAAAAAAAGCAGCTGTTAACTTGGCATCACCTGGTACATGGATTCACCTTGGTATATGCATACATACATATTAATTTTAAAATAACCTGTCTTTGTAACTGAATTTATGCTTTAAAATTTTATTTGAAAAGAAGTATTCATATTAATTTTTAAAAAACTTTATGTGGTTTCAATTGAATTTAATTACTTATTTTTTTTACCAAAGCTTTAAGAAATATATAAATTTTTTTTAAATAATGGTTTTCTGCTATTTTAATGATAAAAATGCGTAGGGATTTTTGTAGGGTAAATTTTTTCATCGTGTAGGCAAAAATCGGATTTTTTTTAGCATGTGTAGAATGTGTAGATATTCTACTGGCAACACTGGTTATTAACGTTTTCTATGTATGTATGTACTAGGGATGTAACGATACGCCATTTCGCCGATTCTCAAAAATAAATATCGTCGATACCGATTCCGATACCGATACGTATATTTAAATTGAGCTCAAGTAAAAATTAACAAAACTCACGAAAAATTATTCTTCTATTATACAAAATAACAGTGTTTATTAATGAGCCATTCAAATCATCAAAATTTTCAGTACATTTCAGTTTCTAAAATTCAAATTTTCAAACTACAAAACGTCTCCAATATTTATGATTTTACAAAATAAACGTTGGCATTCAGTTTAGATTGGCTCAAGATTTAAAATTGGTATTAATAAGACTTAAAAAAAATTTAATTTCAATTCATGTTTTACAAAAAGTTAATTATTGTTTTTCACAAAATAACAATGTAAGATATTATTAATGAGTCAATTCAAACTGAATGTCATACTGTTTATTTTCTAAAATCATCAAAATTGTCAATACATTTCAGTTTCTCAACTTCAAATTTTCAAACAACAAAACATCTGCAATATTTATGATTTTACAAAATAAACGTTGGCATCAGTTTAGATTGACAAATTCAGTGAAAAAAAATTGTTTTCTCATTTTTTTATAACAATGAAAAAACTAAATCAGAGATGCAAAATGAGATTTTACAAATTGTACCAACTTTCAAGAAAAGTGTACTTATTAACTCCGATTGCTTTTATTAATTTGAAAAATTGTTTATTTAAATGAAATTGAATAAAAACTCACATAAAAATTCATTTGTATTCATGTAAACATGTATGTCGTTAAACAAAACGCCAGAAGCTCTATCTAAAAAAGTCTAATCCAATTTTGAGTATATTCCGATTTATTTCCCAACATACAGAGATACTATAAAAATTCGTCTTATTCGAACAAAAATAGCGGTAATATTAAAAAAAAAGATTAATTTACAGGCACATTTTTATTGAGTAAAAGTTTTATAGGAAAAGCATAAAACTTGTTTGAATGAGTTAATATATTGACAATAAGTAAAAGATTTTACAATAAATACATCTATAAATTTTTTGGCCCTTTTAACTTGCATTATAACATTTTACACTAATTGTCAATTTATATTTCATTGAAACAAGTTTTATGCTCCCCTGTAAAACTTTTAAAACGTTAGACAGGGCTTTTTGCATTTCTGTGACAACTTTTACATCGTTGAACTAAATCATCGCATGCATAAATGAATAAAAGAAAATCAAGACTTATTCAAAGTGGTGATGTTATAAGCACAGTTTTTATTCTTTTTTTGCGCAAATTAGAGGTTCGTATGTCAAAATTTGTACATTTTGACATAGGGGCTGAGATGTCAGTTGTTATTTTAAGTTGTAATTGTTGTAGAATTACCACCAGTTGTATTAATGTGCCTTGAAAAAAATCTTAAAACATACAAACACATACAAGATTTGAAATTGAGAGAACATTTCATTACTATGGTGCAAAAAAAAATAGAAGAAACAATTTCATTATGTATTCTGTTTTGATTTTATGTTCTGCTTTTAATATTTTATTTCTCATAGTTGTCATGCAAAAAAAAAATAGTTGAAAATTTAATATTTTGTTCAAAAAACTCTAAAGAAAAATATAAGAAGTATCGGCGTATCGACAGTAAAATATCGCCGATATCGATATATCGGAAAACCAGCAGTATCGCCGATATATCGGTATCGGTATCGGATGCAAAAATTTTTACTTTTTTCAGTACGATTGTACCAGATTCTTATATTTGTTTAATTTTTAATACTTTTTGTTTTAATTAAGTAAACACCAAAATAGCGTTACGTAATATGAGAGTTTAAAATCCAACTGAGTTTCTCCAATGAATCCAAAGTTCATTGCACATCTAATTCGTGTTAAAAAATGCTTAAATATTGCTATGCACCTATTGGTTTCCATGAAGTCTATATCTTCTATTGCCGTACTTGATATGGCGGTTATTGCGCGATATGTTAAGAAAAGTCTATACGCATTTCATGTCTGCTTAAAAAGGTAAAGAAAACTCCGTATGCTTATAGAAAAACTCAAAAAATGTAATTGAGAATTACAATAATTAAAATTATATAATAACTGAAGAAGCCTCAAGCAAAAACAATACAAAACAAACCGCTTTACAAGATTCCAAATCCGTTTTGCAATTCCCACAACCAATAACAAAAAAAAAAAAATAAATACTTGGTATTAAATAAAGGCCTGTTCCTCTAAATGCGAATGACATATTCGATCGACTACTTATATTTTGGAAAAAAAAAATAAAAAACAATTTCATGTTCTTCTGTACTTTCTCTGACAGCTTTTTTGTTTCCAATATAAATAGCCGACGGAATCTATTGTTAACATTTGGAGGAACATGCCCTAATACATTAAAATATAAATATTCCTCTGTACTTGTTTAGCAACAATAAAACCCGAAAGAATTTCGTTTTCATTTTCAATATAAATTCCTGGAAAGAAACTTATTATCAAATAAAATGTTTAAACGATTATTTTTTTTATAGAAGTTGTATAAAATGTTCTTTTTTTTCCAAAAACTGGTCTTTAAATTAATTTACGAGCTTTTATTTAAAATTTTTGATTCTCCTTAAGGATAAGCAACAACATAACTTTGTTTATTTGTCTAGTTTTAAAATTTAAATGATGTCGTCATTCCTTTGCACTACAATGAACAAGTTGCAAATGAATGAATGAATGAATTTAAAACGGTTTGAAGTGTTTGGTAACTAAACTAAGATAGTTTATGTAAGTAAATATGAATAAGTAAAATATTACTACTGTGTATACGAGTATAACAAAGAATTCTTGTATGTTTTGGAGAAAAAAAAACACAGCAGAAACAAATAAATGAATCTGTAGTAAAATAAACTAAAATTTTTATGTACAAGAATGAAAGAGAGCACAACTGCAGCATCGGTAGAAAGGCAACAGTTGCACAATGATAACAGAAATAGTGTGTATGTGGATTAGAATGTTCCTTGATTTTGAAATTGAAACTTCAAATGAAAAAAAAACCAAAATAATACTAATACTGTAGTGGCCTTCGAAAACAGCTAGTTGTTCCGTTCTGCTGGTGTTTGTCAGAATATTTACAACTAATTTTGGTGTTATTTTTTTCATTACTAATTATCACATGTAATTTGGCTTACAAAATGATATGAACTTTAGCCATATCAAATGAAGTTCGAACAATAATAATTAAAATTAACTAAAAATAATACTTCTGAGTTTTGTAAAAAAGAGAATATTCAAATTTATTTCTCTACAAAAAAAAAAGTTATAAATCACTCAACTAAAAGTATTCAAAATTGCCACCAATAATTCTACACCATGGGTCAAGACTTATCTAAGGGTATACCGACTTATGTAGATCAGTATACAGACGACTCATGTATGAAATACTTCTCGTATTTGTAAAGTGTGAACAAATGAACGAATTGCTGCGCATGAATTCAAAACTTTTAAGATTTATAATTGCAAAGCAAATTATTTTTCACACAATACTTATGAACGCATATAAAAAAAGGAAGCAGTCAGTTAAATGGATTTAAAGTTCTGCAGAAACATGTAATTTTTATAAATTGGGCCTGTACATTTGTGTAATTTTAAAACAATCGAATATCTCATATTATATTGAATAAGTTGGTGAAGAAATTATTTTGACCCTTAACCAATAATTATGAAAAGACTTGATATAAAACAAATATTTGTTTGTTTTTTGTGAAAACAAAAACGTATAGAAAGAGTACAGAGTAAACTGTTTGTCTGTTTGTCTTTTTGTTAATAATCTTATGTTTTTTTTTAATTTAAGTCTTTTTTTAAATTTTTATATTATTTTACAGACATTTTATCACTTAAACATTGTAAGGACAATAAAAAATTATTTACATTTTGTGTTTAAAAAAACAGGAGCGCATCCTAACAAGGCACATACCCCTTAGAGTCCACAGATAGATATCTTACCCCCCAAAAAGGCGCCCTAAAAGTAGGCACTACTTGTATGTACATATATACGAGTATCATGCTCATGCTTGCTCATATACAGGACTTGCTTTGCTTTGCATACTTGCAAGATTATGTAAACTTTTATTTACATTAAGCTTGCAAGCATATTATTGTATTAATCCTGCTGTTTATAAAGTTATAAAACATTCTTCCCATTAATGATTTTGAAAAAAAAAATATCTACATAAATACTTTCATACATTCCATTTCTTATGTCATTCTCTTTGTTGGCATTGTGCGAATTGTAAGTAAATGTGAGCGCTTGTGAGCCTTGCCTGGTTGCATGCAACAGAATGTGTTGAAATAAAAAATTATGCATTTTAATGAAAAAATTCCTCTAACTCTTTCAACGAAACGACATAAAAACGCAACAAAAACAACAATAACAACAAACAAAATTTATTATTATTAACAACTCTTGAAATCTTCAGTTTAAGTCATAAAATAAAATAAAAAGAGAAGCACGAGCTAAAGCAGACAAAAATGTTGGATGTGAATGAAGATGATGAGACAATGATGTTGGTGATAGGGACGATGATGATGATGATGATGATGATGTTAGTATTTGGAAGTGGCACAGTGGAAGTGACTTAAACATCATTGTCATCGTAACAACACATCATAATGAATGTTAAAGTGTTAAAATTACATGTCACACAACATCAAGATGAGTTTGAATTTCAGTTGAGTTGCAAGTTTCTTTTATCTTTAGTTTTTGTTTCATTCCTCTTTCTTTATTTTTATATTTTAAGCTTTTTATAATGCCATACATATTTATTTCTATTTCTAAAGATGTTATAAGAAAGCTTATGTTCATAAAAGGAAACTAAATACTTTTTATAGTTGGAAAGTATAAATTAATTTTAAGAAATAAAGTGAAAGCTTGCTCGCGTTGTATTACATAAAATTATGTCATTTGCTTTGGTGCAGATTAAGTTTGCAAAAAGTGTATGATTACCATAAATTGTTTGCAATATGTTTGTCTCACTTGTATAATATTATGATATATGATACATGTTAATAAATGTATGTAGAAAGTAAAAGTAAGCCAGCTATCACGAGTAAACTTTTTGATTATTTATTCAATGAAATTTAATTTAGTCATCGATTATTATTCGAATAATCGAAAAGACCTTAAAATCTATTTAATTAATCAAATATATCCTCCCTTAAACTTTTACTCTTATAGTTTTGATCTTAAGCAATTGAAACAAATTTATTCGATTAATCGAACACATTTTTTTTTTTAATTCTTATTAAAAAATTTTTATTTATAATAATTATTGTTATTAAATAATTATACTTCTCGTTCATTAATTACTCGCATAAACCAATAATATTCCATTAATTAGAAAAAAAATATTTTTATTTTAAAAATTTGAAGCTCGAGTAATCGCACAGAAACTAATCGCTTACTCGGCTTAATTGTTGCTCCAAAATTTTTCCTTTTTTTTACTCTTTTTCTATTCGAATAATTTTGTCGGACTATCTTTCGCCTGCTAAATTGTTAAAATGCAGGAATAAAAAAAATATATTTATTAGATTTTAGTTTTATTCCTTTTCGAATAGTTTTTTTTTACAAATGCAAATGTAGAAGCTTGATCTCGTTTTAATTAAAATTTTTCTAAGAACATTTTACTTATTTTTCGATTTTTTGTTAATTTTTTTAATTATTCGAATAAGTTTTTTTATTCGAATAATCAACTAAAACTTAAATTATTTTTACTTATTTGAATGCTTTTTATGTTATTCGATTATTTTAATGCATTTAATTTTTCGAATCTATTTTAGTTTGTTCGAGCGAATAAAATTATTTTATCCGAATAATGTGAAGAAAAATGTGTTTAAAGTTAAAAAAAAAAATAATTTATTCTAATGAATTAAAAAGTTTGCTCAATGTTTTTGCAGCGCAGCTCATCTTTAAATAAAAGTATGTAATAATTCGATTAATTTTAATACAAAATATGCGCAATTTTCGGCGAATATCTTACGCCTGCAAAATTATTACAATAAAGAAAATAATAAATATATTTCTTAGATTTTGTTTTGAAGTTTAGTTCCATAAGTTTGATTTTGTTGTTATTTTTATTTTGTAAAGTACAATTTTTTAAACTTTTATAAAAAAATTATTCGAATAATTGAATATAACTTAAAGTTTTTTAAATTATTTCAATGCTTCTTATGCAGTTCTATTATTTTTGAACGCATTTAATTTCTTGATTATATATTTTTTTTTTTGATTATATAGCGAATAAAATATTTTATCCGAATAATGTGATATAAAAATATAACATAAAAAATTATATAAAATTTGAAAAATAAAATTTTATTTGATTTAAAAAATTTGCATTGAAAATCATCTTCAAATAAGATTGCACAATATTTATTCGACTAAATATAATAAAAATATTCGATTAACGACTAAAACTCTTACAAAATTATGATATTGAATTCATACGTGTACATAACACACTAATCAAGAAAAAAAAACTAGTTCATTTTTATTCGATTAACCATATTGTGTCATAACCGCCAAAAAAGCTTAAGCGACATAATATTCGAACTAAAATTTTTGACGAAAACCTATTATCTACGATCGTAAGTAATCGATTTGGGTCAAAAAACGAAGTTCAGAAAATATGTCGCCTAAGCTTCTTAAGTGGTTATGGCCCCATATAAATTTCAATTGCGATTATTCGAAATTTCTGATATAATTTTTTATTGATATCTTATTTCTAATTATTCTTTCGAATAAATTAAATTGTTATTAAAATTATTGATATCTTATTTCCAATTATTTATTCGAATAAATTAAATACAAAAGACATAGATAAGGATTCAATATAACTTGAAAAATATCTTTATTGGCGTGACTGAAAAGATGTCGCTTGATTTTTCATATTTAGGATTTCTTCTTCTTGTTCGAAAAATGTTAAAATAATATTCGGCTAATCGAATAACATTTTAAGCTTTATACGTTTTAAAAGAATATAAAAGCTTTAAGTTTTATGCGTTTAGCTGATTAAAAAACGATTAAAAAATTATATTATGTAGTTATATTTGTTCGATTAATCGATTAAATTTTAAGATTGATTCTATTACTCGATTAAAAAAACTAATAAAAACTTTAAATTTATAATTTGAGTATACAAGGAATACAGAAATTACAAGTACATATATGTTTAACTTTATATTATCTAAAAACATAGCCAACTTGTTTTCAAAATTATTCGAATAAAACTAAAAAATTAATTTAAAAATCCAAAAAAAAATTCTTCTTTTATTTTAATTCGAAAGACTTAAGAATATAAAAAATTAAATACCATGGAATTTTCAGTTCTATTCGATATTCGAATAAAACTGGAAGAAAATCATCGATCAATCGATCAAATTCACCAAATTAAAATTTTTTTCAATCTAATAATAAAGCATTGCCGTGATAGCAGAAAAATTAATTTCTAATACATTTATAATTAAATATTTATATCAATCGTAAAACTATTTTAATTTTAATTGCAGTTAATTAAGGCCAATACTACATACACTATTTAAACAAATTTGTTATTTATTAGTGGTGACTTAGTTTCCTTTTTTTCTTTTAGCTTTTTTTACTTTACTGCATAAATTGATTTCATTTATAATGATCATAATAAAAAATAAAAAATACTAAACAATAATCATATGAATATGGTAAATAAAATGTGAATTAAATTTTATTTGTATGTGTTAGAATAATAAACATATTAATGATTATATTCAAAGGCATACAACGGTTTGAAATTAAATGAAAAAAAAAATACAATAAACATAAATAAATAATAATAATTGTTTGAGAATTGTTACACTAGATATACGAGTAGTAAATTAACGCGTGATGTGTGAATGTGCAAAATAAACAGCCCAAAACTATGCTAATAAAAACATATGTTTGCAGTGCCTACAAATATGCTTTAATAGAATTTAATTAACTAAAGTTAAGTGATACTGAAATTGATTTATTTAAATGCAACGCTTTATAGTTTGTAATTAATTTGTTAAAATAAATCAGAATTATTTGCATAAGAAAATTCATTTGAAAAAAATCAAAAACATTCAAAAGAGGCGCGAAGAAACATTATTCCCATAAGAAGTCACGATACAGTAATACCAGCGGCCTGTTAAAATGAAATCAATTGCATAAAATTATTGTAAAAAAATAATATTACAAGATCTAACTAAAAATCGTATGACAACCTCAAATGATGTCATCAATTGTGATTCTTTAAACTGCTTTCAAAAGAGCTTTTAGCACGTGCCTCATGCCGGCCTAAATAGCTAATCATATCGATTCACATTCTTTAAATCGCACAGCATTACTTTGTACAAATTTTCTGCTTAACTCTCACACCTGTTATCCTGTATTAGTCATATTTACGCCCTTGATATATAAATATTATATTGTTTTCCTTCATAATTTTCTCTTGCTTAATAAACAAGCAATTTGATTAGCAGTCAGATAGACGAATCAAGTCAATTAACTTTTTATTTTCTCTATTTTTTGCAAAAACATACACAAAAATTTTACGACTTGTTCGTGTAACATCAATATAATAACAAATTTTTAAGTAAGAAGCAAATACTTTTTTATATTCATACTACACAATATCGATTAAAGTTTATTGCCCAATTTGTGTGCACGAAGTTTTTCATAAACTTTGCCAACCTTGAACACTGGAGATGGTAAAAATAAAGGCCTTAAAAACATGTGGGTGTGAAATACCGCACATGGAATTTATTTCAAATAATAGTTAATATTTATTTTTACGTACGAGTAGCATTTGTACCCAAAATTGGCAAAAAGCAAGAGAGCGTGAGGTACTTTGCCACGAAAACTTTCACACAAATTTCTGAAATTATTAAAATTATATACTCAAAATAGTCCGCTTGTCGCCTGTTCATAATAAAAATTATTTTCAATTTCCTTTCTCGATAAATAACAGAAATATTTTATAATTCTTAAACCAGGCATCCCCAAGCAAGAGTTGCTCTTTTAATGCTACATTATGTGCAGATTCTCTCACAGTGCATGCGCTTAACAGACCAACCTAAATTACGACGCAAAGCGCAAGTAACCTAAATTAAGGTAGAGGTCCATAGCTCGCTTTTTGCGCGTTACGCTTTCTATGCATCTGTCAAAAAAGTAGAATCAATGTAATAGTATGTCACAAGTTACATTGCAAAAAGCGCAGAACGCGGAGGCGCGTTCAAAGCAAAAAGTAGGTCTACTTTCTACTTTTGTACGCGTTACAAGCACCATGAAAGAAAGTCAGCTGTTCTTGAATGCTAAAGATGTTAAATAATACTTTATTTCTTACGTTATCGATAAATATTATTTTGCCGTGGATAATTTTTTTTTCTTTTCTTTTTTCAATAAAAAAGAATTCTTAGTAAAAAAAAACTTGTTTAATAAAATATGTGAATATTTTCATTAATGCGATGTATTTTAATTAACTTTTCACCACACTTTTCTCAGTAACAAATTTTGCATATTATTTATCGATTACTTTTACGACTAACTCCACAAATTCGTTTAAACACTCGATTTCACTCTCCATTTTTTCTTTATAAGTATTTATAAACAAACGCACACAGCTGATCAAAACAAAAATAAAATGGCGCATGAAAAGCAGTGAATGTAACTCAACGCCAACAAAGTATAGAATGAAACAAGAGGATGAAACGCGTGTAAAGCATTACGCTCAAAAAGCGAGCTATGGACCTCTACCTTTAGAGCGTTAACGTTGCGCCAAAAACAGTAATGCTTACTCTCTTTGATTAATAAAAAACTATAAATAGAAATAAGAAGTAAAAATAAAAACGCTAAATTGACCTGAAAGTAGCTAAAGTTACATTACTTAACAAAAACAACAGTACTTTTGTAGACAACTTCACTTCAAAATTGGATTTGCCAATTGCAAAGCGTTGACGCCGCGTTATTTCGGTTGGTTTCGTACATTTTGTATGGGTATGAGAAATTTTGACAGCCAAACAACGCTTTGCGTCGTAATTTAGGTTGGTCTGTTAGGCTTAAACTTAAGCATGCTCAAGCGCGCTAATGCAGGATTAAGTTAAAATCTTGTTCATAATCATGCCAGACGACTAAACGCCTGCCCCCTTTAGTGGCAACTATTAAATTTATAAATTAATTTTTTTTAAGAAACAATGTTATGGGCTTGCCATGTCACATAAAATCTTACAGAAAATTGCTTCAGTTATATGAGCTTTTTTATTTTTCTTAAATAAAACCAATTAACAAAAAAAAAACCAAACAAAAAAAATAAGTTTATGACAACTAAAAAACGAAAGCAAGAAAGATAGAGGAATAGAGAGCGAGAGAGAGAGGGAGAAAGAAAAAAGAAAAAGAAAAAATAAGACTTCATAGCAGGGTTCCCAGATTTCTTTCGACTGTCATCTCCAATTTGAAAATTTTGATCACCGAAAATCCCTAAAAAGTAATTTGTACTACCATCAAAAATCCCTACTAAAAATAATACTATTTTAATTTAATTGATTATTTTCTTATTAATATTTTATTTGCACTGTGGTTCATATTATTTGTACACATATTAATTCTTAACAGAGATTCTAGCAATTCGCACTGAATTTTGTTTCTAGTTTTAGTTTTTATTGAGTTCTTTGCCGAAAAAACTCGTTGAACGCAAGCGTTGCTCCTTGATACACAAAGTGCATTTTAAATCATTACAGTTCTTTAGATGGCCGTGATCCAACGGCATCTTGATATGAATAAACTTCTTGAGTTCTCACAAATATATAAAATTTAAAAAAACTAATTGTCCCATAACTTGGAAGTTGTATACGTGTAAACCAAAAAATAAGCTGATGAGCAATCTCGCCAATGCGAGTACCTGTCGATATGTGTTGTAATAAACCTTGTTTAAGTCTTGCCAACAACAAATGTTAAAAACGAAATCATTGTTACCAGTAACAATTTTTATTTTAAGCGTTTTTGTTAACATTTTATATTATTTATGAAATAAAAATTGGAAAATGTATTGAAATTAAAATAATCTAAGAAATAAATAAAAAATATTAAGTAAAATACAAATCCCCAAAAACATAAAAATTATCCCCAATGAATTCCTCAATCCCCAAACCAAAATTTGTATCCCCATTTGCAAAAAAAAAATCCCCGATTTGGGGATAAATCCCCTAATCTGACAATACTGCTTCATAAAATACCCTACAAGAGAGCAATGAGAAAAATAAAGCAAAATATAAGACAAGATAAGACTGTTTACCATGACAAAAGTTTAAATGAAAGTAAAGGAAATAAAAGAGAAATTTTAAAAATTTTACATTCGACCCTCGCTTATGAAACAACAACAAAATCTTAAAATTTGTTTTTGTTTTGAGTGTGAGTGTGCGACAAGTTGAACGTTATCGACATCGTGGGACAAACCCTTAAGGCTCAGTTAGCCGACTGTAATGCAATGTAACTGTAATTTAGGAAACAGCTGATCGATATTTTTATATGAAAAGTAGGTTACGTTACATTACATCTCTATAACCATTTCCATTACTTTTCACATAACAACATCGATCAGCTGTTTCCTACTGTTCCAGTTACATTACATTACAGTCGGCTAACTGAGCCGCTATAGGACTAGAAGAAACCCTTTTAAATTAAAGCCAAAAGTTTGCTTTCATTTCAGTTCAGTTTCATTTCTTATTTATTTTTCAGTTTTTACTACGAGTATCTTGACTGACGCCAGTTTTATGAACTGATTTTACGATGCATTAGCGCCAAACAAAATAATTTGAGTTTTTGTTTTTTTGTTGAAAGATCCCTTGCCTCTCTAACCTCTTGCATAATTCTTGGTTTTTTTTCGCTGCTAGCTTTGCCCAGAACGACACAAATGCATAGAAGGAGTAAAGGACAAACACACACACACATACACACGGGCATATGTGTGTACAAAAATTCTATTTACAACATCCTACAAACACAAAATTATTTAGTTAAGGAAAATATGGTTACAATAAGAAGCATGACCAAGTAAGTATTTATTACAAGGAGGGCACAATACCAGCTGCTTACAGAAAAAAATTAAAATAACAATAACAGGAAAAACACATTTTGTTATTGGTTATGTAAGCAGCCAAAATCACATGATGAGAGAAAAATTTAACAATCATCTTCATGACAATGATGAATTAATTAGACATACTCGTATGTAGTTGGTTTAAAAATGTCATAAAGACAAAAATGTACTTTGAACCAGGGTACGCAAATAATTAAAAGCAAAACTTGGGTTTGCAGCGAGTAAGATAAAAACAAAAGAAAAGCAAATATATATTTTTTTCCTGATATATGAATGTTTGAAGATTTCCTAAAACTGGGCCACACATTTACCCTTAAACTGGTTTATAACGGGTTAAAGTGTTACACAAAGTTGTGCAACATTAAAGTTTTTTTTTCTAACAGTTTATAAACGCACCTAGTACGAAGATTTTATTTAAACACCAAATGTGAGTCAAAACTTTAAAAGCTTACTGGAGTCATATATCCAAATTGGTTTAGACCACAACACGGGCGCTTGACTTGAGTAGAAAATTTATATGAAAAGCACTAATTTTTTCGAGTAATGATCATACAAATTTTCTAGGCGAGTTGTCTGCCTGTGTTATGGAAACAGGGTATTAGTTTTGAGCTTTGGTGTATTCAAAGACTGGCAATACAATTTTATGGGCATAAGTTTTGTAGTACAGTTTAACTCTTCATATCCGAGACTAAAAGTACATGTCTAAGATCACAAGCAATAATAGCGTAAAGTCGAAAAACATAAAGGGCTGCGCTGTAAATCGCGCTTTTTGAAATCGCCTAATTGCCAGGAAAGAGCTCAACTAAAAAGGTGACTTATTTATTGCAGTTTTTAAATTTGTTTTAATGTTTCAGATGTTTAAGATATTTTATACGAACTTAACTTTGAATGCACTAAATCGCGCGATCATCAGAACACTGTTTTTGAATTTGGAAATCGCTCGATTTCAAAACGCGCGGCTTACATAATACCCCTGATAGTTTCGAGAAACCCCATTTTAAATGTATGTAATTTTTTTTTTAATAAAAAAAAAATCAAAATGGGCAAATTAAAACTATTTCGTCGGCTTTTACAATAAATTTTATTGGACTTTTTTTAATACTTAAGTTAAAGAGAAGTCACACTGCGGCAATGAGGGTGGCGTTGGCTGAAGTAAATAGCACATTGACTACGAAACCGAAGGTCCTGGGTTCGAGCCCACTATCAGACAGTCATCAAATAACAACACCACGCAGTTTTCTGATGTGCATTAGTGTCCTTTTGTATCATGTGATGAAGGCATAGTCACTGGTCTTTGAACTATACCGACTTCAGCAGATACTAATCCTAAAGTAACATCAGTATATAAAATCAAAAGAAAAAGAGAAGAGAGGTGTATTAGGACACCCGGTTGTATATATGCTGTACGGTTATATAAAAACTTTCCTGTGTGAAATAATAATGAAATAAAATTATATTATATGATGATGTCACATTCTCTGCAAATATTTCAAAACGTTTCCATTTATTTCATATTATTTTCTTTTCTAGCGGCTGTTTTCCAGTTTACGGCCGATCGGCTGTGTTCTCTGGTTTGTGCTCATGTGCAAAAACAAAAATAAATTGACCAATCGTTCTCATTGTATTTGTTTCTCTCACTTGAAAGAACTAAACAAAACAAAATCAAACTATTTTTTTCGTTTATGTTGGTACTTTGCTTTTAAGTACAAAGAAATCAAAACATAAATAAATTTATAACTGTAAAAGTGTCGATTATTTTTGTTACGAAAATCACGTCCTAACTCCTGTATCGCCCCATAAATAGCATAGCTACAAAAAGTTTCCACCCACTTTTATGACATTTGGACTAAATAAAAGCCAGGACCTCTTGCACAAATAATTTATTTTTCAAAATCTAAATGATGAAACTATGTATGAAGCATAAAATTAATATAGATTATATAGACTTTTCGAAGTCGGCTAAAAAGAGAACTCTTTAAATAAAATATATTTTGTATATATTTTCACGGACTTGTTTAATTTATGGTCTTTTTGTTTTTGTTCCACAATTTTTTTGCAATGACTTGGAATATGTTTTTTTTTCTTTCTAGCCAACGTGATTGCATTCAGATATCCATTATGATGCCATAAGCCGTTAAAGTTCGCCTCTAACTCTACCTCTACCTCTACCTCTTGTTACTTTTAATCTTTATGTACTTACAGCCATATGCATATCGCTCGTTGTGCTTTTATTTTTATGTTTCTACATCCGGTTTATTTATCACTGTGATTATTGCTGCTGATTTACTGGTTCTTTTGTTTAGCAACTATTCAGTTTCCTATTGATATTTAAAGCTTTACATAACGGGAATGTACGACAAAAATGTTTAATTGAAAATGTTGACAAAACTTTAAACCAACAACGGATGGAAAAGTTTTTTCTTGGAGTGCGAAAGTTATTTAAAATTCGCTGCCATTTTATATTAAATCAAGTTTTAATCACTTTAACTGGCCTCCTAGACAAGAAGTCCCCTCTGATAGTAGCAAAAGTAGTGATTAGTCCTAGTTTACACTATGCAAGCTGATTAGTTTGAGGGAGAGAGGGAGAGAGGAGGGGAACAGAAACGTTCCTAACAAAGTAACCATTTTAGCAATAAGACTTGCATAGTGTAAACTAGGACTTAGTATAGTATCAGCTGCGTCTGCATAAATACTTTTTGCAACTATTCTCCCATGCTTGGACATTACTGTTGAAAAAAAAACTAATATTTTCTACACAGAAAAAAATTGTCCTTAAAAGTCCAATTGACTCAATAACATTTTTAATTGATTTTTGGTTTTTTTATTTAAATTGTTTATTGCAGGAAAATTTTTTTTCTGCATAAGCTGTAATATCAACACATTCATTTAAATAAATTTCAAATTTCCACCATCTCTTTGGAACCAATTTTATTTCCATTCTCAAATCAGTCACCTCTTTTTAATTTAAACTTCATGAAATGTTAAACAACATCACAATCTATTAGTTGAAGCGTTAAACAATTACAAGCAAATACAAAAAAAAATATATATGAACAATAATACTGCCTCATGCTAAGAAATGCTTTGCGAAATTATGTCGCTCCTTTAGTGCAAAATAGTTATAACTCAAAACGGAGAGTTTTACAGTAAATGAGTTTTAAGTTCACACAAAAAAGTAATATGAATAAATTTGTACTATCAATTAAAATATTTGTAATATCAATTAAAAACTTAATTAAATGTTCACCTATAAATAATTTGATAATATTAATTAAGTTGTTCCACTCAAATTAATTAATACAATTAAAAATTTAATTGAATCAATTAAATTATTAATTGAAAAGATTAATTGCTGAATACTTTTTTCTGTGTTGTTCATTCACCTCAAGGAAGGGAATTTTTTTTATTTTTTTTGCTTAATGCTGAGCGTCCAATTGTTTAAAATTCTTGCACAATAAAAAATATAAATTTTTTAGATATCACTAAGTAGCAAATAAGGAGCAATATATATTTTTTTTAATATTTACATAACTCATATTGGATATGAGTAATTTTAATAAATAGACCTGGAGTTGATTCCCAGCAAAAAAATAAAAAAACTTCCAACAAAGTTTATAACGACAAGGCAAATTTTATTATAAATTTTTAATTTATAAGATATTAATTTTAGCTTTGGTAATAGTTAGTAAATATAAGAAAGTCTTATACTTGAATGGCTTAATTTCAAAACGGTTATTGTGGGACAAGAAAAAAGTTTTAGTAAAATGCGGTGATTTCAGTACAAAATGATAATTTTAGTACAAAATTCTAATTTAAATTCAAATAGCATGAGATCGTAAGTTTAACAAAAAAAAATATCAATTAAGTTACAAAAGTTTTGGCAAAAGTAGCAAAATTTAGTAAATGATCTCTAGGCAGTTTGTCAAGGCCGTGTGTTTTTTTTTCACTGCTGCACAGTGTAAAAATCCAAAAGGTTCTTCTTTGGGAGAGAGTATGCTAGGCCAGAAAAACTTCAGAAAGGTTGCCTGCGTACCCGATGATGCCGGCGCTAATGAACGCCACTGGCTCTAAAGTGTTTGAAGGCAGTTGAATGCCTAGAACCAATAAAATATGCCAAGTTTAGTAGAGCTCAACGTGGAGCTCTTTTGACAGCAGTTTATTGATTGAATTGTCATACAAATAATTTCTGCTTATATACTAACGGTCTAATTCATAAAAAATATTACAGGTTTATTACAGGTTTATTTGACATATTTCCCATATAAATACGTCAAATAAGCGCTTAATAAACCTGAAATATTTTTTATGAATAAGGCAGTAATTATGTAAAGAATCTAGATTGTAAAAATTAGTGATCTTATTTCTATTTTTAATATTGAAGAGCGCCACAAGCAACAACAACCCACAGTATGCTTACCAAGCACATCAGCGTGACCATTTTAGCATTTTTGCAGCTAAATTTTGCATTTTTGTTGTTGATTTAGCTGCGAAATTTTCGATTTAGCAGTTAGCATTTTCTTTACCATTTTTCAATTATTTATTTAGCATTTTCTAGCAATAATCTACACAATTTTCAGCAACACAATTTGTTAAATTTTCTGTATATCAGCAAACAATTGGATGATGTATTTAATATGCAATAATTATTAATGATTCATTTAGTTACATGTAAATTTACATAAGAATTTGATATACTTTCTATTTTTCATATCAATTTTAAGACAATATACAAATGTTGTAAATTCTTTTATCTAATTTTTCGACCTTTTTCAATATATTCAATTAAACTAATTTTTTGAGCTTTAGGTCAATGTTTATTATTATTTTAGTACTTCGATATTTCGTTAACCTCTGGTTAACTTCTTCAGGATATTTTTGTGGGTGTTTCCAAGGTACAACACATTTCTTTGCCTTGTTATCAGAACGCTTATGGTACCAACACCAACCTGTACGCACCTTAGACTTACTTCTGCTTCTACGATTTTTATTAAAGTTGTCGTGAAATACACGACGGCTGCGTGGAGATGAATCTAATTTCTTTTCTAGTGCTTCAATTTTTGCAGTTAATTCATTAACAATGTTCTGGGAAAATGCTAAACTGGAAATTTGAGGATGTGTAATTTCCATTATTTTGTCTGCTTGCAATGCAATTTCGTTAAGATTTAATGTGCTAGTCGCTAAGATGGATCGAATATTCTCGGGTAATTGTTCCAAAAAAAGTGTTTTTAGCACATTGTCACCAACATCATTACCAGCTGCTAAAGCTTGCATTGCCTGGAGAAAATGAGATGGCTTCTGATCTCCAATAACCAATCCGCTGAACAGTTTTTTTAATTTAGCTTCTTCCGATATGGCAAACGTACTTATAAGACGGCTTTTTATTGCTTCGTACTTATTCATAGCCGGTGGAGACAGTAAAATATCACCAATAAACTTTAAATATGAAGATTCCAAAGAGGAAATAACATGAGAATACTTTATTTCATCTCGGGAAATTTTTGATATGTGAAATAATGATTCAATTTGGATGAATCATAACTGGGGCTGTTCACTCCAAAAAGGTGGAAGTTTTTGAATAGTTGCTGATGCTACTGCCACTTCCGCTGGATTGTTCAATAAATCATTTTGCTGAAGACTGCGTGTTGCTTGTCCAGTTGGAGGGACTTGATCCATAGAAGGAGTCGGAGAATGTCTTAAGGACATGAGGTCACCAAAAAAATATCCTGTTAACCAAAGGTTAACGAAATATCAAAGTACTAAAATAATAATAAACATTGACCTAAAGCTCAAAAAATTAGTTTAATCAAATATTGTAAATGTACAATATACACGAACATGTGATATTTAATTTAACGATTTCTTCAAAATAACAACCACATAAGCTGCAAAATGTTTAAGATATGACATGTTTACATTAGTCTGAGAGCCTTCTTAACACCGCATTACATTGCGAATGCATGATTTTGATAATAGGATTGTGTCAAACGCAATCGACTGAATGCGTTCGACCCAAGTCTATACGTTTTGGAAATCGTAAATGTGGAAATGACGAAAGATTTAGAATATTTTATAAAAATACCAATTTTGACACTTTTTTTTATAAACGAAATATACGTGAGATGAGATAAGGCTTGTTTTTGAAGAATCGTCTGTGAATTAATTTTTTGTTTGTTTTTTTATTAAAGTGAAAAATTAGCATGCAGTTAGCATAAGTGACGAAATTTTAAGTTTTAACGAGTTCCTCCATACAATTTGACATTTAAAATTGGCTCATAATTTATTAAATGCTAGTATGATTTCAAATATAAAATTGTAACTTGATCCCAGTTCTTTATTATATATTTATGTTCAATAAATAATTTGTAATTTTTTTGAATATTTGGTTTCATTCAAAGGAAATATAAGCACAAATTGCAAAAAAAAAGAGCCTTAAAAGAAACTATTTTATTATAAAGTAGTAGATATTACATTTTAGCATTATGTTTTAGCACTTTAATAATTATTTAGCATTTTTTAGCATTTTTCTTAAGTCAATTTAGCTGCAAAAATTTTTAGGATCTGGTCACACTGAAGCACATGCATAGCACATGCAATACGGTGACCAGCGGTATGCAAAACATATGATACCTTCAATTGCTATTGCATGTAAAAGAATTAAATCATTGTTTACTACAACAGGTTTATTATACCCCAGTTTTACCAAATTGTTGAAACTTAAACATTGTAAGATATTCAAGAGATTTATTATTCGACATATTGTCATAATTATATTATTATAAGCGAAATTTATGTGCTGGTGGTTAAGCGATGTCTATATGCATTTCATTGTTGCTTTAACAAATCGTCAGTAGACTTCAGCCACACATTTTGAACAGTCACAAACCTCTTATCTTATGCACAGACTTTCATAAACCATTTGAGAATTCACAAATATTAATATTTTTGAAAATCACAAAAGAAAAATAAGCATAATAATAATAAATAATTTTTATTCAATATGAATCTATTTTATTTTTCTACACCTTTATACGATTTGTTAAAGCAACAATGAAATGCATATAGACATCGCTTAACCACCAGCAAATAAATTTCACTTACGTTGTAAGATATTTCTAAATAATTATACCGGCAATACCATTAACAATGCGGGCGTTTTAATTACAACTATATCAATATTATAAAAAGAAGACCAAAAAAAAAAACACCAGTAGCACTAATTAATTTATTTACGAGCAGCCAATTTATGAATTCCAGATAGTGGCTGTACTGTGACATACTTAAATGTTAATTCAATTTGTCTAACATGTTAATTTCAGAAGAAACACATCTTTTTTAGTATGTCAACAAGGTTTTATTTTATAAATTATGGATTTGGAGTATAAATATTTAAAAATATATATGAAATTCTTACTACGAGCATTCCTTTCTTATGCTGCATGTCTTATTTCTTATGCATGGGTATGCAAAAGTTTAATGCTTGCGTTTGCCTGCTGGTGCGGCGGGCAAGACACATGAATCGTTGTGAATGTTTGATTCGATTTGGTGGTACTCCATGCATTATAAATATGTTGAACTAGTTGGTGGTCGTGGTGGTGGTGGTGCGGCCACAAAGACAAGAAAGTATATACAAGGCACAATGCAATCTAATATAATAATAGAAAGAAAATATGACTTGAGGCACTCGTTATAAGCTCGAACAAATGAAAGTGAAATTAAAGAAAGAAGAAGAAGAAGAAGTAGAAGAAGAAGTAGAAAAAAATTCGATAAAGAATAAAGCAAAAATGTAAACAACTTGAGCACAAAAGCTGATGAATTTTTAAGATTATGATGTTGTTCCGTCCATCATCTCGTCATTATTTTTACTCGCAAACTTCATTATCGTTTATAATAAAGTTGCGTGGTGAAGCATATAGTGCAAAATTGTGCTACAAGACAAAAGTGCATGTTTAGAAATTTGTACAAGCCGAGCAATATTAAGTATTGTTGGTAAGTCATTCAGGCATTATTTCTCGTATTTTATTGTTTTATATCGTGACTGTTTTTTTTTTAATTTTTTCTTTTGTACAAAATAGATAGTTGGACAGTCAGTCGTCAGTCATTCACTCATTCACTCATCACTCATTGAGTTGGCTGGCTACTCATGAAAATCATGTAATCGTAACAAATTTTATTTGTACCGTGGTACAAGGTGTAGCAAAACTGTGCCACTTCTTGTCTAAGAAATTATTTTCTTTCTATTTAAAAGGAGATTTTGTTAAAATTTGGTGTCCAAACGTTTCGTTGAAAAATAACGAAAATTGGTTCCACAAAAAAAAATATATATGAAATATCTGTCTTTTACTAGAATGACGTCTTATACTGGAGATACAGTATTTAACTTTAATCCCAATTAGTTTCAAGCATATTTTATATTTGTTTTAAGTGCAATATAATTCCATATTATTATATATATATATATATATATATATATATATATATATATATATATATATATATATATATATATATATATATATAAATATATATATAGAAGAATAGGTCCGCAATCTCTTATACTGTACCTAAAATTTCATTCTTCTACCAAGCTTCCTTCTCAAACTTGAATTGCATTAAAAAATTTTGTCATTTAAATCTATATGCACTAATCAGAAAATCTTATATGAATCGGAAAGGTTTATATAGTTTTATATTTAATTTAAAGTCATTTGAAAATTTTCTTTGCTATTCAAGAATATTACTCTAACGCCAATATTAATTTCCAAAGTGTGTCTTACTAGATGCGTTTTACACTAAAGTCTTCTTATACAAACACTTATACTTTTACTTCTGAATCAATCATAGAGCTTTTATCTTATGTATACTAAAACAAAAAAAGTTTGAACCACACATTCCCTAATACTATGTTTGCAGTCTTATACAAAGACTTATACTCACACCAAATTATAACAAATAACTTTTTTATTATGCCAAGATTATAATTTAATGCTAATACTTCTATTTTGCAACTCACAAACCCATGTTTTATGCTAAAATTATCATCTTAAACAATGTCTTATACTAAGAATTTTTCTAAAACTGCTATCGAAAAGTAAGCACAACATTTTACTTATGCAAAGATAAAAGTATTTTATTAATCTCGCACTATAATGAAGTCTTATACTTGATTTTAAGTTATATAACTAGTTGTCTGCGTTATATATTACAGCCTTATATTTTATTATTATACTCTCTCTAAAATAGCATAAATAATCTTTATTTAAATGCGAAAATTCCAATTTAATAATTTTGTGTCTCACAATCCATGGTTTAATGCTAAAACTATTGTCAGTAAACTATCGTAAATACGATGTCTTATACCATGTCTTCTACTAAGAATTATTCTTTAACTGCTATCGAAAAGTAAGCGTAAAATTTTACAGCTGCAAATATAAAAGTATTTTATTAAAGTGATCTCTTATACTTTAATTATTGTTTTCTATAAAGTCTTATACTTGTTTTAAAGACCTTAAGCAAGTTGTATATTTCATTTATTACAGTCGTAGTCACTCTAAAATACAATAAATATTTCTGATCTTATGCGAAAATTCCAATTTAATAATAATACTTCCACTTTTGTAGCTCACAAGCCATGTTTCATGCTAAAATGATCGTCTTATACAATGTCTTATACTAAGAATTTTACTTTAATTGTTATCACAAAGTAAACGTAACATCTTACAGATGCAACGATAAAAAACTTTTACTAAAGTGACCCATTATACTAAACATTTATTGTCTTATATAAAGTCTTATACTTGTGCTAAAAGCACAAAAGTTTCTATATTATATCAGAACTTCAATATACTGCTAACGCTAAGGTTTTTAACTAACAAACTGCAAATATTTAATCAATTGCCTGACATACAATAAAATTATCGATATAAGTTTAAGGCCAATATTAGAAGCAAACTATTACTTTATATTAAAATTTTTTCTATGATAAAACTTCTTAGTTAATCAAAAACTACTACTAAAATTTTACTCTAATACTTTTAAATTTTATATTCCCAATGCTGTATTATGCTTAAACCTTTTTGTAATCACAATACTTGCACTAATCAAAAACTCTTATACTCAAATCAAAATTAGTTTTTTTTTTATATATGCTCAATTAAATTTAGTTGGAAATTGTACAAAAATATTAATGTTAAAAGCATTGGAGCTGCTAAAAATATTACTTAATCCCATATGTATATAGATTCATAAAAATATTGGCCTTTTCTTCCCATTTGCTATTTTGCACATTTGCCATTATTCTTGCCTCATTATTTCATAACTTAATTATAAAAGCCTCTTATACTCATGCTTGTAAATTAATAAACACATTAAATTGTAAGTGAAATCTTTTTTAAAAGCGTTTTTTATTTTTGTATTAACATAACTCACGGTAAATTGATTAAAGTATCTTTTCGATGCAACTGCAATTATGACTATTATGTTGATTAGTGCAAATATTGGTGGTATAATTTGTAACGTAACTAGATAAATATGTATCATAGTGTGTATGTGCGCGAAAAATTATTTCAGCTTTTCATTTTCTTGTGTATTCAAATTACCACCACTTGATAAGGCCGAATAGTTGAAACAAAGTAATATTGAGTTTTAAAAAATTTACTGATCGCTTAAAAAAGCTGGAAAGGAAATTAATAACATACGATTACCAAAATGTTTAATGTATTCGCATTAGGGTAGAAGAATTTCACTGAGTATAAAATACCAGTAGTTTCCGTATATTCCGTATATACGATAAATTTTGTATAAGACTTTATGCAAGGCGTTACTTTCAGTGTAAGATGAGGCTTTAGAGCAAGATAATAATTTCACTATGAGATGGCATTTTTGGTAAAAGATTTTAGTTTTAGTATAACCCTGAGAGTTTTGGTATAATTTGGTAGTTTTAGCATAATAAGCATGAGATGAAGGTTATAGTATAATATGGTAATTTTGTATAAGACAGTTGTTTTTAGCACAAGAAAATAGCTTTTGCTTAAGATAGAATTATTGTATAAGATGATAGTTTTACTCTATGGTTTTGCAACAAGATGGTATTCTTATCATACTACGCTAAATTTTTTATAAGACGCAAATTTTATTGCCAGATCGTAGTTTTGGCTAAAGGCAGCGTTTTAAGTACAGTAAGGTAGCTTTAGCACAATACGCTAATTTAGTGATGGTGTAAGAGGAAAATTATGAGAGAGAATTTTTTTTTTGTTGTATAATACAGTATTTTCGTAAATAGTTTTACAACTCAATAATTTTGGTATAAGAGAGCGATTTTTGTATTTGAAGATAGTTTTAGCATAGTTTTCATGCAAGATTCGTAGCTGTAATATAAGACGAGAGTTTAAGTCTAAAGCTATGTACAGACGATTGTAAGATCTTACAATGTGCTGACAATGTACTGGCAATCAAAAATTGCCAGCAAAAGGTAGATTGTAAGTTCACACGGTTGTATCAAATTTGTCAGAAAATCTTACAATTTATTGCCAGACGGTTGTATGACCATAAATTCATCTGAAAAAATCGTCAGTCGAAAAATTGTCAGTTCACACGGTTGTCATATACACAAATTTTCGGATCTGTTGTTTTGCGTTGCCAGACTCAAAGAATTTATTACAAATTGTTAAATATCAATCCCTTTTGGTTGTGTTAAATGTAAAAAGTGAATATATAAATTATTATGAACCATAAAGAAGCAATTGCAATGATTTAGTCGGCATATATTTTTTTATTTATATTTTCTTTAAAATAAATCGTATGCAGTGTTGCCCATAGAAAGAATTCTCTTACAATGACGCCATCGTCAGATGCATAAAGTTCGCACATCTGACGATATTAAAATGTCTGACAAATATCTGGCAATAATTTTACAATGTGTTCACACGATTGTAAGACGTCTGACAATTTGTTATCAGCTGCTAGTCTTGCAATGAACTGACAATGCTTTCTCTGGCAAGGATGTCAGACAAAAATTGCCAGTTCACACGGTTGTAAGAAATTTTTAGCACATTTTACTAACAATATTGTAAGATCTGACAACCGTCTGTACATAGCTTAAGACATTAATTTTAGTATAAAATCGTTATTTTGATTAAAATGGAAATTTTAGTACAAAAATTAATTTTTAGTACAAGACGTAATTTTTAGTACACGATGGATTTTTTTTGTGAGGGACATTTATTTTAGTATAAGCCAGTAATTTTGGTATTAGATAAGGAATTTAGTATAATATCTTAGTTTTAGTAAAACAGAGTAATTTTAGTACAAGACAGTCGATTTACTATCACATGTTAGTTTTAATATAAAAAGGTAGTTGTGGTATAACAGCTTAACTTCAGCTTAAGTCACTAGTTTTAGTATAAGAATGTAATTTTTTATTTAAGGATATAAATTTACCAATAATATAAAATTTCAGTTTCAGTATAAAACGTTAGTTTTCATATACTATCTTTTATAAGACCATATTTTTATTTCTTTACATATTTTTCAATATTGTTATTATAGTTAACTGTAATAACAATATATGAGGAATAGAAGCACTTGCCACGAAGGCCATTGGCTAACCGCATTTTGAGTATAAGAGAATATTTTTAACATACGCCAGTAATTGTGGTACAAAATTTTAAACTTGACTTAAGACAGTAGTTTTAACTTAAGGCGATATTTTTATTATAAGGCGATATTTTTATTATAAGGCAGTATTTTTAAATGCTTTTTGTTTGGTATTACATCAACTTAACGTTGCTAAAATCAACTTTAGAAAGTATCTTAGTATAAGACAGTAATTTTAGTATGAAACAAGGCTGGCAGCATGAGATCGTAATTTTTGTATGATAAGATATTTTTAGTAAAAAAAAAACAATATTTTTGGTATAAAGGGAAATGTTGGGGCAAGACAATAGTATTAGTATAAGCTGGGAATTTTTAGTATAAAATTGTATTTCTAGTATATGACGCTAATGTTTGTATAAGGCAGCAGCTTTGATTTAAACTTTTTGTTTCAGTTTGAGGCCTTAGTTGTGCTATCGTGTTTAATGTTTTTTTTTATAAAATAGTACTTTCGCCAGTTCTATTACCCAAATATAATTCAAAGCAATGCGAAATAATATTTTAGATAAAGGTATGGTCACACTTGGGCAAACATTTGGCCAAAAAAACGTAACCACTGAATATTAGTGAAAAACATTTTGATCCAGACACGTGTTTCTTAAGTTAAACAGTTTCATAAACAACTAATAGACAATGTCATAGTATCCAACATTATTGGAAACTATTTAACTTAACAAACACGAAGTTATAATTTCAATGGTAAGACTGTACTTTAAATCCATAAAAGCGGCCATAGTGTAATTTATTTAATGCATTTCTTGAGCCTCCTTTATGTTGCTTGAAAACCAACGAGATAATTATTTCATATTTCCTGCTAATGTCGATGGTGCTAGTGCTAAGCCTACCTTAACAAAAAATTAATAATCCACACTATTATATCAGTATAATTATTACTTAAATCATATAAAAGAGGGGAAAGTTTTTTACAATACGAAAGTACACTTCAGTTTAGTAATAATGTTTTATTTTGCTTTACCCAGTATAAGTGTAAAATAGTTAATGAGTTCTTATTTAAATGATATAATTATGTTTTAGTTTTATCGGTTTATATATGTGTGTGTTTTGTATTTTTGAATTTAACTACTGGTTTGTTTTTCCAATATTGTAATTAAAATTTTAATACTCATAATAATTTTTAGATTAATTGTAAGGATTTTATAAATTATCAGTTCAACAAATTATTACTCGAGTTTTTCAACAAGCATTTTTTTTATTATGGTAATTAAACCGCCATAAAAGTTGTTGTCGTTTCAAGAAATTTAAACTGTATGAATGAGAAGATTTAAAAAACGATTTTAAAGTTTTATCAAACAGTAAAAGCAATCACGATTTAAATATATTTAATTAATATATTTATAGTTTGATTTGCCTTTGTTTATTTGCACATTTTTATCCTAAACGCAATCGAATTTTATGAACAATGTCCTTCAAAGCCATTCAGGACTTCTCAAAGCAAAATATTCTGAACTGAGTTTTGTAGGAATTTAAGCAATTTGAGATTTCAGATTTGAGTGATGGTTAATTCGTATTTATCTGTGTAGTGCAGCTTGTAGCATATGCAGTAATAAAATTTTTCATTGCAACATATTGGAAGACTAATTGTAAATGTAAATGTTAACGTTTATATGTAATTTTGTGGAATTTGAAGATTACGTTCTAACTGAATATACCAGAATTATGACAAATACCTTCGCATGCCACAGTAATTACGAGCCGAGTTTTTGGGATGTCTCTCAAACAAACAGAGAGTGAAATTTAATTTTTGTTTGGATTTTACGAATTTTTTTTAAGTTAAACGGGAAAATTAGTTTTAAATAAAATTTTAACTTAAAAACTGTAGGTTTTACGCAACAACTGAAAAGAAAAACTAATATTCGAAATTTCGAAACTGTATTCGAATTTTATATTGTATGTAGAAAGTAATTTTAAGTATTTTAAACATATGTTTTTATATTTCTATGAAAAAAAAAAATAAGAAAAATTCAGTATTATAATATTCGAAAGTAATGATTAAAGTTCGAAATTTAATTCAGCCTTAATGATTAATTAAATAAATAAAATTTAAGATAATTTTCGTATTGCAAAAATGCCTTACTTTTTGGAAAATAAACGATATGAAATAAAATTTCAAAATATTTGGAAACTTTAAAAGTGTTTGAAATTTCGAAGAATACTATTATAATACTTGAAATGTTAAATATATAAAACAAAATTGATTACTTTTATGCGAAAAATGTATTAACTTGCCCCTTAAGCTATAAAGGAAATTTCGAAATTATATGCGAATTTCGAAATTATAAGCGAATTTCGAAATTATAAGCGAATTTCGAAATGATACACGAATTTCGAAATTAAATGCGAATTTCGAAATTAAATGCGAATTTTGAAACTATATATGCGAATTTCGAAATTAAATGGGAATTTCGAAATTAAATTCGAATTTCGAAATTAAATGCGAATTTCGAAATTAAATGTGAATTTCGAAACTAAATGCGCATTTCGAAATTATATGCAAATTTGGAAATTATATTCGAATTTCGAAAATAAATGCGAATTTCGACATTAGATAGATAGATTAGATATCCTCAAAAAAGGAGAAGAATCTGCTTTGTTGTATTATTATTCAAAAATATTGTATTAATTTCGAAATATACTGCGATTCCACTTATGTTGAATTCTTATACTCAAATATCAAATCTGTCCAAAAAGTCTTTTTTTATTTTCAAAAATATTATGGATTCACATGAAAATTCTAAAATATCAAATTTGAAAGCATGTTCGAAAATTCGAATTTGCTTCTTTGGGTATTATATCATTCATTCCTTAGACATTTTTGTATCAATACAGAGCATGAATTAATGGTATAAATTCATATAACAATTTTGGCAATTTGATGTGAAATTCGAAATCTTTAAACTATTTATGTTCAAAAGATCGATATAATGTGCGGATTTTTAATTTCATGTGGATTATAAATTATAGGGTTCAAGAAAATTAATTATATTTTCATGCCGAAATTCCATTTCAAGTTTTTTTTTGTTATTTAATTATTAATTGATTAGTTTTTATATTAAAAAATTTTAATTTTAAAATCTTCAGGTTCATTTATAAAAATTATTAAGACTTTATAAAGGGTTAATAAGAAAAATATTATGCAAATTTGTTTTAAAAAAACCTTTATAAAGCCGTAATAATTTTTATAAATAAGGTGGTTACTTTTAAGGACAATTTTGTAAAAGATTTAGAAAATTATAATTTAATTTAAAAAAAAACTTCGTTTTAAGTCTTTATAAAAACTATATCTATAAACATTTGTTTATATGCAAAAACCTACTCGTTTTAAATTCGCCAATAATAATAAGATTTCAACATTTTTTACAAATTATATTTAATTTAATTTTTTATTTTCAAAATATTTTTGAAAAAAAAATTATTTTTTTTTTCTATTTCAATGTAGTTTATATGGTAAGAATTCTGATCGATATCGAATGCAGATGTCGAAACAAAATCTTAAGTTATTGGTTATTGTTTTAAGTCCGAATTGTTTTAGCTATAATGAAGAAAATTAATCTTACAAATGAAGATTTTCGATGAAATATTTTTTCTTATAATAATACTCGAAATTTCGGAATGAAGTTCTAATTTTTGCTTTTATGCTGATTACAAATTATTTAGCCTTAAAGAATTTATAATGAAGAAAATTAATCTTACAAATTAAAATTTTCGAAGAAATATTTTTTCTTACAAAAATATTCGAAATTTCGAAATGAAGCTCGAATTTTTGCTTTTATGCTGATTACAAACTCTTTAGCCTTAAAGAATATATAATGAAAAAAATTAATCTTACAAATGAAGATTTTCGGTGAAATATTTTTTTGTATAATAATATTCGAAATTTCGAAATGAAGTACGAATTTTTGCTTTTATGCTGATTACAAATTCTTTAGTCTTAAAGAATATATATTTGAACTATCACACGAAAAATGTGATATTTTTTTAAGTTTTATCATTTTCGAAAAAATTTAACTTATTTAGAAGACCGGTAAAAAGCTCAGATTTATATTCACTTTGATGTAAAATATATTTAAAAGTTATATTTTGATGGAAAAACTATGTGTAAGCCAAAATTTTAATAATTGAAGAAAGTTCGAATTTTCGAAATTCATGAATTCTTTCAGAATTTAACTGAATTTCAGTTATTTTTATTAAAACTAAAAGTTTTCGATTTTAAAATTTATTAACGCATTATTAATCCCAAATTAATATTTTACTTATTAAGTAAAATATTTTTTTATTAAAAATACATTGAAATTGATTATTGAGGGGTTTAGCTGGATCCTATGCGGATTTCACTGTTGCTAATGCACATCAATAGGGAACCTTTGCCCAAGAATTTCTTAGAACAACTAGAGTTAATATGTTAAACTTTCATTCAAGCAAATGAGAATAGTAATCGCTTAATATTTTTAGTTTCAATTGAGAAGTTTAATTCAAGCATTTTTTGATCCTAGGGTTAATAAGCTGATAGATTATTAAACTCTACCAACTCTGCAGGGCGAAATATCGCCAAAATTTTTGTTTTTAAAAACTTTCAGAGAAAATATTTGTGAACAAAACATTTTTAATATAATTAAAAATTGGAAAATAAAGTAATAAAAATATATTTATTAAACATGTGAGTAAATTTAATTTAGTGTCTTTGAAGCTTTGGGGTACAATTTTTGTGATAAAACTATCAATTAAAATTGCTTTTGATTCAGAACTTTTGTTTTAAAACTAATAATTTTTCAAAGAAGACCACACCAACCTGGCAAGTTTTTTTTTTAAATCATTCGAAGCAGCAAAAGTCGTTGTATGGCAGCAAGACTTTGTAAAAAATTTATTTTCACTTAGTTTATCTTGTAAATTTAAGCTGTTTCTCAACACTTTAGTATTTTTGTTTTATTATTTCAACATTGAAATTACGGTTTCAAGTTCTGATTTAATTTCAGTATATTTCTATATTTTTATATTAAATTTTTTTTTAATGCGTTTCAATATTTTAATTTTGCTTTCTGTGATAGAAAATTTTTTACATGAATTGCAAATTTTTGAAAGTTTATAATTTTTAGAAATCTTACAACTTTAAAGAAAACAACTTTTCACACCTTTTATAATTTCCTTAATATTTGTAGACTTTTAGACACTTTGCTTCTTTATTTTAAATTTCTTTGGTTTTTTCTAGCACTTGATATAAAAGCCGGAATATGTGTATATCGCCTCCTACAAAAATTTATTATTTGCTTTGGTTATATTTATTTTTACTAGCCAAACTATTCTTCAGAGAAATTAATTCTTATAACTTTATTTAGAGCGTTTGTTAATTGTTGTAAATGAAAAAACTTCTAGCAGCGGGAAAAATTTTGATTTTAAAATATCGTAAAAGCGCGACCGTTCATATAGATTGTCGCTTTTAGACTAATGTTTGTAACCAACTACTGAATGATGGCCAAAAAAAATTCATTATTTTCTATTTATTTTTTTTTTGTTGCCTTTTAATAAAAAGCATGATGGGAAAAGAAAATGTTGCAGAAAATTGCAGAACGAAGAATGAAAATGCAAGCTTAACAGGCAAGAACAAAAGCAAAACACACAAAAATAAAACAAGATTCATAGAATATTCCTTTATAAACGAAATTGCAATAGAATAGTTGTAGTAGTTGTAAAACGAGCACACTAGCAATGATATAGGAATGGTTAAAGCCATATTGTATTGCAGTCTGCATGAAGACAGAAAGAACATTCCACAACAGCCGAAAGACAAAGAGCGCTCAGAGCACAACAAACGAGCGCTGACACTGCAACAGCCCCACCGCCCTCTTTACAAAATTATTAAAAAATGCTATTGCTGTAATTATTAGAAAAAATTAATATTTAATTAGAAATAAATTTATTTATTTATTTATATATGATATAATAGTAATACATATTGTCCTAATTTGTGCTAAAATAACACTTTGGCCTTAAACATACGTTGGAAATTGTGCTTTTGCTGCAACATAAAAAAGCAACTAATTTATCTTTTCATTTGCATATAATTCTCACTACTCTTTTATTTTTACTACACTCCAATACTCACACATACTCGTACAAATAAGTTCTCTTGCTTTGCTAATGCCCCATTAACAGCGCTCTTTATATTTCAATTGCACTCTTAGTGCAGTTGCAGTTATTGCACTCTCGTTTTTATCTAACACTGCACTCTTAGCAACAACAACAGTTACCACACTCTCTAGCTATCTCTTTCTAAATGAGAGCAATTAATGCAAACACTAACGGTTTTTGTTTTTGCAAAGAGTGCAATAAGAATGTCACATACTGTTAATATTATGGCAAAAACAGGAAATTATTGTTAAATGCGGAAGGAAGCGTAAGTTAAAAAAACACACAAAACAAAAGAGCAGAAAGTTGGTTTTTGTTTCACTTGTGATTTTATTAATGAACTAAAGGTGAGCATAATCAAACAATACTACACAGATAAAGCTAATTGTTATTAGCAAAACGACTATGCAATAATTTATAAGCGCTTGGAAGGCAGTTTAAAAGCAATTGAATTAAAAAAAAAAAGATTATTAAAGCAAACAAAATTGCTTTAGAGGGTAATAAATTATAAAATTATTTAAACTTTAGCAGTTGTTATAAACAACTTTTACACTTAAGAAAAAAGTTAAAAATGAGTTTAATCATCAAATCGTTGTGGTCAATCTAAAGGTCTTTAAATTTATAAAGTCCAGTTTAATTTGTGTTTTCTTCTTTAGAAACTCATATTAATTAATAAAAATATTTCATTCAATAAAGAATTGAAAATAGTGGGAGCAAATTACCGCCTTCGATGTCGAACAAGTCTTCAAACAATTTTATTTGAGTTTGTATGGACATTTCGAACGATATCGAATTTACGGCACTAAGCCCCCTGAACTTAAGCCCAATTAAGAAATTATTCCTGATTAAAATTCACTGAAGTTCAATTAAATTAAAAAAAAGTCTTATTTATATTAATTATAAAAATAATAAATTTAATAATCATCAAAAATCATGAAAAGGTATTTTTTTAACGGACTTCAAAAAAAGCAGGAGGTTATCAATTCGTGTGTATTTTTTTTGACATATTACTTCCTAACTTGTTACATTTTAGACCGATTGTAAAAGTTCTTTTTTTTTTGTCTGAGAGAGCATAATTTTCAATTGGTCCCATTTGTAAAAACAGGGGGCGGAGACACGCCCACAAACATTTTTTATATATTTGATTTTATGATATTTCACTTATTTGATTGCAGCGAAACCTAGCAAACACCTTTGGCTTTTGCAATTACACTTTTTTAAATTGAAAAAATGGGCGTGGTTACGCCCATTAAAATTTATTATTATATTTCACGTGGTTCTATTTATAAAACTTATCACACACCTTGAACTGCACAATAGACACACTATCTTTCATTTAAAAAATGGGCGCAGTCACGCCCACTAAAATTTAATATTTTATTTTAAGTGGTTCTACTTGACCGATTTTTACAAAACTTAACACACACCCTGAGCTCTGAAAAACACACAATATGGCATGTAAACCAATGGGCGGAGGCACGCCCATTAATATTTATTTTTATATTTCACGTACTTCTTCTTAAGCAAGAGATTAAAAAAAAATTGTTTTTCTTTGTTTAAGGAGCAATAAATGCAATTTATGCACTTTGCCTTCCATATGGTCGTACGAATCACAATGGGCCTAATTACGATATCGTATTTCGACTACGACAACAACGGTTTTGTACTAGATTAAACAAAAACTGTTGCAATGTTCTTTAGTCTAGTACGAAACAGTCATAGTCGAAGTCGTAATACGACACTCGTAATAAGGCCCATATATCTTCATTGTAGCCTTCAATATTTACGCCAGTGGACGCTGCATTCCATCTGCACCGGGTAATTAAACAATTAAATGTTATTACCCAAAATAAAAGCAACGGGTCCTTCTGCCTCAAAATAACCAGCCATAGATCATATAAAAAAAAAATCCGATGTCATACAGTAAACAAATTTCATGATTATTTCTTTGTTTCATCCTGAATATTTAAAATTCTAAGCAAACAATCTTTGAGACATAATATGTTCTCTTCTATTAAATTCAAAATTTCATTAACTATTTAATTTTTTGTGCCTATATTCCTATTTGCATGTTCATATGTATATGCCAACTACACACGTTTGTCAAAACATTTTTGAAATAACAAACCATTCGTTTAATTAAGTGCTACGCTTTGGCTAAATGCTAATAAACTCTTATTTCCTGTATACATTTTTTAGCTTAAAGCGAAACATTTAATTGCTTTTGAATGCCAAACAGGGACATTTTTGATTAACCTTAACGGAGTAGCACTTCAACTTGCTGTGATTTCTTTTATAAAATGGCTATTAAGGCTCAAAACCATTTGATATATCTATGCATGGGAATGCAAGTGCATGGATGGCATTTACTCGTAGTTGCATGCCACACTCATGGAGTAAATGAATGAGTGTGACAATAGAATTCAGCATTAAGTAGTAATATTTAAAAAAAAAGAACTCTAATACTGGTTTAAGAAAAATTTTGAATTTGTGTCAGACCGACAGATGGATAGATAGACAGACAGCTAAACAGACAGAACAAACCGTTAAACAAATCTTTATTTTTATTTTTTTTCAGCCAGCTAAAGGTCAACAAATTGATAAGAAATATTTAAACATTAAGCCCCGTATGCAATAGAAAAAAAATTAATGTGTGCTTGAAGTGTACATTAAAACAAAATTTTCATAGAAAACCCCTTTTTAAAGTACGTGTAAAATAATTACTTACATATGTATATAAAATAAATAGCACAGTTTTTTTTTAATTAATTTACCTTAACAAATACTTATTGCTTGATTATATTTACAGGTTTTTTCTCTTTGAATGGGGGTTTAATGACGAAAATTTGGTGTTTGGTTTAACAAAAAAAAAATCCAACATTTAAGCTGCCATATGTTTCATATTAAATTTTTTTGGAATTTTATTTAATTTTTTTTTTTCAAATGCTCTCTTATAAATTAACAAATCTTGTTCTCTTAAAATATTTATGTGGTGAAATTTCCTGCAACGAATTTATTATGGGAAATTTCAAGAGCAGATATTTGCTGTGGGAAAGCAAAACATGAGTTTATCTATTACAACAACAAAAAAAAACACACACATTTGTTTACTTGCTATAATTTCCCTGTATTTATGGTAAAGCAATTTGGGGGAATTTCTGTACAATTGCAGACTGGTGGGCACAAGTTTTGCCATGTTTTAACAATTTTGTATCATTACATTGTTTTCTTTTTCTAATGAAAAATAGTCTTGAAGAAAAAATAAAAAAAATAAATTAATTTTATACATCGTGGGCTGAAATGCAAAATCACGTAACTAATATTTTTTAGATTTTATAGAAAAGAGAAAAAACTAAATAAAGCTATTCAAGCGCTTGAATAAAGTTTCTTTATTTTAATTTTTAAATCGGCTGATTTTTATGATAAATTTTTGAAAATTTGTTGTGGCATGTGTTTCGAGGTAATACCCGATTTTAAAATATTTTTTTGTTATTTGCGTTGTTTTGCATTTCAGCTGAAGATATGTTTTTCAAATAAAAATATTACGACAAAAGCGTGTTCTGAGACTTATCGTAGAATTTTATGACAAATAATTTCGCAGAATATTTCAACTACATACATCCCTGTCTTAAGGGTGATTTCAGATATTTTTTTTTAAATAATTGCAAAAATTACCTATTCCCAGAAAAGTTGGAGGATTATTAAGTACCAACAAAATGTTGCTTGTAATGTTCTGAATACTCGTATATGTTTTGAAGACAGAACAGGCCGTAAATTGAGTTTCACATGTAAACTTTTAAAACGCTGATACAAGTGTGTACATATTTTTTTGTACCCTCTACAAAAATCAATAGGCAGACCAGTGGTTATTTCTGTGTGTGTTGGACAGTGTAATATGCCAGTGCAATAAATAAAAAATATCTCTGCTTGACAAAATCTATAAATACAAAATACTTTGCTTAAGAATTGTAAGTAAATTGAAGCGTAAGAAATACACATTAAACAAATTTTTGTAATTAATTATTCATTAAAATTAATTATCTGTAGCAGAATGTTGTGGCTCTTGATGTTTTTAATTAAGAAATTGTATTGAAAAACGTTTGCCCCGAGTCAAGGGAAAAGAAATCAAGAATTAACAAAACAGAGCAGCAAAATAAGAAGAAATGCCAACATTTAGTTGACAATTTAAAATAAATTTTCCCTATTTTACATTATTTGTTCAGCAACAAATGTCCAATAATTTATAACTTTACGCAAAACTTGGAACATAAAAGAAGTGGGAAAACATAAAAAAGCACGAATTCGCTGAAAGACCTCAGACAAGGCACTAGAGACTCCTCAGCCGGTTAACCCACTAACCAGTCATCCAGCCACTGTTTCTTTAGACACAAATTTGAACAAAAAATAAATAAAAATACAATAAACAACATGTATATAGAGATAAATAAAAAGCAAAACCCCACATTGTGATGATGATAGTGTTGGCGATGATAATGAGGAAGATGTTGTTCTAAATCATGGACAAAGTAACATTAATGGGGGTTTTTTTGTTAAAAACAAAACACAGTTTTTAAGCGACCAGGATACAAATAAAACACCAACACTCACACACCCACACAGCCACATACATATTTTAAAATTGTATTTCCATTAGAATTTAAGCATTTGAAATTATCAGGCACTTAGAAAGAGCGAGAGAGTTAGAGAGAGAGAGAGTTTGTGTTGCAAAAGAAGTTCTGTTGAGTTCAGTTTGAAAAAGAGGAAGAAGCTGTTGTTGTATGGTCTGAATTTAAATTAGTTAATTATTGTTTTATGTACTTAGTTTAATTTTTCTACGAATGACGACGACTCTTTGTTTTTATGTTGGCAGTATGAGTTACAGAATAAATTCAATGATATTCTGTTGCACGTTATTTATTTTTTCTTTTAAACCACAGCAAAAAAAAAACAGCCACGGCTGTAGTGGCAACAGCAGCTTTAGCAGCACCAGCAGTAACGTCACGATTGCAAACACAAACTGAACACAAAGAAAAATACCAACCCACATCCGTTTCCGTTTTCACCGGGCTCCAGGGGATGAATGAGAGAGCGGGCGGGAAGCAAATAAATAAAATATAAAAACAGCGAATATGAAAATTCAAATCCAATATAGAAATGATGAAGTTTTTTTTAAAAAGAAAAACTGAGATAAGTGGCAGGATATTTTAGTTTAATTTTCAAAAGCTTTTCACTACGAAGCCTTAGAGCCTTAGAGTAGTTGCCAAACGAATGATATGTGTGATAATTTGTAGCGTAAAGTTTTTAAATATTGTAATAATTTTATTGTTTTCTTTCAATTGAATGTTTTAGATTGAAAGTGAAATTAAAAATACTTATGGTAATTTATTATGTTTATTTAACGCATGTCAAAATGAATACGAATTGAAAAAAATTTGTTTGCTGCATAAGCAACTAATGGGTAGACTTCAAGCACAACTCCTTCCTGTATGAGGAAGAGAAGAGCTGAAGGGTTAAACTGTTTTACGAATATGTTCCTTGTAAGAACTTATATAAAAAAGCTGAATATATTCCAGGCCTAATAGGCATGTTTTATGGTTTTCTATAGTGATTCTAAAAAAGAGAGTGTTACTTCATACATACATTTTTAAAACGCTAATACATGCACATTTTTTGTAAGGTCTTATCTGTTGAAATCAATCTTCGTTGACTTATTGTAGGTGGCGTCGGCTGAAGTAGTTAGCACGAAGGCCCTGGCCTCTAGCCCGGTATCCGACAGTAATTAAATAACAACACCACGCATTTTTCTGATGTGCATTAGTGTCTTAGGAAAGTTCAATTGATGAAGGCATAGTCACTGGTCAATGAACTAAACCGACTTCAGCAGGTACTAATCCTAATGTAACATCAGGGCACCCTCCTTCGTTGTGCAGCAGAATTTTCGGCTAAGTAAATAATTAATATAATGGCTATTTAACACAGCTTCAAAATTTAATACGCCTCATTTAACACCAGAGGCGCTGCAACACTGCATTATTAAAACAACGTGCAAAAAAGCAGAGCTGTAAAATAATGAAGCTTTCCTCTATCTCTGCCTTCCTTCACCACCTGTCTTCTCTATCACCATCCCTTAACTAAAGAAGGTAAAACATAGTATAGCAGTAAGCATTCACTGCCTGAGTTTTATTTCTCTTTAAAAAAAAAAATCATTCTCAATGTGTTTTATTTCACCTTTGCGAAAAGTCTGAGAGCACATAAAAATATCAGGTATTGCACGAGACTTTTAATGCAAAAATAATATGAGACTTCTAACGCATTCAATTCGACATCATCATACTGAGGGCGATGGAAGTTCTTTAATAATTTTTTATATTCCTGAATAAGAGAAATTAATTATATCTGGCATTTCTTATTTGGTCGATTTAGTGCTTAACTAGGCTTGACAATGTAAACATAAGCCAATGTTATCTGTTTTGTGTCATAATTTTATTACTATTTTTTTTTTAATTCTTATTATTTAATAATAGTAACATGAAGTCTCTCTAAATAAATAATAATAATAAATAATAATAATAATAGTACCCATTTGTTTAACGCTTTGACAAATTAACAACATTCCAAGAAAATTTTATTAATAAACATGTGCGCCCAACTGCAAGCGCTCAAAGTTTTTCCATTTCAACACATTTAATATCTTCTGCCAGACTTCTTGATTTAACTGATATGTGCTGAATCAAATTAAGACAAAAAGCAAACAACACTGTGAACAGCATAATCAACAGCAACATGAAACGTGGCCAAACGTGGCGTGGTGACTTTTAACCAACAAGAATTTTGTCTCTGTTAAACTTATATATAATTAATCAAAGCCAAAAAGGTGTCACATAACATTAATATTAACTAGTTACACAAAAAAAAAGAAGAAAAAAGCCAAAATAAAAATTAAAAAAATGAAAGAAAATATTTAAATGAATCCAGGCAAAACTGGCCTGACCGGCCGGAAGACACAAACAAACAGTTCATGGAAAAGTCTATTTTTGCCTTTTTTTTTTTGGTTACAAATAAAATAGAAAAGTTTACAAATTAACAGTCTCTTGGGGTGACAAATGTCAGCTGACATTAAGGTTGGTTAAGGATTTTGTCTATTATATTATTATTATTTTTTTTCTTTAGCTTTTTGTAGTTGAAGTTTTGCCACACACATACCGAGCTTGCTGTTGTCGCATTTTTTAATGATAAAATTTTATTGCTGCTGCTACTTATTCTTTTATACGAGTAACAAATTTAAATATAATACTTGCGAAAAATTTACTGTTTGGTACAATGATGTTTTTTTTTTCTTCTATAAAATAAAGCAACAAATTAACCCTTTATCAAAAGAAATTTTTGCTTTCCCCCCAAAATTGTCTATTAAAATAAGCGATGAAAAAGATTACGGTGTGGTAAAATAACAAGGGCTTGATTCTTTTTTAATTTTCACTGCAAACACATTGAAAAACATTTGGGTATTTTGTTATTAACACAAGCACACACACACACACACACACACACGCATACATACATGTACTCGTATCTATATATTTTGCTTAAGGCCAGTTGTGTCAATTGTCACTTGATTAAACAAAACGCCGGCAGGAGTTGAAAGTTTAAGGACAAATAAAGATGTAAACAAGCCATTAAACCAAACACTCTCAAAATTTAAAAAAAAGGGGCAGATAATGTGTTATTGTCTGGATCAGTGGTGGGCAATATGGTTGTGTTGATGCCTAATAGTATTAGTGAGGTGGCAGAGCTACCCAACAAACACAAAGACAAGCGTTTGAAATATAATGCTGCATTATATCTCCTTAGGTATTATTTTACTTCTACACAAAAATTTTATTATAAAATTAATTAGTTTTAAAAAATTAATAACAATTGTTGTAATGGAAATTATTTTTAATTTTCTTCAATTAAATAAAAAAAATCTTTAATAGCATAAAAGCATTGTGTGATACCAAATGCATTATTATGGTTAAGCATAATAAATAAATAATGCATTTGACATTTAAGCACCAATGAAATGCATATAGACATGCTTAAACACCAGCGAATAAATTTCAATTAAAATAATGCATTTTTCATTTATCACACAATGCTTTTATGCTATTAAAGATTTTTTTTAAGAAATTTATTATTCGACATTTTATCATAATTATATTATAAGTAAAATTTTTTTGCTGGTGGTTAAGCGATGTCTATATGCATTTCATTGTTGCTTTAACAAATCGTCAGTAGACTCCAACCACACCTTTTGAACAGTCACAAACCTCTTATCTTATGCACAAATGTCCAAAAACTATTTGAGAATTCACAAATAATAATATTTTTGAAAATCACAAAAAAAAAATAAGCGTAGTAGGCTTAGAAATTTATACAAAACCCAGCAATAAAAGTAAAATAGATTCATATTGAATAAAAATAAATTTATAACTGTAATAGTGTCGATTTACGAAAATCGTATCCTAAATCCGGTATCACGCAATAAATAGCATAGCTATAAAAAAATAAAAATAAATCATTAAAAATTATTCGCTGGGTTTTGTATAAGTTTTTAAGCCTACTACGCTTATTTTTAAAAATATTATTATTTGTGAACTCTCAAATGGTTTTTGAAAGCCTGCTCATAAGATAAGAGGCTTGTGACTGTTGAAGTCTACTGACGATTTATTAAAGCAACAACGAAATGCATATAGACAATGCTTAACCACCAACAAATGAATTTGACTTGCAATGTGATAAAATATTCCACTGAAATATTTACCTTTATGTTTTAGGACAAGTTTTTTGAATGCTCTAAGGTCTCATGTTAAATTCAGACACTTTTTATGGATTAAAATTTAAAATGCGTTTAATGATTAATTTCGTATTTGTTCAAACTTGCATTCGAAGCAGAGAATGGTGCTTAACATTTTTCTATTGAGTCGTACGTAGCAGATTTTTTTTTTTGCAAAATATCTTAAGTCCGTATTGTGGTTTTTTTGTAACTGTTTAAAAAAGCTTAAACATACGTATGTACTTTTAAAACATTATATAAAGCATTAATATGTTTTAAGGAAATATCTGCCATAAAATTGATTTAAAAACCTACAAATACACCAAAATCCCGCAACTCAACCCAAAGACTAAAAATAAACCAAATCTTAAATTAACCCTTAAACGCAAATTCAAGCTCTTATTTATTTTGGCTTTTTAAGTTGATTTTAGAGCTAAAATGTATTCAGATACATGTAATAGAATTTAATGGCGAATATTTTTTCCATAAACCATAGCAAAATTAAATGTAGTGCACGTAAGCACTATGACGAAAGGAAGCGCTTCGGAGGTGCACACTGCATCCCCTCTGCCTTACGGGGATGCATTAATGTAAGTGAATTGTACACAAACACTACGAAATTGGTCGGCTGCTTATGTTCAAATAATAAAATTTGTTTATAGTGCATCCTCTCTCGCTTACCCGGATACTAATTTGGTTTTATTTTTTAAATGAATTGTGTGTGAAAATAAATAATAAACTTGCTTATTTTTCAATCTATTGTACAAAATATTGCAACAGATAATGTAGATCAATCAAAAAAAAATTTTTCTTTTCAATTTCAATAAACTTTTATAACGACCGTAATTATCTCTACCATTCTATTTACATAGACGTGATTTGTAACTAAACCTGGTGTAATTAAAAAGTCATGGCGTATCGCCACAATTAATTATAAACAATTTCATTCCCATATATAAAAAATCATTTCGACAAACAGACTGACAGTTAACGTTAGTTGAGTTTATCTCACTTAAGACTTTATGAAGTCACAATACAATGAATTAATCTTCAAACGAAAACTTTTAATTATTACTTTTTGTTAGAAATACATACATTCACATTTAAAAACTCAAACACGCTCCAGCTCTTAAATCATTTTCATTTTCCTTTAACTTTCAACAATTCAAGACATTTTGCTTTATTAATTATGATAAAGGATAACTTATAAATTCTCTTCGTGTCTTTTCTACTTCTATATTTAGCCCAGCTGACAAAAACAAAAAAAAACAAAAAAAAAAAGAAATATACGAAAACGTTATTACTCATCTTAATCCTTAAAATTAAGTTTATTTTCCTTTTATTCAGTCATTCCCTTTTCAAAAACTTCTCAAGCGGATGAGTAGTAGTGGTTTGTGTATATGTACGAGTATGTATGTGTACATTTCAAGTTGTTTTGTACACTCATTATTTTAAAATAAATCAAAAAAGAGACTTTTTGTTTAATTCACTTTCTCTAATTTGATTACAAGAATACACACACACACACAAGCAAGCACTTACACACTCTCCCACCTACAATCGCAATCGTAATTTTGTTACAAAAATAAAACACAAAACCGATAGAATAAGCAAAAAACAACAATATTGTTTAAGCAAATAAATTTCTATAAAAATCTCATTGCTGTTTAGCTGTTTGTATCGTATCATTAGGAAATGTTTTTTTTATTGTTGTTGCCCATAATCCACGAAATATTGTGTCATCACTTTTTCAGCGAGAATTTTGTAACATCTCTGTTTGTGTCAAGGAATCTTAATAAAAACAAAATCGCAGCTAGGGGAGCAGGTGGGCAGGACAGTAGTAAAGCAGTATAAAGTCAAGTTGTGAACTTGAAAAGTTTTGCCAAAATAAATATACGCTACACTTAGATTAGTGTTGAGCGATATTGTGATTTTTTAATAATGTTGCTCCTTGTGAACGTGATATTTCTAGATCGCTGTTCTTTTAAACTGTGACTGTGATCACAGTTTAGCAGTATTTTGTTTGTAGCAGTTCTGTTATTTTGACAAAATCTAATAAGAAGGGCAGCAGTGAAATTAAACAGCGACTGTGATCACGGTCTAACACATTTCAGCTCTTCAGCTTTAAAAGTATTTATTGGTATTGGTATTTTGATAAATACTAGTAAGATGAGCGACAAGAACAAACCATTAGCAGTGTTGTCAGATTTATTTTCAGCCTCCTCGCCAAATGGCTTGTCGAATATCGCCAAATAACGCCAATGTAATAAAATATAAAATTTTAGCTACAAAAAATATTTTAATTCCGTAATTACATTACAAATATTGTTAAGTTTTAAATTCAGTAGGTAAGGTCTCTCGTAAAGCATAAAAAGTATATTATTTAAGAAAAATTAAGAAAAGTGTTTACATTAACATACAAATACTGGCGTAAATAATAGAAGAAGATCACGTCCAAGGACCGGCACTGCGACACCGATCATTGGACCGAATACTGGCGAATAAAAATACTTAAAAATAACTTATTCCAAAAGATCAATCTATACAGGATAAATTGAACTTGAACACCAAGATCAAAATTATTATTTAAATCTTGTGTATGCATATCATATCATTGAAGTGGTAAGTGCCAGCAACTTCGTCGTAATCATGCACTTTAGGGGAGAACTCGTGCAGGCTTTTTGGTTCTTCATTATCAAAATATTGTTGATAATTTATTACAGGAAGTTTTCCCTCTGTGTTTAATAAACACCAAATGAGATTTGGTGGTCCATATTTTTTTTTAATTTCTTCAATTTCAGAAAATTTTGTATGAGGTAAAGAGTTACAACATTTAGATTTTTTGTAGAAAAAAGTCCTTACATAAAAAATTTCATAATTTTAACTTAATTTTATTTAATTGAAATCTTAAGAATATAGCCAAAAATATCGCCAAGAAATTCTAATATCGCCAAGTAAATCGCCAATCGCCATTTCAAAATTTTTATCGCCAAACATTTATTTTTGTCGCCACGTTTGGCGAAATATCGCCATATCTGACAACACTGACCATTAGCAATCAACCCCATCCATATATTGAGAATTGTGGTATAAGAGACAGAGAGACAGTAAAATTTCAAATACAAAAATGTGATAGCTATATATAGTTGCCTGAAAAGACGATTTGACACGATTCGACGATTTTTTCTTCGACAAATGGTGAAGTATAAAAAAAAATTCATGTGGTAGCTTTATTTGCTGTAAAGTAAGCATAAAAGAACATTCACAGAACTATATTTCTAAAACCTGTTACTTGATAAATTCGGTCACAGTTGTGATTAGTGTTTTTTCAATCTTTTTGAGAAAAAGTAACAGGTTTCGTAAAATCGCTCATCTCTAACTTAGATATTAAGAAAATAAATATTTTATATTAAAAATTTAAAATTTTTCTAAAAATATTTTCACAAGGTACTGTTTTGAAAAGTTAATTTTCTGCAAAAGGTACTTAAAAAAATGCTTTTTTCAAAAAGTAATTTTTTCCTCAAAAAGTACTTTTTTTATTTGCTAATTTTTTCATAGGTAAGCTTTTCAAAATATACTTGCTTCAAACCGTACTTTTTCGGAAGGCATTTATTCTTAGAAGTACATTACCTTTAGTGAATTTTAAAAGGTGTTCCTTAGGTAAAGGGTACCTCATGGAAAAAATACTTTTTTACTTTTATGTTTGAAAAAGTACCTTTCTAAGGGCCATTATTACAACTTGCCGATAGTTAAAGGCAGGACTTTGTCTGCCCGATAAAAAGCGTTGCATTATTATAACTTCAATTTTTGTTTGTTATTATTATAAATAATAAGAATATTTAATGGATAACAAATAATAAATGAAGGTTTTAGAATGCTAAGCCATTTATCTGTCCGACAAAATCTTGCTTTTAACTATCGGCAAGTTGTAATAATGGCCCTTAGAAAGGTACTTTTTCAAACATAAAAGTAAAAAAGTATTTTTTTCATGAGGTACTTTTAACCTAAGCAATATCCTTTAAAATGTATTTTTAAAAAGCTTTTGCCAAACGTGGTCTTTGCAGTAGTTGACGTCGATATGTAACAAACTTACCACTTGATTGAAGTTGCTTGCTTTTCGCAAGTACCGTACGTAAGAAAAATATCACAGTTAATGCAATTTTAAGTTTTAACAGAAAAAATAGAAAGAATCAACGGAAGTGCTCGTATAACGGAAGCAGCAAAAACAAAACAGAGAAACGAGAAACAAGACAATAAATACATTTTTCACTTGCTTTGTTTTATTTGGTTGTTAATAATAATAATTTTTTTTACATTGACGTCATCACTAGCACAACAATACAAAAGCATAAGTCGAAGTTATTGACAATATCGTAGCAGCAACATTGATAACACTTTTCCAAACACACGACAATTACAACAGTTCTAAGACGAAGTGTTAACAAAATTTTCAAAAGATAAATCTAGCGAAAAACAAAAAAATACAAAAATATCAAATATGTGTTCGTTTATATGTGAGAGCGTGTCAAGGAATTTTCATTTCTGTCGTTGTTTCCAACTTAAAGATTTGATAATGTTAAGATAACAGCAACCAAGCAACATTAAAAGCTGATATGTCGTTGTAATGCCAAGAGTTGAGTTGTATTTATTGCATTGAGATACAGGATTTGCACACTGTGCAGAGATGAGTTGATTTGAGTTGAATAGAATTGACTGGAGTTGAGTTGAGATGGCAGTAGCGTCTAAGCAGACTCTTAAACGCCACTTGAACATTAAAAAATCGTGATAATAATTTTACACAGTCAACGTTTTTTTTTCTTGCTTTCCGTCTTTATGGCAGATGACGTTGACAACAAAAAAAAAAAAATAAAACCCGTATAAAAAATTTAAGTACTTGTGTATTAAACATCAGGTAACAAAATGTTGCTGGAGTGCTGTCGTTATAGTTTTATTGTAACTGTAGCCAGAATCCTATAACTTGACATTATGTCACATCAAATTGCTTTCAACTCATTCATTCGTTCGTTGAATTCTTTCAATGTTGCGCCTTTGAAAATATTTCAGATTTGGCATTTCTCACTGAAGTGTCTGTCTTGTTAGAAGGGACGGCTAACTGCATTTAAAAAAATATTCAAGAGAGTTTCTTCCCCGAAAGCCTGCACAGTATGGGAAGTTGTTGGAATGTTTTTGCCCATTCAACTCAATTTTGTAATTTGTCGCATCTGGATTTCGGCGGATAATTTTCAAAACAATGATTTGAAAGTATTCAAAAGATATTATTTCCTATCTTGAATTTTAACACTTTTAAAGGAAAAAAGCTGAAAAGGCTAAAACTATTTTCTGCAAGTATTTAAGGAACGATTAAAAGGAGCTTTTATAAACAAAAGTTACCTTTAAAAGTTCTTTGAAAAAAGTACCTTTCACAAAAAGTACTTTTCAAAAACTACGTTTGCAAAAAAGTACTTAAAAAAATATAGAATAAATATTCTTTTGAAAATACCCCCCCCCAAAGAAAAGTATTTAAAAAAGTTACATTTTTGAAAAAAGTATCTTTTGGTGTTAGTACATTTTTAAATAAGGATGATTTTTATTAATTACCTTTTGAAAAAAGTTCCTGTTAATAAAAGTACGTTTTAAATAAAAGTACATTTTGAAAAAAGTACTTTTTGAAAAATGCACCTTTCAAAAAAAAGTACCTTTTGAAAAAAGTACTTTTTGAAAAAAGTACCTTTTAAAAAAGTACCTTTTGAAATATGTACCCTTCGAAAAAGGTACGCCTTGAAAAAGAACCTTAATACTTTATACCTTTAACTTAATTAAAATGCCTTATAAATTTTTTATAAAAGAGCCCATTGTGTTGAAAAGAGAACTTTTGAAAAAAGTACTTTTAAAGAAGAGTACCTTTAGAGGAACCTTTTTAAAGAAAGTAACTCGAAAAAAGTACACTCAGAAAAAGTATCTTATGGGAAAGTACGTGTTGAAAAATTTACTTTAAGATAACTAATACCTATTGGTAAAAGTATCTTTTAAAAAAGTCTCCTTGAAAAGAAGGAGTATCTTCTAAAAAATTCCTTAAAAGAAAAAAGTACCTTCTGAGCAACATGTCTTAAAAAATTGACTTCTGAAAGATTGACTTTTGAAAAAGTACATTTTGAAAAGATAAAATTTTGAAAAAGATATTATTTGAAAAAGTACCTTTTAACAAGAGTACGTTTCCAAAAAAAAAAAACTTTTGAAAAAAATACCTTTATAAAAAACTTTTTTTGAAAAAAGTACCTTTTGAAAAAAGTACCATTTAATATAATTACTTTTTAAAAAAACTTTTGAAAAAAGCACCCTTCAACAAAAGTACGTTAAAAAAACTTTTGAAAAAAGTACATTTTGAAAAAGTACCTTTTGAAAAAATTATTTTTTGAAAAGAGTACCTTTTGAAAAAATTATTTTTTGAAAAGAGTACCTTTTGAAAAGAGTACCTTTGGAAAAAAGTACCTTTGAAAAAAGATTTTTGAAAAAAGTACCTTTGAAAAAAGTACATTTAAAAAATGTACTTTTACTACATTTTGAAAAAAAAAACTTCTAAAATAGTATCTTTTGAAAAAAATACTTTTTAAAAAGGGTACCTTTCAAAAAAACTACCTTTTAAAAAAAGTACGTTTTGAAAAAATACCTTTTGAAAAAATTACCTTTTTAAAAAAGTACATTTAAAAAGAGGTACGTTTTGGAAAAAGTATCTTTTGAAGAAAGTACCTTTTGAAAAGAGTACCTTTGGAAAAAAGTACCTTTGAAAAAAAACCTTTTCAAAAAGTATCTTTTGAAAAAAGTACCTTTTAAAAAAAGTACGATTTGAAAAAATACGTTTAGAAAAAAAAGTACTTTTTTAAAAAAATACCTTTTAAAAAAAGTACCTTTTGAAAAAAATACCTTTTGAAAAAAAATACCTTTTGAAAAAAGTACTTTTATAAAAAAAGTACCTTTTAAAAAAAGTACCGTTTGAAAAAAGTACGTTTTAAAAAAATTATCTATTAAAAACGTAGCTGATGAAAAAAGAATAGTGTCTTTTGGCAAAAGTTGCTCAAGGAAAAAGTAATTTTTTTTAAATATATTTTTGAAAAAAAAGTACATACTTTTCGAGAAAATAAAGGAATTACAATTATTTTAAGTCTTATTATTTATTTTATAGTTTGTGTTACTGAGCATATGACAAGAGTATTGCTTTGCAAATTTTTACAATTGACGTATTTTATTTTTGGCATAATGAGTTTTCTCCTTCTTTTGCTTTTTCATAGCAAGCCCAAGAAGCATTGCAACTGTTTTCGCGCTACAAAATTGAGTTTTATTTTAATGTTTTCTTTTGCTACGGAAGGGGAGTGCAAGTGTGCCTTACGGCTTTAATGTTATTACATTGTTAGCGAGTTTTTTGTTGCTGTTGCCGTTAATGCTGCTGGTTTTTTTTGGTAATTGTCTTTCTGTTGTTGAATGTTGCTACTGCTTTTGCTTTTATTGTTGTTCTTTGTATTAAAAAGTATTTTGTATAGTTGATTCCTTTAAGGAATGAATCCTCTAAATCTTTATGTTGTTGTTGAAGGCATACAACAACGGGCGTTGAAAAGGAGTTGCTGCTTGTTGTGTGTGTTGTCAAAGTGCTGTTGTTTTGTGATGATGATTTCATAACCCAGCCTATGCAATAAAAGCAACAATAACATCAATGAGATTAAGTTAGTCGGAAAATGTGTTAAAATATTTTCACAGACTCTTTGGCTTGTAATTTAATAAAATGTTAAAATGTGTTAAGGAATATTTTGTTTGTTTATGGTTGCTTTTTTTCTGTCACTTTACCTTTTTAAGTTATGGCGGAGCATTTCCGATTTTTTTCTTTGAAGCAAATTTTTGTCATAAATTAATGAGGGAGAAAATTTTCAGGCTTTCATTTGTTAATGATTTTGTTTGTTTACTGAGTGGGAGTGTATGTGTATGTGTGTGTGACAATATGCAATAGTCTGTTGTGTCTTGTCTTAAATTGTCATTACAAGGAATTTATTAAGTTTAAGAAATATATTCTGCTTTCAAGGAAAATTATTTTGTCTCAAATGTATTGAAGTGAGTTAAAACACCCACCCGGAAGCTTAGAGTGCAAAAAAAATGTTTTTTTTTTTTACAAAATAGATTATTTACTTCAAATTTAACTTTTAGTGTGTATTTTAACTTTTTATAATGTTTCTAGTAGTTACTTTTTGTTGGTAACATTCATTTCATTTTTTTATTTTTAACCATTATTAGCCGGCTTAAAACACACATACACTGGCGTGTAATGTAAAATTCTCTTTTCTTTTGTATAATTACACAAGTTTAAACCTTAAACTCAAATTATTGTTGCTTAATGCAATTAAAAACAAAGTTTTGTTATAATAGTAAATTTACTTATTTTTACTTTTTGCTATGCCACAGCAACTTCTAACATTTTTGGCTCCCTCACTCACAGTCAGACATCAAATACCACAACAAGCAGAAACAGCAATTTTCAAGTAAAAAACAAACTGTTAACATTTGTTTTAATGTAAAAAAATATGTCTTCCAGAAATTCATATGCAACATGTGTACATACTCGTATATATATTTTTATAAATTTAATATTTAAGAAAAATGTTTAAATAAAAAAAGTTAAAAAAACAACATTATTTCAAGATCTGGCACAAAAGTAAATATGCAAGAAGTTTAAATTAAACATGGAAAGAAAATAATTTTAAAAGCTTCCCTCAAGTATATAAAAATAATAATAAGCAAAAAGCAACACATTTTTTACAATAAATAGTGTTTTAGAGTAGGAAGCTCAAGTGTGGGCTCATAACTTTTGTTAAGCCAGAGAGCGTAAGCGGAAATATAGAATACAGTTCTCACACTACTTCAACTTGAACTCATTCCAAGAATAATTCATATAGAACTCAAATTAAATTTTATTTCAATTTCATTTGCACTAAAAACTTTAATATATAAAAAGATCTGACGTAGGGTTTGCAAATAATCGCAGATTTTCATAATTGCTATTACGATTAATAAATATGCGATTAATCGCGATTATCGGCTAATGGCGATTAAGCAAGAAAATACACTATTATAATTTTATTAAAACCAAAATAAATTAAAAAATGAGTTTTAATCGAACTGTACGGGATTAGCCAAACAAATTTAATTATTTTTTCTTGAGTTCGCGTTTTAATTTAATTCTTTAATTAACGGCCTGGCCCACGATGTCGACAAGAAAGTTTCTTTCGCTTACTTACATTGAAAACAAAAACAAATTCTCTTATTTTGTTTTTGTTTTCAATGTAAGTAAGCGAAAGAAACTTTCCTGTCGACATCGTGGGCCAGGCCGTAAATAAAATTTTTATTTTGAGAAAATTGTAAAAAAGCATACGAGTTATTAGAAATCAATCTCGTGATGGGATTTTTTTTCTAGATCGAAGTATATTTCTACTTTCTTAGTTCATTTTTTATTTAATGGGTGAACGAATGAAAAATATTTGAGTTAATCTTGCCCTGTATGCAAATTTAACACAAATTCTTTGCTTGAAAAAGGGGAAAAAAAAACTTTAATCGTTGTCGAGCGATGAATGGGTTCGATTAAGATTACGAATAAAACATGCGCTTAATAGTGATTTCTATTACGATTATAATCCTTGTGCAAACTTTAACCTTACGCATGACTAATATCTTCATATTATATTCAATATTAAGTATACGCCTCCTTCATCAGATACTAATCCTAATGTAACATCAGAGCGCCCTCCTTCGTTGTGTAGCAGAATCATTGACGATGTAAAATAAGCAATAAAATAAAAATGGCTACTAAGCACAGCTTCAAAAATTTAATACGCCTCATTTAACACCAGAAGGCGCTGCAACACTGCATTATCCAAAAGCGTGCAAAAAAAAAAAAGCAGAGTTGTAAAAGAATGAAGCTTTCCTCCTCCATCTCTTCCTTCATCACCTGTCTACTTTATTACTCTTCTTCCCTATCACCCTCTCTGACTATCTTCTCTTCAACTAACAGGCAGCACAAAGGGATCATTGTATTGGACCCAAGTGAGCTGGACTCTAAATTTCACCCTTCCTTACCAGCAGCCTGCTAACCTAACCTAACCTACGCTCCCTTAAAAAATTATGAAATCTATCAATATATTCAGTTATAACGGCTAAAATAGCTTAATGAAGTAAGAAATTTATGTCGCATAAGCTTTTTTTTGGCGGTTCTGGCACGATATCTAATTTTATTTTGGAGTGAATTGAAACATTTTTGGCAAACTTCCTCTATCTGCTTTGCATCTCCACATCTCTGCATTATACAAATGAAGGCAATTTCAAGCAACTCAGCTCATAAAACCTCGTTTATTTGTCAAAGCAGGCAGAATCAAATCAAATCAATAAAACTGCCAGATATGCTACATTTAGCAAATTTTTTCCCATGTCAGTTTCCCAATTGGCGCCGATATTAACTGATAGAAATAGTTTCTATTAATTTGATGTTTAATTAATTTCTATTTTATGTTTGAAAACGCCTCCTTTTGCCTCATTACAGTTAACAAAAGAAAAATATTTCCTTAACCTTTGCTTAACTTCTGCAGAATATTTCTTATTATTATTTTTTTTAATATAATTTTACCTTTTGTCTTTTCTTCCTGCAATCACAAAAATATTTATATATATAACTTCGTGCTAAACTGAATAGAAAATGAAAAAACGCATAAACAGAAAATGAATAGTGTGATACTTACAAATGTATTTACCAAAGGTAAATCAATAATTGTATACACCATATAATCGTTACTCATATTCCATTTCATTGAAAATTTGCGTTAAATCGCTGATGTTAATAACAATCTCTACCCCAGTAGATAGACTTGGGTGCTGATGAAGTGCGTGGCTGCACATACAAATATCGGTATTTCCACCAGCTAATAAGGTCTAATTTAATTTTTCTTCTCTTCTTTAGAAACTCACATTAATTAATAAAAATATTTCATTCAACAAGAATTGAAATTAATGAACTTAAGTCCGACTAAGCAATCCTTTCTGATTAAAAATATTTTTTTATAATTCTTAATATTATAATCGACCTGACGATTCAAATGTGTGATACTGATGATTTTGCAAAGCACCAAGCACCAGTGAAATATATAGACTGGTGCTTAACCACCAGCAAATAAATTTCAACTAAAATACTCGAACTAAAAAATAAATACATAAACAGACCTAAAGCTTGAACAAATAGTTTAATTCAACTTAAAAAAAAGGTCGAAAAATTAGATAAAAATATTTGATAAAAAAAAATTTTTGCTTTGGAAAATTATTAAAAAAATTATCAGCCTTATTTATAAAAATTATTAAGGTTTTACAAAGGATTAATAAGAAAAATTGTGTATGAAAATTTGTTTTGAAATCCCTGTATAAGACCTTAATAGTTTTTATAAATCAGGCGATAAATTTTAAAATATATACGCAAAATTTCCAATTCATGTTTTTTTGTAAAAATTTCTCTATAACTGCTTCAATATGATCATGAACGTAAGACAATATTTTAAAGTAAGGCCAAATTGTCGCAGCTGCTAAGTTATTCATACTCCCATCTCCGATATTCTAGGGGATTGAAAAAGCCTTTCTATAAGTTTGAAATTGAGGACACATTTTATTTTCTGAGCGTAACCTTAGACCTACTCGAAATTCCATTTCTGAACATTTAGAAAATGTTTAATTGTTTTTCTAGATTAGGAAAATAAAGACGAAAGTTTTGCTTAGTGAGCGTGAAACGCTGCGCAGGATCACATCTGCCATTTTGGTAATTTGAAATTTTGATATTTCGCAGATTTAGGTTAAGCACAACTTCATAGATTTTTAATACATTTAAAATATTTTATTTTGTGCGGAAAACTGCATATTTCCTCACATTTCTATCTCTGACTTCCAAAAGAATAGCAAAAACTATTTCTCAATTAACAAATAATGGTTTGTATGATTTTAGTCTAACTTGCCGAGTATGAGTAAGAAGTTTCACACTTATCCATCTCTAATATTATAAGGCATTTAAATATTATTTTCGTTTATTGGAGATTGAAGTTAAATAGGAACAAATTTACAATTGCTTAATAAATGAAAACTATTTTCTTCTGTGAGCTAGACTGAAAATTTACTTAGGAATCTCATCTCTGAATATCCCAACAGTAGTGAAAACAGTTTCTAAACTAACAAAAAATTTGTTTTGTATAGGCTTAGTGAGCGCGAGTAATCAACTGAGCAAAATTTTGCGAATTTCCATCTCTGATATTTTAAGGCATTAAAAAATTATTATAACACAACTCTATAATTGTTGATTGCTTAAGAAATATATTCTTTTGCGAGAACTTAAAAATACCATCTCTGACTTGAGATGCAAAATTTCGCAAGTTCCCATCTCTGATATTTAAAGGCATTGTCAAATTTTTTTTTATTATTTTGAAAATATAAGACAAACATAACTCTAGTATCGTTGAATGCCTCAAAAATATTCAATTTTCTGAGCGTGACTCTAAAATTACTCGCAATTCCATCTCTGACTTTTGAAAGAATCGGAAAAATTTGCTTTCAACTAGAAACAAACCTTATTTCCTATGAAATTAGTTTATCTAGGTGAACGCGAGTAACTTTTAGTATAAAAAATTTTGCAAGTTCCATCTCTGATATATTAAGATATTGTAAAATTATTTTAATATTCTCGAGATTGAAGATAAATAGCGACAATTCTATAATTTTTTAATGTTAAAAAAATTTTTTCTTTGTAAACGTGATTCTAAGGTTATCCGCACTTCCATCTCTGACGTTTTTAAAATAATTGGAAATACTAGCTTTTAACTAGAAATAAAAACATTGTTTTGTATGGGATTAGTTAATCTGAGTGAACGTGAGCAATCGTGAGTGCGAATTCTTGCAAGTTCCCATCTCCGATATTTTAAGGCATTGGCAAATTATTTTATTTTTTTTGAGATTAAAGATAAATAGGACAACTCTATAATTTTTTAATGTTAAAAAAAATTTTCTTTATCATGTGACGTGACTCTAAGGTTATCCGCAATTCCATCTCTGACTTTTTTAAGAATCGAAAAAATTTGCTATCAACTAGAAAATAAAAAATTGTTTTGTATGGGATTACTTAATCTGAGAGAGTGCGAATTCTTGCAAGTTCCCATCTCTGATATTTTAACGCATTGGCAAAATATTTTAATATTTTTGAGATTAAATATGAATAGAGAGAACTCTCTATTTTTGAATTGAAAGAAAAAATTATTTTGTGAGACTGACTCGTAAGGTTACTCGTCATCCCATCTCTGGTTTTTTAAATTAATTCGAAAGATGGTTCTTAACAACAAAAAAAAAATATTTTATACGAGCTGAGCTTAACTTGGTGAGAGTGAGTGAAAAATTTCTTAAATTCCCATCTCTGATACTTTAAGGCATTGTAGGAATATTTTCATACGAATGAATAAATAATATTTTATTATGTATTTACAAATATTTTATTTGTTTATGTTTAAGCACATCTATATGCATTCCGTTGATGAGTTAATTGAGCATCTAGATGTGCTTCTAGATGTGCTTAGCCATCAACAAATAAAATTTTTTAAATTCGTATTCATATTTCTTTTTATCAAAATAAAACATTAACGGTCTGATTCATAAAAAATATTTTAGGTTTATTACAGGTTTATTTGACAAATTTCCCATAGAAATATGTCAAATAAGAGCTCAATAAACCTGAAATATTTTTTATGAATAAGGCAGTAAATATTTTATTATGTGAGTGTGACTGTAAAGTTACTCGCAACTCCCATCTCTGACTTTTTAAAAGAATTCCGAACTAAGAAATGTTGTAGTTTTGAGTGGGAAAAGTATGTTTGTTGAGTGTGTGTGTGGGAGCGTGACTGAATAACTTTTCACATTGCCAGCTCTGTTATATTAAGGAGTTGAATAACTTTTTTTCGTATTTCGCAGATTGAACATAAGCCAAGCTCTACAGATGTTTAAAAAGTAAGTAAAATTTTATTTTGCAAATGTGACTAACAAATAAATCGAATTCCATTTCTGAGGCTTTAGAGATTTAGAAAAATTATGTATCGAATGAGTTAAAAAAAACGATGTTTTTTTGTCGTCCAAGTTTTATTTGGACAGGGTGAGAGAGAGAGAGAGAGAGAGAGTGAATAAATGAGCGTGACCGAGTGAGCCTTATTAGGCGTGAGTTGTTCACGTACCCGCCGCCACTATCACTTAAACGCTCTCCTCTACTGTAATCAGTCGTTAGATCTATTTTTTTTATTACACTATATTATTTTATTGCCTTAAGGCTTAACAAATTATTAATTTTCATGTGGCGCATATACATACTAAAAAGCTGATTAGACAACATTAGTAAAAAGAACATGAAAAAAGCAAAAACCCTCATTCTGGTATAAATTTCCAGGGAGGAGATAGCGAGCTTGTGTTTCCCATTTGCTTTAAAAGGCATCAAATAATTCAAATTTTAACAAATTGGGAGAAATTATAGCTTCACTAAGAAATGCCATTAGGAGTATAATGTGGCGATAAGTTATTATACTCCACAATGGCTGCGAGTAATGTGTAGTAAGTTAAAACTATGCAAATACTTGTACTTGTACTTGCTTTGAATTATTTGCTTAACTTGCACAAATACTGTTGCCACGAAATCTTAAAGAGAAAAAGAGTAGCAAAATGAAAATTCAGTAAGTAAAAAATTAGGTTGTGCAAATGCTGCTGTGCCCGCTGCCGGCTGACTTTGTGTGCCAGCGCTTGTGCACAACTGAATGAAGTTCTAGCTGTTTTCTTATGCTACGCTGTATTATAAATTTTAGTCATGTTTCTAATAACTTTGAATTAATCATCTTTTCCTGTTGGCAACTTCGTGGCATGTATCTGTTTGTATAATTTGGTTTGTGTTGTATTCTCTACTGCAGACAAAGAACACACAACACATACTTGCAGACGCAGGCTATACATATTTTACAGTTAGAGAGTCTAATTCGTTGTACAACATCTTGAGTGGAATCGATAGGAATTCACACACACACACACACACATCCACCCACCCACGCGCGAACGCACACACAAACACACTCTTAACAGACATTCACAACTTGTAGGTGTTCATTTTTAGAATTCTAATGAGACTGCACGCTGTTTAGGTGTTGCTATCATGGCTTCCAGATTCTTAGTTTTTTTTTCTCTGTTGCTTTTCTTTAAAGTGGCAGGCAAAGTGAGTGTATGCATGTGTGTGTTCTTTCTGATATTTAAGTGAGAATCTCTGGGAGCTTGTTTGTGCATGAAATTTTCTTTTATTTTTATTTTTTTTTTTGGGCTTCAAACTTCCGTTTTAAATTTATACTCAAACTTGTAAACTGTCAGTTAAGTAAATGTTGGGTGCGTGGCTGTGTGTGTGTGTGTATGTGTGTGTAATTACACAATAAAGTCAAAAATATCGGTAGACATGATGCTGTGAAAATGATATGTAATCCACCGGCAATTTGTGGTTGTAAGCGTTGAAATTATCTCAAAGAAGAAAAGCAACAACATTTTAAATAACACAATAAATGAGGTGTTTCTATTTGTTGTTATCTGTTGCTACACAAGCTATTTTATTTTATTTTATTTGCTTTTCTGTTTACTCGCTTTTAATTTAAAATATAATTCGCGTGTTGTAATAAAATTTTACAATTCTAAAATTTAATAAATTTGTTTAAGGTGTGATGGCAAAGTTTTTTGCTTCAAAGCATTTTCAATGTGCATAAACGAAGAGCAAAATTATTTTTCTTTAAAAATCTTCCTATTTGTGTTTAAACTGTGCATATACAAAAATAAGTTGAAAAAAAATTAATGAGCCCTTAGCAATTAAGGCCTTTCAAGTATCACAAGTTTTCACAGAAAATAAACTTAATGTACCAACACGCCAAAATTTAACTGCCGTAACTTCATTAATGGCTTCACAACGTAATTTCATTTTCTAAACAAACAACACAAATTAAAGTTTACTTAATATCTTTGGCAGCGTAGCAAAATAAATATATACTATATATATATCAGCGTTTTGAATTTGTTCTTAGAAAAATTTTGAAGTCTGTACTTCCCCCGCAAATCTTCAACAAACTTTTGAAAGTCTTCGAATTTAGTTTTCTAATGTGTTTACATTACATTATTTGTTTATATCTTTTGCTCTTTTAGCGCTGATATTAACAAAGAGAAAAATTTTGTGTAACAAATTTTATGAAATTTCTTAACAAAAATTATAATTTATTTTATAGCAAAAATTTGTAGTTAATGGGTCCACACTGTAATTCTAAATGAAAGAAAATGCTTTTGAATTTTCATGTAATTAATAAACAAACTCAAAAGTAGTTTCTTTCGTTTCGAATTACAGAGTACAACGCCAGTTTTACTACCATTTTTATTTTGATTTCAATATTTATATATTTATTTCAAAACGCCTCATTTGAAATAAAAAACTTTAGAACTAATGAAAAATTTTACAACTAATAAGAATAAAATATTAAAATAATTAATAAAAAACTTTACAATAAAATAATTCTGCCAAAATGAAAACCGACTGCATTGCAAAGATCTGATATAACAACTCGAAAAAAATTTATGGGACTAAACTTTAAACTTTTTTAAAAAAAAAAAAAAAAAAAAAATTTGAAAATATATTGATTAACTAGAAGTACGTGATATATAAAATTAAATTTTAATGGGCGGGCCTCCACCCATTTTTTAAATGCAAGATTTTGTGTTTTTTCAGAGCTCAGGGTGTGTGTTAAGTTTTGTAAAAATCCGTACAGTAGAACCACCTAAAATAAAATATTAAATTTTAATGGGCGTAGCTCCGCCCATTTTTTCGAATGGAAGATGTTGTCTATTTTTGAGCTCAAGGTGTGCGGTAAGTTTCATAAAAATCGGTTAAGTAGAACTACGTGAAATATAATAACAAATTTAAATGGGCGTAGACCTGCCCATTTTTTCCAACTTTAAAACTGTGTAATTAAAAGAACCAGGGGTGTTTGCTAGGTTTCGCAGCAATCAAATAAGTAGAATATTATAAAAGCAAATAAAAATATTGTGGGCGTGTCCCTGCCTACTTTTGTTTTACAATATGACCAATCGGAAGATATAATCTCTCAGACAAAAGAAAAAGAATTTTTACAATCGGTCTAAAATGTACCGAGCTATGAAGTAACAATGTGAAAAAAATACAGACGAATTGAGAACCTCCTACTTTTTTTGGAGTTGAAAATATGTTGGTTTTAAAAATAGTTTAAGAAAATAGTATGGCTTATATATTATTTTAACAAAATTTTGTATAAAAAATTTTAAACAAAACATATTTCAAATGAATTTTAAATTTTATGGATAAGGGGGTATATTTTTAAAATAAAAATGCAAAGCTTCCAATTAAATTTGTTTGTAAAGAATTTTAAAAATTTTCTCGTTAAAAAAATATTTTTTTTTGTATGGCATAAGTTTTATGTGGTAAGCGTGAGTGAAAATGAGCTCAAGTTCCCATCTCTGATATTTTAATACTTTAAAAAATTATTTTAATATTTTGCTGGTGTATGTGAAGTACAACTCCATTATTTTTTAATAAATGAAAATTATTTTAAGTTTAAAATTTATTAACGCACTAGTAGAAAATTATTTTATTTTAGTTGAGATGCAGAAAATTTACTCAAATTCCCATTTCTATAGGAAAAAGTACTACTAAAATAACAAAATAAGGTTTTGTAAGGGTGAGCGTGAGTAAAAATTTTTCGCACTTATCCATACCTGAGATTTTAAGGCAATGTAAAGTTATTTTAACACATATTTCCAAATCTATAATTGCTTAACGAATGAAAAATATTGTATTCCATGAGCCAAGCTGAAAATTTACTCAAAAATCCCATCTACGACTTTTCAAAGTGTACAGTGAAAAATTTCGCAGGTTCCCATCCCTGATGTTTGGTGGCATCGAAAAATTATTTTATTTTAAAATTTTAATTTTAAATATTTTGCAATTTTGCAGATTTCAATAAACACAACTCAATAATTGTTGAATGCCTTAAGAATATTTTCTTTTCTGAACGTGACTCAATTTCATCTTTGACTTTTAAAAGAATCGGAAAAGTTAGTCTTCAACTAGAAAAAACATAGTTTTATATGGGATTAGTTTATCTGTGTGAGCTTGAATAAACATGAGTGAAAAATTTCTGAAAGTATCACACAAATCTATTATTTTTGAATGCTTCAAAAATAATTTATTATGTGAGCGTGACTCAAAGATTGATCGCAATCCCAACTCTGACTTGTAAAAGATTTAAAAAAACTAGTTCCCAACTAAAAAAAAATGTGTTCAGCACTCACTTTATGTAAAATGTCACGAGCAATTTTCTTGTGGAATATTTTAACCCTCTAACACCCGTATGTATGTATATATTAGGCCCGCTTTGTCCTTTTGAACAAAAATTGGACAAACAAGTTTCCTGAAATTGTAATTTGCCTATTTAAAATGTTCAAATAAAATGTTTGCCATAAATTATCATAAGAAGTCTCTGAATACAGAAAAATGTTTAACTAAAACACTAAAAATAAGTTTAACCTCAAAATTATGGGTTAATTTTGAATACCTGTGTGTACTATTCCACGATAAAAATTTTTGTGGAATGTTTTAATCCTCCAAATCTTGTTTACACAGGTTTGGTTTGCTCTTTCTAACGGACAATAAAACGGGTTAATAAAATCTACAAAGATGTTTGCCGCAAAATTTTATCATTTGTCTTTAAATACGTGAAAGTTAACGACTGAAATTAATTGAAACTTGAAATGCGTTTAAGGGTTAATTTCATATTTATTAACACTTATGTGTAGTTTCCACAAGTCAGGCAGGCGAGTTGTCTAGAAAATTTGTATGCAAATTACTCAACTAAACTTCATAATCAAGTCGGAGGTGCGTATTGTAGAAAGAGAGGGTTAGACTTTGGGTATATAAAATGTTAAGCAGTTCTATGTTAAACCAAGCTCAGAACATATTTGTACAACATTTTAACCCTCTAACTATTTTCTGTTTGAGTCTTGTTGGGCCTTTTCTAAGGGAATGGTAAAAAAAAGTACCTTGAAACGGTCATGCAACGGCTTAATATGTTCAACAAATCTTTTTACCACGAACTTTATCTATCGATATATATCGGTATATATCTTTATCGGTATATAACTTTAACACCAAAAATCACCCAAAAGTTGAGATGAGCTAAAGGGTTATTTTTTTCATATTCACACTTGAATTTTAGTGATATCAAATGCTCAGCAGATAATTGTAAAATCTGACGATGAATATTTTCCTGGAATATTTTAACCCTCTAAATCTCTTCTGTAGGGTCCTTTTTTGTCCCATTATACAGGAGGGGTCAAATAAGTATTCCTAAACGGGCATATAACGGGTTAATTTGTTCTGCAAAAATGTTTATCACAATATTGCACTCAAATCTCTGCATACATGAAAGCTAAACATCTCACTTAGACAGCAACAATTTGATAAAAGTTGGGAAGCGTTTAAGGGTTAATTTCATAGTTTTTCCACGAGAAACATTTCTCTCGAATATTTTAACCCTTTAATCCTTCCTGTACGGGTTTCTTTTAAATACAAACAAAACCCTCAAATACTTTATAACTAATTGTAATGCTACTACTTGAATGGCTTGAAGAAAATAACTAATTGACATTAATTGTCAATGATTTCTATCTATTGGCAATAATCTTTAATATTGCTTCAAAACTTTTGATAAAACTATTTATTTTTTTAAAGAACTTTTTTTTTATAAATTATAGTATAAGTTTTAAAACAGCCCTCCACATATATATACAAAAAAAAATCTAAAACATGCTTCGCTGCCACTCTAAAGAATTTTTCTTTTCCCAGTATATAAACTTTATTTAAGTTGTAGAAGATTTACGAACTCTAAAACAGCACAAAAAGGAAAAAAAGACCAAGAACTGTGTTATAAAAAGAAAATGTATAATAAAACTTTTAAATTTAACAAGTTCATTTGTGATAAATTTTTAAGCATTTGATATTCATATCACGATTGTCTGTAATGATCTAATGTTACCTGTTTGCATTAAATCCATAGCAACGCAAAAGGACAAGACGATAAAGCAATAAAAAACAAAAATATATTTAAACTCACATAAAGATAGAGGGTCTGTTGGTCCTTCATTTAAACGTTCATGGTCAAAATGACATCACGAAGGAAACACAAACACAAACAAAAACAAAAAAAATAAAAAATTATATATAAAAACTGCAGCAATTGTCAGTTAGGAAAGCAACAGCAACAACAGGAATAAAAATAACATCAATAATAAAAATAATAATACTTGACTTGCTACAAATAATAGAATACACATACATGCAGCTAATCACACACACACACACACACCCACATGCATAAGCATTTATCCAGCTTGCAACTTTAATATGGCAAGATGGGTCAACCGAGCGTAAGAAAGTCATCAAACATGTATCCCAACACAGGGCCAAATGAACCTTATACACACATTTAAACTCTTTCTCTCTCTCTCTCTCTTTCTCTATAGGAATTCTTTATTTTTTTTGTTTTGGGAAAAAAATTGCCCAGCAAACAATAAAAAAGTACTTTTTTCTATATAAATATTTGTAGTTGGAAAAGTTTCAGTTTAATCTACTTTATTTAGGAGTTGCTGTAGTGCGGACGGACAGAAAAGTTGTATTAGAAACAGCTAAACAAAAAAAAAATAGAAGACAACATGAATTAAATGTCATTGGAAACCAAACTGTGCAAAGCTAAGGATATCAATGGAAAAGCAAATAAATATTTAAGCAAAAAGCAACTAAACCTTTTTAATAACAAAGCAGAAGGAAATAAGTATGGAGAATGCTACGCGACCAAAAATTCAATACATTTGATTTTAACACAAATAACGAAAGTAACGTTAGAGTAGTCAGTAGGAAATGAGGATAAATAAACTGAATTAAGCTTACAACAAGAGTTCGTAAACGTACAGAGAGAGAGAGAGAGGGTGAAAAGAGCAAACTGTTGAAAAGTTGCGAATTGGAAAACTGCTTAATAGTTTCACTTCAGTATTTGCCTTAATCACACTTAATGCAACATTATCAGCAAATCCTATGGATTTGAAATATATGTCCAGTGTTCATTCAGCATTTTGATGTATAATCTGGAAAGCAAGAAATCTGGAACATTTTAATCCTTTAAATGTTCTCCGTATGGTTAGTTTTTGCCCCTTAATCGAGCATTTAATGTTCAAAAGAAAATATTTGCTTCACAATTTTACATTCACAGCAGTTTCTTTTCTAAAATAGGTGCATATTTTTTAGAGCTATGCTCTTAATGCCACGACACAGTTGCTAGTACTTGATTTTCGTAACAAAAATAATCGACACTATTAGAGTTAAAAATTTATTTTTGTTTTCACTTCTTGGTATTTAAAAGCAGAGTATGAAAATAAACGAAACAAAATGTTTGATTTTGTTTCAATTCGTTCTTTGAACTGAGTGTAAGAAAAACAATGAGTATAATTGCTCAATTGGTTTTTGTATTGTTTATGCACATTAGCACAAACAATATATTGATTTAATCGTACGCAGCTAGAAAAGAAAACAATGGGAAATAAATGGAAACGTTTTGAAATATTTGCAAAAAATTTTACATCGTCATATAATATAGGGTGTTTTTTTAGAGGTATAGAACTTCGAATTGAAATAAAACACAAGAAAATCGTTTTAATGTGCATCAATTTGGCTTTATTGGAAGGATAATTTTATGCCATTAACGTTTAAATATGATTTCGGGCATGTGGCCGCCGCGGCTGGCTCGAATAAAGCCAATTCTACAGGTCCAATTTTCAACCACTTTTTCGAGCATATGGGCCCGTATGTTGGCAATAACGCCACGAATGTTGGCTTCCAAGTCCCCTAACGTTTCTGGTTTGTTGGCGTAGACGAGCGACTTCACATATCCCCAAAGAAAATAATCCAATGGTGTCAAATCACACGATCTTGGCGGCCAATCCATGGTTAACCGAAGTAATTGCTCTGATGGACGATTATGTCGACCATAAAATGGACGGAGCTTGCGGTAAACTTCGCGAACTGAACCATTATTTTCGAAATAAATTTGCACGATTTGCAAGCGTTGTTCTTTTGTCAACCTGTTCATGATGAAATGGCAAACCAAACTAAATATTAATCACTTGACAGCTGACAAAATGGCCGCCAGTTAAAAAAGTGATGCCAACTTAAAGTTCTATACCTCAATAAAAAACACCCTATATAATTTTATTGCATTTTTATTTAATACATGAAATTTGTTTTATATATTTAGCTAAGCAGCATAGCTCTAAGACACCTCTCTTCTTTTGTTATATGACGTTGGTTTAGTTTACGAGGCTGCTCACTTCACGCAGGCATTCAAGTAGCATCTAGTTGATTCCTTTTTGAAATTTGACGTTAAAAATAAATATTTAAAAAGAGTACATTCTGAAATTTTGGAATATATTTAATTTCTTATAAAAATAAAAAAAATAAAAAAATTGAATTTACTTCCTTCTCTTTGGGGACCGAAAATATTTTTCGCTTGTTTCTGTAAACTAGAAATACATACGCTTAAGGGTTAATTTCGTATTTACCAACATTTTTATTTTATTTATAGAATTTCGCAAATTTTCTTATATAGAACTCTACGAAAAATTTGTTACATATTTTAACCCTAGACATTCTGTGCGTAAGGGTATTTTTTGTCACTTTCTGAAAGAAAGAATGCATAAGTGACCTTATATAAGGTTATACAAGTATCAAATGTTCTACGAAAATAACTGGAAAACAATTTGGTTTTCAATTCTTAAGCAGCAGAAAAATTGTAAAACTTAAATTAACCCTAGTGTGAGCTTTAAAATATAACATGTTTTCCATATTTAAATTGATATTCAAACCTTGCTGTATTTAAAGACATATAATGCAATTCTACAGCAAAAATGTTGAAGGATCAGCTGAACCCGCTATATGACTATTTATTTCATTCTTTTTCAGCAAAGGAAAATACCCTCAAAAAATCAGTTGTAGGGTTAAAATTTTAAACACAAAAATATTCCTCGTAGGATTTTATCAAAACTGCTGAACAAATTTTATAGCTAGAATGCATGTGTGAAAAGGTATGCAATTAGTCCTGGAACACATTTTAAGTTTTGACGAATTTCTGAGAATCTCTTCAGAGATTTTTGTTAAAATTTAATGGAATACCACATTAATCCGGTCTGTTTTTATCAAACAGACGAAGAAGGCCCATGGAGGAAAGAGTTAGTGGGCGAAAATGATCCCTAAGATTTTACTCTTAAAAACTACAAAATTAACCATCAGAGGGCTTTTAAAGATTGCGCAATTTTTTGTGTTTATGTTAAATTTTGAGGTTTCCTTTACTCACACACTTTTAATTAAATTTTGTGCTAAGCTTTCTTGTAGAATATGTTAACCCTCTATATAGACATTTGAGCAAAGTTAAATGGTACGTTTTGCTCAAAAGGACTTAAAAGTCCCATGCAGAAAGAAGTTACTGGGTTAACCCACTATTTTTTATTTGAAAGATTTTAAGGGCTCGTAGCATAAGTAAAAACATTTTTTCTAGAATTTTTTGGAAATTTAATTTGTTTGTGGAGAAAATGGGTAAAGCAGGAAATGTAAAGAACATAAACTATGTTGGCGATAACAGCTTCAAATTAAAGATAATTTTGCTCACAATATTTAAGAAATAAAAACAATAAATGACTTCTTGCACATCCATAAAATTTAATGATAATATAACTTTTTATTTGATTTAATAAAAGCTTAGGGTTACTTTAAATCTGTTCTGCTGTAGTAGATACAATTTTTTATTAAGAATGAATTTCACAGTTTGAAACACGATAGAATTATGGAGTTGATATAAAATGAATAATTACACTTGATTAATAGTTTTTATAGAGATTTAATGGTTTGTAACATATCAAGCGTTGTTAGAGGGTTAAAATATTTCCCAAAATTATTTCTAGTAGAAAAAAATTAACACAATATATGCGTATTTAATAAAACTCATTTGATGCCTTTTTAGCAAAGTACTAGAACCAGCCACACAAAAAAGAGTTAGAGGTTTAAAATTTCCCACAAAAATTTTCGTAGTAGGATTTTACATAGAACAGCCGTAACTATTCTTTAACTAAAATGTTACTTTGTACGGGTCTGAAATTATTAACTTAGACACGTTTTAATATTTGAGTCCATATTTAAATTTTACTGCTGCCCAGCATCCAGACGGGCTTAAGCAAGAATAAATAAATTTCTTAAATTTGTAAATATTAAAAATTTTATATTTTCTTTAAAAAAAAAATTTCTTTAAGTCATTGAAATTTCCCCAACCAAATAATATAAAAGAAAAAGTGTTTAAAAACACCTGCCGCTACTGACTAACCGTGATTGAAGCATAATGTAAAAACTTGCCACAAAATCTCTTAAATGCCAACCTCAAACAGTCAAACAAACAAACCTTTGCCCAAGTGCAGGGAGAACAAAACTTGGCAAATGTAATAACTCTGGAGGTGATCAATCCATAAAGTGTATTTTGCTTTGGCATGTAAAAGCAATAAAGAAAAAAGAAAATCTGCTAAGAAACTTTTCCAAGCACACAAGAAATGTCAAAAGCATTTGCTTTAGTTGTGGCCCGTAGTAAGAGTAGCTGCAGCATGTTGTTTTGGTGTCCAAGCGTCGCCATTATTGGCCAAAGTGTTTTTTTCGTTGTTGTTTTTAAACGCATAAATGTTGCCATTGCAAACTTTAGTTGTTTTAGACTGCTGCTGCAACAATGCAAATAGTGCTCTGTGGCATTAAAGTATGAACAACTTTTTCCATTCTCTGGCTCATTCTTTTTTTTCTCATGCCAGCTATTCGATTTTATTTTATTTTTGTCGCTTTGCTTTGCCTTAAATGCCCTGAAACCCGTTAACAGTTAAGTAGATAAAGCCAATTTATGAGTTTCGAATTTATTTATTTTTTTCCTGGCCACTTTTCGCTTTGCCGCAGTCCATGATGTCAAACTAGCAGGTTTTTTTTGTGGAAATTCTTCCCGCGTTTCTTATTTAAAACAAGAGGAATGACTGGTTTTTCTATTTAAAGCTGCTAAATATGTGTTCGTGGCTTATTTGTTTGAGTAAATGTGCGTGCTTAGTAGAAGAGTATGAGTATGTTGCCTTTTTGTATGTCAATTTAGAAAAGGAAATAGGGCTTTCCATACACAATTGCTTTAATGAAAAAGTGGTTCAATAAAAATTGGGAACTAAAAAATATTTCAGGCTGTTCATTATGAATAAAAAACAATAATCAGCCAGGTTCTTAAAACATTTCCTTTTGAAATCGCAAAGTTTCAAAAACGGAAAACAGTGTGCGTTTTATCAGATAATTTAAAGCGTTCGAAATTAAGTTCGGAGAAAATATCTCAAGCAAATAAAAAGCTGCAATAAGTGAGCTTTGTTGTTGACATTTTTCCTGAAATTTGTAGGTTTCAAAACGAAATGGTTTTCAGAACCTGGCCGATTGTTTTTAAAAATGAATAAAAGAAAGTAGAAATAATATTAATAAATTTTCATGAATTTTTGTTTTTTTTTTTGCTTTTTGACGGACATTTTTCGTTTAAGTATTTTCTTGTTTTGAAATTTTCTGCTTTTGATTTTTTTTCCTTTTGGCAATGTTTTGTATATTTTTGTAGAATTTGTTTCTTTAGACGTTTTTTTTTTAGTTATAGCCCAGTCAGTATGTGGAAGATTGTTTCAGCAAACTGAGTCTTTTTGGACTACCTTAGATGATCAAAAACTGATAAATCAGTTCTTCGCTTAAAATAAGACTCGAAAATCATACCCAGAAATGCTTAGAAAGTGATTTGTTTAAAAAACAAAATGTACAGAATGTACGCAATCATAAATTGATCACGCATATGCTCGAAATGTGACTGTTGGAATGATCTTTTAGAACAGTCGCTGCTAGGGTCGCACAGAGGAGTCGAAAAAAATACTGAATGAGAGGCGATTCTTATTTCATTGCCGTTAAATTTGCTTATTTAATTTTTTTTTTGTATTGACGATTATTATTATTATTTTTTTTTTGGTTTGGGCGATTTTATTGTTTTACTACTGGCGCACATTTTAGATTTCGCAGTTTTTTCGTTTTTGGGAATTTACGAGTAAACATTTTGGCAATTTTGCTGTTTTATAGATAATTTTTTCCGTTCCGGAAATTGGCAAATTATATATGACTTTTGAAAATTTAAATTTTTTTTTTTTTTTTTTTTTTAAAGAAGTAACACTTAGGCAATGAAAGCCTACTATTATTACTAGGTGTTACCTTCTTTAGAAAAGGGATAGTGATAGAGAAGACAGGTGGTGAAGGAAGAGTTGGAAGAAAGCTTCATTCTCTTACAACTCTGCTTTTTGCACGTTTTTTTTAATAACGCACTGTTGTAGCGCCTCTAGTGCTAATGAGGCGTATTAAATTTTGGAAGCTGTGATTAGTAGCCATTTTATTTATTATTTTACTTCGCCGATGATTCTGCTACACAACGAAGAGGGCGTTCTGATGTTACATTAGGATTAGTATCTGCTGAAGTCGGTATAATTCAGTGACCAGTGACTATGCCTTCATCACATGTACTTTCCTACAACAACTTGTACAAAGGGACACTAAAAATGCGTGGTGTTGTTATTTAATGACTATCTGATACCGGGCTCGAGCCTAGGACCTTCGTTTTCGCAGTCAACATGCTAACTACTTCAGCCAACGCCACGCTTAAAGGAAGCTGATGATTAAATTCATTTAAGGTTTTATCAAATGAGAACTACATGAGGCAAAGACCACAAAAAAAATACCAGTTTAAGCTGGTATTGAGTCGAATAAAAAATAAATACATCAAAATTAAAATTTCAATTGTCTGCTTATTAATTCAGTTACTGACCCATATTCGCTTTTCACACATACTTTGCAGATCATTCATAAAGTCCGTCATATTACCAACAACTTTTGTATGTGATTGTTATTATATTTTGCTCAGAGTTTGGCCACATTTTGTGTATATTTTGTTTTTTGTTTGTTTTCGGTCTTTAACCAGTTAAGTGGATTTGTTTTGCTTTATTGGTATTGCACTAGCAGCTCATTTGCACAAACTTTGAGATGACTTCGTCGTATGCAGCAACAAACACGCATGTAAACGCACAACTCAAATCAAAATGTATGAACTTGCATACTTTTAGGAATAAGAGATGATTTAATGGTACCAGGTTTGGTAGAAAATTTATTTCCATGTAATTTACTTTCATATTTTACTTTGAATTGGATTTTTTTTAAGAAATTTATTATTTGACATATTGTCATAAGTTAAGAGGTTAATGAAGTCTACTGAGCACCAATGAAATATATAGACAAAATGCTTAACCACCAGAGCAAATAGATTTCAATTTGAATTTTCTTAATACAGAAAAATATTGCCATGATTTTTAGTGGCTTATTTCTTAATTTTGGGAGTTTGGGGTCTAATTTTGATAAATAGAGGGGCCCGCTATTTTGAGAGTGACTTAAGTCACTTTACTTTTAAGCCAATTACTTGAGTAATTTTACACTAAGTTAATTTTACGTATTGGTAAATACTCAAATATCGCCAGGACAATATCCTGAGCGAATCTTTCTTCAACACCCCTACACCAACGAGTGTCAGCTCTGTTAAAGCAGTAACTTTTAATTTTTTTCTTATATGGCAACGAAACTATGGTGAGAGAAAAAGAGTATGCAATTCAAAAGTTCACAATTGTTGACATTTTCAACAGCACAACCTTTTTTACCATTTTTTTCTATTTTTACCACAAATTTAAGACTATTTTTTATTCGTTCCTTTTTTAAGTGATAATTTTTTCAAACTTCATTTAGTATAAACATATAAATGTTTTTCTTGTATTTAGAGTCATGCGGCAGTTGGCCAAAACATTTAATGTTGCTTGTATAAACTTTTGCTGAAATGTCCTTAATTTAGATTTTTATTTATATTTCTTTCTCTCCCTCTTTTTTTCCTTATTTTTCTTTAGCCCTTTCCACTGCTTAGACAGCACATTCTATTTGACAGCCGAAAACTCGTTTAAACGTGACAACTTTATGTGCTTGCAAATATGGTGAAATTAAAAAGTTTGTTTTTATTTGCAGTTTCTTAAGCCTCTAAATGGATTCGATTATTTCAAATCAAAAGTTTTAGTATAAATGGCTGCAAAGGCAAAAGTGTTAAAAAAAGGGTAAGAAAATTGAGCTTAAGACACTTTTGCAATTATTGTTGTTATCTGAGGGGTTAATAAAGTGAATGAAAAGTATCTAATGTAAAATATTGAAAAAGTTGAGAGTTGTTTAAATAAAATTTAATATTGACTGTTGTTTGTTATCATGATGATGATAAAAAAATAAAAAATAAAAAGTATCGAACATAAAACTGACAAATTAGGAAGCGAGACTAAATACAAAATAATAATAACATATAATTTCATACTAAACTTTAATGGGCGTGACCCCGCCTACTTTCGAAAAGACCATATCGTGTCACTTTAAGAGCCCAAACTGTTCGCCAATTTTCTTGGGATCAGATTATTAGAAAAACTGTTAATATTTAATATTTAAGTTTAATGGGCGTGGCCCCACCCACTTTTTAGATGCTCAATTGTGTAATTTTGAGAGCACAAACCGTTTGCAACGTTTTGTCGGGATCGAAAAAGTAAAATAAAATTTAATTTCATACTAAACTTTTATGGGCGTGGCCCCGCCCACTTTTTAGATGCTCGATCGTGTCATTTTGAGAGCCTAAACTGTATGCAACGTTTGGTAGGAATCGTAAAAGTAAAATAAAATATAATTTTATATTAAAATTTAATGGGCGTGACCCCGCCTACTTTTGAAAAGCCCATATCGTGTCACTTTAAGAGCCCAAACTGCTCTTGGGGATTAGATTATTAGAAAACTGTTAATATTCAATATTAAAGTTTAATTGGCGTGTCCCCGCCCACTTTTTAGATGCTCAATCGTGTAATTTTGAGAGCCCAAACTGTCCGTCAAGTTTTTTGGTGATCAGATAAGTAGAAAACCTTTTAATATTTAATATTGAAGTTTAATGGGCGTGGCCCCGCCCACTTTTTAGATGCTCGATCGTGTCATTTTGAAACCCCAAACTGTTTGCCACTTTTTGTCGGGATCGAACAAGTAAAATAAAATATAATTTCATACTAAACTTTAATGGGTGTGGCCCCGCCTACTTTTTTAAAGGCAATATCGTCTCATTTTAAGAGGCCGAACTGTTGGCCAAGCTTCGTGGCGATCCGATAAATAGAAGAACATATAAATTAATATTTAAGTTCAATGGGCATGGTCCCGCCCACTTTTTAAAAGCAAGATAATTTCAATTTTTAGGGTTTGTGCTAAGTTTCGCAAGTATCAGTTAAGTAGAAGCACGTTAAATATAAAATATAAAAATTAATGGGCGTGACTGCCCATTTTTTTTAGATTTGTTACTGTGTCATTAGAAAAAAACAAGGCGTGTGCTAAGTTTAGTATGGAACCGATAAGTAAAAGACATAAAAATAAAAAGTTACAATAATTTAATGGGCTGGTTCCCACCCACTTTTTTTTTTTGCAACAGAACCCTTTTAGACAAATTTTTGAAATCGGTCTAAAAATGATCGAGCAATAAAGTAACACACATGAAAAAATATATAATGAAGAATTGATAACCTTTTTCTGTTTTGAAGTCAGACCCAGACATTACGACTCAAAATATATGAAGAGATTATAATTTTTTTTTCTTATTGTCAACAACTTTGATTATATTCTTGAATGTGTGTATTTAAAAAAAATTAATATTTATCTAGGAAAACAGTATTGCATTTAAAAAGCGGCCACAGTTGTCATGGCTCTGCCTGTATCATAATATTCGTCTTGTATTGCTTTTGTTATACTTTGAGTAAATGCAAAGACTTGAAAAAAAAACAATAATAATAAAATATGTAGTAACAACTCTAAAGGTAAAAATAACTAATAAAATATTTAAACATTGTTTTTATTGCACCTGCAGTTGTTCCTTTGCTAGATTGCTTTTTTGCATTTACACTTTTTCAATTGTCACTGGCAAAAGCAGGAAGTAAGGAAGGAAGAACTTTACAATTCTGAAGGCACAGCCCAAAGAAAATTTGTTATTTAAAAAAGAAAGGAGAAAAGAGTACAAAATAATTTCGATAAAAGTGTGTTATGCAAATGTGTAAATAGTAGATGTGGCAGATATTTATGTTTGATAAAAATACAGTTAAAATAAAACATGAATTGCATGCATTGAGTTGAGGAAACTGCAGTTGAGTAACATTTCATTTAAATTTTTAACATTTTAATCCTCAGATGCATTTGTGAAACTGTAAATAATAGATAAATTGAAAGGAATGGAAAAGGATGTAAAGCAAACTATTTTTGATAATATTAAATGGCTTTTTCTTGCTGTTTTTCTGAAGCTACAATATATACAAATATTAAATATTGGCTCCATTAACAGATTAAAAAGGAGCCACTTCTCTACAAAAAAAAAAAGCCTACGAAATATTTAATCACAAAAGTATAACATTTGTTGAGTAGGACACAAGGAGATAATATTATATTTTACTCTGACGCAAATTTATATTCTAAGCTTGGATATAATTTGGCTTAAATTTTTAAGTAAAACATTTAGAAATAAGCAGCATTTGTGCTTTACTTACATGAAAACTTCACATACCTTAAGGTGTTACTTTAAAAACCTTTTAGCTGCCTGTTTTAAGGAAATCAAAGCAAAAATAGGGGCATTCGATACGATTCGAAATTTAAGAATATTTCCATGTAAACTCTGTTGGAATTATTTCGTAATTTCGTTCGATAGCGAGTGCCGTAATTTGTTCCCAAATTTTTTTATATTTTCAATAGTAAATCTCACAAAAACTTTTGTTTTTAATTTTGAAAAACAGGCAGTTAAACATATTCCAAAATATTTTTTAAGTTAATTTGCTAAAAATATATAATTTTTTTTAATATACTTTGAAAATTCGAAGCATTAAATTTTACGGGTTTTTCATAAAATTATGCTTTCATTTGCTTAACAACTGAGTTTTTATAATAAATACGATACATAAGCAGTTTCATCAAAAAAAAAAAAAAAAAAAAAAAATTAATTTTTACAATAAATCCCCGTAAAAATAGGCCAGCAGCAAGTCATTCATTCTAATTTGAATTTTTAAAATACATATTTATTTTAACAAAAAAAAAAAAAAAACATTAAATTTTCTGTGCTGCAAATAGAAATGAAATTTTACTTATTTTTATTAAACCTTAACATGATATTGTCACTTTTTTGTGTAAAAAAAAAGTAGAGCCACATTCCATATAAAAATTGCTTTATTTATAACTATTCATTTGCGTTAAATGTAGAACGGAAATGCACTTTTTAATAAATGCTTCCGTTTTGCATGTTTTGAACTACTAAAAGGCTTAACAATCATGTACATATTTGCATTTTAATGGAAATTAACCCTAAAAAATCCAAAGGAAAATATGAAAATGAATTTTATTCAGAAGATATATTTTCAAAAGGTACTTTTTTGAAAGTAAGTATTTTGAAAAACACCTTTATGAAGAGAATTTTTGAAAGTTACTGTTTTAAAAGTTTCTTCGTTAAAAAGGTACTTTTTAGAATAGGACTTTTTTCAAGAAAATTTTGCTCAAATAATACTTTTTTCAAAACTTACTTTTAAAAAGATACTATTTTTCAAAAGGTACTTCGTCTAGGATGCGGCTTTGCTTTAGGGTACTTTTTTGTAAAGGTACTTTTTTGAAAAGGTGCTTCTTTTTAAAAGGTATTTTTTTGAAAGGTCTCTTTTTCTAAAAAGTACTTTTTTAAAAGGTCCTTTTTTTAAAGATACTTTTTTTTAAAAGGTACATTTGTTTAAAAGGTAATTTTTTTAAGGTTCCTTTTTTAATAAGCATCGCTGTGAGGGGCATAGACAGGTGCTGTCTAATTAGCCAATGGAAGCCTGGCACGACGATTTCCCCTACTTGCGCAACCCTCTGACGTGATGAATAAAGTGTATGACTTCGACAAGAGGTTTAGAACTGTTTTGGCCAATAGAAGGGAATCGGGGAAATAGAACCTCGAGGTACCTTTGGATCTGATGACAGCAGGTGGTACACTGATGTTTCCAGCACGCCAGCAGGCTCTTTAGCAGGAGTCGTAGAACCAAGGACTAACTACCACGAGTCCTTGGGAAAATCTCCTACCACTTTTCAGTCGGAAGTTTATGCCACTGAGAGATACGCACAATTTAATCTTGATAGGGGCTACCGAGGGAAAGAAATAGTCAGGCTGCCATCAAAGCACTAAGCTCATGTGAGTTTACCTCTAAGTTAGCTTGGGAATGCCACATTAAGCTAAATCAGCTAAGCTGCATGAATAAGGTCACACTCTGCTGGGTTCCTGGACACGCCGGAGTGGTAGGAAATGAAAATGCAGAGAAAATGGACAAAAGGGGGGCTAGTACACCCATAGTCGGACCAGAACCGTTTTGCGGACTCTGATTGGACAAAATACGGGAAGATATATCGACGGAGATCAAGAGTAATAGGGAACACCTCTGGCTCAATCTCCCTGGGTTGAGGCATGCAAAACTAATGATTGGAACAAATAACCAAAATCGTTTCATAGCTCTCATGTCCCTGAGTAAAAACAATCTAAGACTGAGAAAACACCTCAGCAGACTTGGCATTGAGAGTAACAGTCTGTGCAGAATCTGTGAGTACGATGATGAAACCCCAGAGCATATTCTGCAGGACTGTGAAGCGTTATGCCACAGAAAATATATCCAATTGGGCAAGCACCTATTGAAGGATTGGGAACTGCCAACACTAGACCCACTGGCAATCCTGAGATTCATAGAGTACTTTTTTAAAAGGTATTTTTTTTTTCAAAAGGTACTTTTTTCAAAATTTTACTTCTTTGAAAAGATACTTCTCACAAGAGGCTCTTCTTAAGGAAAGATAATTGTATCAAAATATTTCTTTAATTTAAGCTTCAAAGTTCTCTCCCAGCTGTGGAAGGTTTAAAAGATAATGTTTAGAAACAAACGATTTTGTTTACTACTAGAAACAATAATATTAAAAAAAATATATATCTTAAATATAAAATAGTTTTATGACTTTCGACAAAATATTTTCTACTACAAAAAGACAACAAAGAAAAAAAAAATTCGTTCTTATTGATTTAACCTCAATAGAATGAAACGACAACTGCAATGCGTAACTGCATAAATGAATAACTAATGCAATAATATATCCACTAGCATATGGCATTTGTAAATGTTTTTATTTTAAATAATTGTTGCAAAAATAAACAAAAATAAAAAAGAATATTAAAGGAAAAAATGTCACAAAGAAAGATCAACTGTTATAGTTAAAGTTTAAAAATTAGATAAAAAATATTTTATAAAAATTTATCATACTTCAAACGAAATAAACAGCATTTCGTTGCATATACTCAGGGGGTTAGTCTTATGAATTGTTTGAACACACTACTTTATAAAAATTAGTAGCTTTTTAAGATCAAGTTGAAAGTTTTGAATACATTTAAACTTTTCGCTTTAGTAATTAAACATATGGTCGGTTGGTTATTGGTTTGCGGCTTAGTATATTCAAAATATTCATTGTCTGCAGCAAAGCAATAACCAACCGACGATATATTGAGCAAACTCTGGTGCATGGATGGATATTCTTTTAAATTGTTGTTCAGGATATACAAACATTTATGCTAAATACAGGCTTAGTAGGACCAAGGAAACTCTGCTTATGCGGAGTCCCCACCGTCGAACCAACCAGAGCTCAATATAAAGCTATTAATACGCTGCAGCTCAACACTAGAAACGTCAGAAAGTTCCCTGAACTCAAGAGCGCCCATTGTGGCCATTCTCTTTCTTGTCAGTCCAGGCTTAGTAACACCTACAGGATATATAATAATAATACAATGTCAAAGCATATATACATTTATGTACATCATTCTTTGCAAACGAATCAGCAGTTCAGAAGATGCTTTTTTATTACAAATATTTTTTGCAAGAATGGCTCAATATACTTTGTTGATAAAGTTTTTTTCATTTTGTAATCCCTTGGAGTTTTACACAGTATGAATATCGTCGTCACAGTTGGAGCGGCTGCAATGGTTTCCGCTGAACTTCAGTATGAGTCCAGGAATATCAAGCATTATCTGTCAGGCTAATAAATTCATATTTCTCACAGCAAAGTTCTGTATCCTTTAACAATTTTTCTATTTTAACAAAAAAATTTTTATGAAAACTTGGAAATAAAATACATTTCATGTTTAATTTAAGTTTTATGATTGGGCTTAATGTTAGTTAGTTAGTTAGTTAATTTTATTGAGACTTCATTTTTTCATATTACAGGGTTGTTCCAACATACATTTTGTGCAAACTTAAAACTATAAAGTATTATTTTAATAACATAACTTTGTTTCGATTATGCTTCATGCTTATGAAAATTAAATGAACATTTTTTAGTTTTTAAATAAAATTAGTATAGTTAAAAACAGTGTTTGCTCCCGGCACTTGTCATTGTTAGTAAAGCTTTATTTACAAAAAATATACTTAATACTAAAAAAATAAAAAAAAAAATTAAAACTAAATCTTAAACTAAAAAAACAAATTGAAAAAAAAACAAAAGAAGAAGAAAAAAATAATAATAATATGTACAAATTAAATTACCCTCTGTGAATACCGGGAGTATTATTTAAATAAAAGTTTTGACCAACAAAACCATTGAAATTCTCTTGCAACATTCCAATGCAAGAAATATATTGCGTGTTTGACCAACTGAAATCTTGCTCACTTAATAAAATATCTTGAATAACATTGCCTTCAAAGTAGGACAATTTTTCAACAAAACCCCTCAGCAGCTGAAAAGCATACTGAGATATGGGAGATAATTTGGCAGTATCATAAATAAATCTATTTGAAAATCTTTTGTTTAGACATTGATAATTCTTTTCTATGCATTTTCTCACAATATGCCGTTCGAAAATTTCCATTTTCCTCATAATTGTCTTTGAGATGCTGAACCATATTGGAAATGCATAGAGAAGAATTGGTCTAATACTAACCTTATACAGAAGTAGCTTTGTCCTAACTGGTAAAAATTTACTATTAAATAGCCCCCCAAAGGCTCCTTTTACACGATTTGCTTTATTCAGGTTGTATAGAACGTGACTATTAAATTTCATAAGTTTATTAAAATTGACCCCAAGGTATTTGATGCTGTCTTTAAATTGTATTTCATTACCATTTAATGCTAACTTAAGATCTTTGCTTTCAGGCACTACAGTATACTTACACTTTCCGGAAGCATTCCGCAAGCAAATAGCAAAACTCTTTGTGACGTTTATTTTAATTCCCCAATAAGAATAAAATTCGTCAACTACCCTGAGGTGGGAAGAAACAAGTTGAAGTGCGTTTTGAGGTGACTCATCATGTGCATATAGAAGAGAGTCATCAGCATATAATATACTGTGTGAGTTATTGTACTCATGAGGAAAATCATGTATAAAAATGTTGTACAGATGGGGTGCCAACACAGAACCTTGTGGTACTCCACAAGAAACGCTACCTTGACCAGATAACTTATTACAAATCTGCACACAAAACTTCCTGCCATCAAAAAAGCTTTTAAACAGTTTTATAATAGACGGATCAAATCCGATATTTATCATTTTAAATAAAATGCCATCATGAAATGCCTTGTCAAAAGCTTTTTCAATGTCAAGGGATATCGCCACAGTGCATTGACGATCCCTTAAATTTTGTATGACATCAGTGTGAAATTTCAAAAGAGCATGAACCGTAGAATTTCCTTTTTTGAAACCAAATTGCCTTTGTGGAATATATACATTACTAATACCTAAATCCATTTTATCACGTATAATTCTCTCAAACATTTTTCCTAAATTAGAAAGTAAGGATATCGGCCTAAGATTATTTATTTCAATGTTACCTTTTATTTTGTGAATTGGTACTACCTTTGCTAGCTTCCAAGCAGAAGGAAAGTAGCAATTATTCAAGCAGTTGTTAAACAAAATTGTCAAGTACTGAAAAGCCTTAACTGGGAATTTTTTTATGAGGAAATTAGAAATTTTATCCAAACTACAAGATTTTTTGCTATTAAGCATTTTGGTTATGTCCAGAACAGAATTTAAAGCAACAAATTTTGAGTTTCCTAAATCGTTCAGTGATGTATTAGTATCACTAAATACAACATGAGATGCGTAAAGAACCGTATCATTAATTCTTTCACGAATGCCCGAAACATCTCTTCCAGGAGGTGAATTCTGAAAAAGACCTGTAAAATAGTGCTTCAAAACGTGTAATTTCCTATCATCTTCTGTAATTTTATCTCCGTCGACAGAAATATCTTTCACCCCTGAGCGATTCCTATTCCCAATAATTCTAAAAATTTCTTTATATGCACGTGGCCCAGGTACTATATCTTTCAACTTGTTATTGAAGATAGTTGCCTTTTCCTGTTCAATCTGTTCCTTTATCATGATCTTAATCAGATCAATTTGCTTAGAAATTAATAAATATTGAGGATGATGCCTATTTAAAGTCCTTGCAAATATCAATTTCAATTCCTTCTGCCAGTTATATTTTGCTCTAAGCATCCTTTTAAGTTTATCTGAAGCCAGAAACTTCCTATTTTTATTTTCCACATTTTTGGAATGCATATGCGATACAAAATTAACAGAAGCACTAAACTGGTCCAAAAAATAATCTATTTCCTCATTAGATAAGTTTCTTGTTTCTGAAGGGAAATGATTAAGTATCGCATATATGATGTCATTTTTAAATGCATTCCAATCTGTATCCTTATAACTTACATAATGGTCCGGAACTCTCAAAACAAAATTAAATTCTGATATTGATATATACAAAGCTAAAGGGGTATGATCAGAAAAAGTGGGAAGTGTACTCGTACTATAGTTGCGCTGATAACTATCTAAAATATCATTGCTAAGTATAAAATGGTCCAAATGCGATGACCCTCCAGGGTAAGTTGGAAATGTGTCACAGACTCTCGTCACTGAAAATGCTTCATTTTGAAGCCATGATGAAAGCACTTCACCATTAAAATTGTTAATCGAATCTCCCCACGAAATATTTTTCGCATTTAAATCACCACCTAATATAAGCCCACTATAGTTGTGTGAGAAATCCAAAATTGAAGATAGTCCGTCACACATATCGATACGGTTGAGATTACTACGAAAATAAACGGAACCACATAGAATTCGCCGCACTGTACCATTTATTGAAATTTTAATTTCAATGAATGAATTTGGAAAACATACTCCAGGAACAACAACCAGTGAATAATCAACCGATTTTCTAATCGCAATGCCAACGCCTACTGCACTATCGTCTCTAACAATATTAAAGTCGTCAAGATATACACTTGTCCGCGTAGACAAGTGCATTTCTTGTAGAAATGCTATATCAATCTGAAATTGATTTAATATTATATTAAGTTCAGTCCTTCTTCCTACGTGGACAAGAGAACCGACATTAAAAGTTACTAAATTGAGAGATTTACGGGCCATATACATTTTGGATATCTTTTATTAATATCAAGCATTCTTTTTTTGCCTGTTCCTTTGTTAACAATTGGTAGTTTTCCAAAAAGTTTTGAATTCTATCCTCTAATGTAGGAGGATCCGTATCACATAATAACTTGGCCACCTTCATGAATTCCTGAATTAAAGCAGGTTTTTCCTTTCTGTTCCGCTTTGGAGCATCATTAAATAAACTAGCAAAAGGCCTGTTCTCAACAACAATAGACTGATTCAAAGCCTTTTCAACATTTGCAATAGCTAAATCTTTCCTATTTCTAGCCTGTACAAATGACTTTTTCTTAAAATTAACATATTCTTTGTACACTGGACAACCTCTGTAATTGGAAGTGTGACCACTTTCATTACAATTTACACAAAAAGGCAGAGCATTACTATCCTGAATTAATGAACATTCACCTGGTCCATGTTTTTGATCGCATTTCAAGCAGGCAAATGGTCGACTGCAGTTTCTTGAGTAATGGCCCCACTGCTGGCACCTCCAACACTGTGGAATCTTAGTACTAGCCTTTGGCCTTTCCCATGATACAACCTGGTTCAAAAGAAATTTTAAACCAATTAACTCACTAACCTTCCGGCTTGGTTTAAGTACCACCAGAAATAAGCCAGTGTCAACACCTTTTTTCCTTGAAAATTCAGTCGAAAACTTTGATACGGAATCAATCGTGTCAGGAACTAATTTATCCAACTCTACCTTTATGTCATTTATGTCTGACCCAAAATACAAACCTCTACATATTACGCTCTGGCGTTTTAACTCCTTGGGAGTGAAACTGTGAGCAGAAATTTCCTTCTGCTTAAGCAATTCAACCATTTCTAAATGAGCTGACAATTCTCTGAAATACAATTTACTTTTATACTGTGACTTATTTTTAATTTTAAATTCAACGTTTTTTGATTTTAGTTGGTCAATAAGGGATTTTACATTGACATTTTCAATAATTATTGGAGGACAATATGATATTTTAGTTTTAGTTTGTGTCTGTGTGTTTTGTGTAGAATCATTAATTCTATACTCTTTTTGCCCTGAATTTGTATTATTAATCGGCTCATTTGCCTCTAAATCTAAATCCCCCAATAATGAGAATCTATTTACACGATTCACATTCTCAGTTGCCTTAGTTTTTCCATCAAATTTACATTTTGTTATATCAACAATTACTTCACCTGGAAATTTCCGTTTTTTGTTTTTAACAACCTCCTCCATCTCTGCATCATTCATCTCTGGCTGTTCAAAGATTGCCCCTTTACCTTTAGTTATGTCTGCTTTCAAAGACTCTTTTACATTATTCTTCATAATTACGGATGCTTCATCTAAAACAGCGTTCAATAAATCCTTTTTAAGTTGCGAATTATGGACAACATCTTTCATATTTGACATATCGCTGGGATTCTTGATTTTCAATTTGCTTGCTTGAGACCCTTCATTTTTAAAGGAAAAATTAACTTTCTTTAAGTTATTTGTAGATTCCTCCTTAGCTTTCGAGGATCTTTCATTAAAATTGTTGGGAGGACGTCCTCCAGATTGGGACAGAAGCGGATTTGCTTCCATTGTTATTGATACCCCATACAATGAAGATTCAAAAAATTTCTTTTCAAATTTCCGCAAAAAAAAAAATATTTTAATTTAATTTTTTTTTGACAGAAAAAACAAATATTTGTATGTATTTAAAATATTTTATAGAGCTTTCTAAAACACGTCTGATGCGTTTCGCAGTTGACACTCAAAAAATGATTGGGCTTAATGTCCAATGGATTATATAAAAGCTGAGTTGTAGCTGCCTAAAGGTATGCTAAAATTTTTCTAGTTAATATTTTCACTTGGGGCCTGTCCCACGATGTCGACAATGTTCGACTTGCCGCACACTTGAAACAACAACAAAATCTTAAAATTTGGTTTTTGTTTTGAATGCAAGGACCTGTCCCACGATGTCGACAATGTTCGACTTGCCGCACACTTGAAACAACAACAAAATCTTAAAATTTTGTTTTTGTTTTGAATGTAAGTGTGCTACAAGTCGAATGTTGTCGACATCGTGGGACAGGCCTTAAGTGTGCGAAGAGTCGAACGTGGTCGACATCGTGGGAAACCCCCTCAGTTTATTTAACACTTGAGAAAATGTATTTGAAAGCACTAAAAATTATTGGTAAAAAAGGGTTTATGCAATTCGTTGTTGTTATATAAGGTACTGATATTTGATTTTTTTTTTATTTTGTATTTTTTTTTTATTTTTTATTTGGAAATGCAACTGCAAACAATTTTGTGTTGCTGTCATATAAAAGCAAACTATTCTTTTTGATAAAAATAAATATTTAAAATAAATTTATTTAGGCCTAAACATGTCATTCATGCAGCCAGTTAAAAGATTTCCTTTAAAGCATACTTAAGTAAATATTTTAAAAATTTATTTACTGCAGCATACTTTTAGGTTCTTTCTTGTGTTTTATTTTTTATTTTAAAGCATGTTTATTTTAAATTAAACATGTATGTTTAGGTTTTGTATAATTTTACAGTATTGACAAGACTATTTCACCAGGATTTTTGGAAACAAAAAAGTAATTCATTGAATATATATGGCCTTAATTATGAAAGTGGTGTAAGATATAAGCATTTTTGCTGCGAAATATTAAAAAAATTGCAATAAATAGTTAATTAATTTTAAATAAATTTATATTAATCGAAACCATAACAACTCTAAATTAAAATGTATAATATATAAAAATATTTTTTCATAAATATCTCGACAGGAGAAAAACATGACTTAGACCACTTTCATAATTAAGGGCACATATGTGCATATTTAAAATTCGACGTTTTCGTTAGTACTGATAAGCCTCTTTTGCTATTAGGCCCACCAATTTGCTTAAATTAAATTTTTTTTAAATAAAATTGAAATTCATTTGGGCCAGCAGTAAGATAAAATAAATAAGAAAAATTATTGACGTTGCAGGATATCCTTTAAAGTTTCTACCTCTTGAGTTACAAAAAAATAGTAAATAAACTGAAAAATCATTTGACAAGAATTATTGAACATATTTAAAAAAATATCTGAATTATTTAATTGATTTGGAACAAATCTGAGACATTGAAAACAAGAACATGTTGCCCTAAATACGAACGATATATTTGTTGAAACATTTACATCTGTACTCGTATATAAAAAATTAAGCCAAAAATCTAACTGAAATATTAATTGTTTGCACTTTTACTATTCCATAGAAATGTTCGATCGCATTGTAAATGAATATCTGAAATGGATTTAACCAAGACTTCGGGGAATTATTAAAATAAGGAAGGAGCCTGCGTTAAAGCTTTTTTGGTCAGTAGATTTAAATACAATTCCATCATTTTTTGAGCTCAAGAACGGTATAGGTTTGAATAGGTTTATCGTATAAGCATTTGAAAAAAAAACCATTTTCAAAAACTTCATTTTCGAAAATCCTAAAACTTCACCAAATTGAGTGGGTTTAATATCTCACGTGATCGTGAGGTAAATATTTTCTGAATTTGAATGCGATCATTTATGAGAGTTTTGAACAAACACACACATACGAGTACATTTACAGATGCTGGGCCCAATTCTATGGAACTTCATGTATGATGATGTATGATGAGGCTTGAGCTCCCAGATTATTGGTTTTGCAAACGACATTGCTCATGTAATAATAGGAAAACACCTTGACAAGCTGGAAAGAACATGCAACGATGCCATTGCTATAGTTGGAAGCCTGGGTGGTCCGAAGCAGGGAAAAGTCATGTTGCTGCTGGGAGTAGTCAAATCGATTGCCTGACATGCAGCCCCCATATGGGCTGATGTAATAGATGCAGCCTACTAAAGAAATGCTTTCAGGGTAATTTTCCCACAGTTTCGACAGATGCAGCCTGGGTGATTGCGGGAATGATGCCACTGCGGCTGGTAGCGGATATGGAAAAGGAGAAGCATATTGCAAGGAGAGCTGGGATATCACTTGCCAATCAGTCGATTAGACCACTTTCACAAAAAGGATATTGACCAATACACTCATCCCTAGAATAGCGGATTGGGTAGAAAGGAAGCACGGACAGGTCAACTTTTACCTAATCCAGTTGTTAACTACACAAGGATGCTACGGAGCATACCTTTTGGAGTAGGGGCACGACAACTTAGATGCGTGCCCGGAATACACGGAGCATAGTTTCTTTGATTGGCAGCGATACGACACCCAGCCAAGCTCCCTAGAAAGAGCCATTCGAAAGCAGATCAAGCCAGATTGTCTGATATTGGCCTGATGCTATAATCAGTTGAGACTTGGAATTATGTGTGTGTCTTTGCAAAAGAAGTCTTAGCGCTCCAGAGAAGATCAGAAAAAGAGAGATCTAATCTGTGAGAAAGCAGGATTCGATAAATCATCACCACCCGAAGCAATACTTTTAGCAGTGGTGTCTTAATGGAAATGGAGAAATGGTTGAAAGCATTTTTTCCGTTTGTTTTTTTGGTTGGTTTTTCTGGAAGAAATATTCTTAGTATATACTAGTGATGAGCTATTTTTCGAAACCTGTTACTTTTTCACAGCGATTGAAAAATCACTAATCACAACTGTTACTGAATTTATCAAGTAACAGGTTTTGCAAATGTAGTTCTTTCATTCAGACTGTGAATGCTGTTGCATGCTTATCTTACAGTAAATAAAGCTACCACATGAATTTAATTGTATACGTTCACCGTTTGTCAAGAAAAAATCGTCTAAACGTGTCAAATCGTCTTTTCTGGCAACTATGTGTAGCTCTCACATTTTTGTATTTGCAATTTTACTGTCTCTCTGACTCTCATACGACAATTATCAATATTTGGTTGGGGTTGATGCTAATTGTTTGTTCTTGTCGCTCTTATTTATCAAAATACCAATACAAATACATACTTTTAAAGCAGAAGAGTTGAAATGTGTTAAACCGTGATCACAATCACTGTTTAATTTCACAACTGCTCTTCTTATTAGATTTTGTCAAAATAACACAACTGCTACAAACAAAATACTGCTAAACTGTGATCACAATCAACCCACACACACATCACAGTTTAAAAGAACAGCGATTTAGAAATCACGTTCACAAGGAGCAACATTATTAAAAAATCGCAGTTTCGCTCAACACTAGTATATACGTATATGAGGGTAATTATATCAAAGTTCAGCACGTAGGCGCATTGTTAAGCCAACGAGTAAGTCTTGCTGTGAATCGTGCATATTGGCCAGTTAGAGCTGCTGATATCTTTTGAAGATTCCTTAGCCTTAACCCGTATAGCTAAAATAAAATAAGAACCACACCTTCACAAAGGCGCACACATTCATGCTTACACACACACACATAAATACATAAGCAGACACCTACACACACGTGCAACCGTGTATCCAAACATATACACGCACGCACTCACCCACACATTTACAAAATTTACAACATTATCGTAAAATTAGTCAGAATATGTACCCGAAACGTCAAAATGTTGCCATCTGAAAATAACTCGATTTGTACATAATCAAAAAAAGTGGCATCTCAGAGAGTGTGTCGGGCAACAGCAGGACTAAATTCGCTGCTGCAAAAATCTTGGCTGTGCCATCAGCAGAAAATCTAAAACGCATGTTAATCTTAATAATCGGATAGAAAAAAAGTTATATATTACTAATATAAACACTTTATAGAAAATTAACTGCTCGCTTGCGAGCTGCAGCTGAAAGTTTTTACAGGAGACGAACATTTTGTATGTGTAAAATTTAGTTTTATTTCATGCAGTAACATTTTTTGTTTTATCCCTCAGCTCAGACAACTGCATTCACACAATACAAATATATTTACTGCTCACACACATTTCAAAGTAAAAGCAGATTTGTCACATGCCCTGTAGGCTATAGCCCTTATAGTGAAGATACAAGGCGGGCCAAAGGAAGCCATCCGATGTTGTTTGGGTCTCATTTTTTCTTCTATGTATATGCAAAACTTCGACTCTGTTTTGTAATTATGTTTAGTTGAAGTTTTAGAATTTTATGGGTCAAGTCGGGAAGATGATATCGGCCAAATGGGCGTCATCACAATTGATTGCTCGTTTTAGGACAATTTTTATCACTTCGGCGATAACTTCGGGCGACAGATTCTCGCACTCGTCTCGAATGCTGTTCTTGAGGGCTTCCAGGATCTTGCGATTGTTCACGTAAGCACGAGACTTCAAAAAACCGCTTAAAAAGTCTGGAACGGTTAAATCGGGCGATCTTGCGGGCCAGTGTAAATCGCCAAAACGGGAGACCCGGTAACAACATGACACGATTAATCCCCGTTCTTGGGGAGTGTATCGCTCCATGGCTTGTTCACTTGTATTCTACATCTGTCTAGTTCACAAATGCCAAAACAGATTTGACATTGGCCGCCATTTGCTAAAATAAGAGCATCTTCCAACAGGGTGATTTCTTTTAGCCCACCTTATAAAAAACCGTAGAGATAGAGATAGATAGAGAGAGAGAGCGTGAGCGATTGTGCCGTCGGTGAAATTAAAATAAGCGCCACAGCCGTTATTTGGCTTTGCAGCCATCATCAGCATTGCAATCAATGCTTTAATGTGGTCATGTACACTGCTGGCGGTATAAATGCGAAGTAGTTGTGTGTAAATTTTGTGTTAAAATGCAAATCACATACGCATGGTCTATAATTTGTAATTAATTATGCTATAAATGATGCAACGGGTCATTTTTGAAAATGCAAAAACACACACACACACACGCACACACTCGCATACGCACACATGCATGCAATGTCATAAATATATGGCGAGACACTTGTAGGCACATTTTGGACAACATATATTTGTACATACACACATATGCATGCATGTATGTAATATATAAAGCCATGCATACTTTATTGCACACAATTAAAATACTTAAACATGCTTGAGCCTGTGGGGCATAATTACACGTAAAAAAAAACTTTATATATTTAATTTTCTCAATAAGAATTTTGTATTATTAAAAGCCTTTATGTGGGTGCGAACTTGCAACTCAATTTGGAAGCAGATAATTTTAAACAATTGGGTTGCAAATGAGAGGCCTTTCGGAAAACAGCTCGAGAAATAAAGTGGCGCACTTCAAAATATCGCGGACTAAGTTTTTCTACAATATGAATTGGTATCAAACGAAAGGACTTGCTGAGAAAAGCTGGAAAATTAAATTGACGATAGTTTTAATCCTCTGCAGCGATAACTAGGTTAGGTTAGGTTGGTAAAACCAGCCCACTTGGGTCCATTGAGGTCCCGTTCTGCTGCCTGGGGGGATTGAGGTGTACTACCCATCCTCATTCCCTCTATTCACTATTTATGATTTGTTAGAACAAACCCAAAAAGCGTATGAATGAATTCACCTCGCCAATGTCACATTCCGACAGGCTCTCCAAGCCTTGCAGTATCGGAGTCCCCATACAGAGTGACCGCTCCTCCGCAAGTGCTGGACAGTGACAGAGAAAGTGCTCAATATTTTCCTCCTCTTCCTCGTCCTGACAGCTTCTGCAGAAGTCATTATATGGTAGATGCAATCTATCAGCATGTATATCTATATAGCAGTGTCCCTGTTAAGACTGCAAACAAAGTACGAAGCTGTCCTCTTGGAATCCTCTCCAATATTCCGGATCTCCTCAAGCGATAACAGGGCCATGTCATTCTCGAGGCATAGCATGTTACCTCATTTGACCATCTAGCCTGTGCAACTCTGAGAAGGTCCTGCTGTATTTGCATTTTGCAGCAATTCATCGGAACAGCCACCAGCCGATCAGTGTCCTCATCCTGCATTTGAGCTCCAGCCTTAGCCAGCTCATCCGCAGTATCATTTCCAAGATTATTCGCATGTCCTGGAAGCCATTGTAGCTCCAGATCAACATGCATCCCTAGTTTGTTTAGAAACATCCGGCAATCATGTACCAGATTCGATGTCGTATAGACACCAGCAATATTTTTAATGGCAGCTTTGCTTTCCGTGAAGATACGAATATCCCAGTTGTATATCCTGTAATACCTCAACCAGTTAGCTGTTCTACTTATCGCTGAGATTTCAGCCTGAAGTATGCTACATCTGCTGTCTAGCTTAAAAGTTATCCTATTTTGAAAGCGAGGAATAAAGATTTCACCACCCACGCCTCTGTGTGACTTCGATCCATCTGTGTAGCACATCTTGCTTTATTTCTCAGCGATAACTTAAAAGTAAAACAAATTAATTTAATGCACGAAAATTTCTTTAAAAGCAATAGTATTAGTTTAAAAGGAAATAAAGGGTGTTTTTTTTAGAGGGTCACATTTTTGAGATGGCATCATTTAAGCACCCATGATAGTTGCTTTTTGTTTAGCTTGCTGTGAAATTTCATTATGAATCGACTTATACCAGAGCAACGCATGCAAATTGTTGAAATTTTTAATCAAAATAATTGTTCTATTCGTCAAACTCATCGTGCACTTCCGATGAAGCTCGTTGCTGTTTGAATGGGTACGTAAATAAGCAGAATTGTCGCATTTGGAGTGAGGAGAATCCACAAGCTTTTGTCGAAACACCATTTTATCCACAGAAAAGTACTGTTTGGTGAGCTTTATATGTCTTCAAATACGATGATGGTCAGAATGTTACTGTCAATGGTGAACGGTAAAGGGACATGATTCCAAATTTTTTTGTACCTCAATTGCGTGGCTTTAATCTTGCTGATATGTGATTCCAACAGAACGGAGCCACATGCCACACAGCGGGCGCTACAATTGATTTACTCAAAGAAACTTTTGATAAAACAATAATTTCACATGATGGCCCAATTAATGGGCCACCAAGATCGTGTGATTTAACCCCATTGGATTATTTTCTTTTTTTTTTGGAAATCAACATTCGAAGAGTTATCGGCGAAATACAGCCGAGCAAGAGTTTCTTCTGCTTCTTCGACGGTGACTGGTTGCGACTTCCAAAAGCACGTAGACTGCTTCTGCTTTTACTACCGGAACTAACCAAAAGCAACAGCAAATCAAATTCAAACTTTTGAAATCGTCGACTGCTGAAATTACTGCGCAATTGGTCATAAATCGTTTTGTTATTTTTGCTTTGACTGAAACTGTTGTATTTTTCAAAAGCGAAAGCAGAAGCAAAATCAAATGAAATGAAAATCATTATAGTTTTTTTAAACACTGGTGGTGGCGGCAACATGACAGAAATCATATTTAAACATTAATTTCATAAAATTTTCTTTCCAATAAAGCCCGTTTCATGGATATTAAAAATATTTTTCCTTGTTTAATTAAGATTTCAACTTGTGTAATACTATAAAAAAAAACCCTTTTTTTCATTTAAAGAAATACCTGATTTTTAAGAAGCTTTTTTACTTTTAAATTATTTATTTTTTTGTTTAATCATTTCTGGAAATCGTTTCCTATTCTATTTACAGTGAAAAACTTTGTACATTAAGCTGAGGTTGGCTTTCACTTCATTGGACTTAACGTTTGCAGGCTTATGATGATGAAGGTGTAGCGGCCTGCATTTGGAACTATAGAATGTTAGTCCGTGCTGCCGGCGTTTGTCAGAATAATTACAATTGTCTTTGCTGAAATGTGTTCCCTAAAAATTTTACCTGCAAATGCGGTTCTGCAGAACTCAAAGTTTAGCCTTATTAAATCAAATAAATAAACAAGAAAGAGGTTGGGCTGGGTTAGCAGGTGATGGGTGAAAATTAAGAGTTTAGCTCACCTGGGTCCTGTACAATGATCCTTTTGTGCTGCCTGTGAGTTTGAAAGAAGATAGAGAAATATAAGTTCGAACAGAAATTAAGACTTATTAAGATTCCAAGCCAGGTTTTTAAACCTTCTTTTATAAACTACTAAATTTAAATTAAATATCAGCTTCTATAACAATTTGCATGTGCAAAAACTTTTATACTTTAAACTTTTCTTTATGTGTATGAATTCTCACTTTTTAAAGAAATATTCTATGCACTTAATCTTCACTCACACACAGAAGTTTACATGCAGCCATTACAAACATGCACTGCTTTACACACTCTCACACACACACACACACAAATATATATTTATTTACCTTAAGCTGAGCATATTAAATGCATGTTTTTGTATGCCGCTTTACATGACAATTTTTGTAAAATAAATAATTGACTTGTGAATTATAGCAGGTGTATTTTATATTAATTAAGGTTAAAGGTTGATTGAATAAATTAGTTGGCACTAATTAGTGTCAACATTTAATTTTTTTTTTTTTGGAAATTTTTTAATTTTTTTGGTTTAAGTTTTTTGTTTTTTGGCAACAAAACCAAATGTTGGTTATTTAATTAACTGGAAAATTTGTTTAAATACAAACATTTTAGCTGATTGCGGCTGAATGATGCTGGAAACATCAAAAACCAATTAAAACGAAAATAAGCTTAAATAAGTTAGAGGCGGGTTCTTAGAACAAAATATTCATTTACTGCCCAAAAGCAAGAAGACGCAACAAAGTTCATAAAAAGAGCCGTTGACTGGTGGTCATCAGTATGTATATTCCAATTTTTTTTAGTTAATTTAAGCAAACAAATGAACCTTTTTGCAAAATAAGAAAAAATATTGGTATTAGTTAAACTAGCAGGCCATCCCTGAAACTCCCCGCTAAGCTACAGCTTTTGGTAAAATTTTCGTCATTTAGTAAATCTTAAAAATCAGTGAATAATTAGAATCGATTTTGCGAAGGTTTTCGAAGTCACGAAAGACTATTTTTTGTTCGAAATTTTAAGTCAAATATGTCTTTTTGACGAATCATACGATTTTAGCTAAATTGGCAGCAATTGACTTGTTGTTTGAAGTTTAATACTTGATGAGACTTTAAGCTTGATTGGCTAAGTAGTTTAATATTTGTTAAAAAAATAAATAGTTTTATGAAAATTTTATTTTGGAAAACTTTTGAAATTTACCAAACCGCATAGATTCAATAACTTACGACATTTATCATCTTAAGAATACGAAAAATTTACTTCGGATCCGTTGACAAGTTTCTGAGTTATCCCAGCAAACATTTTCGGAAGGCTCAGAATTATGAGTCCGAAATGAGTATAAAATATGACAGAAATATGATTATTTTCTGTTGTTTTACTATAAAAGAAACAGATATATTATAGGAGCTCTTACTTTCTCTAAAATATGAGTCATATATGACTCATAAAAGAGGCTCAAATGGTATATGAATTCGGACTCATATATGACGACCATCGCAAGAAGGGAAACACACTCTAATTGGACTCCTAAAAGAACTCATAATGAGCGCTCACACTCCGATTAGTCCAATCGGACTCATATTGGACTCCAAATGTTTGCTGGGATGAGATCTATACATACGCACACACACACACACACACACACACAAACACACACACACACACATATAAGTCCATCTAGCATGCAGACATCATCGCGAAGGTAGCAAAAATCAACCATCCGAACCTCAAAACCGCGAGATAAGATGCAAACTTTAGTTTTAGAAAATTGGATTGAAATTAGCAATTTTCTAAATCGGGAATATCAAAAGAAAATTTGGGGCTAAGCCTGCCTTAGATGGCAATTCGCTGTTGCCCCTTTTTTTCTGCTTTCCTGAAGTATGAAGATAATTATGCTTTCTGTATGTTTCCCATGGACAGTCATAAAATCCTTTTTAATGTTTCTTTCGCGTGGTACTATTATAATATAATTGCTTTACATACTTTGTGTGGTTTCATTTACTGCAAATACTAAAAATTAATAACTATTAAAATATTTTTTGAATCTCAGCCAATTAACACGATTGATCATCTTCAAATATGGGTGAGGTAAATCACTTCTTAGTGGATTGAGTGATCCGAGGAGAGATCTAGGGAAGCTGCAACATGAACTAAATCCCTAGAAATATTTTTCATGACGCCAAAATCTATAACATCCAGATTTTTTTTTATGTCAGTAGGCCAGTAAGTGGGCTCCCCACTCGAAATGACGCACAAGCCCATTTTTGAAATTGTGCTGAACAACGCTCTTCCTCCAGGTGTAATAAGGCTCGAACCCCAGAACGTATATTTTGCATTGTAGTCTTCAGCTGCTACGAAACAAGGTCCAAGCGATTTGTGATTTCTCGTATTGATTCTCAGTGATTGAGAATCTTGGAAGGGAGTAAATTGATGATATAACGAAATTTGTACAAAAATTTTCAACACAAACATTAGTTGCTTGTAGATGTTTGCACAAATGTTGAGTCTCGACTTTATTAGAATTGCTAATCCACCGCATGCTCTTCCCCACGGGTCCTTTGTATCATATAGGGTGTATCCATTGATTTTGAAAAGGCTTCTCGAAGTCAAATGAGTCTCAGAAACCAACATTATATGAATATTTTTTTCCATGAGGAAGTGCTCATGTTCAATTTAGTGTTGGCGAATGCCGTTTGCGTACCAGAAACATATTCTTAACGTGTTCATGGCTTGAAGCAGAGTATTCTGCATTCGCATCAATTCTTGCATCATGTTATATCATATAGTCATATTTGTAGTAAAGTTGTTTTTATAGCTTGCACCAGATTATCGATAGTGGCTTCAAGGCGAATAACTTGGTGGGGACACTTTCTGCGTGGGAATAGAATTTGTCTTAACAGCATCGGCATACGATACACTTGAAGTACTTGATTGGCTCATTGGAGGAAAATTGGCGGGGTAAGCGTTTGCTGATTGGGCTGTAGGTAATTAAGGTTTCTGTCCCATAGTCTATTTAGCGAAAGAATATACAGGGCATCTTCTGTAATTAGCGGTGTGATAATTACTAAATTTTTTTCTGTGAAATTTTTTAACCTTCAAACTTTTCTCTATACATTTTTTCATCCTTTTGCTTAGAGAAACCCACATACAATTATATTTACTATGATTACAGTTATATATCAAAGCTCGAAATTCATTTTAAATAGCAAAAATAAGTCAAAAATGGTATTAACCCTATGATGACCAATGGCACACATATATCCTATTTGTTTTTTTTTGTTACATTTTCCAATGGATATTCGATACAAAACAAATGCATTTTTTTGGTATTTATGTTAAAATTAAGGATTTGTTTTTGCTACATTTGGGCTTAATAGCATCTCAAAATCAAACATTTTCATTTAATTAATTTTTTTTTGCCATTTTGGTTTACTAATATCTCAAAACTTAATCGATACTTCTAGATGAAATGTTAGTATTAGATGTGTGAATGTCTTATTTAAATTAACTGCTCAACTAATTTTGAGTCTTTTCTATGTTTTTCTCGAAGGGGACTGAAACTATCATTAGCTACATTCCCGATTGGATATACCTTTTTGGTCCTGTATTTATTAAAAAGGACCACACACAGCAGTGTTAGGGCCTTAAAATCTTCCATAAACATATAGCTCAAAGAATTTTACATAAAACTGGCAAAATCATTATATAACTGCAATGCGACTAAGCAAAAGTAACCCTCAGCGTATATCAGGCTTTGTCTTAATTCTAATCTTTAAGTTAAACTTCGAGCTTCACTGAATTCAGGGTCCTTTAGTTGAATTTTATGATAAAAGAGCCAGTCTGTCTAAATATTTTTGTAGAGTAATTAAATCCCTCTTGTAATAAAAAGTTTCTCGAGGAGAAAATTTATGGCTTTAAGATGCTCCACAAAAATAATTCACGTAATATTTTGCATAAAATTGTAAATTTAAGAATTTTATAATTTCATATAATTATTCGCCCTACGCATGTGTCTTAATAAAGCTAAAGTTTAATTTCCCTATTCTATTGTCGGTAGATGAAAATACCTATAGATAAGAATTTTTTATTTGTCTTCACTGTCATCATCCCTCCTTAAAATGTTGATCACTTTATTACAGTAACACAGACGTATGATTAATATTTATATCATGATCATATTACACATCAAGTATACGCAGCCACTCATAGCAATAACACTCAATGCCAGCTTCTATCATATAAACTATTTAAAAATTTATTTTTGGAGATTCCTCACAGTTTCCTATGAAAAGTTCAGTGTCCCATAACTCGGAATATATGGGTCGCTGCCAACTTTTTTATTAAATTTTTGTTTCCTATTTTTTAGTTTTTCTATCACGTAGACTCCTTTTAATTTCTTTTGAGCTGCTTTACTAAACTGCATTTGTTTCAAAAATATTTACTTTTTTCTAGAGACGAATGAGACAACATTTTTCACACACACAACCTGTAGTTTTATTTTTGACATCACTGTATTAAGTCTATTATTAAATGGAAGTTCAGTTCAAGGCTGCTTTGACACTACCGAAGTTATCGATACGGAACAAGGGTTCCATTTATTGGATACATGGCCACGGAACTCATCCGGGTAGCAGGAGCCGGATGAATTTACTAGGTATGTCTCTGCTGCTCCTTTTGTGGGAACAGAACACTTTTGTGGCGTAAATTGGTCGACTGTCATGTCTTTAATAAAGAGAAATTGCATTTTAACCGCCAGCCAGGCTTCTGTGGCATCCTGAACTAAGACATAATTTACAGCTTGTTACTGGTTTATACTGAACTAATCTCTATGGAAAAGTAACCAAGTTCGTTCATCCTTGAGTTTTTAATGCTTAGAAGATGATGGGACAATGTCACACATTCTTTGCGAATGTATTGTCTTATTTAATAGCAGAAAGCATGTTTTTCATTCAGAGTATGTGTCTTCATGTATTGTCATTTTATTTTGTCAATGGATGGCATATTATCTGCTTATGGAAAGCAGGTTGCGGATTCTGATACGTTCCTTGGATACACGGAGTAGCTGCTACTCGTAGCAGTTGCGGCTCCTCAGCAATTTCAAGAGCAGCGTCTCGAAGGGTCTTTCAAGTTCCGATTCCCAGTATGCCAACGATCCTCGAAACCGAATGGCGAGTGATTGGCGATATAAAACCAATAAACATAAAGCAGTTCTGGATGGTTTAAACGGCAGCCACTTACTCCCGGTTCATCTTAAAACCATTTATTAACGAAACCACAAAAGTGGGCCTATGTTCCTCCACGAAAACCGAGGAGAATATAAATATATGCGTTCAGATGATTGAAGGCAAGCTTCTGCAACCTCTGTGCTAACTTTCATAATAAGGAACATACATCATGTAATTTAAAGATCTATAGCACAAAAGATCCCCTTGGTATGGTAGTACCAGTCTTTGAACCACATCTTCACCCCCCTCCCCCTCTTCGCTTTTCTGTTCTATCTATTCAATGTGTTTTGCCATATCCACAGAATGAATGTATTATTCAACAACATGTGCATATAAGAAAACTGTTTTGTCAAACCGGTTGTTGTCATGGGATCCTAATTTTCATAAAAACTTCTTTTTCTTAGGAATAAGGCCAACACAATTGTCAAACTGCAAACGATATCAATCCCAGATCATCCAGATCCCAGAGCGTTCAATGCGTCCCGCAAATGACAGTGTTTGGAATCTTTATTTTAGGCTGGCGACCATAGAACGTCCATTACCTTTAATAACAACTGCGGTAGATCAAGGATTGTCAACTTTTTCAAAACAGAATTGGATGATATCATCTCCAATGACATGTGGCTTTAACGAAGCGGCACTGCATAACACACAGCTCATGACACATTGGACATACTTACTATACCACCGATTTAAGGCTGGTGGTCATCTCATATGGAGGTGATGTTTAGTTGCTACCTAAATCATACGATTTCACCCTGGTAGATGTTTTATTGAAAAGTTTTCTTACATTTTACATCTTTCAATAAGGTTTAATGGAACTCAAAATCAAACCAAACGCTATCGGTCAAATTAAGCCTATTTTATGCGCCAGAGTCATGCCAAATTGAAGGCTTTGGATGTGCACCACCTAATAAAACAGCGGCAGATGTTTCCGTGATATAATATGCCATACATACTGGCATTGAAAAGGTCTATCAAACGAATTAAAAATTTCTTTGATATCTCATTTACACTTTGCTTAATTTAAATTTAACGACAGCAAACCCTTAATGAAATAGCCTCAACAACACAATACATTGCTGGCATTATTTAGTTAGAGCTTTTATTATTCATAGAATTATGATTACGATTAAAGTCAGTCATCACATTTTAAATAAAATTGACCACAAATTACAGTCAACTCAAAAGAAAAAAGAGCAGAGAAAACTTGTACAAAATATATACTCGTACCAACAACACGTGCCCCAAAATTAGCCACAGAAATTACAAACACGAAACCACAAAGTAGAAATAAATATACTCGTAATACTTACCAGCAGATGATGACCCAAACCTGGAATTAAAATTTTTATTATTATTACTTTTGTAAGACTCAAACAAAAATACAAACAAACTCGGTTCGTGCTTGGGTCGACTGGTCAAGCCACAACCAAATAATGTTTTAAAACTAAATAAATAAATATATTTTTTTATTATTATTATTCTGCAAGAATATACTTGTGTTACAAAAAAAAAATTAAGGCTCTTCTTGCTATTTATTAAGACCATAAGTAAAGTTATTAATAAATTTTATTTATTTTAAAGGTTGCTTCCTTCCGTTTGTTTGGTTGGTCTGTCTGTCCGTCTGTCTTCTTTTGATATTTTAGTATTCCAACGAGTGTTTATGCTTAATAGCAAAACTCTTAACAGACATACAGTTGGACACAGAGTGACAGCTTATTTGCATATTTTACAATTTTACTTGTCTAGAAGTATGTAAGACAAAACAAAAAAAAATTTAAATAAAAATTAACAAAACTATAACAGATCAAGGGTGAAGAGAAAAAGTCATGTGCAGACAAAACATGTACACGTCCGCAGCAACAACAACAACAATTATCATCATCATCAACAGCAGCAGCACGACAACATTATTTGACAACCTCAAATTCAAGAAAGAATGTAACAACTACAAAACATTTACTACGAGTACGACAGTTCACTGCCGTTAGTTTAATAGAAAATTTAAGTTTTTAAAGAGTTTTATTTATTTATTTATTTATTTCTTGCAAAAGCATTAGGGGACTAAAGTGTGGTGTTTTCACTTGCATTAGTGGATTTCATATATCCAGCATCATCTAATCAAAAAGAGTAACTTTTACCGCTCTTGTATGCAAAATTAGCTTAAAGCTTAAGCGACACATGTTTTTTTGACCAAAATCTACTTTTCACGAACGCAAATAACCGCTTTTAGTCAAAAATTAAGTTCGAAAATTATGTCCCTTAAACTTTTTTGGCGGTTATGGCGCGCATGTATGATTGCTCAACTGTGGGGGATGTCTTAGTCAAGATTGATTGGTTGGAGTTGATAAGTATATGATCAGTCACATTTGGCTAATATTTACACTATCATTGATTCGTAAGAAGCAGCAGAGAGTGAGCAGTTCAAATACATCTTATATAGTCGACGAAATTCATTAGTTAGAGAAAGATAAAAACATCACAAGTACACAAAAGTTTCCATTACATTTTTCATTTTGCCTTTAATAATGTTACAGAAACCTGGTACTATGCAATGATGAATATATTTTGCATGACTGCCGATCAAATGACAGGTCAATTGACTGATACTGTTTTTGTAGGGTTCATTTTATGGAAAATTATTTCATTAAATTTTGTTAGGACTTGCATACATATAAACTTTTTCAAGGTTCTATTTGATTGAGAGCTATTTTATTGGGAGTATTTAGTTTAGGGCGTTAAAGGAGACTGAATAAAATTAGCAAAATAAATTTTATTTACAATGTGAAATACCGAAGGACAGGCCGAACACATGGCCACTACTTTTACAATCCTTGATTTCTTTGGCAAAAAGTATTTTTTCCCTCTACCTTTCAAAAGCAACAGCAAGGTCCATACCGACAACAGCTAGTGGGTTGAAATGTTCTAAAAGGAGGTACCTTGTAAAATTTTTTATAAAATGCTGAAACATTCTAAGCCTAAAACTTAAGAATAAGCAAGAAAAAGGGAATTTTAATTCATTTTTATGCTGAAGCGGCATAAGAAATCATGAAATTTTTTTACTTTAAGGAAAATAGATGTTTACTATAAACATTTTAATAGAACATTTTAACCCATTAACTATACTCCTTATGGGTCTTTTTGCCCCTTAAACGAGCTACATCCTCGGGTTAAAATATTTCCCAAAAAACGAGCGCCATAAAATTCCCTTTAAAATCTCTTAATACAGCACAGCTCGAAATTTATTTAAAAAACTCCAAAATCATTAAGAATTTTAATGCGTTAAAGAGTTAAATTCAAATTTACTAAAGCTTGCATTCAAGGTATGGCAAGTGTCCTTTTTTTTTTTAATGTAAAGTAATATGGGGAATATTTTTAACCTTTAACTTTTCTTCATATGGGCCTTTTCGCTCTTTAAGTCGACCGAGCTCTAATCTCAAGGTTCAAATCTTAAGAGAAAAGTATTCGCAATATAATTATGTTGACAAGTCTGTAAATAAAGCAAAGCATATCAAAACAGCATCAATTGGTAAAAAATTTTAATTCTGTTAAGGGTTAATGTCGCACTGCTTCACATTAGCTGTATCATATTCGTGACCTTTGTAGACGTATAATCTTACAAGTTACATATATTTTTGTACAACTTTTCAACTCTCTAGCTCTGGTCCATATGACTCATTTTGACCTTTTATCTTTAAAGGGGGCTTCAATGGGTTAAATTCTTAAATAAAAATTATTCTCTATATAATTATATTAGAAGTCTCTGAATAAAGCAAAGTCCACAATTGAAGTTAAACACCATCCAGTGTGTCAAAATTTGGAATGCCATGTTAACCCTCCCCCACCCGGGGGTTAATATCACACTTCTTCACACACACCTTTACGCTGTAGAATGAGGGTAGACTTTTTTGTGCCAAATCTAACGAGATGTATTTTGCAAGAGTATTTTAATTTTTTTTTTTTAATCAGGCACATAAATACCATTTAAAGTCGTTAAAATTTTAGAAAATATCGAGCCATAACCGCTAAAATAGCTTAAGTGACACATTTTTGGGACTTCGTTTTTTTTACGAAAATCTAATTTTTACGATCGCAAATAATCGATTTTGGTTAAAAAAAATTATGTTCGAAAATTATGTCGCTTAAACTTTTTTGGCGTTTATGGCACAATATATTCGTCATTTAAAGCACCATCAATTTGTCAAATGTCGCACTCCTTCACACGCACCTCTTCGCTAGATGATGTGATTGGACTTCTTTACGTAAAGTCTTGGGAAGCATATTTATGTAAAATGTTTTAACCCTGTAGTTCTACTGTATATGGGTGTTTTTCGCCCTCTTCCAAAAAGTGGGATAAGAAGTATCCTTAAGTGGTTTAAACTTTTTTTACAAAAATATGCATCATATGATTCCACTGTACGTTTTTACTTGGAGCAAATCTTGCTATTAAGCTAAAAAAAGGAGAAATCACATAAAGTTTTAAGTCCGCTTAGGGGTTAATTTACACATATTTATGTAAAATGTTTTAACCCTGTGTTTTTCGCCCGCTTCCAAAAAGTGGGATAAGAAGTATCCTTAAGTGGTTTAAACTTTTTTTACAAAAATATGCGTCATATGATTCCGTTACCTGGAGCAAATCTTGCTATTAACCTAAGAAAAAGGAGAAATCACATAAAGTTTTAGGTCCGCTTAGGGGTTAATTTACAAATTTTTTTCGGTACTTTGACGTAAGATCATAGAAGAATCATTTTGTTGGAATGTTTTAATCATCCATATGTTCTCCATATGGTTCTTTTTATGGTTCTTTTTTACCTCTTTTCGCTCGCTTTAAAGTCATGTTATATGCCCACCATTCCCTAAGATTATTTACTCTACTGTCTATGGACCTCAGCTGTCATCATAAGTCCTTATAATAATCATCAATGAAAATAAAGGAAAACAAATGGCTGGCATCATGTTTCTTTCCATTATCACTATAATCGTCAGCATCTTAACCTTAAATATAGATAGACAATGCATGTGAGTTTTCATCAGCACCCCAGACTATGCAATAAAATATCTAAATATAATGTTCCGTTATTCTTTTTTTTTTGTGTCCACTTGCCCAAAAGTATGCACCGAATAATTTCTTGTCAAGCACTTGCACAACTATGAATGCTTTAGAATTTTGCTTAGATGAGAGCAGAATTAAAAATTAAAGAAAATAAATATTAAAAAATATGTGGAGAGAAAAAATAAATAGCACAAGCTGCATGCATATTCGCCATACGATATTTGCGCTTACTGACTGCATAAATGCCACCACCACAGACTTAAACTTAGAGCAATGTTTACGGCTGCTTTTGGGTTAGAGCATGGCTTCAAAATTCATTAGTTATGCAGCATGCGTTTTCTAGACGATGTCTTTGTGTTGTGCAACGTGATAGATGGTCGCAAAAAAAAAAAAAAATAGAAAAAAATAAAAGGAAAACGGGCTCAGCCAAGACATAAAAAAAAAAATAAAATTATACAAGTAAGAAAAGCAGCAGCAATAACAATTCAAACAAAATCAAGCATCTATAGTTGTGGCTTCATAAACATGATTTTCAGCTGATGCAGCAGCTGGCAAACAGGAATACTTTAAATACTATATTGATGGGAAATAACCCAGCAAACGTTTTGACAGCAAAAGAAAATATATTACTAAAACATTTAGGAATCACAGGGATGGTCCTGCAAAGCTTTTAAGTGAAATTTCCTCTTGTTTTTTTATATACCAAGTTCCCCCAAAAACTGCGCTGCTTTCTTGCCACGATTTAGTTTTTGCTTTAGTATGATCTTTTATAAAATGTCTTATTCTTTTTTTTTATATAATATCTCATGCTCTTTATTGTTCCAGCATTCTAAACTTCTAATGCATTTTATTTTTCTGGCATTAGTTCCTCCTCCTCCTTTTTTCATTTGTTCAAAAATAGTTTGCAATTTCACTTTAGTTTCTATGTGTGCGTGTGTGTGTGTGTTTGTCTTCATTCGCTTTTATTATTTGTATTTTTGCATTCAAGGCTTTTGTTGGCGTGCGTGACCTGTCTACAAGAGTGCTGTGAAATATTAAGTGTGAAGTATGTTCGGAGCCAAACAGGCATTTTTTTATGCCGTTGTCATACGGTCCATTCCATTAACTGGAAATAAACATATTTTAGCATCTTTTTTTCTGCACAGAATTATTTTTAATGAACAAAGAAATTTAAAGTAAAAAATAAATTTAAGTTTAACATTTGCTGACGCTCTAATAATCCCAAATTATTAATTTTCTCATTCAGTAAAAAATTTTTTATTAAAAAAAAAAATTAATTTATTTAAAGAAAAATTTCTGTCAAAATGCAGATTTACGCCACAAAGTCATATATCTCTTTAGGATTTTAATAAAAATTTTATTGACCTTTTTATATTTTATTTAATGAAATATTATAATTTTGCTTATTTCGAAATATATACTTTTTAAAAAAGTTAAAATAAAATTTTATGTTTCCTCAACTCCTCTCGTCATTTAAGCTTTTGCGCCCATACGCTTTAGCCCAAAATATTAAACACTATTTTTATGCAGCCACAAAAATGCACTCATACTCATACTCATACTTGTGCTTATTGCACTCATTAACTCACTCACTATTTGCTCAAATCAGTTAAACAAACAATAAAAACCCACTGTTTATTAAACAAACAGTCAGTATTTTTATATGAACTGAACTTTATTTACGTTTCCCATGAAATGGAGAAAAGAAATGAAAACAATACAAGTGGAACAATAATAACTAACCTGCTCACATACACATGTGATGTGCAATGTATTAAATATATTGCAAGGTGGACAGTTATTAAAATAAGGCCTTTTAGAGGGCCTTTTGAGGGCGGTAACATAAAAATAAGCACAGGGTAGCAGAATATTTCAGGAATTCTAAAAACTAAGTTATACAAAAGACATTAACAAAGAGGTCTAAACCATGCTGCAGAAATAACACCCACTCTTTTTAGGTGTGGATCTTGTAAATGCATTTCTTAAAAACGAGAAAAAATACTTAAAACTTAAAAAATTTATTGTTATGTAAAAGTTATCGAATTTGTTGGAAAAAGCGCAAATTTTCACTTAAGTTTTTTTAGGTAATTTTTATTTTTTTTCGATAACTAAGTTTTTATAAAAAAAATTCGATAACAAAATTTTTCATAAAACTTTTTTACGATAGAAAAATTTTTTCGATAACAAATTTTTTTATAAAAATGTCTTCGATAACAAAATTGTTTATTAAACTTTTTTCGATAAGAATTTTCTCTTTCGATTATAAATTTTTTTGAGAACAAAATTATTATAAATTTTTTTTCTATAAAAAAATTTATGCATAAAATTTTTTTCGACAATAAAATCTTGTTGCTGTGAAAGTTATCGTAATAATTTGTAGAAAACAGTGCAAATTTTCAAGTAAACCTTTTTTTTCACAAAATAGTTTTACAAAGATTTTCCGATAACAAAATTTTTTATTATTTTCCATAACAAAATTGTTTGTAAATATTTTTCGATAATAAAATATTTTTTCCATTTTTTTTTTAGATAACGAACTTTTCGATAAATTTAGTTTCGATAAAAAATAAAAATGTATAAAAATTTCTCCGATAACAAAATTGTTTATTAAACTTTTTTCGATAACAATTTTTTTTCGATCACAAAAATTTTGTTTGATAACAAAATTATTTATAAATTTTCTTTCCATAAAAATCAAAATCTTGTTGCTGTGAAAGTTATCGTAATAGTTTGTAGGAAACAGTGCAAATTTTCAATTAAACCTTTTTTTAACAAAACTTTTTTACAAATTTTTTTCAATAACAAATTTTTTTTATTATTTTCGATAAGCAAATTGCTTATAAATTTTTTTTCAATAACTTAATTTTTTTTTCGACAACGAAATTTTTGATAGATTTATTTTCGATAACAAAAGTTTTTATAAAATTCTTTTTCGATAACAAAATTTTTTATAAATTTTTTTTTCGATAACAAAATTTTTGATATTTTTTTTCGATAACAAAATTTTTTGTAAAATTTTTTTCCAACAGCAAAATTTTTTATAAATTTTTTTTTGACAATAAAATTTTTCCTAAAACTTTTTTCAACAAGAAAATTTTTTATAAATTCTTTTCGACAAGAAAATCTTTTATTACACCTTTTCGATAACAATTTTTTAATTTTAGCGACAACATAAAAATATGTTTAGCAATAAAAATTTTCTTTTAAAACTTTATAAATAGTAAAAAAAAGGTGTCGAAATCTTGTCGATAACAAAAATTAATTTTCTTTCAAAGTTTTATAAACCACAAATATATATTTTCGAAATGGTCTTGACAACAGAAATTGACCATCGAAATATTATCGATGACATACAATTTCTGCTGATTTTAACTAGATGGCAACATTTTCAATATGAATAAGTGAATAATTTTAGTTTGACAAACCAATGTTATACTTTTAAACTAATTTTTTCATTAGAAGTAAAAGCTAATTCACTATAATATAGTTTAAGAGTCCAGTACAGTACAGTTTCAGTCATCTAATGAAGAATTTATATTAATAGAAATTAATTTAATAAAATAATGAACTGGAACTCTTTCAATGACAATAAAATAACTGTTAAAAAATATGTTATAAAATTATTTTTGTAGGCCCCTCATGTTAAAGCCTCTCTGTCGTTCTGTTGGACTTCTCATGTGTGCTAAAGAGAGCTAATCAATTGCATAAGAATGGGTAAGTAAACTATTTCTGTGTTCGTGTATGTGTGAATTAGATTATCGTCCAATTGGTGTTGAAAGGAATGTGTATATTGTTTATTTATATTGACACTTATTGTTGTTTGGCAGACACATAACGAAGCGCAAAAATAGTTACGTGCTCATATGGCAAATTGACTGATTTGTAACAATATTTTATTTTTTAATAATTTTCTATTTTCAATCTTTAAGGATAATGATGGGGAAATACATTTTATAATTCTTTAAATTTGTAACATGCAACAAATAATGTTATAGTTGAGAATTATCAAAATGCCAAAATTGTTCATAACTTTTAAGATGCTGGCTGTAAAGTTTTATCGTAAGCGGCAATTTACGTACAAACACACATTTGAATAATTTAAAAAAAACCTTCTGAAAAATTTAATTTTTGTCGCTTACGAATTAATCGAAAATAAGGCTCGATATATCTGTGGTAAAATCTTATCGATAACACTGATTTTTGATTGATATGTTATCGACTAAAAAACTTTAGAACTAGAAATTTTATCGATTACATACATATGTTTACTAATAAACTATAATGAAAAAATTTATTCTTTAATAAACTCTATCAATAACAAAAATTTATGCTTAAAATTTATCGATAACAAAAGCCTTCATTATAATTTAAGCAATAACATTAATTTTAATTAACACAAATTTTCTTTTCAAATTTTAGTAATTACAAAAATTGTTTGTTCAACTTTGTTCTATAAAAAAAAAAAATTATGTAAATTTTTTGAAAAAAATTTCATCGAAATTTTTATAAAAAAAAATTATGTTTAGAAAAATTCTTGTCAAAAATTTTATGCAAATTTTTGTTAAAAGCTTTTAGGATTTTTTTTTTTAAATTTATCTAGACTTTTTTTATCGAAATCCTCCCTGCACAATGTACAATCGATAACAAAAGTTTTTTCACAATTATTTGTATTAATATTTTCTTCTTCTTTAATTTAATCGATAATAAAAGTTTGAATTTGAAATTTTATTGTTGCCAAATATTGGTTATTGAAATTTCATGGGTAGCAAAAATTTGCAACGGAAATTCTGCAGGTATCGCAAACTTGCTTGTGAAATGTTATCGATTAAACAATTTTCTACAAAATGGACAGCAGTACCTTGGAAATCTTAAAAAAAAATTTTTTTTTGCAAGAAGAAGCCGATTTATAAATAAAACTTAGAGGCATCTTAATTTCATTGATTTAAGTACAACATTTTTGATAGTACAGAAATTTTTCTTAGAAAAATTTTATCGACAACAAATAAATAAGTTTTAGAGAGGCTTAAACGGATTTTTTGTAACGTGGTTTTTTTTAACAATTATATAAATTGTTTTGAATTTAAATTGCTTTTGGCTTACTTTTTTCTAAATATTATTTTTTTGCTCTTTTAACAGACTTCAAAAAAAAATTCGTCTCAATTTTTTTTTGGCAGTGCTACTTCATAACTCGGTTCATATTATGAAAATTCTTTTATTTTATGAAGGGGTATAGCTTCCCGTTGGTTCCATTGTTAAAAAAATTGGGCGGGGACACACCCACAATTTTTTTTATTTGATTTTACGATATTCTGCTTATTTGATTGCTGCGAAACCTAGCAAACATCTTAGATTCTTCTAATTACATAATTTAAACGTTGACAAAATGGGCGGGACTACGCCCATTAAAATTTATTCTTATATTTCACGTGATTCTATTATACTAATTTTTACAAAACTTAACACACATCCCGAGTTCTGAAAAACACAAAACCTTGCAATTAAAAAATGGTTGGAGGCACGCCCATCAAAATTTAATTTTATAACCCATTAATTTGCTTCGAATATGTTCTATCAGATCTTTCCATTGAAGTCTGTTTTTTTAAAGCAGAATTATATTAATAATTTTTCTTCTAAATAAAAACAAATTTATCAAAGTTTTGTTTAGATTCCAAAATAAAACTCAAATATACACAGCAACAAAATTCTAATTTATTTTTATGTCCCGGTTCACACACTTCAACTTTTGCTGATCAACTCGCAATTCAGCTGTAAGAAAAAAAAGAGATAATTGTATTTCCTTCTATCTACATCTTTCTTATAGCTGAATTACGAGTTGAGCAACAAAAGTTGAAGTGTGTGAACAGGGACTATATACGTATTTAATTATTGTTTATATGTATACACGAAAAAAAAAAATCAAGTACACTGTGAAAAAATTATTGTTCTTATATAAATATTTTAAATTTATACAGAATTAAAATATTATTAAGTTTGAGCAAATAATCTCTTTTTCTATTGCTGTGACAGTACAAATTTTTTTCTTCTAAAATTTTCTAGCTTTGTATCACAAGATTTTTCCCACTGCATCCGTATACATCAAGTATTTGACTTACGAGCTTTTGTTTATCAACAAATATGAAACTCAGTGCTTTTGTTTTCTTACTTTTAAAGCAATCAGTAAAAGAGTATTTGTGTACGTGTGTCGTTCGTCCGTCCGTCCATCGGCTATAAAGAATATAAGTAAAGTTATACCGCCACCCATAACATTCAGCTCGTCCATGTACACACACACACACACATACACAATTGAGAGGAATTAAATAAACAATACAAATATTGATTGTTTAGAAAATTATTTGCCATGAATTGATGAAAAAGTTTCAGTAGACGAAAAATAATTGAAATTGGCATTTTATACAAAGTATTTGCGTGTGTTTAAAGTTTTTTAATTTTATTGCATGCAACTGTGTAATGAAACAGTTTTGCTTGTGCTTTTATAAGCGCTTTATAATTCATACATAGAAAAATCTATAGACAGTTTTTGGCCAACACTGATTCTATAATTTTTTTAATTTTTTGTATAATTTTTTTGTTTTTAATAATTTTTATTGACTCTTTATAGCTTATGAATAAATATTTAGTAATTCTCAATTATTTTGATGAAATTTTTATATAAAAATATTAAATTTCTAAAGCTTTTCAAGAACTTGATGACTTGGTATTGAAATATATTAAATTGATTTTAGATGATGAAATAAATCAATATTATGAATTCATCCAACATACCTTTTAATTTATTCCGAAGTACCCTGATTGCCGAATAAAATCTTTTATTCGAATAATTTACTGAAAATAAAATAATTAACAAACAACTATATGTTTGATTATTATTTCCATCAAATAAGTTCGATTAATTAAATATTCGAGCAATCGAATAAATTTTACTAAACTATTTAAATGCAGAATTATTTGAAATTTAAGAAAAAGTTTTCATTTCATTAAATAAAAAAAATTTCATTCGATTAATTTAAGTGAAAAACCAAACAAAACACAAAATCAAAATTATTCAAAAATCAAGCTGAAAAACAATTTTTTGTATTTAATTTGTTTGTTTAAATAAATATTTAAATAAAAGTAAAATATTAATTATTTCTTAAAAATACTTGAAAAATCATCCTGAATTGATCCTGTGCTGGATCCTGAGAACATTTCACTGTGTAGCTTGCGCAGATCATCAGACAAGCATTAACAAGTTAAATATTAGATTTGGGAAGAAGTGCGATAAAAATTTTGAAATTTTCGGTATATATGATCCGCATGTTCCCATGAGTGGCCTTTGAATTTTTTTTTTTTTGAAGGAAAGAGTTTGATTTTGATCTATTAATATTCGAATACTTAATTATTCGGGTAACCGAATAAATTTTCCCTAATTTTTTCGTTTCGAAATTATTTTAAATCGCTCTGATAAACAAATTTTACTTGAAAATTTTTTAGTATATTTTATGGGAATATACATGACGAATAAATATACGATTATTTTATTAAATTCAAATACAATGTTTGCATGAGCTCCAATTAAAATTTTGTATTCGATAAGTTAATTTTAAAAAAAATTAAGGAGTTTGATTTCCATTTTAATCAAAGAAAATTCGAATAATTAATTATTCGAGTAACCGAATAAATTTTGCTCAATTGTTTCGTTCCGAAATTATTTGAAATCGCTCTGATAAACAAATTTTATTCGAAAATTTTTAATAATTTTATCGGAATATAATTGACGAATAAATATTTGATTATTCGATTATTTTACTAAATTCAAATACAATGCTCACATCACCTCCGATTAAAATTTTGTATTCGATTTGTTAATTAAAAAGAAATGAAAGATTTTGATTTCAATTTTAATCTAATAAAATTCGAATAATTAATTATTCGAGTGGCCGAATAATTGTTACCAACTTTTTTCGTTTCGAAATTATTTTAAACCGCTCTGATAAGCAAATTTTATTCGAAAAATTTTAGTATATTCAATGCTTATATTATGGGAATATAAATGAGGAATAAATATTTTTATTTGACTATTTTACTAAAATAAAAACAAATAAAATTAATTAATTTTTTATTTAAGTGAATGAAGGGTCCTGTAATTATTCGAGCAATTGAAGAAATTTTGCTTTATTATTTAAATTCAATATAAATTTTAATTAATTAACGTGGAAAACAACAGACCAAAATAAAAAGCAAAATAAATCAATTTGATTTAGATTTTAATCGAAAATCGATTAATTAAATGCTCGTGTAACCGTTAAAGTTTTGCTCAACAATTTAAATCCAAAATAAAATAAAATTTAAGGACACATTTGAGACGAATAATAAATTTTATTTGATTAATTCAAATAAACAGCCCCCACGCCACCGCCTTCCACATCACTAAACAACACAACATCAAAATTAATCGAATATTAAGCTGAAAACAATTTTCAGTATACTTTACCCGAATATTTGCATGAGAATCTAATAGAATCTTGTGTTCAATTAATTTATCAAAATCCAAAATATTAAACAAAAAAATATAATAAAATTCGAGCAAGCAATTAATTGAGCAGCCGAATACATTTTCTAATATATTTAATTCCAAAACTTCTTTCAAATAAAGCTGAAAAACAGTTTTTAGATTAAAAAAAGGGTCGAGCATATCTTATCCGAATGCATGATGGACGAATACAATTTTTTACTTGATTATTTTACAAAAAATAAGGGACAAACTCGGTTTATTTTAATTTTAATCGAATATAATTCAATTATTTATTATTTGAATAATCGAATAAAATTTGTCTAATTTTTTATTCCGAAATTATTTTAAATGTAGTTCAAGTCATAAGAACAAATTTTATTTAAAAAATTCACATGACTGACGACTAAATATTTGTATTCGATTTTTTTAAATTAAATTTGAAATTAAGCTGGAAAACAATTTTGGTAAAAAATGTTCTGCATGATTGACTAATAATACATTTTATTTGAGTAATTTGCGATTATTAAAAAGAAAAGACATAAATTTGATATTGAGTTTAATCGGTCAAAATTCGATTAGTTATTCGAGTAACCGATTAAATTTTACGTAGTTTCGAAATTTATGATATTAAGCAGGAAAAGAATTTCAGCGAATTTTAAACGGATACTTGCACGATTCACGAATAAAGTTTTTTACTCGATTAATTTCCTAAAATTAAAAACAGCAATAATGTTTTTTATTTAAGCTATTTCAAGTTTTATATTAATTTAAAATTAAACGAAAACAAATTATTGAGATGTTAATCGAATAAAATTGGCTTAGCCATTCGAATAAACGAATAAATTTTGCTAAGTTATTTAGATAAAAAATTAAAGGAAAGTAAGCGGGAAAACAATTTTGGTACAAAATTTCCCGCATATTTCATGCCAATGTTCGCATGATTGAATAATAAAAAAATATTTTATACGAGTAATTAACGATAATTAAAAAGAAAAGATATAAATTTGATATTGAGTTTAATCGGTCAAAATTCGATTAGTTATTCGAGTAACCGATTAATTTTTACGTAGTTGCGAAATTATATGATATTCAGCAGGAAAAGAATTTCAGCGAATTTTAAACGAATACTTGCACGATTCACGAATAAAGTTTTTTACTCGATTAATTTCCTAAAATTAAAAACAGTAATAATATTTTTTATTTAAGCTATTTCAAGTTTTATATTAATTTAAAATTAAACGAAAACAAATTATTGAGATGTTAATCGAATAAAATTGGCTTAGCCATTCGAATAAACGAATAAATTTTGCTAAGTTATTTAGATAAAAAATTAAAGGAAAGTAAGCGGGAAAACAATTTTGGTACAAAATTTCCCGCATATTTCATGCCAATGTTCGCATGATTGAATAATAAAAAAATATTTTATACGAGTAATTAACGATAATTAAAAAGAAAAGATATAAATTTGATATTGAGTTTAATCGGTCAAAATTCGATTAGTTATTCGAGTAACCGATTAAATTTTACGTAGTTTCGAAATTATATGATATTAAGCAGGAAAAGAATTTGAGCGAATTTTAAACGAATACTTGCACGATTCACGAATAAAGTTTTTTACTCGATTAATTTCCTAAAATTAAAAACAGTAATAATATTTTTTATTTAAGCTATTTCATGCTTTATATTAATTTAAAATTAAATTAAAAAAAAAATTATTGAGATTTTAATCGAATAAAATTTGCTTAGCCATTCGAATAAACGAATAAATTTTGCTAAGTTATTTAGATAAAAAATTAAAAGAAAGTAAGCGGGAAAACAGTTTTTATAACGAAAAATTTAAGTAAATTTTAGCCGAATATTTGAATGACTCAGGAATAATTTTTGTTATTCGTTTAATTTGTTAAAATGAAAAACTCACGTTTAATCCGAAAATGTTAAATGTCAAAGGTAATGAAATCATTACTAAAATGGTTTTTCGAAATAAAAGCTTTTAGAAATCCTCTCAAAAAATAAAAACTTTTAAGATCAATTTTGATTTCAGATAATTTTCAGTTTCAGAAAAGATATTTCAGGTAAACTTAGGCCTGAATTAAAATTGAAAATTTAAAAAAAAAATTTGAAAATTATTTTTTTTTGAACTTTGCTCTCTTATATTTGAAGCCAACTTAGGCCTCAATGCAAACTACTGCACTCCAAATCTAATTAAATTGAAAAATATTTTAATCAAATTTTTAAGAATTTTTTGCGATATTGCATGCCGCCATTCGTTCTGTGATTCCTTCAGGAAAATTTCTAAATATTAAAAATTTATCCAAATAGATCTAATGCGCATAAAAAATATCTCCTTACCTGTTGCTTTAATTTGTTGTTAAAAGTTTTCGTTATGGCTTCCTTAACAATTTGCCTAAAGTTGTACTAAAATGTTTTCCTGCAATTTCGTTATTGTTGCAAGTTTACACAAAGCTCTTCTATTTATTTTTCATTAGTTTAATTTATTTTGGTTTGACTTAATATAATCATTAAGTAAAATTTTGTATATGAAGTATTTGTTTACAAATTTTAAGCTTACAAAAGGTTTTTATTATTTAAATTATTGTTTCATACAAGACGGATTAGTTGAGTCATATTGTAATACTTTTGGATGGTTTTTATTTAACAATTAACATGTTTGAGGGGTTTAATTAATTTTTTTTATTGTATTTTCTGTTCTTAGTACAGAGATATGCTGATTGCTTGTGTTAGCATACGTATGTGTATGAGTAGAGAAAGGCTGGATGGAGAGTGTGTTAAAATTGGGGAGGGACTCTTTATGATTTACAGAAGTATTTATAAAGTTTTGTAAATTTTTTTTTTATAAAATTTTTAATAAATTGTTTGCGTAAATGTTTAATGTTTGTTGTTTTTACTAATATTCTGTTTAATGTAAAAAAATAGCTTTCCAAGCTTTTTAAGCTTTCTTGTTCACTATTTTTTTTTTCTCCTTCTTCTTTGAACATCAACGAGTAAGCTTTAAGCCAAACAGAGTATATGCGAGCAGTTTAATGCACTTGACATCTGCAATGAAATAAAAACTTAAAAACACAAACAAAATTATTTCACATTGCAAGCTACAACAGCAACAACTAATGCCACCACAATAAGCTTAAGGGAGAAAAAAAAAAACAAAAACAGCAAACAAATTGAAGCATTTTATCTACACAAGGATACACTTGTACTCGTCAAAAGCAGCACTAAATAATTGAATAAAACACAATCACACACACACACACGCACACGCATACAAAATTTTCAGCTTTTCGAACAAATAATTGTTTTTGCGCCTTCAAGTTGTTGCAATTGTGGCATATTTTATTTCTTTCTTTTTTCTTCTTGCATGCACTTTATTTTTTCTATGAAAATTTCGTAACAATATTTAGCTTTAAAACCTATTTTTTACTGTTTCTTTATTCCATACTAAAATATTAACATATTTTTCTTAAAAACCGTTTAAGTGTATCGTTTTCTTAAAAAAGAAAATTATTTATAAATTATTAAGCAAAGTGCCAAAAATATATAAAGCCAGTTGCAAGGATATAAACTATCAAACTAGTTTGTTGCTTTTTTATTTATGTTCTGTTTAGTGGCAACACAAAAAAAAAAGAATTAAAAGAGAGTGAGTAAGAGAACTTACAAACAAAAGCTTTCCGCAGTTTAAGTGGCACCATGATTTCTACAAAAATATAAAGGAAAATGGAAAAGTAAAGCTTTAATCTGTTCGAAGCTTTCAAACAAGCTTTCTCTGCTCGGCTAACAATTATTAAATATTGCTATCAGAGTTGTATATACCTGCTAATAATACTAATACTTCCAAATTCAAAAAAAAATAAAAATTCGACAGAAAACGAAATGATAAATAATTAATAAAAAAATATGCATTCGTTTTCTTGATTAAAGTATTTATTTTTATTTAAAATTACAACTTATCTATTTAAAAACATTTACAATTTCTTTAATAAAACAAGAACTAAACCGATTCGAGATTCAAATAACTGGAACAAACTTGAAAAATAAATATTTCATTTAGTTAATCGAATAATTATTTTCTCAAAAAAAAAAAAAAAAATTGACAATATCAAAAATTAAAAAACAATTTGTTGTTATAAAATTGGAAAATAATTTTTTTATTCAATTAATGGAAGGGTTTGGTTAGGTTGGCAGGTTTCTGAGAAGATAAATTGAAGTATTTAAATTATTTTAATATTATTTGAATTGAAGCAGAATTTTTGTACAAAAGTTTTCAGTATATTTTATTCGAATATTCCCATGATTGACGAATAAAATTTTTTATTTGATTATTTCACAAAAATTAAGACCAAATAAAGTCAATATGAATTTGATTTTAATCGAATAAAATTCGAAAAATTATTCGAATAAACGAATAAATTTTACTAGGTTTTTTTTAAATCCAAAACCATGCAAAATTAAGCGGAAAGGCAATTTTTAAAGGAAAAAATTTCCTAAATTTTATTCGATTCAAAATTAGCATTATTGGAACTAAATTGGAAAATAAATATTTCATTCAATTAACCAAATAATTTTTTTTTCTCTTATTTGAGTGCAAAAAAAAACGAAAAAGATATTCGACTTGAAAATTAAGCTTTAGGTAATCGAAAAAATTTTGTAGGAATAAAATTGGTATATAAATATATTAGTCGATTAATCGAACAAACAATTTAAGGAAGTCCAAAGAAAATTATTTTTAATAATCGTGGAAACTTTTTCACGAATCTTTTATTCATGCTTGATTTAATTAACTTTATCACAAATATAATTGAGAAATTTTAGAAAAGAGCTAAAGATATATCAAAATTATTTGAATGAAATTTTTTAATTAGCACATATAATATTTTATTCGAGTTAAAAAAAAATATTTTAAAATTCATTAAATGAAATTTTTTCATTTGCACGTATAATATTTTATTCGAGTTAAAAAAAGTTATCAAAATTAATCGAATATTTTTTTTTATATTTTGCACATATAATATTATATTCGATTAACAAAAATTGTATATTTTAAGAAACTGAATTTATTTAAGATGAAATCAAACAAACACTCTCTTATGAATAATCGAATAAATTTCAGTCGAATATGCATATGAGTAAGGCGAAAAAAGCTTATTCATGTAATTTATTAATATAAAAAAGTACAAATTCGATTAAGGATTAAGCCTATAAAATTTACACGTAAATAACTTTTGTGGTAATCAAATAAAATTTGTAAAATTATTCGTTTACAAAATATTCCAAATTAAAAGTAAAATAAAGGATCATCGAATAAAAAGTATTTAAACTTATTCGTACATGATTTAATAAAAAATTTCTTTTCGAGTAAACGAATAAATTTATTCGAATATTTTATTCGAAATAAAATATGAAATGTAGTTTAAAAACTGTTATTGGCGTAATCGAATTTATTTGTTTCAACTATAATTTTTTTTTTTTTTTTGTTTACATAATTACATAAATTATGCAGGAATATTCATGGCAATATCGAATGAAAAGTTTTATTCCATATCTTTCTCTAGACAAGTATAACAAAAAACTCAATTAGTTATTAAACCAAGCAGTATTGATAAGTTATTATTTAAACCTAAAGTTTTTTGAAATTAATATTTCACATTACATTATTTTCAGTAAATTTTGCCATACTTTTTGTATGTTATATGAAAAGAAATAAAAAACGAAAAATTGTATTCCAATCAATAAATTCGAGTTCAAAATTAATCGTATAACAAATTCGCAAGTAAAAATATTAATTATGTGTGATCGAGTTAAATTTTTACAGACTATTACAGTTCAAGGTTATTCGTCTTTTTACTATAATTTGAATAATAACTAAAAATGAAAGACTCATTTTTAAGAATAGTCTAATGTACATCATCTGAATATTCACATTGGTAACGAAAAAATAACTTTATTCGATTAAGTTATTAAAATAAAAAAATAAAATCTATATAAAATTATAAAATAAAATAAAATCGATTTTTAAATTTAATTGACTTAAGTTCCAAAATATATATTTTATCCGAATAATTGAGTTCAGTTTTTAAACTTTAGAGTGCTAAATTATTTGTTTAAAAGTTGAAGAACAATTTATATTAATAATGAAATAATTTTTTTTAGTGTTCCTATGATTAACGAATAAAATATTTTACACCACTCATTTAATAGAATAATCTGAAAAAACTAATAAATTCATTAAACAGAGGCAACCAATTTGATTTCTAACTTGACATGAAATATTTATATTCGATTACACGTATAGTTTTCTTTTTACAACTACAATTCGAGCTGAAATAAAGTCAGCCAATGCAGCAATGAAAATAGTAAGAAAATAAAAAGCATGTTGATTATTGAATTCTTGTTTCAACGTTGGTATTAGTCAAACTTCTCATTTGCTTAAATAAATCTTGTTGTTCTAAGATATTTTTGGATAAAAGTTCTCCGATGATCTGGATTAGCAACATAGAATCTAAATCCCTCAATAATAAATTTCAATGTATTTTTAAGACTATTAGTGATAAAAATATAATCAAAAAATTCCCGATAAAGCACAAAAAAAAATTTTAAGAATCTTTGGCGAAAAAATTTATAATATCTTCCAAATGGCTGCAGCGATTTCAAACAAAGCTAAGAATACTCTCGTTCAAGTCAGCTTTCAAACAGAAAAAAACTAGAAAAAAAATCTGTCCAGCGGTTTGGTATGTACTAGAGGCCTGCGTTAGCAGTCTTGCAATGTAAATACGTATTGTTTTCTAAATGTATTCTCGTGGCATGTATTATACTAAACCAGTAATAAATGCTGTCGTATAATAAGCCAAGCACGATGGATGTCTTGATGTTCGTGTATATGAATTTTTACAAGCGATGTCGCGATGATTGCTTGTTCGTAACAAACACGCAAAAGAAGTAGTGTGTATGCGTGTATGCTTGTTATTTTGCATATTGTACGTTTAAGTGTGTGTGTGTGTGTGTAAGATGAAGATGTTTGTGTTTAAGGGAGGTTTTTTTTAAAGCAAGCGCACACAGCTACATAATGTCAATGCATGTGCGCATTTGTATATGGGCAGATAAATAAAAGAGCACACACAACGTGTGTGCGTATGTACTAAAGTGTGCGCAAGCTATGAAAAAGTGCCCAGTATTGCATTTTTTACAAGAGCGAATATTGTTTGTAGTGGGCATTGTTGCCATTTTGGCATTTTCACTGCCAGATCTGGCATTTTCATTAGTTAAAAAACATTGAACTTTCAAAAATTTCTGCTAGATGCTTTCTGGCAGAATTTGTTGAAAATAAAAAATTTTAATTTTTTAAAAATATCTTTCTGTATAGAGAATTTTTCACATAAATGTACAGTATTGCAGGCTAAAGGTTTCCTGATGATCTTTACTAGCAACAGTGACATGCGCATAGGATCCACATAACCCTTCAATAATAATAATTCAATGTACTATTTATAATCAAAAAAAATATTTTACTGAATAAGTAAAATAATATTTTGTAATTATAGTGCTTAAAAAAATTTTAAACGTAATTGTAATATATCCATAAACACCAATTTTTAACTATTTTATATTTGTGTGTGCTCTAAAAATACCTGCAAATACTCATAAGTTTGTATAAATATGAAATTCAAAGCCAATTCAATAATTTTTTCTACTTTTAAATCTGGCATTATACTTTTCTTCTGTGGAACATTTTAGCAGAATTTTTTGACCGATTTAGAATTCTCTCATCATCATTATCTGGCAACACTGGTAGTGGAGATTGTAATTGAGTGTGAAGCAAAAATAGAGAACAATGAAACAAAAAACACACAAAAACATTGTACAACAGTTGAATAGACAGTTGTGTCAAGTGTGCAATATTTTTATTGTACATAACTTTTATTGCACCATACTTCATTTCACAAACCAAAATAAAACTTTTTACTTTTAAATCTCCATTATGAAAGATATTATTTTTATATATATTTTATTTTTTAAAGTCTTAAATCAATAAATTATAAAATTTAGAACAGTATCGCATGCACATATTTTTACACTTGTGTGCTCATTTTACAATTGTCATTCGGTGTGCACTAATGAAATATGCTTCGACACTACAATAACTAATGCCCTCGCTTGGCATATAAACAAATGCTGTTGCATGTTTTTAAAAAAATTGAGCACCAGTTTCAGTGTTCTCATAAAATCAAGGGCACTAAAAAGAGAGAACAATTCAATAATATACACCATGAAGATTAAGCAAGCAAACAGCTTATGCTCACCTCAAGTATGTACATGCATGACGTTTGCATACGCGCCCAAGCGTATGAAGAAGCAAGCATCACATCACTCTTTCGTCACGAAGTATTTTCTTCTGAAACAAATGTCTTGCCAACAGTGTTGTTAAGCGTTTGTTTTAGAAGACTTCGCTGCAGTAAAGCATTCGAAAAATCCCTCATGTCTTAAAAGTTCTTGTAAGTGGTCTTTTGCAGGGTTCTAGTCTGTACGTAGACTACAGACTACAGACACACACTACAAACTTATGTCGAGTACACATTGTGGCATTTTGTGACATCTCAATAATGTGTATTAGTGGCAGCATTTGTCATTTCCGATATTTTTCATTGTGTGGCATTGTTTTCCATAAGAAAAAACATAATGTGAACCAATTACCCTTTTCGGTAAGTGTGCGTATGAGTAATACTGATCAAGAATAATATATTACTCATGCGTATTCACGTGGGTAAGAGGGTATGTGGTAGAGATGGGCGCATGTTGAATTTTTCCAACACGACGAAACACGCACGCGAAATTTTTTTCAAACCACGAAACTTCACAACACGCACGAAATCAAATTGAATAGCAAAAAAAGCATTTTTTATATTCAAATAGATATATATTTTTCTTTAATTTCAGAACATCAAGCTTAAGAAACCCCTACTCTATCAACAAATCTTATGGTTTTACGTGTTTGACGATAGAAAATATAAAATTTTTTTTTTACTGTAAATTCATGCATTCATATTTTAACACCAAAAATCGTTTCGTACATACTCGTGTCAGGAACAAAAACACGACACGCGCCCATCTCTAGTATGTGATGAATAAGAGTCCAACGGTTAGAGCGGTTAGCGTTACGTAAGCAGCAGGGTACGTATTTACAGTAAATACTTTTAAACGCATGAAATATTACTTGAATGTACTGAAAATACGTACCCTGCCTGACGCTCTAATTTAGGCTGGACTCTCAACCTGACATTACGAACATATTTGGGACTATTTTTCTTATTATTTAAAATAATATTATATATCATTCAAGTTCAAGTTCAAGTGCTTTTTAACATTTTTATAAAGTTTTAGTGGAAGAATAAAATTAATTTTGCCACTAAACAAATCAAAAAAAAAATTGTTATTCATGTCATCTCCATTTTTATTTAAATTTTGAAAAAAAAATGTTTTGCCAGAAAAAAAAATTATAATTGGTATACATTTTGAGCAACTTAATACAGAAAAAAAACTAAAATTTTCAATTTTTCAATTGAATCTTTTACGCAGACTACATTTTTCGAATGGCGGGTGCATTTCTCAAGAAAACCGAAATAAAACATACTATTTTACTTACATTTGTGTATAGATTTAGAAAAATTGCTGGCACATTTCTTTTTCCTTTATCAATAACTGCGATTTTTCGACCAATAATAGTCATAGACAACAAACATCTATCAATCCAAGTTTTATTTAAAGAGTCTTTTCGGAAGCCAAAATAGCTTTAAAATATTTAAGAAAAAAATTTACTTCTTTCAAAAATCTTTAAGAAATTTTTACCAAATATGCACTTCATTTTTGATTAAAAAAAAGTGAGATTTGCATAAATTTTAAACCCTAGAGATCAGATAATTGTCATAACTAAATAATTAAAGTTCACGATGTATAATTGTTTTTTATGTTTAACGAATTCCAAGAACTTCTAAAATTGTTTCTTTAAATTGTTTGCTGAGGTATTCTTTAATATAACAGTGATAAACTTAATAAATTTATTTATCTTTTAGCGTTTTTTTTTGGGAATTGTTGCTATTTAAGTTTAACATTTGATAATGCAACCAAATTATTATATTAGTTATTTAGTAAAATATATTTTAATTATATTTTGGATGCCATGTAAGAAGCACTTTAATGACATGATTTAGACATTTACGAACCGAAAAATAATTAAAGTTAATTATAAAAATTTTTCTATGAATTATATTCAAGAATATTGGCACTGCTGTCAGAAGAGCAAAACTTGATTTAAATTGTAGATATCATGAAGCTCAATTGGCGTTTGATGAACTGAAAGGCTTTGTAGGGACATATTAATAAACTACAATTTCATTAAAAAGGAAAAGAACAAGGAATTAACAACTTGACTTTACTAAAAACATTTGTGACCTGCTCCACGAAAAGGGATCTTTGCGCCGAAAAGTTGCAAACACGCAAAACACGGAAAAACGAAGCGCTTTTTTTAAACGCGTTTTTCTCAATAACTTCTTTTCGGCGCAGATGTCCCTTTTCGTGGAGCAGGTCACATTTACTTGCAACAACAAGTTATTTAAAATTTAATCCTTTCCAAAAAAAAAACAGAAACAATTATGAATCAATTTTAATTTCTTACACAATCATCAAGAACAAACACATCATCGAAAACATGTTCTCAATCTTGTTGCATACAACACGCCACCACCAGCATTTGCAAGAAAAAAATAAAATAAAATAAAAAATAACCCACAAAAACAAAAGCGATTTGCTCTTTGAATGAGCAAAAAGAGTTAAAAAATAATAAAGAAATCATCGCAAGCACTTGACGATTACAATCTTAAATGTAACAATAATAAATCACTGAATACCACTTATACACTCAAATGAACACACATACACACACACACACACAAACAAGGTTATTTGAGGAGGGAAGGAAACAAAACACAAGAAACTAAAATACTCAAAAGCAAACACCAACACAAGGCACAAGGCACAAGGGCGCTTATGCATATGCTGACACAGAAAGGAAATTGTTCTAGAAATAAAAATATTAACGTGCAAAAACACACTCTTGCTCATTCATTTTAAATTATAGCTGCGAAGAAAGGGGGGGAAAAAGAAAGAAAAAGAAAAAACAAGCGCAGCGCTAAGAAAAACATGAGTAATGAAAAACAAGTAGAAGAAATGCCAACAATATCCTTTCACTTCATCATCATTATTTGCCAACTTATGCACAATTAATAATTATTATGACTTAAGTTGATGCATGTTCATAGGAAAGCAAGGCAAGCACACGCACGCACACACCTGCACAAGCATGCTTAAACTTACTCCCATTTGCTGCACATGCACCTAAATGTATGCAAAGCACTTAAAATTATGAAGAGAACTGAAGTTTGGGAATTAAAAGTGCAATTTGCTTAAGCACTTGAAATGTTTCGAATTTTATTACATCTGAAAAATATACTTTTTTAAAAATTTTAAATTATTTGACAAAAATTACAACAACAAAAAATGCAGTGAGACACTCTTATTAAGAAAATAAAAATTCACACACACATACATACACTAACATATTAATATGTATGTTTGTATATGTATGTTTGTATATGCTCACTCCGCTACCAATACATTTATAAGTCATGCACAGCTCGTTTATCCTTTTGAAAATTATCTGCAATCTCTGCTTGTGCAAATAAAAGATTGTTTTTCTTTCCAAGCCAACACACAGCTCTATTGAATAAGATTTTAAAAAAGTGACACTGCAGTTGCTGTCTTCCTGTCTAGGTATCTTAATTCTCATCAGTGTCTCATCGTCATCATCGTCATCATCATCATCTTCAGCATCGTCAGCTTTTGCTCGTTTCTTGTAACATTTTTTTAAGTCATTTCACTTTTTTCAGTGCCATGATGACACTGGGAAATTTTTTCTTTTAAGAGAGAAAGTTTAAGAATATGATAGAAAAAAAAAGAAAAACGATCGTTATTTAAAATTGCATATAATTATCAAATTTTTGTATTTTATTATTCGAATAAAAATTGTTATTCGTCCCTGATTTCAGTAATCAAATAAAATTTTAAATCTAACTGCCTAGATGGATTCAAGTTGTTTTTTATTCGATTAAAAAAACAATCGAACAAAATGTATAATTATTCGATTATCTGTTTATAAAAAGTGAAAAAATCCCGAAATTTAACATATTGGATTAAAAACTAAAAAATTTTATTAATTACAATTTTGAAAAACAGGAGCTATGCGATTAACTATAAAACCGAATAAAACTTAAGCCGAATAAACATAACAATTAATTAATTTACTCAAATATTCTAATAAAATTTTAAATATAGGGTGTTTTTTTAGAGGTATAGAACTTCGAATTGAAATAAAACACAAGAAAATCGTTTTAATGACCATCAATTTGGCTTTATTGGAAGGATAATTTTATGCCATTAACGTTTAAATATGATTTCGGGCATGTGGCCGCCGCGACTGACTCGAATAAAGCCAATTCTACAGGTCCAATTTTCAACCACTTTTTCGAGCATATGGGGCCGTATGTTGGCAATAACGCCACGAATGTTGGCTTCCAAGTCCCCTAACGTTTCTGGTTTGTTGGCGTAGACGAGCGACTTCACATATCCCCAAAGAAAATAATCCAATGGTGTCAAATCACACGATCTTGGTGGCCAATTGACCGGTTAACCGAATTAATTGCTCTGATGGACGATTATGTCGACCATAAAATGGACGGAGCTTGCGGTAAACTTCGCGAACTGAACCATTATTTTCGAAATAAATTTGCACGATTTGCAAGCGTTGTTCTTTTGTCAACCTGTTCATGATGAAATGGCAAACCAAACTAAATATTAATCACTTGACAGCTGACAAAATGGCCGCCAGTTAAAAAGTGATGCCAACTTAAAGTTCTATACCTCAATAAAAAACACCCTATATATTTCATTATTTGAGAAATGGAACAAAAAACATTACAACTTAAATAAATTCTGAAATTAAGCTTAAAAAATTTTTATATAAGCTTAATGACCATTTAATCGATTACCAAAACAATTGTAAAAATTATAATTTTTTCCAGCAATTGTACAATATATGCTAAATAAACTTTAACATATTCCCAATTTCGGGAATAAGCGAAGTATATTTCCAGCTGTCTTACAATTCAATAACAAAATAAAATTTAAGCTGCCGACTAAACGAATAAAACTTAAAATTAATAGGGATTTTCAAAAAAACAACCAAATAAGACTTAAAATTTATTTATGTGCGCAGAAACAAACTAAATAAACTTCAGAAATTTCGTATAAACAAAAAAGCTTTAAACTCTATACATTACAGGAATAAGTAAATAATACTTGAAAAATTCTTCGCTTACTAGAAAATTCGCACAGAGCTTACTATTTTGTTTTTCAATTACTCGATTAATCGATTACATTTTAGAATCAGAATACATTACTGGATTGAAAAAAATTGTGTTAAATTAAAATCAAGTTGATTTTGAGATTAATCGAATAAACTTTAAACTTATTCGATAGTTGTAATAGTCTCATGGTAACTGAGATTAGTTAAAAAGAGCCGAATCTAAATGTAAATTGTTTTGTATTACTCCAATAATAATTAACAAAACCAAATATTTATGCAATTACCAAAACGATTCTATAAATAATCGATTAGTAAAAAATTACCCTTCATTCGATTACTTAAAAAAAAACAACGAATAAAAGCAACAATAGACTGAAATATTTAAACCAATTTTCGTTTGCTTATTAATAAAAAAATATTAAAAATTTGTTTCAATAATTAAAGAAGAAATTAGTTCGTTAAAAGGAAATATTAAAATCGAATAAAATTATTTTCCATTAATTGAATGAAATTCATAAGACAGACGATTATTAAACAATTCTAATAAAATTTATAGTTTATGATACTACCCGAATAATTAATAGCTAAGAAAATATAATGACGTACTTTTTGATTATCCAAGTACTCGATTAACTTTAATTTGTAATTATTCATAAAATATTCGTGAATTTGAAATTCTAAATTTTATTCGACTATTCAACAATTCAAACAAATTTTGAAATTTATTCGAATAATCGAATAATAATGAATTTATGTGCGTGTGCTCAAGCAGTCGACCAAAGCCTAGAACTTGCTCAATTACTCGAATTTTTAAATTTATATGCTTACAAAAATAATCGAATTAAAAATATTCGAATATTTTGCTTAAAAATTTTTACCTAAAAGACTTGGAACTATAACTTAAAATCCTTAAAATAATCGACATTGAATTTATTTTTCATTTCATTATTCGTTTATAATTTTTTATTCGTCTTTAAATTTAAAAATAAAATTAGTTAAAATTTCGAGCCATAACCGTCGAAAAAGCTTAAACACCCCTTTTTTTACGAAAATCGATTATTTACTACTATTGGTCAAAAAATCAAGTTAGAAAATTATGTTGCTTAAGCTTCTTTCTGGCGGTAATGGCACGACTTATTCTGCTTTAAGAAAAATCGAACAAAATATAAAATTCGATTACAAGAATAATTGAATAAAATTTAATAGTAAAATTTACTCTTATCCTAACTCTTGTCCTTATTCGAAAATATCTGAATAAAATTAAGAATTTATACAATTATCCGCATAATCGAATAATTTCTCAAGCTTACGCTATTGCTCGAAATGTAACAAAATAACTTAAATTTAATTAATTGTTCAGTTAATATAACATAACTTGAAGTTCATTCGAATAATCGAATAAATCTTTATGTATACGGGCATTTCCCACGAAAGATCCACCAATAATTAAAATTTCTTGAAAACATATGTTTTAACATTTATACATAAACCACAAATTCACCACTTTTTCATTCGAATATTTTTCCTCCGTTTAGTTTCCTTAAAAAAAAAGCCATTATCCATTGACTTTTGCTCTCCAAAAATTTTCTGAGGGTACAAAGAGCTAAAAACGGTTGCAAAAGAAACTATTCGATTGCATATAGCTGTAAAATACAATATTTCGATGTCACGTGCGACATTGAAAAAGAACATTCGTTAAAAGAACAGATAGCTCATCAAGTATTCAATACAAACAGAGATATTCAATATAATTTAAATAAAAAAGTTGTTAAAACAAGATATAAAGTTGGTCACGAGCGACATCGTAAATGAATTATTTAAAAAAAAATATTACACACAATGTCTTTTACATACTTTAAAATTATTGTAATCAAAATAAGCAAAAACCGCGAGAAATATTAAAAGAGTTGCAAACAGTGGAGATAAAATTTTATGGAAGGTGAACAATATATAAGTATAAAAGAAAGAAACAAATTAAAAGGCAAGAAAAGAATGCGGAGTGCTTGGAAAAAGTGAAAAACTGCAAAAATTAGAGAATGCATTGCCAAGAGCAATGAACATATATTGAAAAGTAAATCAATAGTTCTATTAATTTGAAAACATTTTTATAAAACTAATAAAAACTAAACTGTTTTATTTATAATTTCATAAGAAAAGCAACACAGACAACATAAATATCGTAATGGAAATGTCACGTGCGACTGTGATTAAAATTCAACTTAGAATAAACTACATATAAAGAATTTTTGGGTAAGATCACAAGCATTTTAATGAGACATCAGTGCACAAGCTTCTACAATAAGCTCAGGTTACGCTGAAATCAAGGTTTTAATCGTTGGCTGCAAGAACAGCTTTTATTTTTGCCACATTAAAATGACTTTTTACTCAAAAATAAACTAAGCAGCAGTTATAGGGCTAATTAGGAGTTTTAAGTAATGACCAACATAAAAATCCGTTTTATTTTGACCTTTTTAACTTTAAATGTGTACAACGGTCACGTTCGACATCACATCAGTCACATATTTTATAATTTTTAATTTTAATTTAATTTAATTTAATTTTTTTGTGCTAATTAATATAACAACTATTTCAAAGATAAATTTTGTTTGCCTGCAATGAAAGAATTAAAGGTAAATTTGAACAGTAATGAAAAAATCTAAATAACTTTGTAAAAGTGTTGCTTTTGTCCAAAATACGAGTGTTAGAAGTTAGATGAAGGGTTCGCAAATCGTAATAATTTTTTAGTAATTAAAAATACCAAATCCTTTCTGATAAACAATCTTCTTCAAAATTACGTATTTTCTTGTTTGTGTTAGTACAACAACTTTATTCATTTCCTTCAGTTGCTATTGCAATTTTACTGGCTTTGGTGCTTAAGACAAAGTGCTGCTCTAGTCTAGTCTAGTTTTTCTTTTTCATCTCTTAAGTCTTGATGTTTTCATGTCTTGTGTTGCGTGTTGATTTATGATGTTAAATATGACAAAATGCTTGTATGAACACTAGCTTTTATGTTTGTTGGTTTTCGTCACTGTTTTTGTTTTCTGCTGACAAATATTTATGCATCAGCATTCTGATCATCAACATCATAATGCACATTTATATAGTGGCGTCAACATCATTATCATTATCATGCTTGTATTTTTTTTTTTTTTTTACTTTACTTCAGTCATAAAGATTATAATAACAGATTCTGCATAAGCCAAATAGCGAAAGTCCCAGCAAACATTTGATTAACAGTTTAAAGAAATTTGCAATTTTTTAGAGTGAGACAATTCAACTTTTTTTTTTGTAAAGTTCCTGGGCTGGCAGATGGGCAGAAAATCATATTTTTCTGGAGTTTTACCATTAAGCGTTTGCTGGGCTATTGAGCCTCCTTATTGCAAACACTTTATTATTTTTGATGATGATAAGCAAATATAAACTTTGCACACTCAAACACTCAAATTCGTACTTGAAAGTTATTTTACCTTTTATGTCGTTTCTTAAGACAGTTCATTCTAAAATGCAGTTTGTTTGCAAATACATTTTTTTTACTTATATAAACCAAACGCACGAGGGTTGAAGCCTGTTTAAAAAAACTCTTAGCTGTACCTTCAACCGCCTTAGGTATAGCTCGCTAGGGTCCATTAGTAGGGTTCATTGTATTACAAGGTAATTAAATGACTTTTTTGTACTAAATATCAGGGCTGCCTTTATTATACAAATACCAAGCTTATTTCTAAAAAATATATGCATCCCGCGTAAATCAATATGACTAAACTAAAAATCTCACATCTCAGGTCTATGAACCTGGGGCAGGGAAAGAGGAGATGTTACAGAGTTAATTTCTCTTCTTAATCCTAACGACTACCGTTAGAGTCGTTATAAGACAGCCAAAGCCTTTGGGCATAAGCTCCAAATGGCAGGTGACCGGTAGTTACCGCTTTGAGGGTTTGTAGTTGGTATCTAGAAAGGTTTATTGCAAACCTATTTCCTTTTGAATTTCTTTCGAGCCAGATTTTTCTGGTCTCACTGCAGGTGAAGTCTTTCTATTATCACTTATTATTCACAAATTCTTGAAGTTTGTGGGGCTTATCTCCTTTCTCCTTTGAGAGGAATACGATTATTTCAGAACGTCTCTATTGTTTTTTAAAATCCTGGAAGCATCTGCAGCGTTACTGCCACATAAGTGTAACCGGCGTATGGCGTATATTGTTCAAACGGGACTGCGTTGAAAAATTAGGTTATTTCTTTATCAAAAGACTTGTGTTAAATCCACCCTCTATAATCGTAACAAGCCCTATCAAATGATTTGCATCTGTCGTTGAATATTTAGACAGCATTTGCTGGCAGTATTATATCAGTTTTTGTTGTTCGATGTTGATAGTTGGAGGAATCTTTGCATGACCATAATTGTTATTTTTCCATGCTTTTATACAGCTTCTACATATATTGCAGAGTTCATTTACAATTCTTCCGCCACGATATCAACTGGTGACCACTAGAGTATAATAAAAAGAGCCTTGGAAGGAGTAGCGCCTGTTATCATGCTCATAATACACTCATACCGGTCTTGGTGATATTTTTTCTCGAGTACTGGCCACTAAAGAGCAGGTCCATAACAAAGAATTGGTGTAATAATAAAGTTGTATATCCAGTACACTTTATCGGGGATCAAAATGAATCATATAGATTCTGCCTGAATGCCTGCGCAGGCACCAACCCTTTCTATTTAAGAACTTGCAAAAATATTATATTAATTTCATGCTGAAAGATTTGCGAAATATTTATTTTATTTTTTATTTTTGAACTAATCAAAAAAATATTGCTCCAGGAAGCTTCATTCATAGCACAAATGTATTTCTTTACAATAGTGGACAAGGAGATCCAAAATCTAGTTGGCAGATAAGCAACGTGATACTTGCTTTAATAATTCTGCAAAAAGAAAACCGACTTCAATATGCAAAGATCTGATAGAACATTTTTGAAAAAAAAATTTATGGGATATAAAATTAAATTTTAATGGGCGTACCTCCGCCCACTTTTTAAATGCAAGATTTTTATTTTTTAGATCTTGGGTGTGTGTTAAATTTTGTAAAAATCGTTACAGTAGAACCGCTTAAAATAAAATATTAAATTTTAATGGGCGTGACTCCGCCCATTATTTCTAAAGGAAGATTGTGCCTATTTTTGATCTCAAGGTCTGTGGTAAGTTTCATAAAAATCGGTTGAGTAGAACCACGTGAAATATAAGAATAAAAAATTAAAATTAAATATTAAATTTTAATGGGCGTACCCCCGCCCACTTTCCAAGTGCCGGATTTCGTGCTTTTAAAGCTCAGGGTGTGTGTTAAGTTTTAAAAAAATCGAAACAGTAGAACCACTTAAAATAAAATATTAAATTTTAATGGGCGTGCTTCTGCCCACTTTTTAAATGCAAAATTTTGTGTTTCTTAAAGCTCAGGTTGTGTGTTAAGTTTTTAAAAATCGCTACAGTAGAACCACTTAAAATAAAATATTAAATTTTAATGGGCGTGACTCGGCCACCAAAAAAAAATAGAGGCGGAAGGATAACCTTCTCCTTTTTTTAAGTTGGTTAAAAATACTATTTAGTTACCTTGGCTTACAGTGGGTACCCTCTTGCATCAGTTTTGTATGAGTTCTGCTTTTTTGCATCAAACTAAGCTAGACAGTCATGTACTTGTTGTTGTTATTTTGTTTGTTTGTTGTTTGCATCTGAACAACAAAATCAGCATCAGTAGCGGCAGCAGTAGCTGCAGCAGCATTAACAACAAGAAAAGAATTTACCAACCTAAGACAAGTGCAGTAAAAGTACTTTATTATTACATTAAACGAGAGGAGTGGAGTGGAAGTGGGTTTGTTTTTGATGTGTGGCGTGCCAGCGTCGACAAATGTGTAAGTGTGACTCTGAGGTGAGTGTGTGTTTGTGTGGCGCTTGAATTGAAGAATATACATTTTATATGTTTTGCATATTTCCAGAAGGCGATATTTCCTAAACACCACTCATTTCCCTAAGAACGACCCTCTCACCACTCAGCTTAAAACACTCTCAAGAAGTCTAGAGGTAAACAGAGAAATGAAATCAAGATGAGTGTTAATAAATCTCAAGTGTTGGTTGGCATTGCTATTCTTGTTGGGATGCATTTAATTATGCACCTCTCTCTCACACTCACACTCTAGCTCTCGTCTTCTCTGCTTTCAACAGTTAAGTTGTGGGTGTTTTTTTTTTCAATGTTATCAACATCTTCTCATACTTTAATCCTACTTTTTGGTTTACTGAGCATAAATTATGTGTGTAACTGTTAAAGCTGCTGTTGTTGTTGTTTTTATTATGATGTAATTAATATCATCATGTATAATAACTTTTTTTGTTAGTGGCAGCGCTGTGTTTCTGAAGCTGTTGTTGTTGTTGTCGTTGTTAATTCTTCGCATATTTGTTTACTTTATTTGCTGTAGCTATTTCTGGAGTTAATTTCGCTTTTATTTAAGCATAATAAGTAGAAAAAAACGTGCAGGGTGCAAGCAAAAATTTTTAGATTTTTCAATATTGCAAGAAGTGTGTTGCGAAATTAAAGTCTTTTAATTTTTATATAATAAAAAATAAAATAAAGGGGTTCTTTTGGTGTAAATTACTTAAAGAAAAAATATTTTCTAATTTCTTATTAAGTGACAAATTATAAGCAAAAACCAAAGAAAACTTAAAAATAAGGAAAATATTTTTAAAATGCAACGCTAAGGATTAATAAATTTTGTGTTGAAAACCTAAAAAATATACAAAACAGATACAAAATTTTCCAACACTGAGCGTTGCGTTTTACAAAATAAGGCCTTGAAATTTTTTTATGGATTTCGTAAAAACTCTTCACCCAATAAATTCATAGAAAATTCTTAAAGTTAAATGAAGGATTTTATTTATATTTAACGACATTTCATTGTATGTGACGGGAAAAGTTAAAAGGGATCTATGGGTAGAAAAAATCTATTTTTACTTTTATGGAGATTTTTATAGCAGACAACACGCAATTTCTACTACAGCAAACCGCAAATGCATTAGTTTTGTCATAAATCAGCTCCAAAATAATACTCTTTTGATAAAAATCTAAAAACAAATCCGATGTGACAAACTTTTCTGCAATTGATATTGTAGGCGCCATTTTATTTTTTTTTTATCTAATACCAGATTCGTAATCAGCCACCCCGAAAACCCCGTGTAACGAGTTTCAAGACATAAAAGCGTTCAAAGTAAATTTTCTCCAAAAATGCCAAGTTATTAAACGCCATGAATAAAGCCCAGATTTTGGTAATTCCATTGAATTTGTTAAAAATAATATGCCTCTAAAAATTCCTTTTATTTTTTGTCGCCTCTACCAACATCAGCTTCAGAACCCTCTTATTTTAGAAAAAAACCCCTGGGCTGTAAACTTCGCTTTCGATAACGAGTTGATTCGACTGCATATTCTTAACTTGAGCTTCTGACATTCGATATCGATTAATGTATTTACATTTATTTCATATCTCAAGCTCGCCTCATTATTGAAAACTAAGATCTTATTTTATGGTGCAATTTTTAGAGAATTTGCTGGATTAATAATTTTCGAAAAAAAATGATTTTACACAACATATTTTTTTATTTGTTTTGCAAATTTTTTGTTAAATGTAACATTGTTTAATTTTCTGTTTAATATTAAAGATTTCAAAAAAATTTTTATCTCTGATAGAACCAAAATACCAAAAAGAGCACAATAACAACTATTTAATTTCCTGTTTTCTTTCATCAATTCTTAATTTTGTTCCATTTCTATTTTTTTCTTCTTTCCTTTGCATTACACTTTACTTTATTTGACTTTTAAGAGCAAAAATAAGTGGAACGTGCTTCAAGACGTGTCACATAAAATTTCTTATCACAAAGCTTACAACACATCTTGGTTTTAGCCAAAACATTTTCAATGTAACATGTACAATTTCCCACTTAAATTTCTGTACTTTTATCTCTGCATTTAAAAAGAGATATTTTATTTGTGTTTATTTAATCAAAGACAAAAAGGAATGTATTTACATTTTAAAATGTAAAGAAAGTAATATAACATTTCCATCGACTGACCTCGTACTTTGATAGTCTCTGATGAGCATAGAAGCTGGATATCTTCGATTTACTTAATATTTGAATGGGCTGTTGGCCCATTTTTTTAATACTTTACTTGCTACATAATCTCTCCAACAATTTTTTACCCTACAACCACAACTTTTTCTTTTACTTATTAAACTGTGATTGTACTTCAGCTTTATTTGCATTTGCTTTCTTGTATATTTAACTGACATTTGATTTTATTTATTTTGCCACAAAGAAAACTCTTTGTTTATGGCCATTTAGAGATTCTGCAATGACTTTGTTAAATGTTTGCTCACCGAAAAGCATATGGTCATTTTTCTTTATACACATAAGAAAATATTTACTTTTATAATTTAAGAAAATAAGTAACAAAGTAGTTGATTACTACGTAAAGAAAATTTTATATATAAAGTATTTAATTAAATGAGAAGTTATTTGAGTTGAGAAACTATTACATTATTTGATAGATGGAAAGAAAATCTATTTCCAGACAACAAAGGAAATAATAAGACAACAAAGTAAATAATCATACAATACTTGGGGAATAGGAAAATGTTGTCGCTTTCTGTGAAGTTGCAAACTTTATTTATATGAAATTATTCTTCTAGCCAGATGTCAAGGCTCACAAAAATCTGTTGTAACATTTTTCATACCATACAGTTTTCTATGTAGTATAAGAGTACAATCTTAGTATAAGACCCTATTATTCTGTAAGACACTAGGCTCAGAAGCAGAAGACAACTCTTTTCATATAAAATATTAATATTAGTATAATACGTTAGCCTTAGCAGAAGATATTTTTCTCAGTATAAGACTTTGATCTTAGTAGAAGACTTTAATTTTATTACAAATTACTGGTATTAGCACTAGGCTTTTATATGGAGTTAAATACATTAGCTGCTGGTATAAATATAATAAAATGTTCTTAGTATAAGACTTTAATCTTAATATAAGACGCTAGTATAAGGATCAAATAGTGGCCTTGGTATTAGACACTAGTATTATTATGAAACAATAGTCTTAGTTTAAAACGCTGGCTTTAGTATAAGACTCTAGTACCAGTATAAGATAACTATACAAATAGTCAAAATATAAGACGTTTGTATTATATTAAGACGCTAAGCTTAGTACACGATGCTTATTTTGGTATAAGATTTCTGTTTTAGTATAAGACACTACCCATGGTATAAGAAACAGCCTTAGTATAAAACGCAAGACTGAGTATAAGAGCCTTATCTTATACGCTATAAGATGATATATTTTGCATAAAAATAATAGTTTTGGTATAAGACTTTAGTCTTACTATCTAGTCTAGTATATTCAGTGTGAAAAATAGTTTTAGTATAATTCGCTTGCATTAGTATAAGACAGCAGTCTTAGTATAAGACAATAGCTTTAATATAAAATAATAGTCTAGGTATAAGACCCTTATCTTGGTATAATGTGCTACTCTAAGCCTAAAACAACAGTATTAGTACTAAAAGCCAGCATCAGTATAAGTCATATTATTATTAGTATAAGACGATATTATTATTATAGGATTCTACTATTAGTGCTAAATAATATGCTTACTAGTAGATGATAGATAGTCTTAGTACAAGGCTCCACTAATGTTGGTATGAGATGATATCCTTTGCATTGTCCTAGTATAAGAAACCCATCTTAGTATAAGACCCTAATCTTAGCATAAAACGCTATTGCTAATAAAATGTAAAATGCTGATATAATTATGTGAAGCTAGTTTTATTGTAACATAAAGCAATAGTATGAGTATAAGACCTAATAATTCTTAGTATAAGAGCTGCTAAGCCTTAGTATAAAATGCAGTGATTTGCTTAGTATAAATAAGACTCAAGTCTGAGTAAATGAAGCTAGTCCTAGTATAAGACGACGAGTAGGCGGTTCGCTGCTATGGGTCTGACAGTTCCCCATTATAAGTCCTCGCAATAAGACTCAAGTCTTAACATAAGCCGCTAGCGTTAATAGAAGAGGTTATTATTACTGTAAGACGCTAGTCTTAGTATAAGAGGGTCAGTCTGAGTGTAAACCACTTTACTAAGCTAAAGCAGTTGTCTTAGTATAAGACGATTGCCTTAGTATAAGCTGCCAGCCCTAGTGCCAGGCAATATTTAGTCCCTGAAGTAATTATAAAAAAAGTCATTGGCCGACTTCATCCTTCAGCACAACATCCTACTCTTAGGTTAGGTAAGGAAGGGCAGTGTTAAAACGCATCTCCATTCGGAGACCCAGTTGCCCATTAAAAGTAATATTTGCCCAGAAGTCACCCTATTATCCGTCATTAAGCCATATAATTCCCATAATGAGGGGCTTCATCATGGGAGTTCGGTCCTCTAGTTTACACTTCCCGATATCAGCAATGCTCTCACGGAAACGTCTCCTCAGAAATCTAAGCATATGACGTTGCAGCATATGACGTTGCAGTCACAGACAATATGTTCAATGGTTTCTGGTTCCTCTTCATCCCCGCACATCCTACAGAAATATGGAGCGCCAGTTTCCTAAATGCTGGTTCTTGCTCTGACCGAGCGCTGGCCATTCAACGCAGCAGTTTGGATCTTCCTGAGTCAAGTTTTGGCCACATAGTCCTCGAGGCTCTACTCTTAAATTAATATCTGCTTACAGTCATGGCAATTCAATAATAGTCTTTTCATTTTATATTATTTTTGTTCTAAACTATGGACTAGTCAGATGTTGCAGCTAGAAATTCATAAAACGCCACTCACACACACATACACATACAAGCACTGACTTATTCGGCGTTACTCTGCACATAAAGAAAATCTAAAGAAAGAAAGAAAAAAAAAAGACAAAGTGTTGCAGAGACATCCAGTTCAGTATAAGATAAAATTCTGGATTAATTTTTAATGAATTTCATTTGCCTTGCAAACGTAATGAAGACGAACAAGAAATTGAATGATGCCATAAAGTTGTCACAGCAAACTAAAGCCCCGGCATCAGCTCAATAGCATTTCTATAAATAAAGTGCAAGCAAGAAATTACCAATTTATTTTAAGTATAAGGTAGCGTACATGCTTTTGCAGTTAAGGTCCTTGTAAACGAAGTTGTATATAAATTTTCATTTATTTTTTCTTGTCGCTAACGTGCAGCCACTAATAAACAAGAATGAAACAGTATTAAAGTTAAATTTAAATCTATGAAAATACATGCCCTGACTCACTCTTGACCGTAAAAATTTTATATTGACTATAAAATTGTAGTTAAACAGGAAAGCTTAAGGAAATTGTGGTTTAATGAGTTGCTGGCTTCAAGGTAAGCATAATAAGGTCCAGGTGGCGCAAGAGCAAGTAAGCGAATCTGTTGTATTATTATTGACAAATAACAGATGCATTTTTGTGTGAAAGTTTAGAAGTAGAAGGCCAAGATGGTTTTCAGTTGTTAAAATTAAAACGAGTTACTTTGTGCAATCAAGTTTTTTTTTATTAAATATATTGTAAAACAAACAAAAAGAAAAGCTAAAATTTAAGTAAAATATGACAAAAATGTGGTTGTATAAGAAAACTTGAAATCCTGCAATTATCCACCTAAGAAGACATTCATTCGTGTTATGCCACAAACGGAGTTTTATATAAAGTTAATGCTACATAATATCACATTCTGTGTTTTTATAGTCTTTCTCTGACACCTGAATCTTATATTAAAATAGTATTGAGCCAAGGCCGTTAATTTTATAAAGATGTAGTAGTATTACATAAAAATGTTAATCTTATACCATGACTTATTCATAAAAAAATATTTTTTATTTATTAGTGATATATAAAACAATTTTCCATATAAAATAAAAACATTTATTATAGCTATGCTATTTATTGCGCGATACAGAAGTTAAAACGTGACTTTCGTAACAAAAATAATCGACACATTTGCAGTTAAAAATTTATTTTTGTTTTGATTTCTTTGTATTTAAAAGCAGAGTTCGAAAATAAACGAAACAAAATGTTTAATTTTAACAGCCGCCAACAGCCGCAAACAATACATTAATTTAGTCGTATGCCGCTGGAAAATAAAATAATGGAAAATAAATGGAAACGTTTTGAAATATTTGCGGCGAATTTGACATCATCATATAATATAATTTTATTGAATTGCTATTTCACACATGAAATTTGTTTTATATAATTAAGCAGCATAGCTATAACCGTGTGTCCTAAGACACCTCACTTCTGTTTTTTTTTTTGTAAATAAAGTAGTTAGTCTATAACTTTTTTTTACTCACATAGTAGCCATTCCTTTATTTAAAAGCTGATTGGCAACACACTGGTTTTTGGCAACTCATCATGTTTTGTGTATCCTGTTACTGTTAAATATGTTCAGTTAGATTTATAATTTAACCTTGAATCGTCTTACAAATGAACAATGCTTGCAGATTATTAAATTTTATTATCAAAATTCATGTTGAGTTAAGAAAGCGCATTGTGCACTTCTTCAGTTTGGGCAACCTTCTGAGGCGGCTATTCGAAATCTGGTGACTAGGAATCGCACTAAAATTACATTATTTAACATTAAACCACCCAAACGCATACGTAGAGTGCGGACAGAGGAAAATATCGCAGCTGTATCCGCCAGCGTTGTTGATGATAGTGAATTATCGTTTGGGCGTCGTTCGCAGCAATTGGGACTCTGTTCCTTTTTGTTTTTTTTTTTTTTGAACAAAATGAAAGAACTGGACTTGGCTGACATGTGATTTCAGCAAGACGGTGCCACATATCACACAGCATGCGAAACAATGGCTTAATTGAGAGGCCTGTTCGGTGAACACATTATTTCACGTTTGGGGCCGGTCAATTGGCCGCCTAGGTAGTGTAATTTAGCGTCTGTCAACCTGCCCAAAGTAACACCAGAGTGGGACACAGTGAATACACATACGGGAATACATTTCTCTCGTGTTTCTCTAGGTGGACAGCATTGCTTTAGGCTATTTATTGTGGGACTATGTTAAGGCTCGTATCTATAGGGACAAGCTTGCAACGGTTGACACACTGGACGACAATATTGAAGAATTTATTCGTCAGATACCAGATCACGGCCAGATCATGCCAAAATTTGAACCATTTCAGACGCGACCGTGGTTAACATTTACATGAAATCATCTTTATACATTGAATTATATAGATTTCATACACTTCTCTAAACTTTATGTCTTTTTCTATAAATCAAATCCGAAAGCACTTAAAAAACCACCCTTTATTATCTAGTCAACTGCACACATGAATCTCAAAATTTCATCAAAACTCATACTATTGTATTTTTTCTTCCACATATTGCACAATCAACACTCAAAGAAAAGATATGGTTGTAGCATGGTTGTGAAAACAATATTATGTTCTCCGAAACAAATGTGTGGTCGTTAAAAACAAGTTATTGTTACTTTAAACATTAATTGCGTTACGAGAAACAAAGTAATGTTTGCATATATATTATTATATTCCTAAAAAGTGTGATATGGTTAGAATTTAACAATATAATTTTGTTCAAAATTTATGACTGCAACATAATTTGTATTATTATGTAAAAATAATATGATGTAAATAACAATATAATGTTATCCAAAACCATACTATATTTAGTTAAAAAAAATCTTTTTCAGAAATATCTTCTGCCAGTTCAGTGTTTCGTTTGTAACAAGCTCTCGATATTGCACGCGTAGTGTTAAATAAATTAATAAATAAATGAAGTAGAAACAAGCGGATAGATCAATAAAAATATATATACATATATTTCTTTATACATGCGTGTCTGCATTTCGTGTATACGTACATATTTGTGTAAGTACACGTGCACATATATAGATTTTATTTCAACAATATTTTATATTTATTTCGGCTTCGACGCACAGCTGTTTTAAGCAAAAGATCTACCAATATGTGGTCAAAAAACAAAATATTATTATTATATAGAATAATACTATGAAATAGTTAATTTTAATTATATTTTAGTCACATCTAATAGTATTGTCATATTTAACAAAAATCTGATACCTTTGAACAATACTAAGATTAGGTCTAACAAAGTTAATTGTTATTGTAGATAATATTATTATTAACTCAGATAATAATATTACTAAAAAAATTTTTCTATTGACAATAATATGATTTGACTGCAACCATATATTTCAATCATAGTATGTTGCTGTTTGATTATGGTTACCTCAACCATATTTTTTCTTTGCGTGAAGGCATTTGTAAGCCGTTCTCTGGAGAAACTAATAGCCTTACAAAAAAATAACATTCTTATACTAAGATATTAGTCTGTTATCCCATAATGATTGAGTTCTCTGTCAAATTAAGCCTGCTTTTTGGAATGGAAATGAAAAATTAGATGCGTGACCCCCAAATAAGTCGCGGCAAACATTTGCAAGATGTTACATTCCACAGAAGCATCAATAAGCTTTACATTATTTAAATTCAAATATAGAAATCCTTTAATAAAAACCCCATCATTGTTAAGCTTAAAATGAAATTCTGCTTTTCCTAATCAAATAACTCTTTGGAGCACAAAAGGTCATGTGTGGTCAAATCAGTGTAATTAGCTTAGACAACCAAATGCATTTCTTCTTTGCAGCAATTATTTGCTTTCAATATTATCCTTCGTTTTATCACATTTACCCTCAGCTCGGTTACTTTCATTAATGTTGTCTAATGAAAAGCGATACTTATTAACACTGGTCGGTATAGCTGGCAAAAAACTCTCGTATGCACAGGCATTTATTTTTCTTTATTAACTCTGTTTGCAAATACTTTATAACACGGCCACTTTAGTTTTATTACCACAACATGAGTTTATGTATGTGTGTATGTAATTGCACCTATAAAGATGTGCTCACATAACAGTGAGAGAGTGTGTGTGTGTGTAAATAATTATAAGTACAAGAAATGAACAGAAATATGATGATTGACACCAGGGGTTTGGTTGTGTTTTTGATATGTCTTCTACGTTATGACGTTTATAAGGTTCCATCACAAGAGCAAACCTCTCATACTTATGTATGTGTTTTATGTGTGTGTTTGTTATTTGTATGCGTAAAAGCTTATTAGCCATATTTACTTCATATGAATATGTAAGAATGTTGCTCAACTTATATATTTACATTAGAGACAACAATTATAGAAATGCCAGAAAGAGGTAAGGGATATTTTGAAAAATTCATTAGCACATAATTTTTATATGCCGTATTTTCTTGGTTATAAAATAAATTTTAGTATAATGCATTTAATAAAAATAAAAATAATTTCAGCAGCAGTATATTAACAAAAATTCTTAATTTTATGCCAAGTATTTTTGTAAAATATTTCACACAGTTATATACTTGTTTGAGGAAAAATACCCACCACTAAAAAGCACAAAAGTAACAAATACTCTGCCAAAAAAAATGATTAAAACATAAAAAAACTTGGCTTAAGGCTTTACACAAATCAAATCAAGATAAGCAAGAGACACCCGCATAATAATGTATGCTGAAGCTTGGGGGTGGATCAAATCTCCTCCGATCTGCTTCGTGACAATCTTTACAAGACCTGGATACCATCTAGAGTATCGTGAAGGAATGGTAATCCAGTTAAAAGAATAGAAGTAGATTTTTGGGCGGATGGCACCAAAACTCAAGCAGGTGTGGGCTATGGAGTGTATTCAGGGGCAAAAGGTCTTCGAATTACAAAGCGACTTCCGGATCACTGTAGACTTTAACTGTTAGAATGTTATCAAGGTAGTTGCATATCGGTAGACACTAGATGTTACTTTAACAACCAAATTTAACATATACACTGACTTTAGGCTCGCTATCTTGGCCCTTAAATCGCCAATTCCTAGATGCAAAATAGGCCTCGACTGCCAATCATCTCTTATTTGATTAAGTCTGCACTGATCTCTGAAGTTTGAGATAAGCGAAATGAGGAACTGGAATTTGTGATTCTCTACTGGAAGCAGTTGCTAGAAACTTGTTGATAAAAAACTAAGTTAAATTTATTACTTTTATAAATTTGCCTTAAATAACTGATGTTAATAACAATCTATACCCCAGTAGATAGACATGGGTGCTGATGAAGTGCGTGGCTGCGCAGAAAAATATCGATATTTTCCCCAGCTAATTAAGTTTAGTTTAATTTTTTTCTCTCTTCTTTAGAAGAGAATATTTCATTCAACAAGAACAAGAATTGAAATTACTGAACTTAAGCCCGACTAAGAAATTATTTCTGAATAAAATAGTTTTTACTCTAGCAAGTTTTATTTAAATAATTTTAATTTAAATATTTTTATTCACCAAATAAAATTTATATTCGTGCAATTTGTGTCTTTAATAATTTTTGTTCAAATATTTTTTATTCGAATAATTTTTATTCGAATATTTTTTATTCGAACAATTTTTATTCGAAAAATTTTTACGTATATTTTTTTTAGTAAGTTTAACTTTAATTTGCATTCTAAGTTCCATTAGCTCTAATTTCTGTATTTTTGAAATTTTATTCCACTAATTCTTATTTCGAATAAAATTTATGCTTGAACAATTGCTAATCTAATAGAATAATTTTTATACAATTAATTTCAAATAAAAAAAAAAGATTAATTCAAATAAACAGGCCCTTCTGCTTGGTGAAAAGAAAACCCCAGTGAAAGAAATCTAGTCTCTCGAATTCTAATAAATTTTCATTCTATTTTATGTCATCAGATTTCTTCTAATTATGATTACGTATGTCACTTTTTTTCCTTTTACGTGTTTGTAAATCAAAGTAGTGCTAATTTATAAATTTCAAGTATTTGTATTAACATTTACATGAAAATAACTACAACCATATTGAAGAATGAAATATAATTAAACGCGACTATTTTGCGCGATTAAGAAATTATTTCTGATTTAGTACTTTTCTAAAAACTATTTTGTAATTTAATTTTTTAAATTAAAAAAAAACAGAAATAAAGATAAAATATTAATTTGCTTGTTTTTAGTTCTTACTAAGTTTATTTATTCAAAAATAAAATATGTGCACCACTGTATCACTATATCGTATATCATTTTTGTGAGAGCTGTTGGCGTATACTTAATATTATTGGAAACGGTATACATATTAATCATACGTAAATGATTCCTATATAAATAACAGAGCATGTAAATTAACAGAAGGAAACGTTTTCTTTCGTTCTGTTTTGTTTCTTTGCAGCGAATGAGACATAGAACAAAGACAGTTAGAACGATTGTGCTTTGTTTTTCTTGCTCACAAGCAAAAGTTGTACAACGTGTATTCAATTTGAAGATTTAGCTTGTTTTTATGGTTAAGCAATTGTCTACATGCATTTCGTTCCTGCTTTTGGAACTCATCAGTAGACTTCAACCCAAAAAATTTTTGAATTTAGTTAACAAACTTCGTATGTTTATAGTAAGACTCTTAATACTATATTGAGAATCACAGTGTACAAACATAATAAATTTGAAAGCTTCAAACAAAAATCTTTACAAAACAAGCATCTTTATGTCAAATAAATATACTTCGGTATTTCAAACGTGTATTAAATTAAACGCACGCACCTTTAATTCAATTGAATTTGTTTTGAGATGAAATATTTGGCAAAACTTTGCTGATTGATTTGTTCATTATTGAAACATATTTTTGTTTTCGAGCGGAAGTAGAGGTTATTTTGATTTTTTTATTATTATATTAAGCTATGGTTTTTATTGTTATTGGAGGGCTTAAACAAAGCTACCCGACTTAAAAAAGAAAGCACTAAATATATTTAAAAGTTTTCTTTATTCCTCAAATGTATACACTTTTCCCAGCGATATTCATTATTCCATCTGCGAAATGTTGTGGAGGTAACTATCGGTCAGTGGACATTAGGAGCATATGACCAAAGGATGAGGTGGCTTTTTAACGACTTTTATAGAAGTTCTCAGAAAGATGAAGACGAAAAAAATTACCAAACATCTCCTCTGTCACTGCCCCAGGTTCGGAGACTTAAGGCGTTAAATGTTTGATCAAAGGATATTCACAGTATCAATCATATTGAATGACGTAGGATTCATAAATTACTTAAACGAACAGGAGGGAAAAAACAGCTTAGATAATTAGAAAAATGCTTATTCAAATACTTGATATCTCAGTTAAAACTTACATGGCAATGTAATCATTTCGTAACTCATCTGAGTAGGATATAAAATTAATACCTGACCTTATAAATTTCAGTTGGATAGTATTATAACCCGTAAAAACTTCTTTTTCTGGTAAGAGATATCCCAAAAGATTTGTGCCTTGCTGTTGAAGCCATCTGTGTAAAATAATGTTTATCTCGGTTTGCAGTTAAAATATTCTTCGAAAACTATTTGTAAAGAAAATTCTAAGAAGACTTCTGTTTTAGCCCAAGCAACAACACAATTTAATTTTATGGCTTTAGATCAAAGTCGGGCACACACATACATCTTTGTATTATTTATGTATTAGTAATGAAATAGAGTAAAATTTATGCTGTGTCGAATGTTTTTGAGTGTGTACATGTACGTGCAACTAAGAGCACAACGAAGTGCCCACGGGCGGCCTTTTGCTTATCTCTACTTTAGATCCTCTAATAAAAAGTGTTAAGGAGCTGAGCTAGCGCTATAATATTGTTCATAACTGTTAACTCACACTAAATAAAAATATCAAAGTAATTTCTCTAGTATTTTCATGTATTCTGAATGTTTGCCTCTCTGTTTGCTTGCTCTGATGCATCTTAATTTCATTTGGTTAAGTTTAGTTTCTTTAAACTAATACATTTTCATTAAATGAACATGGTTTCATCATTTGGTACTCAACAACAAAAATATGTGCATCTAACACACACAAACGCACACATACTCGTACATGCCCAAATCTTCATATTAAAACAAACTACAGTGGGGGCTCGATTAGAGCAACCTGCGATTATTGCGATGACACGATTAACGCAATCGGCAATTTTCTTTGCGTAACACTCTTTATACCTGCAACTTAAAAAAACAACAATCACTATAAGTGCAACTTTTTAGGTTTTAAAGGGTCTTGGACAATTGATAAAGAATATATTTTTGAAACTACATCCTAATAAATTCATAGCTGAAATAGGTACTGAAAAAACCTACTCTGCTACTAACGCTCAATGCTCTGATTTAGATTTAACTGTAGGGCAGTTGCGTTTTATAGCTTTGTTTAAAAAATGCATGTTTTATATTAAAATAATATAAATAAATGAATTTTTGTGAAATAAAGGTTTAATGGCCGGTTGCTTAAATCGAGCCCTTACTGTACTTATGTGTGTATATACGTGTGCGTGTGCGTGTTTCTGTGCATTCAAATGGATGTTTGTATTAAGTGCAGCTGTTTGCATTTAATGCAAGTCTTACGAAAATTTCATTAAGTTTACTTAACGCGTGCCAATGCAATTAGTTTGCTTGTGTCTCTGACGCAAGAAAGATAGTCAAATGCCTGCACACATATGAGTATACATACACATACACACACACACACAAACACACACATACACACACACACACACACGCTTATACTAGTGAGGGCCTGTAAATGTAAATGTTTTGCTATTGCGTATTTTTTTCTTGTTTCTGTAACAAGTGTGCTGCAGCATAACAGACATTTATGAATAAGTGTGAATGGGTGTGTGTGTGTGTTTGCTTGGCCTGTTTGACCGTTACATTTCAATAAACTTGTTTATATACATATCTGACTTTATGTTTCGCGTTGTCCTCATGTATCAAGCAAATTTTTTTTCTGCTACGCTCTATAAATTACTTTTTGCACTGCGTTTATAATTCATTCGAGTGGTAAGAACTGAAGCTATAGCAAAAACAACAAGACATTCTAATTATGTCTGTATGTATGACTAGCATTTGTCTTAAGCTACACGGAAAAAAATTATCAGGAAATTTACTCTGCCATTGTTTGCTAAAGCATCAAATTTAATTACATCATTGATTGATTCAATTATTGTCTTAATTAAAAAAAGTTCTATATATTTTTTTAATAAAGGAGAAGTAGCACTTAGACAATGAATGCGTTGTGCTATTACTAAGTTTTTTTTCCTTTTTTTTGGGAGAGAAATTGTTGAATGTGCTGAGACTTCCTATAAAGTATACAAAAGTGAAAAAAAACATAAGAGATTTTATGTTTTAAAATGCCAACTTTTCAGGCTTTAGTTAACATAATAACAGGACGCTTAGAGTTACAAAGTCAACTGGCTCTCGTGGCTTCTGTCAATGAAAGGAAAGGTAGATATTGGCAGAAAGATGATGATACTTCTTGTATCACTGTCTAGCATTCAGTCAAGTCAGTAGATAAATGTTCTATTTGGAAGAAAAATACCAGAGGGTCTACTCTGTAATTCGAAACGAAAGAAAACACTTTCGAATTTGCATCTTAATAACATGTAACTGGGAAAAACTTTTCTTTCGTTTGAAATTACAGAGTAGACTTCGAGATATAGAATATCTTAGGGTTTCAGTTTATAGAAACTTTACAAAATATACTGGCTTCTTAAACTGTTAATTGGGTTCTCCCCCAACCCCCCTCCCAGCAACACAAAACAATTTTCTATCTTAAGAGCTTACGACAATTTAAACATTTTACAAAAGCACAATTGTAATCCGCAATGGCTTTAGTCAATATTTATTGCTTCTATTTTCAACCTTACCCAACCAAAAGTCAACGGAGTCGGTAGTTAACATCGTGCTATTCCAGTAGTAAATTATGTAACATTGTGTGTATTTTAATGCTCCTGAATATTACTTTTTCGCCAAAAAAGTGAGCTTATTTGGTGATACTAGCAAATCATCGTGCTTACGAAAATTCACACATTTAAAAATAGTTAAACGTAATAATATCATTATTTTCCAACTATGTACAAAATCTATTTTTCTTTTTATTGATTCCAGCAACTTAAGATTTTTTTTATGAGTATGATTTATTATTTTCTGTGTATGGTTTTGTGCGAATTCCTCAGTAGATTGCGAACGCTTAATTTTATTTGAATCCATATGGTTTTTTACATTTAAGTGAGTGTGAGTGAGTGTGTGTGTGTGTGTGTGTGAATGTGTGCTTTTGTGTGCAAAACTGTCTGCGTAGTTTATTGAAACATGTTTGCTGATATTGTACGTTACCCCAGGGAAATTTATTTTAACGCGCTCTAAAATCAAGTGCATACTTGAGAACATATCTGTAGATGTTTGATCGCGTTTGTGCATGTTTGTTGCATGTCTTTATGCTGAAGCATTTAGAGTAAATATGCATTGACCATCTTCTTGCTTAGCAAGCAATCAACAGAGTTAATAAAACAAACCTCACACAAGATATTAAGATATTTTGTAGTAAGTTTTTAACACAAGATTAAATAGTTAACTACGCAACATTTTTTCGATTGGGCTTTAAAGCAAATTAAAAATAAATGCTGCATACATAAACTATCTTTTGTTCGCAGCTGGTCATCAAGTTTTGAATCATTTTAGAAAATAGTTTTGTGTTCGGCAGTGATTAATCAACTTTTATTGAAAAAGAAAACAAGAAACTATGAAAATTGTTGTTTTTTTTTCAGTATAAATAATTTATCAAAAAAGCAAACGATTCCCCTTAAGAAACCAGAGATTATTAATAATTCAACCAACTAGACTTGGGTCAAACCCACTCAGGTAAATTAAATGGCTTTGATCATTGTTTTTTTGTCAAAAACAAGCGGCTCAATGAGTTGTACCCAACTCTTTAATTAACCGCACACAGTTGTTGAGAAGTTTTTTATTTCATTGATTAATAAAATAACGAAACTTTTTATAATTGCTAATGGCAGCGTTAGAGAAGGGAGTGGTAACGAAATAATTCTGCTAAAAAAACCGACTTCAATGCAGATCTGTTAGAGAATTTTGGGGAAAAAAATTTATGGCATATAAAATTAAATTTTAATAGGCGTGTCTCTGCCCATTTTTTAAATGCAAGACTTTGTGTTTTTCAGAGCTCAGGGGTTGTGTTAAGTTTTGTAGAAAAATCGCTACAGTAGAACCACTTAAAATAAAATATTAAAGTTTAATGGGCGTGACTCCGCCCATTTTTTTTAAATGGAAGATTGTGTCTGTTTTTGAGCTCAAGGTGTGTGTTAAGTTTCATAAAAATCCGTTAAGTAGAACCATGTGAAATATAATAATATATTTTAATGGGCGTAGCCCCTCCCATTTTTTCAACTTTAATTAAAATTATGTAATTGCAAGAAAAAATAAGTGTTTGCTAGGTTTCGTCGCAGCCCGCCCAATTTTTTATTTTTTTTTGCAATGTCACCAATGGGATGCTACACCCTCTCAGACAATAAAAAAAAATTACAATAGGTCTAATATGAACCGAGTTATAAAGTAACACCGCCAAAAAAAATTGAGATGAATTGCTAACCTCCTCCCTTTTTTGAAGACGCTTAAAAAATGGCGCAGCATATGAATCATCAAACATCAAACAATTTTGGTAAATTGTTTGATGTGATTTGCTTTTCCCCACATTTTCTTGATAAAAAAAATATTTCTTGGATTTGTAGCGCGGAGCATAATATGCAGTAGTATTATACGCCCATGTCACAGAGCTCAATTCCGTTCGGAATCGGACTTCAATCCATCCAATTTTTGTATTAGATGGCGTCTAAGAAAGAAAACTAAAATACGGAAATTTGTTAGGTGAGTCCAAACTGGTGGGTGCGCTGGTATTTTTTGGGGTATGCTTCGGCTAGGACTATATATTTTGAGGTGGATTCAATTCCGTTTTCGAACGGATTTTTTCCCTGCGTATATTTTTAAGTTTATTTCCTAATTACTTTTCCATAATGGTTTTTGCTCTAGTTAAATTTTAAGTGAAACCTCACACAGTGGTCATTCCCCTGCTCTACATAAATTTAAAAATATTTTCTCAGAATACTCTGCGCGTACAAGCAAACATTAATTAATGTAAAAGCAACATTTATAATTGTTGTTATTTATAACGAAATGAAAAAAAAAGTTATAAATAAATTACTTCCTCCTGCCCCCAAATTGAGGCTCTTATGCCTCTAGCTAGCTATTGTGCTTTATTTAAATTTTTTTTTATGTTTATTAATCTCTCTTCCTGCTTGGCTTTGTTCAACTATTCTCTCTTTGTGACTCTCTTTCATTAAGTAGAAATCTGCAAAAAAGGACAATGAACACAAGAATTATACTTTCGCTTAGTCATTTGTTTATGAAAACTAAATGCAAGAAAAAAAATTTAATTTTTTTTGCTTCATTCAGCCTTTTCCACATTTGATTTGCTTGTGTTGTGTGAGGGGCATGTAGCAACAGGAATAGCAACCACCGTAAAACACAAAACAGTAAAGTATGACGCCAATTTTGCAATGAACAATTTTATTGTTATTGTTGTTGTTGTTGCTATTTTTGTTATTCGCCGCCAGTTTGGCGTCTTAGTTTATTGATTTAAAATTTGGATTGTTAGTGATATCATGCCATCACACACTCGTACTCTTGCAGTTATTTTCCCTTCCGTTGCTGTGTTTCTCTCTCTCTCTCTCTTATACTCAAATAAAATAAAGTATCATGGCAATTATTTACGTACATATTTATGTACACTTCTTACATTTTAGTGTTTATGGTTTTAAGTTTTGTGTTTTCCAAGGCATTTTTTGTTGCTGTTATATTTTTTGAGTTTAAATATGTAATAAAAATAAGAAAGATAGACAAATAAAGTTGAAATTGCTTGAGATTTATTTTTCCTTATTAAGAAATCAAGGTTGCTGAGATGAGATGAGATTATTTTTGGGTAAAAGTAAAAGCGCTTGGTGTTTCATATAACAAAATTTAGAGGCCATAGTTATGGTCAATATGCTTGTCTTGTTTTACTGTGCGTTAGGTCAAGAGGTCTTAGCTGATGAGAGCAATTAAAGGAAGATACGAGTACAACTATCTATGGCACACAGTGGTTCCAATTATAAAAAAAGGGGTGATTAATAATCTGTATCTTTGAAACTTGCGATGCGATAACAAATCAATATGCATCAAAATAATAGGGTAGGAAGCAAGATTTAAGAATGTTGAAATTTAAACCACGCTGTGGCCACACAAAATGAGCAATAGAGTGTCAAAGTTTACTACCACGACGAGTCTCTTTGAAAATGATTTTCTTTTTTTAACAAATTACATATTTTATTTTTGATAATACAAAATAAATAAACTTAACTAAAGATATTCCCTTTTTTCTATATGTATTTTCCGCCATTATTCAACTAAAGAATTATTTTATTCGTTATTAATGCGACTAATCATAGAGAGACTTGACTTGGTTATTTAATCGCACAATGCAATAAAACTTAAAATTAGTTCACTTAACCGAATAAAGTTTCTTAGGACTTTTTGATTCAAATAATTTAGCAAAGCTTGAAATTTTTTCGATTTATCATACTGAATCGCTTAAACATTATTTATTCGAATAATGATATATACAAGGAATTCTTTACTCGTCTATGCATGCAAAGCAGCAGGCACGAATAACTGAACAAAATATTAAACAAATGCAATCAACTGAATACAGTTTCTTAGACTTTTTCATTTAAAGAATTGAGCAAATCTTAAAATACATTCTATTAATCGTACTAATTCTTTGATTCGCTTTTTATTCGAATAAGAAATTAAAACTTAAAATTTATTCATTAACAAATATTTTTTATTGTTTGCTTTGTCTAATAATTACTTCAAACCTTAAACTTATTGCATTAATAGAGTAAAATTGTTTAATAATTTTTATTCAAGTATATTCTTTTCATTATCATTCATTCGAGTATTTCAATGAAACCTAAAATCTATTATTTTTTACTCGTTAACGATTTAAATAATCAAAGGAAATTTAAAATACTTTCAGTAATAGAGTAATTTTTTCCCCGTTTTAATTCAAAATTATTAGTAAAACTTAATTACCCTTATTCCAGTTGTCGACATCGACGTCAGTTTAAAACAATACCAAACAAATTGGGTCTTGTGTACCCGTTAGAGAAAACAACTGACTACTGTTGTTGTTTATGCTCTTTTCTAGACCCTAGGGACCGGAAATAGAATAGGAATAGGCGAGTAAACAAGCCCCAATTGTTTGGTATTGTGTTAAACTGACGTCGATGTCGACAACTGATAAGTTTTACTAATAAGGGTGAATATTAGCTTAAACAGTCGAATAAACTTCTTATGCTTCTTTAATGCGATTAATCTACTCTAAATTGATATATACGAGTATATATACTTATAATTTAATAACCTTTCTATACTTTATACATTAAAATAATTGAATAAGCAAACATAAGTTATGCATCGTAAAATATGAAAAAAAAAAATTGTATAATGATCGCAACACATTCAGAATTTGAGCGATTAATCGTATAAAATTTTATGAGTGTGAAGTTAAATTTTAAAGTGTATAACCCTCGACACAAACTTAGTACTTTAACAGAGCTTTGTTAGTGTGTTAACAGAGCTTTGTTAAGCTATAAAAATTCGATGAATGCCTTTTCAAAGGACTTTTCCATTAATCATGCAACCGAGACGGAAAAAAATAATGCAAATTTATAGAAAACATGAATTTGAACCAAATGTCATCAAGTTTGCAACTTGGCATTTTCTGAGAGTTACGCACTTTTTTTTTTTTTGGGAAGGAGGCGATGCGGGCGGAAAAAAGTGGTGACCTATTATGGACCACATTGTACTTTAAAAACTGGGTTGCATCATTTAATGGAAAAGTGCTTTGGAAAGGCATTAATCAAATTGTTATAACTTAACAGAGGTATGTTAAAGCACAAGGTTTGCACATTTTACAATTTAACTTCACACACACGAAAAATTTTGTGTGTGGTTTTATTTGAGTAATTAAATAAAATTTAAATTTTTTTTGCGTTTAATGGAAATAGTTTTAATTTTTTATTTCATTGTTCACTTGAATATGTAAGATCAAATAAAATTTGTACTTTTAATATTTGCAATAATTTAATCTTATTAAGAAATGGTTAATCGATTAAAATGTTTTTATTCGATTCAGATTTATTTATTCGATTAATTTTTTTTTTATTCGATTTAAGGAAAAACAATTAGACGTAACGTATTAGAGTAATTATTTTTCAGTAACTCTCATTCGTTAACAAAATCAAATTTATTACACGTTAAGAAGGGTTGCATTTTTCACTTGTAAATCGAATCCCTCCAGACGGACAAACGAATGGATAACCTCCTACTTTTAGGAAGTCAGTTAAAAATAGAACATTAAAATGTATACAAAGCCATGAATAAAGAATTGAAAAGCATATAATTTGATTTAAAATTTTAGTGGGCGCCCAATAATGTGCAATGCTGTGTCATTTTCAAACCTCAAAGTGTCATAATCGGTTTAGTAGAAACACGTGAAATGTAATATCAAATATTAATGGGCATGGATCTACCCATTTTCTTTTTTCAAATTAAAATTGTGTCATTACGAGCGTACGAGGTGAGTGCTTAGTCTTAGTAGCAAGGCGATAAGTAGAAGTACTAAATTTAAGAAAAACAAAGTTTAATGGACGTGTAGTTAATTGTGTTCATGTCAGATGAAATTTATACGTGTAAACGATATAAACATAAAGAAGCCGTGTAGACATCTGTTATGAGTGGCTCTTTTATGTCCGCCTGCTGAATGCGCCTGCCGCCGGTATGTTTGTCGGCTTTGTCCAACTTTAGCTGGCTATTGAAGTTTTCATTGCGGGACTCTAATTTTTTCACTTGAAATACGCTTTGCAAAGTTTTTTTTATATTTCTTTAAAAACCATAAATAAAGGTCAATATATCTATATCTAAAACGTGGTTTCACTATCCGAGCAGTTAACATATCGTTTAAGAAAAAGAAAAAAATACTTTTTAAATCGATCTAAAAGTCTGTCTTTTATTATTATAAAGTCGGCTAAAAATACAGACGAACATTATGACTTATTCAAAGCCTTGCGGTTAACTTTCTTTTGTATGCATCTATACCTGCGCCCCTTGTGGAAATTTCATTTTCTTAATATGTGTCTTATGTCAGTAAGCTGAGGTCACATTTGTGCAAATATTTGCCCAAATAAAAGTAACCAGTAATTACTAATGAAACACCTTTTGATTTCAGACACGCTTTTCTTAAGTTAAACAGTTTCCAGAAATTCGCTAACCCTTTATAAGGCCATATGTTTTATAAATAAGGCAGGTTAGTGTTTAGTGGTCACGTTTATTTGGGCAAATTTTTGCCCAGTGTGACCGTACCTTAACAGATCTCTACTATCTGGACTTAGAATTAACTTAACTTAAGTAAACTCTTCGAAGCTCTCGAGCTTATCCGTCATATTTTTGTTATGACGCGTAATAATGGCTTCAATTGTAAGTTAGAGATAATCAAAAGTCCTCGTATTGTTCACTATTTCTGGACTACTAAAATGTAAGTTTCATTGTTTTATACATATATCTTTAAATATTACGGTGAAAACATTACAGTCCATTCAGACTGGAGACACAATTCTTGATTTGTGTTTTCCTGCAAACTTTCGAGCAAGAAAGAAATATAAAGATAAGAGAAAGATAAATTAAACTTAAGTTGAGCCATTCAAATTATTTACCCGATAGATTTAATTAAACACTTTGCAATAACTTCTATGCTTAATAACTATGAAAAATTTAATACATTATTCGCAGTATTTTTTATTTTTTTTTATCAATTACGATTTCCACAAAAGAAACTAAAACCCAATAAGACAAGAAGTTGAGCAAAAATGCAATTAAACAGCTTAAATAAATGAAATTGTTGCTGTATCCTGTAATGCATGTCTAACTGCTCATTGTGTGTGTGTGTGTGTGTATGTGAAGTATATGTGGTTATATATGTATTTGTATGCGAGTGAGTCGGTAAATCTGGGAGTATGCGTTTAGGTCTGTATAAAAATCACACAATTCGAGTTAAAGTGTAAAATTTCAAACAAACTGTGGCCATTAAATGTAATAAAAACCCAACCATTGCAAATCAAATGAATATATAAAAAGAAAGAAAACATTTAATTACAGCTAAAAAGAGAATAAAATTTTGAACAATAAATAAAATATAAAAGAAGAATAACGACAGCAATGCACAAGTTAAAACGGCAGACAGATTTGGCTGGATGCATGCACGGACGGACGGTTGCTTAGACCTACATGCATACATAAATACATAAATGTTCGCATAGAGAATCCTTAAACCAGTCTGAGTTCCTTTTGAATTACACATTTTTTTGTTTGTTTCTTCTATCTGGCTTTTTCTTAAGACACCCACCAATACAAACAACATGACATTAAATGCAATGAGTTTTTTTTCATTTAGACATGATTTCTATTCCTTTACTTTGTATTGCCGCATGGCGTGTTTATACATTTTTTTTTTTTTTCTGGCGTATTTTCCAATTCTTTCATTCCATTTAGATATAAAGTGTGTAGCAGCTACGCAGTTGGTTCTGTAAATTTCATTGCACTTTAGTTATTTTGTTGTTTTAATCAGCGAGAAAGCATTATTTCCAAATGTGCGTATTTTCTCAAATGAATGTATTTGAAACATATTCGTTTGTTTTACAAAAAAATATCATTAATTTTTTTTTTTTTTACCGGAAGTAAAATATAACAGATTTAATAGGTAAAAGTCGCATATTTGCTACACTTTATTTGCTAAGTTAACAAACTATATTTAATCTGTAAAAAGGCGCATACTTTCGGCGCCTAAGGCTCAAATATCAGGCGTAATATTTGCCCGCCTCCACATACTCGTACATACATCAACAAAAAAGTCAACTTCCGAAACAAGGTACTGAAAGTTCTCACTGGAATCTTCTGAATTACCTGATATATGGCAATAAACTGCCAAAAATACATAATAATAGTAAAATGATTCAACAAAAAGCTTTTTTGTGCAAAAAAAACTCAACAGCTGAAAAATAACTTCCTAGGAAGTGCAAAAAATGCTAAGCTCTAATTCCGCCAAAATGGAAGATTTTGAATACCGTTGCTATTGAAACCTTTATTTTTAAGCAAGTACTACTAAAATTTATGCTAAATAAAGCTTAGGAATTCACGCTTTTCCATCATCGTATTAAGTATAAGTTATTCACTCTTCAGAAAATTGCTTAATAAACCTGCTTAGATAAGAACGAAGTAATAGAACTTTGGTTGAAAAATAGCCTCCGTGGAAGTACAAAAAATGTTAAGTAACATGTAACTAAAAAAAAACAAAAAAAAAACTAACATTCATTGATGTTCGTTCTACATAAGGAACTTAATTTATTAAATGAACTTAGATTTAAATTTTTTTTTTGCATATACTTCCGAAAAATTATTAATGTAACTTATGAAAAAACTGCCAAAAAATATAAAACTTGTACTTTAATGCAACAAAAAGCAATAATACGACAAAAAACTCAACAGCTGAAAAACAGCTTCCTTGGAAGTGAAAAAATGCTAAGCTTTAAATTCTTGAAAAATTCAAATATTATCAATATCATTGATGTTGAAAGGCTTTATTTCAAGAAATAACGTAATATATCTTTAATAAGGCTTTGGAGTTTATGCTTTTCTATGATCAAATACAGTATAAGTTGTTAAAACTACTTAAAAAACATGCTCAAGTAAAAAAACGAAACAGGAGAACTTTACTTTAAAAAATTTTTAAAGTCACTGAAAAATAACTTCCAGGAAAGTGAAAAAAATGTTAAGCTCTTGTATTCCGAAATGTCTTAAAGTACCATTTTTATTAAGGAAAAAATTGGTAGTAATTATTTAGGAACTATACCGGACTTGTGTTTATTTTTGACTTCTCAGGAATCGATTATTAACAACATCCAGTTGATTATTTAAGAAGAGATCATTTGTTGTTTTCGATATAACTTGATTTTTTTTAATGAAAATTAAATCAATATCATAAAGTATTAGATATGTATTTATCAAAAATATTTGATTTAAAAGAAATTTAGAAAAAAAAATAACATGAAAAATCAGATTGACTAATATCATAAACATGATTTCGGATTCACTGAATGTGTATCAAAAAAGGGGAACTTCTTACAATAGCAACTATTTGTAAAAATTATTAGAAGTTATGAGAATTTCCACTGCATGCGAATAACAAGTTCAGGATCTTATTGACTTCCTTGTATGCTCTTTTTTACTGGGTTATAAATTATTACGCATGAAAAAAGGCTTTAATTCAGGAAGCAGGGTCCGTCGAGTTTGATTAAAATCTACAAAATTTGATACTATATGAGCATATACTACAGATAATTTCCCTAAAACATGTAAATAAAATTTAGCCAAGGTAAACGGAATTAGCCAAAAAGTATTTTGGAGCATATTTGTAATCGCTGAAAAACAACTTCCAAGGAAGTGAAAAAAACGCCAAAATAAAAATTCAACTAAATTGAAATTCTAACTAATTCTAAAGATTTCGGTTAAAATTATGTAAAAAAAAAATTGTTTTAAGCGACATTATCCCTGCACCCTTTTTAATGTCACTTTATGGTGCTGGAAAGTAATTCTGTCCTAAGAAAATTAAACTCAAAAATATATTTAGCAAAATAACACAAGAAGAATTCCGCAAAATTGCTTTGTTACACGTGAAAAAATCACTAAATTTAAAACTTATAAGCGCAAAAATAAAATTATTAGCATTACAAAAATGTTTAGATTAATATTCAATGCACAAAATAAATTTTTCCACTAAAGCTCTCGGAATTTCTGGGCCAAAAGAAAAAAACAGAGCACTTTTTAAACAAAATGTACTATTTATTTGAAATTCAAAATTAATACGAATTTAAAAAAATTTGCTTGTTGTTGCTTAAGCATGTCAGTATGCATTTCGTTGCTGGTTAAGCAACTCATCAGTAGACTTCAACAAAAACAGGCTTAGAGCAATCTAGATGTCATGCTTGTCATTTTAATTTTTTGGTTTCATTGCAAACTGAAGTTTGCACTGCACAGTAGCGAGCTATGAAGCTTTCAATTGGTGACAGGGTCACACATTTAAAGGAAACCATTTTGTATGCCCTGAAATTTTTCCCTTAAGATCATTAATTTTACCTTTTTTGTAGAACTTCTCTAATTAAAAGAAGCAAAGTAGAAATTATGGAATAAATATAACTATCACAGAACCTGCCTTTCGTTTCAAGTTTCATGCAAGTAACTTTATTTAGATAACTTTACGAACCCAAATGTCTTGCATAATTTACATTAGCCTTAAATGCATTATAGGGTATCATAATTACATGAAGCAGTAATTATATCCTTTCAGTTGCACTTAATGGGCGAAAGTCTGACCATTAAAACAACAATTAAATTCATTGTTATCGCTTTTTATTCAAACAGAAATAGTGGGGTAAATAATTAAATTGGCATTATAGCATACAAAAAAAAAGTTTGCTTTTAATTTTTTAAGAATATTGAAAATAATAAAATTGCAGTATGAAATTCAGCAAATTTTCTAGCAGCATAAACATTTTCCTTTTGTTTGGGCACCCACTTTTCTATTGCACTGTAGGCACGTAAATTCTCAATGGCTTAATAGTTGCTGTCGCCTTTATGTAATTAAATAATTAAATTAATACTTTAATATTCATTTAGTCTATTGACTGTGTAATTGAGTTAAGAAAATTGCTAATTTTATGCAATGTATATATTTTAGTTTAAAAATGACAGACACTATGGCTTGGATGGAAAAGTAGGTCAGATTTTTATCTTAATGCATTTTGAGCTTGTTTAATGATAAAAGAATAATCTTTCAAAATTCATATTAATGTTACTGGCTTAAAAACTATAGCATGTTCTTCGAGTGATGAATTCGTTATATATACTCGTATATACATTATTGGTATAAGAGTTAACTTTTTGAAAAGAAGATATACTCAGTATAGGACAATTGTGTTATTAAATTAAGGTCTATTATCTTAGTATAACACTGCAGTCTTAGTATGACATGAACGTTATGTATGAGACCAGAGCGGTAGTATAAGAAAATAAAATATTTATAAGACTAGAATATCAGTATAAGACCATATACAGTCCTAGTATTAAACATATTATTAATATAAGACTAGACTCTGGGCATGAAACTTGTGCTTTAGTTGTATACCACAATCCTTGCCAGAGACCAAAGTCTTAATGAAATAATAAAGCCGAGTGGTAAGACTAGAACTTTTGTATAAGACTAGAAGCAATATTGTGCAGTAGTTTTAGTGAAGAATTGGGACGAAAAGATTTTTAGCATAACAGAAAGAATTTAATACAATGCTCGTACTACACTGTCTGTATAAGATTATAAACCTTTTATAAGATTAGACTCTTGGTATAAGACCAGGGTCTTGGTATAAGAAAAGGTTCTTACTATAACAGGAACGTCTTGGCACAAGACAATAATCTTTCTACAGCAACATATTCTTATATTAATATTACTGCCATAGTATAAGACTTATATTCTAATAGAAGACTGTAGAATACTATATCCTTAAAATAACACTGCAGTTTTTATACAGCAGACCATATTATTAATATAATCCTAGAATTTTAGTGCCACATTTATACAAAATTATTTTATGTATACAAAAAGGTTTCCAAAGCAAATTTTGTGTGGAAGTTTGTTTGTCAAACATTTTTATAAATAACACATTTAATATTACATCAAAGTCTTACTATAAGACTTGAGTTTTAATATAGGACAAGTGAGTTTAGTAGTGGAGTCTTAGTATAAGACTACAATCTAATTAAAACTCTGAGTATATAACTACAATCTAAGCTTAATACTGTTGTCCTAGTATAAGCTTAGAATTTTGGTAGAATACCAAAGCTTTAGTATAAGACTAGATTTTTAGTACAATACTATACCTTTAGTATAAGAATAGAGTGTAAGTGTATGATTTAATATAAGACTAGAGCCTTAGTATAATACTAAACGTCTTGTAAAAAACTATAGCCGTAGTATAAGAGTAAAGTCGCAGTATAAGACTAGGGATTTGCCGTAACATGAGATAGAAAGGAGAACTGTATTGCCTTAATATAACATGGTAGTATAAACAACATAAATTCATAAAACTAAAGCCATAGTATGCAGATTATAGATGCATATACTACTTTATTTTTGGGAGTAATCTGAGGACGGGGCTCTGCATATGACGCTTTCAAAATCAAAGCAGTTTATAGCAGCCATTATGGTTGCTCATATTTTCTTATTTGCTTATTCATATATTTTAAAATAAGTCTGAAATGCATTTTCATGCTCATGAATAATTTTATTTTATGGATTTCAAATACATTTGGAGCAACGCTTAGCATTGATAAATTTTGTATATGTTTTATTTTTGTAATTAAAATTGTTTCCCTATAAAATTTGCCAACGCTTAGTGCTGCGTTTTACAAAATTAAGGTCCTTATTTTTTTTTATGAATATGAGCCTTAAAATTTAAGTTTTATATTTTCCCTTTCCCTCAAATTATTATCAGCAATTATGCGGAGTAGTTTTTAAGAAAGTAAACGGCAATTGATAGACTTTCAATTGTGTAATTAAAAAACTATTTAATGTGTGTGGACTATTAATTACATACAACAAACTCCAGACTTTGCAACCTGTCAAACACAGAAATGTTCAACAAAGCGCTAAAGAGAAATTCCTTATAAAACATAAAAAAAATAATTAAGAAAATCAAAAAAAAAAGGCGTTTAACAACCACTTGTGCTCCATTTAATGACAAAAATGCAATAAACTGACAACAATTTTCTTGTAGAGAACAATCGAAAAAATAATGAATAATTCTCTGCGGAGGCTGCAAAAAATAAAATACTATAGATGTTAAATACGGCGCGGCGCACCAGCGGTAAATCCAACAGCAGATAAATAATATGAATAATATTTATTTTTTTGTTTCTTCATATTTTTCCCTTTTATACATTAGTAATCATTTGCAACCACTTATAAGGATTGTCACTGCTAAGCAACGTTTAACAAATGTAACGTTGGGAAAAATTCCAAAAAAAAAAATGTATATTAAGAGCCGAGAGCAAAAAACGATCTAAAAACCAAATGAAAACTGTCACTAACACACGACAGCCATCAACGGCGGTACTTAAATGGTACACAAACAAAATAATCTTATGCGAAATACCAACGTCTTTTCAATGAATACACAAACAAGAAATAAATAATAAGTTTCGAAATTAGTTGAAGCAAAAGGCTATGGCAACCTTTAAGATAAAAAGAAAATCTCTTATACAACTCACTATCCAGCTGGAGGCTTATATATATAATAAGTATAATGTAGCAAAAGTATTACACCCTAATTGCCATTCTTTTTTAAAGATAAATATGTCACTCATACTATTTTATACTACTACTGCCATCTTATACCATAGCTGGGAATATATTACTTGACTAATCGACTATTACCACCATTTTTAATGAACCTTTTACTACAAATTGAATTCTCAACTGGACTTTCACCTCTATCTAATGTATTAACCGAGACAACTAACTTTATAGTCTTATACCAGAAGTACCTTCTTTTGTTAAAAAACTGTATTTTAGTCAGTATATTATCTTATACTAAAGTAAACTTCTTTTATTAAGATAACTGTCTAATAATAAGACCGCCAAATTAAAATAAGATCACTTTCTATTACTAAAGGCAACCGTCTTATACTGAGACAAACCTTTTATACTAAAATCAACCTCTTATACTAAGACTACCGTCTTATACTCATACTATAAGCTTATAGTTACACTGCTCTGCTTTACTACAGACTACCGCATTGTACTAAGACTTGTACTTGTGTTATACTTAATTTATCGTACTAACACTACCATGTTTTAATAAAATCAAGGTTAATACAGACACTATGGTCTTATACAAGGACTACTTATTTAAACGAAGCCCACCATTTTCTACTTGCACTACTGCTCTATACTAGCGCCGCTGTCTTATACTGGGACTTCCATTTAATACTAAGATTAGAGTCTTATACTAAAGCTACAGTCTTATACTAAGACTACCGACTTATATTATGGCTAACATCTTCTGCTAAGGTCACCTAAGGTCTTATGCTAAGACTACAGTCCTATACTTATTCTACCGTCTTATACTATAGTACTGTCTAATATTATTAATACGATCTTATACTACGACTATGGTTTTATGCCTTAGTATAACAGTACTACCATCTTATACTGTTGCCTTTCTCAAATCAGCTCTGCTGCTCAAACCATCTGCGTAATAGCAACAACCCTTTGGTCTCACTTAAACCATCACAGAACTTAAAACCTCATGAACTTCTTTATGAAGCATGTGAGGAATTTCTTGGCCTCACTGACCGTCCACTGCATTTTCGGAACCCATGCTGCACGTATGGGCTCCAATTGTTATCATGAAGAAGAGTAGTAAATTATCTCGCATCTCGTCATCGTGCTTTGACTCATTACAAAAGCTATCCATATGGAACAAGGTTTCCATTTATTGGACACCTGGCCACAGCGGTCATCTGGTGAATGAGAAAGCTGATGAACTGGCCAAGAGGGCCTCTGCTACTACGTTTATGGGCCCAGAATCGTTTTGTGGCGTAAGTCGGTCGACTGTAACATCTGTGATCAAAGAAGTTAACACTTGGACCGCTAAGGAAATGTGGCTGACTTCTTCTGGTTTAAGCATTGATGCAGCCATTTACATACAATGGCATCCTGAACCTCAACAGGAATACTTTACGGCTGGTTACTGGTCACTTTGGGCTGAACTATTCTCTGTGGAAAAGTAAACAAGTGCGTTCATCCTTGTGTGGTTCATGCTTGCAAGATGACGAGATGACGGCACACATTCTTTGTGAGTGTATCGTCTTATGTAACAGTAGAATTCGTGTTTTGCATTCTGAGTTGCTGTGTTCAGATGATATTAGGCGGAATTCTTCAAATGCCTGTGCTGACTTTCATAAGGAGAGTCATACAGAGATTGATTTAATTTAATTTACAAATCTATGGCACAAAAGATCCATCAGGTGTAGATCTTCCCTCTTTTCTAATCTAATCTCGCACATCTTCTGGTTCTGTCAGTCTGCACTTCCATTGCAGATTATCCTGCAGTAGCCTATCCGAGTTATTGGAAATAAAACCCAAAAATTTGAGTCTTTTTATTAGGAGCAGCTTCTGGTATGGCCGTTGACCCCCTTTTATGGCGTGTGTATACACACGACCCTTTTCTCGATCCACTCTCTCCTCTCCTCTTGCAAATATCATCTATGTCTACCTCTTACATATTTATCCTCCCTTTCACTAGTTCTATATACTGTCCAACTTACAGGTAGCACAAAGTGATTATTGTATTGAACCCAAGTGAGCTGGACCCTTAACTTTCATCTTCTACCAGCAACATTCTAACCAAACCTAACCTAACCTATTAAAGCTACAGTCACTGCCACTGCCTTATACTAAGGCTGCATACAGTCTTATACTAACACTTCCTCTTATGTCATGAATACCACATTAGAGCATGACCATTGGTCTATACTAGGGCTGCCACATTAAACTAAGTATTCTACTTTATACTAAACCTACCATCTTATAATACTACCAATGTCTTATACTACAGTCTTATACTAGAACTATTACATAATACTAACTCTGCTTATGCTTTTATATTATGCCTGCTTTGTTATAATAATAATAATTATTATTATTTTTACTAAGAATATCGCCTCATACTTAAACTATCAATTTTACTAAGACTTTTATTTATCACCAAGTCTCTGATGGTCTTATACTTAGATGTATGTTCAATCATATGCAACTAAAGCTACTTTAAAGCAAACTGAATTAAAAAATTAATATGAAAAGAAAACACAATTACTTCTATAGCTTTTTCAAAAACACGACAAAAACCTCATAGTTACGAGTATACAACACAAATGCGAACAAACACACTTATAAAAATATTTCTAATATCTCAACACCATTTGTTAAGGTCTGCTTTAGTTGCAGTCCTAGAATTGCAAAACAAACAAAAAAAAAAAACAAACAAACAAAAAATTACAAGTGACTTGTAACCCGCAAGGAAAAATAGAAAAAGGTTAAATGAGCCCAACAGTGTACGTAGTAAAAAAAATTTTCCTTAAAGTTAATACACTGACAAGGCATAGAAGAAAACAATTTACTGCCATGTCGTTTTCTCGTTTGATTTTTTTTGTTTGTTTGTTTCTTTTCTTTATTTATTTATATCTTTTTGTTGCGCTTGCCTTTCAGAAACGTTATTATTTCAAACTAATAAAAATGTCCTTGCGTTGACGTTGTACAAAGAGGCCTACTCAAATGTCAAATTCCTTTAGCGTATTGTTTGCCATTTGTATGATATTTAACAGTGGGAATGATGGCAAAAATGTTTGAATAAATAACATGTTTATTTCAATATTTTATTTTTATTTAATCAACAACAAATGCTTGTATGTAAATTTCAATTCATAAAATTTATTTTTATTGTTCAGAAATGCTTGAAGCTTCAAAAATGTTGAGAGAATAAAGAAAATTGGTAAGAAATCAAATACTTGAAGTATGTAGTTTTCATTTTGGACGGAAATTAATTCAAAATAAGTAACGCCACAAAAAAATCAAAATTCGAATATACGTAACCCGCGAAAATTCCAAATTCGCGATACTTTTGGAACAAACCTCGTATAGACATTTCCTTCGAAAGGTCCGAAGACACCAAAAAAATATCTTTTTTATCATATTTTCATAGATAACCAATAATACTTACCTTACATTTTTACATAAGCCATTTCGAGATTTTCGATTTTCGATTTTCTTTTTTCATTCGAATTTTTTTTATGTTTTGTTTTAATAAATGTTCTTAAAGAGCAGCATTACCTGTTGACTTTAGATCCCTAAAAATTTTTCTGAGAGTATAAAGAGTCAAAAGCGAATGCATAAAAAACTATGCGATTACAAATTACAGTAAAATCGCATGTTTTTATGTCACATGCGACATTGAAAAACAAAATTTTTTATCAAAACATCGAAAGTACATGTAGAAAACTCATTAAATATTTAGTATGAAGAATATTTAATACAATTAAACTCTTTTTTTTTAAGCTTTATGTGTTTATTTATACTCGTTTATATTGTTTTATTTTTTCTTAAATACCTAAAGCCTAAAAAAATTGTTTAATTGTCAATATATATTTATACAATTAAAATAAAAATGTTGCTGAAAAATATAAAGATCTATGATAGTGAAAAAAATTTGAAGTAATTTATTGAGGAACTACTTTTTCTCTATTTCCAAAATATCAATACATATGTATGTATTTTAAACTTTTCAGGAATCGATTATTAACAACATTATTTCAGTTATGAAAAATTGAAGATCATTTATAGATTTAGTACATACTTACTAGATTTACAAGAAATTTAGAAGAAGAAATAAAAGCATGCTAAGACTCAGATTGACTTGGGAATAACATCATGAACATGACTTCGGATTCGCTGAATGTGTATCCAAAAAAAAAGAACTTTTTACAATAACAACCACATGTAAGGATCGTCAGAAATTATCAAAATTTGCACTACTTCTAGATCACAAGTTCACAATCTTTTTGACTTGCATAAGAGCTCAATTTTTACTGGGTATCTACATAAAGTTGGTCACATGCGACATCGTAAATGTAAAAAAACCTAAATTTTGATGAGCAAAACGACGACAAAAGTAAACAGAAAAAACAAATTAAATGAAGAAAACGCAAAGAAGGAATAACCACATACTTTGGCTCGCAGATATACGAAATGGCGAACAGGCATAAAAGAAGAATACAGTGGCCGGAATGCTTCTTAGTTCAACTATAACTGCAGCAAAAGCTGTAACTCATTCTCAACTTTTCTACAGCAAGCAAGCGTTTAAAAAAAGCTGTAGAAAAGTTGAGAATGAGTTACAGCATTTGCTGCAGTTATAGTTGAACTAAGAAGCATTCCAGCCCCTGTATTCTGTAATTCACTAGAGCTAAATCTCTATCGCTAAAAAACTATAAAGTTGATTTATCGATTTTCGGCTACGAATCAAACATGTATTGCTAAATCAGGCAACGACTTAAAAAAAGTGTTGTATGTTATCGCCGAATTTACCTTTAGCTTTAGCGAGTTACAGAATGCGAGAACAGGTATAGCGCAGTTGCACTACCTTTTTGCTGCAATGGTCAAGAGATAAAAATAGCTAGAACTGAATATTATAAAAAAATATGTGATTCGAATTTTATTTCTATTCTATTATACAAAAAAATAAATACGTTGAATACTTTTGTTAATTTGAAAACACTTGTGTCTAAGTTTATTTGATTGTAATTTCGTGAAAAGAGTAAAAGAAATGGTAAATGTATGATGATGCACAAAAAATGTCACGTGCGACTAAGATTGAAGCTGAATTTAAATAAACATATAAAATATATTTGGGAAAAATCCCAAAAAAAATTTAAACAGACCTAAGTGCACAATAGACTGGTTTGCCTTCCATACAAAAAAAAAGTTGTGCCAGTCGCCCCTAGGATTAAATATAATGTAGAAACAATTCCAAATATATATATATATATTTGTTTTTGCCACGCCTACAAATACCGCCCTTTTAGTATTTTGTTCACTGAGTCGCCATTTTTAGTCCCATCGTAACATTTTATATACCGGCGTTCATGACTCCGTAAGGGTTACAGTTCTGTCTTTAATAGTTTTTTTTACTACCATGTCATATTCTAACTAGCACCAGTTAAAGAGGTAATTTAGAGCTTTAAGTTAGGCTTATTTAAAAAACAAAAATTCGTTATAGTTTGACTTTCTTTTTTACTTTAAATTACGACGGTCACGTTCGACATCATGAAAATACCTATATTGACTTATCCTTTTTAAATTGTAAATTGCTTTCGACGGTCACGTTCGACATCATGAAAATACCTACATTGACTCGTGAGTTGTCCTTTTTAAATTGTAAATTGCTTTCGAAATCCTCCATAGCGATTTGTGAAATCATAACATTCATTTTAATATCGCGTCCATAAAAAGATTTATTTTCAGGAGCCGGCGTAAAGTTAAAAAAGTTTGTCATGCACGGTTTTGTATTTTTATTAGTGCAGCTGAAACTGCATTTATTAACTTTGTGAAATGGCAACATTTTTTAAACATTTTGATGTTTTTAAACTTAAAAGTGTTGCTCTTTAAATGTTCGAAACAACAAAATTTATGAAATTTAAGCACGAGGTTAATTGTATACTCGTGCTTAATTAATTGAAATATATAAAAATATAATAAAAAAACGTCGAATAAAAATAACAAATTGAACGTAAACTGCGCCATTGTCATTGCAATTTTTCACAGTACAGCTCATTTAAATATTTTACTTTACTTTTCCCCTTTGATTCAAAACTTTACTATTTTGTTTTCCAAACAAAATACCACGGTCTTTGTCTACGTCACGCAAACAGCTGATTGATAGCAATAAAATTAACTGAACTGTGCAGTGCATAATCCTGTGTATTTGATTCTTGAAGGGTATGTGCCAACAATTTATATTATATACGAGTGCTTATATGGCTTGATAATAGTATTCCTGGTTTATTATTTAACTAAGACTTTGCAACTTGTATTGCTAATACAAAAGATTGTACTACTTTGCTCCACTGTTAACAAGAGAAATAAAAAAAAAATTGTTAAAACGACGTCAAGAAAATAGATTTGTTTGCTTGCTAAATTGAATAGAGTCTATTATTCTTATGAGTGTCTTGAGTTATTGTGAGTTTAAGGCGCCCTCTGGAGGGAGCTACCTCGGCAATTATCAAATAATTTCAAAGTTTCTTAGCAACTGAAGATTTGTTGCAAACCAAAAATATATCTTAAGCGTTTAAAAAACAACGTCTATGTATATTTTTAAATTAAGCATAAAAAACAGCTATTAGATTTATAAAAGAAATATGTATTTGTGCATTTCAGCTTTTTTTGCACAGCTCTTGCAAATAGAAAATATTCACTGACAACTTAAATGTCCAGTGTAGTTACGAAATTATGAATACGTTTCTGTATTCAAATAAGTGTTTAAGGAACAATTTGGGTTAAAGGCATTATCAACTACACAAACAAACAATTCAACATGGCAAATATTCATTGGAAAAACTATTAAAAAAATACCTGCACCATCATTTATTTTACAAACAACATTTACATATCCGTTTCCGTTTACGGCTGGGAGCGACTCAACACACACATTGCCAACACGTGCATTAATAACAATTCCATTTTGGTAACATTCTAAGAAGCAGAAAATAATGAAAATAAAATATATGTAAAGTCTTCTTTCTGTCTTACACTTTTGTCAAGTAATTTACAGTTTATGCGAAAGAATTTTCACTTGAAAGTGATTAATTGCCGGAAGTATGAGTAAAAAGAAATGGGCACACACAGAAGTAAAAAAGTGGACAAAGTGAAAGCATTATATATAAGGCCAAAGCACTTGGTAACATTTTAAATGCAAGCAGAGGCAGCAATTGTAATAAGAAAATATTAAAAAAAAAGCTTAAAACATAATAAATAAAGAAAGCGAAGGGATCATAAGACAGTCATTAGAATATTTTCGCAGCCTATTATTATTTAAATTTTTTTATATCTATTTTTAATAATAATAATATTAAGTTTTAACATTTGTTAACGCACTAATAATCCCAAATTATTATTTTACTTATTCAGTAAAATATTTTTTATTAAAAATAAATTGAAATTGATTATTGAGGGGTTAAGCTAGATCCTCTTCAAATTTCAGGCCTTAAAAGCATTTTGAATTAATACGAAGAGAAAAAACAGACGCCAAATGCAAAAATGTTAATTTATTCGAATGACCGAATAAATTTTTTTGAATTGTTTGATGAATCGAACACATTTTGTAGAATAATCCATTTTGAAAGCATTTGAAATTACAACCGAAAAAAAATTTAATGCGAGTAATCGAAGTTGATCGTTTCGATTATTCGAATAAATTTAACAGTTTGAAATTTTATTTAAATATATATTGTGCTGAGTTGTTTATTTTAAAAGCAGTTGGTACGAATAATCGAAGTTTAATACGGTTAATCGAAATTAATCGTATTAAACTTCGATTAATCGGAAATACTTGTTTCGACTATTCGAACAAAATTTACATTTTGCAATTTTTTAAATTTATTTTGTTGAAATGTTTATTTAAAAAAAAACGTTTATATTATAACTGGAAAAATGTTATGCGATTAATCGAAAATTTTCCGAATATATTTTGCTGAGTTGTTTGTTTTAAGAACGCTTGTAATTAATACAAAAAAATTAACTAAAAAAATTTAATACGATTAATCGAAAATACTTGTTTGGATTATTCGAATAAAATTCAGTTTGAAATTTTTTGAATTTTATTTTCCTAATTTGTTTATTTAAAAAACAGTGAAAAAAAACTGAAAAACATTTCATACGAGTAATCGAAGATATTTGTGTTGATTATTCGAATAAAATTCATATTTTGAAATTTTTCCAATATATTTTACAGTTTTGTTTGTTTTAGAAAACATTTGATATTATAACTGAAAGAATTTATTACGATTAATCGAAAATATTTCTTTCGATTATTCGAATAAAATTCACAGTTTGAAATTTTTCCAATATATTTTACAGTTTTGTTTGTTTTAGAAAACATTTGATATTAACTCAAATAATTTATTGCGATTAATCGAAGATATTGTTTCGATTATTCGAACAAAATATAAATTTTTTTTTTTTAATGTTTATTTTAAAAACTGTTGAAATTAAACTTTTAAAAAAATTAATACGATTAACCGAAAATACTTGTTTGTATTATTCGAGTAAAATTCAGTTTACCATTTTTCGAATTTTATTTTGCTGAGCTGTTTATTTAACAAAAAACAGTAGAAAAATTTAAAAAATTTAATACGATTAATCGGTGATATTTGTTTCGATTATTCGAATAAACATCAGTTTGAAATTTTTTTGGATTTTATTTTTCTAAGTTATTCGTTTTAAAAAACAATTGGAAATAAAACTGATATAATTTAAGACGATTAATCGCACATATTTGTTTCGATTATTGGAACTAAATTTACAGATTCAAAATTTTCGAATTTATTTTGTTGAGTTGTTTGTTTTGAAAACACTTGAAATTAAAACTAAAAATTTAATACGATTAATCGAAAATACTTGTTAGGATTATTCGAATAAAATTCAGTTTGAAATTTTTTGAATTTTATTTTCCTAATTTTTTTATTTAAAAAACAGTGAAAAAACTGAAAAAATTTTATACGAGTAATCGAAGATATTTGTGTTGATTATTCGAATAAAAATCAGTTTGAAATTTTTTGGATTTTATTCTTCTAAGTTATTCATTTTAAAAAACAATTGAAGTTTTAACTGAAAAAACTAAATACGATTCATCGAAAATACTTTTTTCGATTATTCGAGGGAAATTAACTGCTTGAATTATACAGAATATATTTTGTTGAAATTATTAATTTATAACTTAAAGAAATTAATGCGATAAATCGAAGTTATATGTTTCGATTATTCGAATAAAATTTACAGTATAAAATTTTTCAAATATATTTTGTTGAGTTGTATATTTTTAAGACAGTTAAAATCAAACCTGTAAAAGTTTTATACGATTAATCGAAGACATTTGTTTCGATTATTCGAATAAAATTTACGGTTTTAAATTTTTCTAATATATTTTGCGGAGTCGCTTATTTTAAAAAGCGTTGAAATTAAAACAGAAAAAATTTAATACGATTTATCGAAAATACTTGTTTCGATTATTCGAATAAAATTTAAAGCTGAACAAAATTTTATAAATATCGTTTTGTTGGTATTTAACCTTTGATCGAACCCTGTTTATTCGAGCCTTAATTATAATCATCAGAACATTTTCTTTATTCCAAAGAGAATTTTTTGTTAAAAAAAATTTTTTTTTGTTACAATAGGAATTTTAAACAAACCAAAATAAACAATTCTTATATATATATATATATATATATATATATATATATATATATATATATATATATATATATATTTAAAGAAGCCAAAATGAATACGAATCTAAAAAATGTATTTTTTGTTGGTTAAGCACAAAAAATACATTTTTAAAAGCATTTTGGGTGCTACTAAAGCAATGCAGCAGTATGTTTCAACCACAATTCAAAAAAGTATCCAATATAATAATAAATTATTGAGAATTACAAAACTAAAATCAAGTTAGGATAAAAAAAACTTCCACAAAAAAAAATCAAAAACAACAAATAGTATTATTAAGCATGTACGAGTATGTATTTTTTTTTTTTTTTTTTTCTATTAACTTTTTACATCAAGGCAACCAAATAATTTGTTTTTTCTTTTTTTTTATTAAAAAATGTGTTGGTTACTCAAACTATGCTGAGTATTTGTAACAAACCAAAATAAATACCAAATGCATTAAATTCCAACATTTACCTTTAAATTCAGAAGGAATTTCTTTTTGTACATTAGCTAAATAATCTTTAATCATTATTTTGTCTAACAACAACTAAATAAGTATATTAAAACGAAAACAAAACATGTTTATGGCATAAAATCAAGTTAATAAATCACTCTGATACGAGTAAAATATACAATAGTTAAATCAACAACAGCAACAAATAAAACAATAACAATAGCGAGAAAAGAGCAATGGCCAGAGCAGCAGCAGCAGCAGCAGCAGCAGTACAACAACGTACACACAAAGACCGAATGGGTCTATAATAAAATTATATCTGATTAAATATTTTGATATTAAATTTATTGCATACTTATTTGGGCATAACAAATAAACCCTTGAGGTTTCAAAATAACGCACTAAGCACACACATGTACGCACACTCGTACGCACACACACACACTCACTCACACGCACACACAAAAGCAAATATTTACAGCAGTTCAGGTCCTATACTTGAAATAGTAAATCAGTGAAAGACAATCTTGGCATGTGTATGTGTGTTTGTGTGTGTGCGTGTGTATGCTTGATATTTTGTCTAATATTATGCCTAAATTGTGTGTATAAAACAAAATTAAAAACAGTATTCATTCGAGATGACTCGTAAGAGGATATTCCGTATTTGAAAATTAAAAAAAAAAATTTATGTATTAAAAAAAATTTAATAAAAATTTGCTACAAACAAATTGAACTAAATCAGTTTACAAGCTTATGACCTTTAACACGATTAGTTTGAAACCCATGTCATGGTTTGTTTATTGTGGGAGAACATGAAAGAGTGCATGTATGTTGGATTCTTTTGGTGTGGGCAGGCACAATGACTTTATTGTAATTATGCAGACCAACATTTGTTCATGTGTTTTAGAACAAGAACATATAGAGAAATCCTTTATAAAGAGATTGCACTTGACTTGCAATAAATACTATTTGCGTTGTAGGGAAATTCTTGATGATAAAAATTCAAGGAAATGTGAAAATTAATTAAAAATTTATTTAATTCTACTGCAAAAATATTTCTTTATATACTTCTGCTCAGCATTAACAAAGCGTATTTTTTTGTAGAGTGTCACAACTTTGAGTTGGCATCACTGCTTTATTTGAGCACCCATTTAATAGCTGATAGTTACTTTTTGTTTAGTGTGCTTTGAAATTTCATTATAAATCGACTTACACCAGAGCAACGCATGCAAATTGTTGGAATTTTTAATCAAAATAATTGTTCTATTCGTCAAACTCATCGTGCACTTCTTTCATTTTATGGTGTACATAATTCTGGTTGAATGGGTACGTAAATAAACAGAATTGTCGCATTTGGAGTGAGTAGAATATCCACAAGCTTTTGCCGAAACACCATTACATCCACAGAAAATTACTGCGCTTGGTGCGCTTTATGGCCTGGCGCTGTCATTGGCCCATATGTCTTCAAATACGATGATGATCAGAATGTTACTGTCAATGGTGAACGGTAAAGGAACATGATTCGAAATTTTTTCGTACCTCAATTAAGTGGCATTAATCTTGCTGATATGTGGTTCCAACAGGACGGAGCCACATGCTACACAGCAGGCGCTACAATTGATTTACTCAAAGAAATTTTTGATGAAACAATAATTTCACGTAATGGCCCAATTAATTGGTCACCAAGATCGTGTGAATTACTGATTGGATAATGTTAATTCGCTTGTCTAAGTCGATAATATTGCCGCAAATGCTGCGAAAAGTTGTTGAAAATTGGTGTTCCAGATTGCGCCTTCTACGCGCCAGCCGTAGCGGCCATATGGCAGAAATCATATTTAAACATTAATTTCATAAAATTTTCTTTCCAATCAATAACTCCCGTTTTATTGATACGAAAATTAAAAATATATTTCCTTATTTTATTATTTTTTTAAACTTGTGTCACTCTATAAAAAACACTCTTTATTACTGGGCAACTAAAAATGAAAGAGCTTTCTCCGAATGACTGATTCTGATGGGGGTAGGCCAACACTAAAAATAAAGTCTATTAAAATAGAGTACCAGGATTGTTACCCACCCATTTTTCAGTTTTTCATATAGAATGGGTTTTAGAAAGCATGAAGCCTCTAAGAAAAAAATTTCTCTGGCTTATTTTAAGCCTCTTACTCCTTTCCGTGTGGTTCAATTTTGCTCCTTTGAAATATGGAATAAAAACAACTCCCAAGCAAAAATACCAAATGTTCACTCTGAAATTCCGCTGAAAGTCTGCATACAGAAAGAAAAAATTTTCTTTTACAAACAGCATTAATTGAAAAAAAAAAAAAATAATCAATTAAAACTTTAATTGAGTCTGTTGAACTTATATATGCTTAAAAATTTAATAAAAATTAAATAAAAATTTAGAAAAAAAAATTTTAATCAGTAAAGTAGAACCACGTAAAATGAAATATAAAATTTTAATGGGCATGACTCCGCCCATTTTTTTACATGGAAAATTTTTTTTATTTGAAACCTCAAGGTGTGTGGTAACGTTCATAAAAATTGCTGAAGTAGAACCACGTGAAATGTAATAATAAATATTATAGGGCGTTGCCCCTCCCAGTTTTTATATTTAGAATTGTATAATTACAAGAAACAAAGGTCTTTACCAGGTTTCACTGCCATCAAATAGGTGGAATATCATAAAATCAAATAAAACAATTTGTGGGCGTGTCTCCACTCCCTTTTTTACAATGGGACCAATTCAAAGCTATAACCTTTCAGGCAAAAAGAGAATTTTTACAATCGGTCTAAAATGTACCGGGTTATGAAGTAACAACGCTAAAAAATTAGAGACGAATTGATAACCTTCTCCATCTCTATTTTTTTTTTTTTGAAGTCAGTTAAAAATAACTTTTTTTGTAGCGGGATATCTTCATATTGGTGTTGCTTTACTAACGAACCCTAATGAAGACAATGACAACAGAAAAAAAGAAGAGCGATGTCTTAGGACACCCGGTTATAGCTATGCTGCTTAGCTATATAAAACAAACTTAGTGTGTTAAATAACAATGCACTAAAATTATATTATATGATGATGTCAAATTCGCCGCAAATATTTCAAAACGTTTCCATTTATTTCCCATTATTTTGCTTTCTAGCTGCTGATTGACTGTGTTCTCTGGTTTGTGCTCATGTGTAAAAACAATACAAAAAAATAATTGAGCAATCATTGTTTTTGTTTCACTTATTTCAAAGAACAAAACAAAATCAAACAATTTGTTTCGTTTATTTTTGTACTTTGCTTTAAAGTACCAAGAAATGAAAACAAAAATAAATTTATAACTGTAATAATGACGAAAATCACGTTATAAGTCCTTTATCGCGCAATAAATAGCATAGCTATAATAATTGACCTAAGCCACATAGTGTTGCTAATGTTGGCGCATAAGCGAACATTTGATGCTGCCAGAAATGTAAAACGAGCATTATGATTATGCTCATCATAAATGATGAGCAAAATTGAGTTTTTGATTGTTTTCTTTTTAATTTTTTTTTTTCGTTAAGCACATGTTCATTTGTGCCTTGCTTTGGATGGTTGCTAAGCACAAGGGTTGGAGCCATTAACATTAAAAAATTCAAACCTAAGCTTATAACTTTTTACACTTGTGTATGCAATCATTTAATTTGTTTTTAGAAAAACAAGAGGATTTTAAGGTTGAGCTATTTTATGAGTTGATGAAATATAATGACCATGTGATAGGATTTTGTTGGCCTGCGTTGCTTTCTCGAATGAGTTAACACTGAAAAAATCATACAAAGCGTTTTTTGGGAGAAACATACACATTTATGAATTTACCCTTTGGAGCCAAGGCGATTAAAAAGTTTGAACGTTTTTATTGCTGGTGAAGTTTTGTAAAAACTTTCTAAAGTGTTAGTGTCTTCAGTATTTGAATTTTGTGTGGTTGGGAAGTCATACTTTATAGATGGATCTACATTCGATAGCAAATCTTTTAGAAAGCAATAAATCTACAAAAATTTGTTCATTGCGGTGTTGGAGTTTGCCATTAAATTAATTGTTTTTCATGGCCGATCTAACGAAATAGCAAATAAGCAGACAATTCCATATCGCCTACAATTTATAAATACTCATTATAATAAAAGCTGTTTTTTTAGGATGAGTTTTTTAAATTGCGTGAAATTTACTTTATTAAAAAAATAATCTTCTGGCATTGTAATTCGGTGTTAAAAAAAACTGCAGTCAAAATAGCAAAAGTCATAAAATTGTGCTACTTCTTCAACTTTTTATCTTTTGACTGCCCAATCACAACCTGTGCTCATACTTCTGCTACTGAAATTCAAAGAGTCGTAGTCAAAGTTAACACAATAAATGAAGAGATATACACAACGAAGAGCTTCAGCTGTCGACGTGTTTGTACAGTTTTCGGTTTAACTGACTGCTGCTTTAAATAAATACAAAGTTAGCGAAGCAGAAATGTTTGTGTGTACGTGTTTGAATGTGTGTTTTGTTGTGTGTATGAGTGTTTTTTCCTGTATGTACAAATATAATAGTAAAACAACAACAACATTTCTTCCAGCAAGCGATTAAATACGCAATTGAAACTGCAAAATCAAAAGAAAAAGAAAAACACACAACAACTCTACTACGTTAACTTCAGAATTTATTTAAAGCGGCAGTCAGTCAAACCGAAGCTGAAGCTATTCGTTGTGTATATATATCTATTCGTTTATTGTGTTAACTTCGACTGCGACTCTTGGAGTTTCAGTAGCAGAAGTATGAGCAGAATCAAAAGAAAATACACAAATGAGATGTTTTTAAACGCTGTTATAATTTAAATATGACTTCTGGCATATGACCGCCACTGTTGGCTCAGATGTAGTCTAATCTGGAGATCCAATTTTCGATAACTTTCTCCAACATGTGTGCTTTTGTTTATTGGCAATAATGCGGCGAATGTTGTCCTCCAAGTGCTTATCGGCGTAGACTAGCAACTTATCCATATGTTCACACAGAAAATAGTCTAGAGGCATTAAATCACATGGTCTTGAAGGCCCATACAAGGGTCCGAAACGAGAAACTATGTGATTACCAAACGTTTACTTCCACAATAAATCAATTGTGACATAATGCGCCCCGGGGTTGAAATCACAGCTTCTGCACATCATGATTGTTCCATTGATGAACGAAAAAGTCAGTAATCAATCATGGCTCTTTAATGGCGGAGAGACTGATTCGGATCTTCCTCTACGCTACGCTCTACAACAGCAGTGACTTCTTGTGTACGCACTGTACGACGTCTCTGTGGATGCGTATTATTATTTAGAGTGAACCTAGTGCGAAAACGATTCATAGTTAGTTAAATTATTTGCCCTGATGGACGTTTATGCTGACCATAAAATAGAGGGTCCGCCAGATAACTTTTTTTTTGAAAACAGGGCGCAAAACATCGAGTGTAGCTCCGGCTGCGTGGCACGTAGCGTCGTCCTGTTGAAACCAAATGTTGCCAATATCCTCCTCTTCAATTTTTGTGAACAAAAATTCGTTCAACATGGCCCGATAACGATCGCCATTGACTGTAACGGCCACTCCTTGCTTATTGGCCCAATTATGCCTCTGGATCAAAATCCGCACCAAACAGTGACTCGTTTTGGGTGCGTCGGCTTTTCAATGTATGCGTGCGGGTTTCTGTGCCCCAAATGCGACAATTTTGCTTGTTTACATACCCGCCAAGATCAAAATGAGCTTCATCTGAAAAGATGATTTTTTTTGGCAAAATCAGCATCTTCTGTAAGTCGATCGCAGGCAATATTTCCCAGCGTTGTTCAAGCGTATACACAACCATATTCCTTCAGCGGAAGGATAAAACTAATTATCTGACAAATCAGACATGAGCTAAGTGTTACCATTCACGAAATAAGCACTAGTTGAAAAAAAACGTCAGATGGCGGACCCTATAGTTATAGTCTGCGATGCGTACTTTGAGGAGAACCATGATTTTCAAAATAAATTTTCTTGAATTTGGAAACGTTGTTCAGTCTATTGTTGAAATGACAAAACAAACTAAACATAAATCGCTTGACAGCTGAAAAAATGACCACCTGTCAAAAAAGTGTTGCCTACTTAAAGTTTTATAGCTCAATAAAAAACGCCCTTTATAAACTCAAAGGAGTGCCTGGCGTGTATTTGTTAATGATCAATTATTCTTCATAAATATTTATTATACGGATAAGACTATCGAAATGACAACTGGCTTAGAATCCTAAACTGTATATGAGAAGGAACATATGCAAACGTTTTTTGCAAAAAAAAATCAAACTTGTTTTAACCGTTTTGCAGATGACCAAGACCAAAAGAAATGTTATGCCAACAATATAATCACATACTAATACAAGCAAACGACAATGGCAAGACTGTTGTAAATTTAGAGATGGTAAAAATGAGCTTTCATTACAAAACAGCTTTCAGCAAATTGTAATACGATGAATCAAAACAATTCACATATTCTATTTGCAATAAAAGTTGCGTATATAAAGCAGAAATCTACATCAACTGACACCGCACACAGTGAACCAAACACAAAAGAACGCTGATGAGGAAGGTTTAGTGACATTCGAAAACAGCCGGTTGTTCCGTTCAACAACGTGTTTGTCAGAATATTTATTTGGCTTAAAAAGCGATACAAACTTTAGTCTGATAAAATCATAAAATCCCTCAATAATCAATTTCAATGTATTTTTATTAAAAAAATATTTTACTTAATAAGTAAAATAATAATTTGGGATTACTAGTGCGTTAAAAAATTTTTAAACTCAAATTGTAACAATTCCCACAAAAAACATTAATCATAAAATTTATGCTTAACATAATGTAAGCAAAAAGTATGTGAAGAGCCCTGCAGACGAACAAGCGAACTCAGCAATCATATGGTTGTGCACGTACAGTCGTGTTTTTGCTGAAAATCAAAAAGTTTTGATTTATATTTGATGGCAGTTTGTTTGATCGTCTCTCACTCTGATTGACAAAAAAAAACATCCATTTTATTTTCATTATTGTAAATGAATGAACAGTGATCGGATAAAGAAAGGTATACGCTACGTTTTATTGAAAATTATCAAAAAAAAAAGAAAAAAAAACATAATACAAATTTTAATTGACGTATTTATTTGTACTTGTCCTTTTAAGCGATAAGCACACGACACTCTTACATACATATGCCGTGAATAACGCGTTTATTTGATCGTCTAAAATTCACTTTAATTTCGCTAACGTATTTTCTATTACAAGCAAACGAAGTCTTACTCTAGAATTTGCAATTCGCTTAACCAAAGCCAAAGTTCTTAAAATTATATTTATTTAAAAAAAAATATAAAATGATGTAATAACTTCAGTCTATTTTGAATATAATGATATATTAGAGTTCTTCTTCGACATAAAAAACCATCTTCAAATTTCTCTACAAATTATTGGATACACATTTATACTTGCAGATTTTGTTTGCTAAAAACTTTACTGATTAAGTCCTTAAGGATTTAAAAAAAAAAAACTCAAATTTCTTGTAGTTGGCCCCATAATAAGACAACACATTTCATATATTTTTTTTTTTTTTTATATTGCATAAAGGTCCTGCCTACACAAATTTTTGATTTCCGGCTAAAAGAGCTCACATCAAGACATGATTTTTATAAAAAAAAAAGGATAAGAAAGAAAACAACCAGCAAAAAGTTTACTTGTGGGCTGCTTTTATTGCTTGCAATTGCCATGATTTATAAGAAAAATTGTTTTAGATTCATTCAATACATGAGGAAACAGCGAACTTACAAAGAGCGTGTTGGCAGTCTATCATAATTTATGTGATGACAAATCATGATTATAATTGCTTTGAGACAATTTTGCAGTTTAGCAGGCATCAGCTTGGCTGCGGCAAAACTTTAATTTGAGTTAAATTAAGCGTTAAGAATATCGATAAGATAAATAATTTAAATTTAATTTATAGCTAAGGAACTACAGCAAACTAAGTGAAATGCATAAGGTAAATTTTATGTATGATTATTTTTATAATTACAAAATATAGCATTCAAAATACATGTGTATTTTTTAGGAAGTACTTAAAAAAAATATCTTTAAAAACACTCATCTTGTAAAAAACTAAATTGAAAATGATAATTTTTTATATTATTAAAATTTGTACTTGCAATTGCGGCTTTAGTGTTTTCTCTTAATTCATAAAGTTGCCCTTGTTTCACAAACAGGATCTTGGTAAAGTTGTATCTATTCGTTTCTAACGCACACACACATACACATACACACACACAGGCCACTTGTCTCATCACAGTCCGCAACTCACACTTGAAAGTTATCGTTATAAATGTCTTCCTTTATAATTTTGCATATGGAATTTTGAATTTTACACATTCGTTCGTTTAGCTGGTTTATAAATTCGGTTTATGTTTTTGCAATGTTTAACATTGAACATTCATTCATATGTTTTTTTTTCTTTTTATTTTTTTTTTTTTGCTGAAGTGACCATGTATGAATGAGTTCGCTTGTATGTTTGTTGCTCTTAGGTTTGGGAAAATTTTTAGCATGATGTTTTTGGCGTCTAGCGACAAGTGCTCATATCCGTATATCCCGCATTTTGTGGCTGCTCTTTGGCCACCACAACATGTTTGTACAAATTAATGAAAATAATCAAAAAAGAAAAGACAAAATTCTGCCAGTAATAAGGACTTAAGCAGCTGCTTCTTAATATGAGTGAAAAGTAATTTTTATAAGAATAAAAGAAATTTTGGTTTATAGGCATCATTTACATTCATTATAAGTTAAATAACTGTTATATGATTAGAGTTATTTGGCTTTAGATTTAAGTGAAAATATTTTATTTTATATCACTTAACAATACTATGATTAAAAGTGAACATACTTTTATCAGTTATGATCATAATTTGGTTAAATATAATTTATAATTTATAATAATAAGAAGACATTTTATATGAAAAATATTTTTACCCTTCAGAAAATATAAAGAATATATAAAAAAAGTTATTTGTTGTTGGTTTATCATGTCTAGATGCATTTCAGTGCAGCTAAGCATTACATCAGTAGACTTCAACCACAATTCACAAAAAGCTTGCACAGCTTATTGAAAATATCAAAAATCAAGAATGACAGACAGTAGGCTAAGAAAATTAAAATATTGACATAAAAAAAGAATCTTGAGAAAATTTTTGATTTAAAATTAGAGGTTAAGAGGTGACAAGAAAGTCTTTTACCTTTAACTTGTCTTGATTTCTGAAAGATTTGTCAAAAAAAAAAATTTTTATAACGGACACCAAACATTTAACTGGCATTATATGCCTACTGTAGCCTGCTTTATTGAAGCTGCTGCAACAATAATAATTATTATAACCAACATCCTCTTTGAGCATTAAACAACCCAGCAACTTAACAAAATTTACAAATGTTTTTGCTCTTACGTTTATGTCTGTCGCCTGGAGAGTGTGAAAGTATAAATGCGATAGTGAACCCATTTGTTCTTTGTGCGGTAAAATGAATGTAAAGAAAAGCTTTTAGTACCCGTCCAAAAGCTTGTAAAAATGCCAAAGCAGCTAATAATTGCCAATAAAATTTTCCAAAAAATAAAAAATAAATTAACAAAATTAATTCATTATTAAATTTTCTAATCTAAAGTAACTTTATTGTCCTGCCTCGCAAAAAAGTCCTTTAACTACACTCCTTTACCAGCAGCACTCTTGTATGTTTGAATATATTTTTGTTATTCATTGTTACTTCGTTGTTCTGTTGTTTGTGTTTTAATTTCTTGGTGCTCTTGTTGGATTTGTTGCAAAAAACAGTGTCGTAAATCATTTGCTGACATGGTGGCAAAAATTGTTGCAGTTAATATGTTGTGAATTTTTGATATTTCATCCATGTTTTGCCTTTTTTGTTGTTCTGGTGGCAGCAAGAGTATTTATTTGTTGCTTGGCTTTATTAAAGTTTTTGTGAACAATAATAGTTTTCAAAACCTTTTTTCCGCCATTGTCACAGGCGTTTCATTTTAATTTACATTAACTGCAAATGAATCAATAAAAACGACTCAAGGAATTTTGCAGAAAGTTAAATTATTTAATTACACTTAAACAAAAAAACAAACTGTTTCATAAATAATAAGACAGCAACGTCTGGCAGAGTTTCTTGGTTCTGGTTTAAGAGAGGTGAAATGAGGTTGAACCACTCAGCCCTTGTGTTTTAAGAAAAAAGTATTTATCTAAATTATGCAAGATTCGGCCAGGAATATTTTTGTTAAGAATGTTAACTCGCCTACGTGAGGAGCTTTTTGATCTTCTTTATAAAAAGAGTTCAAACAAGTACTCAAGTACAAGTACTTGTAGGGAAATAAAATGGGCTGAGTGGCTCTACAAATATAACGTCAGCTGAAATTCAAAAGGCTGTAAATAACACAAATTCAAAATAGACTTTTTGATGAGATGGAGGAAAGCTTAATTTTTTTACAATTCTGCATTTTTTCATGTTTTTAATAATACAGAGTTACAGCGCCTCTGGCGTCAATGAGGCGTATTAAATTTTCTAAGCTGTGCTTAGTACCCATTTTATTGGTTATTTTACTTCGCCGATGATTTCGTTGCTCATTTTAGAACACTTTTATAGAGGCTTAAATTTTACATATTCTGTGCAGAAAGCAGCTTGTGACGGACAGACAAACATCGTAGCGAAACCAATAGGGTTCCTTTTCACTTTTGCTGTACGCAACCTTAAAAACATAGTTTGACTAAACGCTTGAAGGTGAACGCTCATGATAATTTGCGATGAAGCTCATTTCCATCTTTGCCGTTACGTGAATAAACAAAGTAATCGTTTCTCGGGCACTGAAAATCAGTGTATCACTCACGAAGAATCATTACGCGCGCTCAAATTTACTGTGTGGTGTGCAGTTTACGCTGAAGGAGTAATCGGGTAATTTTTTTAGAAAGTCGCGTATAAAACGACGACTGAGGACGGCGCGCGCTACAAAGTCATGATTACCGAATTTTTTCTTCATCAAATGGATGTTTTGGAACTCCAGTCCAGCCGCAAATATTTTCCCTTATTGTGAATGGCGTCATCGACGTCACATTAGGACGACAGTAAATACTGTCACTGGTCTACTCTTTAATGACAACAATTGGATTTTATTGAAAATCTCTTACTAATCTCTAAGGCTTTGTAAATTAATAGAGCATTTTAATAGTAGTCAATTGTTGTCGACAAAGACTAGACAAGTGACAATTTTTACTGTCGTCTAGATATGACGTCGACGACACCATTCACATTAAGGGGGATTAACTGATATTATATAGAAAGCATTTCCAGATCGCTTTATCTCTTATTTTGCTGATTTGCACTGGCCGAACAGAAGATCTGTCGAATTTTATGGGGATTTTTTGAAGTCGCAGTCTTACGACAACAAGCCTAAGACTCTGGAAGCCCTAAATGAGAATATTCACTAGGAAAGCGAGAACCTGTCGCACGAAGTTTTGACAAGAGTGATTTAAAATGCTATAAAAGGAGTCCGTATGGTCAGCAACTCTGGCGTCGGCCACATGGCCGATATTATTTTCTCGACTTGATGGAATAAATTCTAATGGATTATATAAGCAAATTTTTAAAGCAAAACCATAATTTTTTATTACAAAAAAAAAAGTCAAGTAAAAGAAGATTGGGTGATTACTTTTGCCCCCACCTTGTACGGTGTTATCAAAGCAAGCTCTTAAAACCCACAAAAAATTTAAAAAAAATTATAAGCAAAACGAGAAGGAATTAGAATTTTTTAATTTTCTGTATGAAAAATTACTGCCGTATCCAAAAAAAATAGTTTAAGCTTGAAGTGTACATTATAAGAAAATTTTCAGGCACTTGAAGTTCAAATAAAATTTTTTTTTTTGGATACGGCCGTTAATCATTGGACTTAGTTGCAGTGATACTTTACTTTTCCCAAGAAGCAAAATGTTTTTCCTATTATATAAATAATATTCCATTTCTAAGTTAAACACCTCAAGTGATACTTTCGTACATGGCTTGGCCTGAATGTTATAAGAATTCTTTTCATTTTCCTTTTCTGTTTTTTTTTTTTTTTTTTTTCTTTGCTACAGCCTGACCCATGACGCCGGCGGAAAAGTTCGATCTCTTACTAATAAATTAAAGTGTATGACTTCGACAAGAGGTTTAGAACTGTTCTGGCCAATAGAAGGGAATTGGGGGGAAATAGAACCTCGGTGTACCTTTGGAACTGGCACCATCAGGTGGTACACTGATGGCTCCAGAACGCCAGCAGGCTCTGGAGTGGGAGTCCTTGGGAAAATCTACCATTTTTCAATCGGAAATTTATACCATTGAGAGATGCGCACAATTTAATCTTGATAGGGGCTGCCGAGGGAAAGAAATAGTCAGGCTGCCATCAAAGCACTAAGCTCATGTGAGTTTACCTCTAAGTTAGCTTGGGAATGCCGCATTAAGCTAAATCAGCTAAGCAGCATGAATAAGGTCACACTCTGCTGGGTTCCTGGACACGCCGGGGTGGTAGGAAATGAAAATGCAGAGAAAATGGACAAAAGGGGGGCTAGTACACCCATAGTCGGACCAGAACCGTTTTGCGGACTCTGGACAAAATCCGGGAAAATATATCGACGGAGATCAAGAGTAATAGGGAACACCTCCGGCTCAATCTTCCTGAGTTGAGGCATGCAAAGCTAATGATTGCAACGTATAACCAAAATCGTTTCATAGCTCTCATGTCCCTGAGTAAAAACAACCTAAGAATGCTCACAGGCTTCTCATTGTAGACTTAGAAAACACCTCAGCAGACTTGGCATTGCGAGTAACAGTCTGTGCAGAATATGTGAGTACGATGATGAAACCCCAGAGCATATTCTGAAGGACTGTGAAGCGTTATGCCACAGAAAATATATCCAATTGGGCAAGCACCTATTGAAGGATTGGGAACCGCCAACACTAGAGCCACTGGCAATCCTGAGATTCATCAGGAGAGTAGGTCTGGATGAGGTGCTCCAGCACCTGGCAAGGGATACAATAGATCTACTTTGGTCGCAGTGTCATGTGTTTCCCTTTGACTTAATAATTCATTCATTCATTCATACTAATAATTATATAACAAAACAGATTTTCTTAATTTATTGTTGCTTTCAATACAATTTGTCGAGCACATAATATTTTCTATCGACATCGTTGGCCAGGCCGTTATTAAAGGCTCAGCTGTGGGTTATAAAAAAAAATACTAATTACTGCAGTCTATTTTTAGGCTGTATATAAAGACTGTAGCATAATTTTAATTGCCTCCATCTTATGCCCAAAACAAATAAATGCCATAAAATCATTCAATTTAACTTAAATGCCCATAAATTACAAGTATGTACTCGTATGTGTGTAGTCGCAGATTAAACAATAAATTAAACAACTCCATAAAGTTTAAGTTATTGTTGTTGCTGCTGTTGTTGTTGTTTGTATATTCTCACTCGCAAAAGCAATTATTTAATATTGATTACTCGTACAATGTGCTGGTATTTCCTCTTTTTTTTATACTCCATTGCTGTTGCTCTTAATTTCTTTAACATGTCACGAAAAATATTAAACATGACGTTTAAATAATGATGCCACATTTGTGATAGAAAAAAAAATCAAACTACTGACGTTGATGAGCAGAATATATAATCAGAGAATTCTTATATACGAGTACATACATACATATGTATGATTAGGTAGGCACACAAATATTTATACCTTCAAGAGATGTGCTACATGTTGTATGTCATACTTTTGAAAAAAAAAAAACATAAACCTTTAGCTGAAACAACAAATATTATGCCGATATATACAACCAAAATGAAGCACATTCTGGAATAGCAGCAATGAACAAGACGTATTAGAAGCAGCGCTGGCAAAAATAAAAGGAAATGTTCAATAGCAAACGAAAATAAAAAACTATAATAAAAACTTAATACACACGTTTGCTGCAAACATGAAATGGAGAGAAAATTGCGGCATTCTAACTTATTTTCTACATGAGTTGCATGTTTAAGTGGCCGCTATTTAGAGACCAGAAGGACTGGCCATCGGTTGCAAGAAAAAAATCATATACAAAACTTAACAGGGGCAGCAACAAAATCGAAGCCGCTGATGCCAGTAAAGAGAAAATATAAACTAACAAGAATGATTACTGCATTTAACACTAACACTCTTGAGTTCAATGCGAAAAGGGCAAAATGTATTGTTAGACAAAATCTACAGCAGCAATTATAATTGAAGGAGAAATGGCTGCCACAATAAAAAAAACCAGCATATGAACGTGATAAAATAAAAAATGAACCCATATAATCATGAATTTTGTTTAATTATTTAAAAGAAATTAATTTTTATATAAAAAAGTACAAGTGAATAAATGGGAAAACGTAACATCAGGACTAGAAATAATAATTTACCAATTCTCGTATTCCATTTGAATTAAAACAAGTAAGAGTGTTGTATTCAGTTGTGCCGAATCTTATATATCCTTCACCTGTGGACGTTTATGGAATATATATTTGTTTTGTGAAAGTAATAGGGCATTAATTTTTTCCTATATAAAGCATTTGTTGCAAATATCTTATTTTCAATTATAGAAACAGTTGAATATTTTATTCTACACTCTGTATTTCCCAATTTTTACATTATTAATATTTTCTTTTCTAAAACGAATGAGTACAAATTAATTAGAGAGGACTTTAGCAGATTTCTCCACTCTCTAATTGCAATTTAATTAGTTACATCTAAAGCAGAGCCCCCCAAACGTGACTGAGCGCTTTTGTGTATGTGTATGTTCTTTCTGCTTTTTATGTACACACGTACACATGTAGGACTTGCTTCGATCAATGCTGAACATCAAATGACTCGCTTTGTTTGGCCATAGCAACAGCAACGAAACAGCCAAACACACAACATCACACATACTTTGTACGAAGTAGCTGACGTATACGTGTGTCACTATAACGTCGACTGCGCAAGCCCATGGACTTGCAAATGAAATTTTGCGTGGCTATGATCTAAAGCAACCTGAAAGTGCATATATAAATTAAAACTTTTGTCAGCCTTTTCCATATTCTTCATACCGACACCGAAAACTGAAAAACTAGTTTTATTTAGTTACTTTTATATACCAACAAAAGTTTAAATTGTCCAACCCTGGAAGCATGTTTTTGATTTTTCTGATTTTTAATACTAATTTATATGTTTCTGAAATGCAAAATATGTTAAAAGACAATTTGTTTTTTTACTTACTTTTATATATCAAGAAAAAAATTAAATTTTCCAGCTCTGGAGCTGTTGTTTTTTATTTTTCTGATTTTTTATCCCAAACTACTTCTTTCTAAAACATAAAACGTATTTAATTTATAAAGAAAAAAATTAATATGGTCGAGTTACCAAAAAAAAATGCAAAATTTTCCAACCCTGGAATAATCCCTTAAGATTTGTCTGATTTCTTATAACAATATATTTCTGTTAAAGGTATAAAATATAATAATTGAAATTTATTTGCTGGTGGTTTAGCATGTCTATGTACGTATTTCCTTGGCGCTTCAACCAAGTCTTCAATAGACTTCAACCACAAATCTTGAACAGTCACAAGCCTCTTAATTTATGCACAGACTTTCAAATAATAATAATAGGTCTGTTCATTTACTTTCCGAGCAGAAACAATCAACGAAAGAAGAAGGCAAAAATTTACGAAATTACTCTCCCAAATATGAAAAAGTATTTGTAAAAACTTGCAAGAAAATTTTATTCATTATTCGGAACCATAGATGGAAACCATGATACAATTGTACTTTTTCTGATGTATTTTGTTTGATAATATTTTAAAAATTGACATTTAATATGAAGTTCCTTACACAGTTTCATGTATTATTGTTATTATTATTTTTCATAATTTCTTAATTTTATTCATTAACAAATACAAAAATGCCACTTTCCATCTCTGATCATATATGAGAAACAAAGAAAATTCTTTGACATTAAAATTGAATTTATATGATTTAGTGAAAGCAAAACAATATATTAAGATAAGATTTTTCCTATTTACATACGTATAGATGTTTTTTTTTAACAAAGAAATGCACATTTTTCAAATTTCCCTTTTCAGATATTTTTGAAATAATTAATTTGAAAACAAAACACACAACAGGTGGTTGGATAATTGTTGCAAGTAAAAATTTTACTTGTAATAATTTGAATAAGAATTTTTTTAACTCTCAATTTTTTTCTCTCTCTTTTGACGCTCTCTCCTTGCCAACTTTTTGAGTTAATGATTACTTTCCAGTAACAATTGTTAAAAATTCGTAAGAATTTTTAGTAAATGAACCAACCTAATGTGTAATAATAAATTTCAATTATTGTATGTACACTTCTGACAATATGTCAAATAATAAATTTCTTCAAAGTATAAAATATGTTTAATTTGTAGAGGAAAGGAAAAAATTAGTTTTGGTTGGTTACCTTTATACACAAAAAAAAAATGAAATTTTCCAACCCTGGAATCGTCCTTTTAGTTAAATTTTTTATTTTTTTTTATTTTTTTTTTTGAATAGCAATTTTATTCTTTCCGACATACAAAATATGTTAATTTAACAAAAAAAAGGCTGGTTTTATCTAGTTACTTTTATACATTAAAAAAAAGTTTACTTTTTCCAGTTCTGAAACCGTCTTTTCGATTTAGCTGATTTTCAATGACGTACCAGTGCAATACCGATGTTTCTGTTCTGTTTTTATTCTGTTCTTGATTTTGTTTAATGAATTTTTAATTTTATTAAACTTTTACGAATTTTGATTTTTAGTTTTACGATTTCTGTTCTAGGTCAGTCTTCTAGGCTCTAGAATTATATACATAAAGATATTCGCCACGAAATTCTTGTGAATACATGAATGCTTAGAACACAACTCAAAGGGCCAGTACCACGATGTCACCAACGTTCGATTCGTCGCACAGTTACATTGCAAACAACAACAAAATTTTTGACATCGTGGGACAGTCCCAAAAACTGAAAAAGCATCCAAACTTAAATTAATCCTAGTATGCATTCTAAGTTCTGACTTAAAGCTGTTGCTTAAGCTCTATTTAGAGTTTTGGCGTATTAAGAGGCCTGTAGTAGAATCTTTTTTTTGAAACTAGAATATTGTCGAAACATTTATATCGCCGTTTAAGTGTGTCCTTTTGCCTGCTTTTGCGAAAGGGCCAAAAAGGAGAACATTTGATTTGATGATTTGATTACAAATCATATTAAATCAGGTTGAATTAAAGTTTAAATCATGATGGTGAGTTCTCAGTTCAAATTTTGGCCGTTGAAGCCAATTATGTGCATACAAACATTTTTCTAGTGCCTATTCCCATATACAGCCGTAATTTAAACAAATAATAAAATACAATGACTACATTAAATTAAATTCATGTTGTTTCCACATTGAAATAACTTTGATTCAACATGATTTTTAATTTTGATTTAACAGTAGGGGAATGTTAAATCAACATGAAATAAAGTTATTTCAAAAGGAAAAATTTTCTTTCAAGACTAAAACCGAAATCATTGACGAAAATGATAAAATTAACCTTGCTTATGTAGATTTTAAGTTGAATTTTTTTTAAGTGAAGAGTTCTAGAGGGTTAAAATTCGATTTTCCAGAAAACAAAGTCTTAGAGGTGAGGGCGACTTGCGATATTTCTTTTATAATAGATTTACAGTTGGACCATCAAACTTCGATAAAAGTGTAGTAATTGTTAGAATATTCTTGTCTTGCAACAAGTCTGATATTTTGTTTAGCAAACCAGAAACTTAATTATTTTTAAAGTTGTTGAGATTTTGTTTAAAGATTTTATTTAAATTTTTTTATTTTTTTTTATTTTTTTTTTTTATATTTGCTACTAAGTTTCTCAATATGATGTTTGTTTGTTTTATAAAAAATCAAATTACTGCAAAATTTGTTTTTAATTTTCAATATCATTCGCTCGTATTTTATTTACTTTTAATTTCCCAGCAATAAATTCCACTTGATAAGGCATTAATTTTCATTTTATATTATAATTTTATATTCTTTTTGTTTGATGGTTTAATGTATTTGCTTCTTTTTTTTGGTTTATTTGTGAGCGAATTTTTTTTAGTTTAACAAAATCTTTTTATCACTTGCATAAGTGAATATTTTAAGCATTATTCCTGTTGCTTTTTTCCTTTTTTTATTTATGTGAAATTTTTACTGCTCGTACCATTAATGGTATGGCTGCTGCTGTTGCTTTTGGTCTCGTGTATTGTGTGCTACTTTTGGGAAAAATCATTTTCACCGCCATTAAGTCAAATGGATGAACAGAGTAATAAAATTTCCGTTAATTTTTTTTTATATTTTTCATTTCCATCTTTTATTTTATATTTTTTTTTTGTTATTTTTGACTTTAATTGTTCATATAACACAACTGAACTTCAACATTATGTGCGGGCAATTTGTATTTGTGTGTTTAAATGCTATAAACGTGTGTGTGGGTTGGTATGTGTATGAGTATCTGTGTATGTGTGTGTATGTGTTTTATGAGAATTTTATTTGAAGCTTTAGTTTTTTACTTTCTTTCTTTATTGCATACATATATTTTGAGGCCCATAATATCACTGTTTTAAAATGAAATAATATCTTTAAACAAAATGTGCAGCCTATTGTAAGAAATATTAAAACTTATGACAGAGCGCTTTGATGCCCTACAGCAGGTATTCAGCAAGCAGTGCCACACAGAAAAAATTCAACTTAAAATCTATGTAAGCTTCACCTTTTTGTATGTGTTTTATGTTAATCTAACATAAGATTACTTGTAAATCTTGAAAAAAAAAATTCTTTTGAAATAACTTTATTTCATGTTGATTTAACATTTCCCTGCTGTTAAATCAAAATGAAGAATCATGTTGAATTAAAGTTATTTTAAGTTCAAACAACGTAAATGCAATACTGAAATAACACAAGGATTCATGTTGAGTCAAAGTTTTCTTCAAGTTGAAACAACATAAATTTAATTCAATGTAGTCATTGTATTTTATTAATTATTTCACTTACATGTGTATATTGGAACAGGCAGCCGAAAAATGTGAGTACATATATAATTGGCTTCCCGGCTAAGATTTGAACTCGAAACTCATCACGTGGGAGTCAACAAGGATTTATTACGTTACGTAATGTTTACGGTTGTAGTGGCTGCAGCGGTAAGCGCATGATTTTGAGTTCAAATCTTAGCCGGGGATCCATCTATACAACTAAACAGCACACACACATTTTCCTGATGCCCGTACCGAACCACATGAGTGAAATAATTAATTAAATAAAATAATTGCATTAAATTAATTTCATATTGTTTCAATTTGAAGTAACTTTGATTCAATATAGTTCTTCGTGTTATGTTAGTATCAAATTTACTTTGTTTCAACTTGAAATAATTTTGATTCAACATGATTTTTCATTTTGAATTTAGTGGAATGTAAATTTATTTCAAAAGGAAAATTTTACTTTGGAAGATTACTTGTGAATCATGTTGAATTAACATGAAACACATAGGAAGCAAAATTGCTGACGAAAAAATTTAAATCAACCTTTTTTTGTAGATTTTAGTATGAAATTTTTCTGTGTGTGGCCAATAGTTTTTACAGCCTAGAATTATTGGCAAATCTTTATTCATATAATAATGCAGCCAAGAGGTATACAATTACATACATTACTTTCATTTGGTTTGAAACCATTTTAAAAATACTCCTGCTGCAGTCATTAACTTTAATGGAAAATAAATTAAACAATCAATTAAAAATTTACATATTTAGCCAATTAAAAATTTGTTTAAAAATTAAATTAATAACAAAGTTTAATTGACTCTATTACATTTTTAATTAATTTTTGGTTTTATTTTCAATTAAAGTTGTGGATTGCAGGAATATTTTTTCGGTGTAAAGTTTAGTTTAACCAAGGACACTTCTTGTATCAAGCTTAAGAATAAGACAACAAGCAATTGCTCATTTTGCTAAAAGGCAAAATGCTCCAAAGACTCACCCGTACAACGTTCAGTCGCAACCTTTAAATTTTTTCTAACAAACATCTTAAGCCTTTATGGATAACTTACCTAAAAAGAAACAAATAGAAAAAATTAATAAGTTTTTAGCCAATCACATAAATTGTAATACATATTAACTAAAATTTTTATTCAATTACATTAATTGTAAGATAAACTCAACCGTTTTAATTGGTTTTTTATTTTTTTATTAAAAAAAATTTGGATTAGCTAAAAATTAAATGCATGACTTTTTAAAGGTTGAACCTAAATGTTATTGAAACTTGAAAAACTTTGAAAATTCATTAAATAAAATATTTGAAACATTTTTATAGATTCAATTTGTTAAGCAAAATATTTTCAAAGATCCAATTGAAAAATTGACTACAATTTTTAATAAGATTCAATTAAAATATTAATTGCAATTTTTGAAAAAAAAAAAATTCAAACAGTTCTGTTCTGTAAATCAAGCAGACCTTTTTAAAATCATATGCGATAATTTTCATGCAGATATGAAGCTCTTTATAATAGAAATAATTCTGCCAAAAAAAGAAGAAAATAATAATAAGTACGTGAAATATAAAATTAAATTTTAATGGGCATTTTTAAATGCAAGATTGTATGTTTTTTAGAGCTCAGGGTGTGTGTTAAGTCTTCTAAAAATCGGTAAAATAGAACCACTTAAAATAAAACATTTAATTTTAATGGGCGTGACTCTGCCCATTTTCTTAAATGCAGAATTGTGTCTATTTTAAAGCTCAAGGTGTGTGGTAAGTTTCGTAAGAATCGTTTAAGTAGAACCCCGTGAAATATTATAATAAATTTTAATGGGCGTAACCCCGCCCATTTTTTTCAACTTTCAAATTGTGTAATTACAAGCAGCAAAGATGTTTGATAGGTTTCGCAGCAATCAAATAAGTAGAATATCATAAAATTAAATAAAAATGGGGACAATGGGAAGCTATACATTTTACAGTCAGTTCAAAATGTACCGAATTATAAAGTAACACTGCCAAAAAAAAAAACAGAGACGAATTGATAACCTCGCAATTTTTTTGAAGTCAGTTAAAAATAAAAAAGTTTAAAATTGAAGAGATTTATTATTATTGTGATTTTCAAAAATATTATTATTTGTGAATTCTCAAATAGTTTTTGGACATTTGTGCATAAGATAAGAGGTTTGTGACTGTTCAAAATGTGTGGTTGAAGTCTACTGACGATTTGTTAAAGCAACAATGAAATGCATATAGACATCGCTTAACCACCAGCAAATAAATTTCACTTAAAATTTAAAATTGTTTTTTCTAAAATCGTGCGATTTCAAATTGACTCAATTGACAGAGCAGGACTGATTTACTGATAAAAATTTAATTAATTTTTTAACTGATATTACGATACTTTTCATGCTCCTTGTTTTCACTGCATGCACTGCACGATAAAAGCAAATTTAATAAAACTTTTATCACTTAAAAAAATTTTGTCATTCCGATGACAGAATCAATTGTACCTACTACGGACAGCTTAAGATAGAAATAAAAAATAACCAAATCTCTTCCAATTCCGCCTATATCTGTCCGTTCATGTGCTTGTCCAGCTGTGTGCATACTTTTTCACAATCGTACATAGTTGTGGCACAATAACACTTCAATAAATATATAGCGGCATATTGTATAAGTGGCAAACGTATTTGTTGCAGCAGCACAAATGATGATGGCGTTAGCAGTCAAAGTAATATAAAATGTTGCCACATTTTACACTCGAATGGCGTGAAAATTCATTAAATTTATTTATAAAATAAAAATGACGAACGAAAAGAAATGCATACACCAGCTCTTCATTCTTCACTCTTGCCAACCAACAAACAAACAAAAAAAAAACAATAATAATAATGTCTAGTGGAACTATTTCTGTTGCTATTTTTATTTATAACTGTATATACTCGTATAACCAAATACATAAATATGTTCACGTATGTATGTGCGTGTGTGTGTGTGTGTGTGTGAAATACTTTCAACATCATGGCCGTTATATTTATGGTGGCTCGGGGAATACGTTAAAGGCTGCTTTTCATTGCGGTTGTTGTTGCTGTTTCCATCGTCGTCGTCATTTTTATTTTATTTTTTGACATTTATTTGACATATTATCCAACAGCAGTAGTCTCTTTCCTGTTCCCCATTTTATTGTTTTTATTTTTTATTTTTTTAATACTTATTTCTTATTAAACAAATTAAACCACTAAAGCCTTAAGTATTTAAGTGGGTATTAAAATCTACAAGTTGAATTACTTACTCATACAATTGTCCATTATCAGTATGACTCTGAAAAATTATAAAACTTTTATTTGGAGTCCTTTAAACGTTTAGTTTTTTCTTTGAAACCGAAAAAAACATATAAAAATGTACGCAAGATAGCAAATTTTGTCAAGAGAAAGCATTTTTAACGCTGCTATTGCATAAAAAAGAGTTTTAGGAATTCTTGGTGTAAGACTTTACTTATTGTATAAGATAGCATTATTAATGCAAAACGGCTGTATTCGTATAAAACAGTAATTTGAGTATAAAACCAAACACGTTTTTCTTAGTAAAAGTCGATTGTCCTTAATTACGATAGTAGTCTTAAGCCAATTTAAGTAAAAGATGATAATCTTAGTATAAGACGAAAGTCTTAGTATAAGAGGATAGTCTTAGTAAACGACGAAATCATTAGTCTTAGTATAAGAAGATTGTTTTATTGCCAGAGATTATTAGTATAAGACGATAGTTTTAGTATAAGACTGTAATCTTAATATAACACGCTCGTCTTAGTATAAGATACTGGTCGTAGTAGAAATCATTAGTACTATTATAAACAGTTGTCTAAGTATAAGACGGTAGTCTTAGTATAAGACGAGAGGCTTAGTATAAGACGAAAGGCTTAGTTTAAGATGGCAGTCCTAATATAAAACAGTAGTTTTAGTATGAAATAGAAGTCTTAAAATAGTATGCTAGTTTAAGACGGTAGGATTAGTATAAGACGGTAGTTTTAGTATAAGACGGTAGCCTTAGTATAAGACGGTAGCCTTTGTACAAGACGATAGTCTTTGTATAAGACAGTAGTCTTAGCATAAGATGGTAGTCTTAGCATAAGACGGTAGTCTTAGTATAAGACGGTAGCCTTAGTATAAGACGGCAGTCTAAGTATAAGACGGCAGTCTTAGTATAAAACGTTAGTCTTAGTATAAGATGGTAGTCTTAGTATAAGACTCTAGTCTTAGAATAAGAAGATAGTTTTAGTATAAGACGATCGTCTTAGTATAATACGTAGCCTTAGTATAAGACGATAGTCTTAGTATTAGAGGCATATTAAATTTATAATTTTTTTTATTCTGTTGTCAATAAAATGCAAGATTTTTTACTAAAAATAATACATAAATAGTATCTGAAAATATGAATTCGGAAAACTGTTATTTGAATCAGAATTTAGCGTTTTCAGCAGAATTTAACATATAAATACACTCATATTGAAGATAATTCTTCAAATCGCAAACTGTGCAAAAATAAAACGAGCATACATACTTTCTAAGACCTTACACTCCAGGACTTAACCCAGCAAATTCTCCACCGAAAAAAAAGAACCCCATTTACATTAAATTTTAAAAATTCTTTATCTCTTTATGCATCTTCCGTTTGAATAAACATAATCACAACAAATGTATAAATATTCTGTTTAAATTTTTATTTATTTCACATCTCTTTTCCATACTTTTCTTCTACTTCACAACACTAATTAATCCCCTTACAAGCTTATGAAAACTTATCATACCGATAACATGCAACAACAGCAGCTACGCCAGTTGCAGTGGCAACAACCCTGGCCTTATGAAATACAAAAACAGCTTAACTTTTCCAATAAAAATTCCCTGTGAATCAGCATCAGCATCATTATGATGGAGCCAAAACAAAATGCAAACAAAAAAATAAGAGAACTTGTTGGGTTGGTTTTTTTTCGAGCAAACGGAATGGAAAAAAATGAGAAAAGAATTTAAACATATAAAAACTGTATAAAAACAAATAAACATTAAACGCAACAACTTTTTGTTTGCTTGTTTGTTTTTGTTGTTGCTGTTAGTTGTTATTTCCTGACCACAAGTGCAGCATAACAAGTTTCTTTTTGTATTGTGCGCTGTCGCTGTTGTCCTTAGACATTTTATGAGTACGCAAAAAAATAAGTATAATCGTTAAAATAAAGGACATTAGACACCCTGAAATAACGAATATGATACGGAGTTTATTCAGGCGGATATACGTGAGTGATGCTTCAATTTATTTACTGGAAAAGTAATTTAATTTTTACTGGACATAATTTTTATTGCATGATTTTATATTATACTATTTCTTTGTGAACTAGAACTGATCTGTGGTTTCACTATAATAAATTTTCATATATTTGGTATCTTTATGTAGCCTATGTCTATGTCTATGTCTATGTCTATGTCTATGTCTATGTCTATGTCTGTATCTATGTCTATGTCTATGTCTATGTCTATGTCTAAGTCTATGTCTATGTCTATATCTATGTCTATGTCTATGTCTATGTCTATGTCTATGTCTTTGTCTATGTCTATGTCTATGTCTATGTCTATGTCTATGTCTATGTCTATGTCTATGTCTATGTCTATGTCTATGTCTCTGCCTCTGTCTATGTCTGTGTCTATGTCTATGTCTATGTCTATGTCTATGTCTATGTCTATGTCTATGTCTATGTCTATGTCTATGTCTATGTCTATGTCTATGTCTATGTCTATGTCTCTGTCTCTGTCTATGTCTGTGTCTATGTCTATGTCTATGTCTATATCTATGTCTATATCTATGTCTATGTCTATGTCTAGGTCTAGGTCTATGTCTATGTCTAAGTCTATGTCTATGTCTATGTCTATGTCTATGTCTATGTCTATGTCTATGTCTATGTCTATGTCTATGTCTATATCTATATCTATGTCTATGTCTATGTCTATGTATATGTCTATGTCTACGTCTATATATACAGCTATTTCATTTGTGTCTAATATATATCTTGAAATTTTTGTATCGAAATGTAATTTATAATTTGCTTTAATGAAAATATCTTGTGAATTACCGTCCATATACTTTTGCCAAATCCTTTACAACCATCCCACGCTCAACTATCTGAGCAAATAAACTAATTTAACAACAAACAAGCCTTCTTATTTTTTTTTCTCTTTAGTTTCTTTCTAGTTTTTCGTTGAGCAAATGGATGTGCTTAATTTCCATTCTAAGTTGGAACTCACTAATTACTGCAGATTAGTATCATATTTGTTTGCTGACAACTTTAGTTGGAAAATGCATTCAAGTCTGAACAGCTGTTTATTGTAGTATTTTAAATGTATAAGTATGAATATGTGTTGAAAACAACATGATACTTTTTACAGGCTCAAAGGACCTCTAGCAGGCCAACAGCAAAACATCTAGCATATGTGAAGTGTGCAGTCTGAAAAACATACGGAGATGCTTGTTTAATGAAAACTAACTTAAAGATTATTTATGTCTTTTGCGAAAGTTTTTTTTTGCAGTACATGGACCGAATACTGCCACAGCCAGGGTATACGGAAATGTGAGCTTTCACTTGCAAAAAAAAAGCAGGATAATGAAAAGAAAGCATAGCGGTTTTGTTTGTTTCGTTGTCTTTTTGCTAAAAATTCATTGCACATATGTCTAAAGAGAAACTTTTAACAGATCGTTTTTGTTTTCTTTATTCTTGTTTCCTTCTGTTGTCGCTGGTAGTTAACAGAAAAGTTTGTTTTAGTAATCAATGTAATTTTGAGAAAATATTACAACATTAGGGAAACAAATACTTACATTTGCACAAGCAAATGTTGTAAATTTGCAGAAACAAAAAGCAAGCTGATGGTAGTTTTAACTTTGAAAATGTTTATAATTGTAACTTTACAAAATGCCAGCCTAGTCCGTAGGCTTTAAATTAAAAAAAGAAACCAGCCTTTAACTAAGCAGTCGTTTCAATTTACTTTTGAAACTCAGGAAGAAAATTAAGGTAGCAGTTGTTAGGGGATTTTATTTTCTTATTTTTTGGAAGTAAATTTTAACATGATTGCAACTAATTTTAATTTTAAAAGGCAAACAGGGGATGGCAAAAATGAAGATGAAATGAACTTGTTCTTGTTACGATAAATTTTGCATCCTAATAATTTCTACAAAAAAAAAAAAGATCATTAATGAATACCTAATATTTTTTTGTTTCTTTTCTAAGTAGTTTACTTAATACTTTCATGTTTGCAATGTTTGCACACAAAAATTTTAAATTATTACTGCAATTATTGTCAAGTGTGGAATGCAAAGTTTTGAGCTTTCAACTCTTAAAATTCATGCAGCAAAGTTTTTTTTTTTTTTGTTTTTTAGAACAAAATAATTGTCGCCATAAAATTTAGGTTGTGCCAACAGATAAATAGTTATAAGGAGACACAAGCGTAGTTAATGGAGCGCAGGTTGGCCTTTATAATCGAATGTCTCACATGATGCAAGCGTTTAAAAAAAATTAGGTAAAATTATTTTATTTTCTGCTTTTTCTTAGTTTTGGTGCTCTTTGTCGTTTCTGCTATTTTTTCTGTTTTCGAATATTTTTTCGTTTTGGCTGTTTTTTGAATTTGAAATTTTCAAGAGTTTGCCTCTTAAGGGGGTTCAAAAGTCAAAATTAAATTAACTGATAGAACACCCTTTAATTTTGAATTTTTTTAATTCAAAGTTATTTGGTGTAGTCTGCCTTAAAATAAAATAACTTTGAAAATTTCAGGTGTTTATAAAGGGTCCGTCAGATAACTTATTTTTTTTTTTTTTGAAACAGGGCGCAAAACATCGAGTGTAGCTTCGGCTGTGTGGCACGTAGCGCCGTCCTGTTGAAACCAAATGTTGCCAATATCCTCCTCTTCAATTTTTGTGAAAAAAATTCGTTCAACATGGCCCGATAACGATCGTCATTGACTGTAACGGCCACTCCTTGCTCATTTTCGAAAAAAAAATGGCCCAATTATGCCTCTGGACCAAAATCCGCACCAAACAGTGACTCGTTTTGGGTGCGTCGGCTTTTCAATGTATGCGTGCGGGTTTTCTGTGCCCCAAATGCGACAATTTTGCTTGTTTACATACCCACCAAGATCAAAATGAGCTTCATCTGAAAAGATGATTGTTTTGGCAAAATCGGCATCTTCTGAAAGTCGATCGCAGGCCCACTTAGCGAAGCGTATACACAACCATATTCGTTCAGCGGAAGGATAAAACTAATTATCTGTCAAATCAGGCATGAGCTAAGTGTTACCATTCACGAAATAAGCACTAGTTGAACAAAAAAAAAACGTTAGATAGCGGACCCTTTATATAATTGCGTCTATATTACATTAAGATTTCAAAATTTTTCGTTGCTTTGACACACTTTTTAAGTTTTAACTGGCATACAGCGGCCAAAGGTTTACATATTCTGTGAAAATATCAGCTCCGTAGATATTCTTCTTTTTCTTCTTCGCGAGAAAACAGCCTGTCACTGACAGACGGACACCGTAGCGAAATCATTAGGGTTCCTTTTCACCTTTGGTGTAAGGAAACATAAAAATGAACTTATTTGGAATATATCAAAATATATATGAGAAATAGCTTAATTTCAACTTGATTTTGACTTAACTTGGGTCAGCCTGAATGCGCTATAAACCTCTAAATTATTTTTATTATTCAAATTAAATGCAGAAATGAGTGGCAAACTAACAACCAGTGGAATAAAATCAATGATAATCTCTCGATATCTTTTCATTGTGGCAGATTTGAAAGAAACTACATACTCAAATGTGTGAAATGTAAATTCTTAAACTGTCTGTACTCGTAAAAAATATGCATTTCTTAATAAAGTAAGCTATAATTATTTTAGAAATTATATTGTACAAATGACATCACGTGTCTATGATTAAAAACAATTATTATTTATTCCTAAAATTAATGCTTAATACAACTTTTATCCTTTTCAATACTTTTTACTTCGACGCTCATATTAATTTTTTATTTTTTTGTAACTGATACTCTAGCCGAAAGTATGTGTTTGAATGCACATACACATGGACGTGTGAATGTGTGTAAGTGTGCCTCCATGCTTTGTTTAAAAAACCAACTTTTATGTGTGTGTGTGTGTGTGTGTGATTTCACTTGTAAACCTTAGAATGTGTGTCCCTGCCTTAAAATTACAATTAATGTGGCGTCATTTGATATTTGTCATTTAAAATTTAGCTATTCCATTTAAAACTGAACAAAAATACATTGACTGATGGCATGATAAGCTGCAGCAAAATATAAAATTTTTTCAAAATAAAATACATACTGGCCTTAAATGTGCATGTATGTAGGTTTGCATGTATATGTTTTTTTTTTAATTTTTTTGCCTTCTAATTTAATTATTACATATATTTTTAGCTTTTTTTACCTTTTTTTTAAACGTTATCGTATTCATAAAAAAATAATTCAAGTTTACTAAATTTAATAAAAAAAGTTTTCATACAAAATTTGTTTTGTAAGATCTGTTGTAAATCAAAATTAATTTTTATGCAGAGGGCAGTATTTATTTAGCTTTGCATTATTTTATTATGTATCTAGTCATTTTAAGTATAACATCCCTTTTTAGGGAATATTTTTAGGCTTTTAAATTTTTACTTGTTTTAAAATTCTCTTGCTGTTAAAGTGGCATTTAAATAAACAGTCATTTATCTCTTCAATGAACCGTGATTTGTCTTTGAACCAGCGTTGCCATTACTAGTGGAAAAATAGATTGCACTGCTGCAAGTCTAAAATAGTGCAAAACTGAATGAAATAGTGCAAAAAGAAATATAAATCTTTTTTTTTATTTTTTTGTTAGTTTAAAACGAGATAATTTTTAAAATATTGGATGTTTTTTATTGTGGTATAGAACTTTAAGTTGGCATCACTTTTTTAACTGGCGGCCATTTTGTCAGCTGTCAAGTGATTAATATTTAGTTTGGTTTGCCATTTCATCATGAACAGGTTGACAAAAGAACAACGCTTGCAAATCGTGCAAATTTATTTCGAAAATAATGGTTCAGTTCGCGAAGTTTACCGCAAGCTCCGTCCATTTTATGGTCGACATAATCGTCCATCAGAGCAATTATTTCGGTTAACCATGGATCGTTTTCGCACTACGTTTACTCTATGTGATAATACGCATCCGCAGAGACGTCGAACAGTGCGCACCGAAGAAACAATTGCCGCTGTAGAGCAAAGTGTTGAAGAGGACCCGAATGAATCGATTCGCCACCGTGCACAGCAATTGGAGCTTTGTCCATCAACTTTATGGAAGATTTTGCTCAAAGATCTTAGCTTGCGACCTTACAAGATCCAGCTTGTGCAAGAATTAAAGCCGCGAGACCATGCAATGCGTCGTGATTTTGGTGTATGGGCCGAAAATGAGATTGATCTCGATGCTGATTTTCATCGCAAAATTTTGTTCAGTGATGAGGCTCATTTTTGGTTGAATGGCTACGTCAACAAGCAAAATTGCCGCATTTGGAGTGAAGAGAGTCCACATGAGACCCTTGAGACGCCATTACATCCACAAGAACTGACTGCTTGGTGTGCTCTATGGGCTGGTGGAGTCATTGGGCCATACTGCTTCCGAAATAATGCTGGAGAGTCAGTTACCGTTAATGGAGACCGGTATAGAGCCATGATCACCGACTATTTTGTTCCCGAATTGGATGGCATGAATGTGGATGAGTTGTGGTTCCAACAAGACGGCGCTACATGCCACACAGCGCACGTCACAATCGATTTATTGAAGGAAACATTCGATGAGCGCATAATTTCGCGGAATGGACCTGTCAATTGGCCACCAAGATCGTGTGATTTGACACCATTGGATTATTTTCTTTGGGGATATGTGAAGTCGCTCGTCTACGGCAACAAACCAGAAACGTTAGGGGACTTGAAAGCCAACATTCGTGGTGTTATTGCCAACATACGGCCCCATATGCTCGAAAAAGTGGTTGAAAATTGGACCTGTAGAATTGGCTTTATTCGAGCCAGCCGCGGCGGCCACATGCCCGAAATCATATTTAAACGTTAATGGCATAAAATTATCCTTCCAATAAAGCCAAATTGATGGACATTAAAACGATTTTCTTGTGTTTTATTTCAATTCGAAGTTCTATACCTCTAAAAAAACACCCTGTATATAAAAAACGTAAAAAAAAAATTAAAAATTCACTAATTTACAAATAGACATACACATAGACATAGATATAGACATAGACATAGACATAGATATAGACATAGACATAGACATAGGCATAGACATAGACATAGACATAGACATAGACATACACATAGACATAGACATAGACATAGACATAGACATAGACATAGACATAGACATAGACATAGACATAGACATAGACATAGACATATTCTTCAACGAAGAATAATTTACCATTTGCTCTTAACATTTTGTCAAAATTTCATAAAATATTCTTTAGGCATTTGAAAAGAACGTTTTCAACCTTTTTCTTTTTTCAATTTAAACTTATTTAACTAGAAGTACTGAGCGATACTTATACAGTATTCATTTTTTTTAAGCATATATACATATTTACACTAAACTACTTTTTATAATTTCTTTTTATAATTTTAGGCTAAACATTTGCACCACAATTTTAAAATCGATGCTACTGTATTAGCTGATAGTTAGTTTTTGGGCTATCAGTTTTGACTTCGCCAGCACAGTTTTGACTTTGAAAAATCTAAGATAAGTAAATTCCAAAACATCCAATTTATCGCATAGATTAGGGTCTTAATGGTCTAAAAGTGTATATTCACTCCACAAATTATTGTGCCAATTTTTGTTCTACTACATTAATAAAATTATAACGGTCCTTATGAAAGTTTTTTTTTTTAAATTTGAGTAATTATTTCAATATAAAAGTTACTAAAATCTTTATACATTATTATACTTTGCTGTATAACAAGCTTTTATGTAATTAGAGAAAAAAATTTGCACAACCTTGATTACTTCAGCTTTTAATTTGTACAAAAGCAGCTTTCTGCAGCTTCAGCCAACACACAAAAAAGTAATATGAATGAGTTTGTAATATTAATTAAAATATTTGTAATATTAATTAAACAATAAATTAATTAATACAATTAAAAATTTAATTGAATCAAATAAATTATTAATTGAAAACATTAATTGGTGAATACTTTTTCTGTGTGAACTATTTTGTGGTGTTTTTCATGTTTTTGTTGTTGTTTTTGCACATCAGACAAGAGGCAAAAACAAAAACCACTTTACTGCGATTGCTTAAAACTTCTACAAGCAAGAGTTTTTGCTTCTTCGACTGTGACTGTTTGCAACTTCCAACAGCATATAGACTGCTTCTGCTTTTACTTGCGATACTAACGAAAAGCAAAAGCAAATCAAATTCAAACTTTTCAAATCGTCGACTGCTGAAAGTACTGCGCAATTGGTCATAAATCATTTTGTGATTTTGCTTTGACTGAAACTGTTGTTGAAATGAAATCATTACAGTTTTTCAAACACTGGTTAATGACAACAATTGCGTTGTAATAGGTGATAAGATTGTACGGCTATCTAGGGAGAAATATCTTAGAAATTCTCGGAATTTGCATTACGTATATAATAAGATCCCAGACTTCTTGGCAAATCTTCTAATTATCTATGTTTAGTATAATTTTGGCTTTATTATTTATAATTTATGGGACTTTTATTAAGACTTACATTATATTTATAATAAACTTCATTAGACATGGGGATTTCCCGCAGGCATGCAGCTTCGTCTGTAGAATTTTGTAGCACATAAAACATATAAATATAAATGCCATTAGAGTTAAATAGTGCAAAATTACACAAAGAACTTTAAATAGAAAGCGGCAACGCTGCTTTGAACACATTTGGTAGAAATTCTTGAAAGTCAACAAACTAAAAATCGCGCCGAAAATATATTCACTCGCACACGCTGCTAATAGAGAGTTTAATTTTTTATTTATTTTAGGTTTAGTGTGCTTGCGCTCTCTCAGTAAAAAACACACACACACACGGAAACACAATGCAAGCTAATCAAATAAATATGTCTCTGTGGTCTTTAATGGACAAACCAAAATAACCGCAATAGCAAATGTTTACAACTGACGCAACATAATTTCGAATTAAAACGTTTAAATGTTTTAAACGCACGTGAATACACGGTGCTCGAAGGGTGAATATAATAACATTAAACACACAAATGTAACACCAATTCTAGCAGAAAGAAAACAGCAACTAAAACAGTAATAAAAATAACATTAAAACAACAATAGAAGACAGCATGTAAATGTGAAGGCAACAAATAACGCAAAAGTACTCGTATTTCGAGCAGAATCTTAAAGTTTGGATTGAATTCTTAGCAAAATATAAAATATTGTATATCTTTATTCCTAATTAATAGTTACATTTTTAAGCGAACACATTTATAATCAATTTAAAAATTTATTTAAAGCTTAATAACTTGAAATCGACATAAATTAAATTAAAGAGTTTATTTTTCGCACACAGAAAAATTTTATATTAAAAATTAAGCAAATAGGGTTAATTTAAAATTTTTTGTAAATGAGTTTGCTTCATGCGTTTCATGTTAATTCAATATAATTTACAGTGACCTTCAAAGAAAATTTTTTCTTTTGAAATAACTTTATTTCATGTTGATTTAGTATTGCGAGTACTGTTACATGAAAGTGAAGAATCATGTAGAATCAAAATTATTTTAAGTTGAAATAACAAGAGTTTGATACTGAAATAAGAAGAAGAAGCTTAAATATTTTTTATTATATTTTTATTTTTTTGTTGAAGTATTTGGCATTTTGACTATTAAAACGAAGATCCAGGTTCCGGGTTGCTGGTTCGAGCCCGGTCACGACAAAGTCATCTAATAACAATATCGCGCATTTTTCTGATGTGCCTTAGTGTTCGTTTGTATCAGTTGAAGGTTAGCCGCGAATAACGTTGTAAGTGGCAAAATAATAATTTTTCAGGAGAGCAAAAAAAACGTATTTTAAAGCAAGATGGTTTTTTTCGTTTAATGATTTTTTTTAGCTTATCGAAGATAATGATAATTAGCATTAACTTTTCTTTTTGTATCTGTATTAAATTTATCAATAATTTTTTACAATTTCGTTAGCATGATTTTGTTAGTTAGTCCAGGTCTAGACTTGCAACTTTTGTTGCAGTAATTCTTGAATGTGTGTGAGAGTGTTAAAATAAAAATATATACCTTTTGTGTTCCTCTTTCGCTCTTTTACCCAAAAAAAATAAAAAGTTTCTGCAACAAAAATTGCAAGTCTGGACCGGGACTTGCTTAACAAGTTCATCCACTGTTTGTAAGTGTGTTTTGACGGTTTGATGTTTGAACAACGCAAGAGAGTAATGTTAAAGGAAATCTGTAAAAAAAACTGGTTTTGTAAAAATTGTCTTTTACAACGTTGTTCGCGACTACGATTTGGTTGTTGTAAACAAATGCAAGAGATGAAGGCATAGACACAAGTCACTTAGGATAGTAATCCTAATGTAACATCAGAGCAAAAATCATTGGCGAAGTAAAATAACTAATAAAATCTCTACTAAACACAGCTACGCCTTAGTACGCCTCATTGACACCAGAGGCGCTGCAACTCTGCCATAACGTTCGAAAAAAGCAGAGTTGTAAAAGAATGAAGCTTTCCTCTATCTCCTTTCCTAAAAAAGGTAAGGTAAGGAAGGTTGAAATTTAGAGTCCAGCTCACTTGGGTCCAATACAATGATCCCTTTGTGCTGCCTGTTAGTTGAAGAGAAGATAGTCAGAGAGGGTGGTAGGTAAGAATAGTGATAGAGTAGACAGGTGATGAAGGAAGAGATGGAGGAGGAAAGCTTCATTCTTTTACAACTCTGCTTTTTTGCACGTTTAGTAGCCATTTTTATTTTATTGGTTATTTTACTTCGTCAATGATTCTGCTACACAACGAAGGAGGGCGCTCTGATGTTACATTAGGATTAGTATCTGATGAAGTCGCTGTAGTTTTTAGTGACCAGTGCCTTATGCCTTATGTCACTAGAACTTTTCCCACAACAACTGATACAAAGGACACTAATGCACATCAGAAAAATGAGTGGTGTTGTTATTTTTAATGACTGTCAGAGACCGGGCTCGAACCCAGGACCTTTGGTTTTGTAATCAACGTGCTAACTACTTCAGCCAACGCCACCCTTATGCATCGTAGGAAAGTCTTATCGTTTAGAATAAGTATTTGTCCATACTTGCAATTTTTGTTGCTGCAATTTTTTTTTTATTACAAAATTCTAGTTTTTAAATTTTTAAAAAAAAAATTCTATTACACCACAAATTTCCACGAAAAATAACAATTCTATTTACTTTTTGTTACATTTTGTGTTTTTCATACAGCTGAAGAAGTAATAAAATAAAATAACGCTTCAAATACATCTACCAACTTTAAATTAACAAGAACGAATTTCAAAACAAAAAAGAATTGCAGAGCACATGAAACTGTGTACTCCTCCCCAATCTTCTCACCTCTCTCAAACTCAAGAATTGCTGCAACTAAAGTTGCAAGTCTGGACAGCGACTAATTATAAAAAAAAAAATTACAAATCTTATGGATTAAAACAAAGTAAAATAGTCTGTACAGCGCTTAATTAAGAGTTATATTTAAATAATTAGATCAGAAAAAAATTTAAATACTTTTTAGTTATTTGAGGCTTGTTGCTGAAAATAAGTGTTTATGCTTGCTTAATTACTCGTATAATTTTATCGCAACCATTAGTAAAGGCAAGCAAACAAGAATCTTGCATCTGTTGCAGAGTATGCACAATCCCATCTCTGCAATAGGTTATTGTATACTTTTTTATATTATTAAATTTCAACTATCTTCAAATATAATAAAACGTGAAAAAATTAATGAATAATTTCTATTGTTTCTTACTTTGTACTTTTTTTTTTTAATTTGCACAATTTGCTTAATAAAAAATTCAAAACAAATATAAATGATAAAATTATCAGGGTTTAGTTGGTAAACTTGTTCTTAGATTTGTATCGCAAAATGCAAACTTACATACATACTCGTATGTACATACTTCTCGATTCCAGTTAGATTATTATTTGTATATTTTTATATTTGCTTAGCACTCCCATCGGGGAAATAGGGAATCCCCTTATTACTACACTGTGCAGCAAAGTGATACTTTTTTCAATGAATAAAAATATAAGTGTGCTTATAACCACTTTTTTTATATATATAAAAGCAAACGCCAACATTTTAAAGTTCTCACAAATTTACTTCCTTTAAGTTGCATTTTCTGACCAATCTGTTTTATTATTTTATATGTTATTTCTACGGGCTATTGCTGGTCCCACAATTTGTCTCCAAATTTGAATAAAAACTACATAATTTTAGAGAGAATACAATTTCGGAAAGTTTTCTGATTCATTATTTTCAGCAAGTTATTCATATATCATTGAATAATTCTACATAACATGAAATATTTTTATTGCGAACCTGTGCCAAATGCATTTAACTGACTGCTTTAAAGTATAGGCGCTCCCTAAGCGCGTCACAAGGGCTGGGACTTTCATATAAAAGTATGCTTACTTTTGGTCTTACGTACAAAATACATGTAAACCTGAACCACATTTTTTTAACTCTTTTCCAAATGGAATTCTAAGGCGCTTTTCGTAAGAGGAGGATTAACAAATACTATTCCATAGCAGTGTAAATGCTTAAAATGTTACACAAAATAATTTGGCCAGAATGTTTATTATTAGTATTTTCAGTATAATTGAAAATGAGATTTGAAAACAAAGCAAGAAAATTCATGGAAGGTGGGATTGTTCTTGCACCGATTGAAATGAAATTGGCTATGGAGTTCAGCTGCAAGCCAACTACAGCTTTTCGTTTACAGTTAATGCCAAAATTAGATTTTACAAATTTTAGCTGAATAATTTTAGAGATGAAATTTGCAATGCACTCATATGTACTCCGTATATAAAAAACGATACTGCACATGGCAAAATTTATGCTGCTATTCAATGAAAAATTTTGTGTTAATTGGCGGAAGGACACGCCTTACTTACAAAAATGAAGCTCCTATATCAGTATACTCACACTTTTAACTCAACTCAGCTTAGTTGTCTGAGGCTCAAACCGACCAAGGCACACCGAGTTAAGCTAGTTTGAAATATAAATATTAAAATTTGTTTTTTTCTTCTAAACAGATAAGCCAGTGTAAAATCATTTCTGATTCGACAACATCAGAGCTCAGTGAAGGCCAAACCCTGAAATTATAACTCTGCTAATATAGAGCAGAATTAGTAAAAGAACCCACCAATTAAAAAAATCATCATCATCTATATAATAGTGAAAATAAAATTTGAATAGAAAATAATTTTAGGTAAATAGATAATAATTATTTTATTACAGCTTCATTAATTCTCAAAACTTAATTGAGGTTTTACTAAATGATAACGCAAGAACAGACAACGCCGCCAAGTAGCTGAGCATATGCCGGGAGATAAGAACACCTTAAAATTATGGATATAAAAGGTAGAAAATTTTAAGAGTTCTTCAGTGGTCTTCGCACATCTGACAAGAATCTACAAATTTATTTTCAAAGATGAACAAAATAATATTGGTACTGTCTCTATTTTTGGCAGCAGCAAAAGGACAGGTAAGTTACACTACTGAAATTACACAAGTATTAAAGGAAATATTAAGGAGAAAGAAAGCATGAATGCATTTTAAATGAAATGAAAGGTTTAAAAGTTGTAACAGCACATAGAAATTAATCGAAGTGAATTGTTTTTAATTTCAATCGGGGTAAGATCCGCTGATCATCTCTAAAAGTGCCAAAATATTGAAATCTCTGCTGACATTTAAGAAAAAGAAAGAAAAAAACACCACAGCCCATTTTTTAGTCTGATGTTGGTTCTTAATACGAAAGAATAAGACACAGAAAACAAATTGACTACAAAAATTTTCTTTATAAAAAAATTATTTCCCTCTTAACGCACAGGACTTTATTTTAGATTCCATTAGGAGTCAATATTACTTCTTTCTTTATTTTTCTTTCTTTAATTTCCAATACAAAAACTCAAAAACTTTTCATATAGATCAAGGATGTCACCACCTACAATCTTAGTGCTGAACGTAGTGACGATTACATCAAATTGAACCGCATGCAATACGCACAAGCTGTACAAAATTTTGATTTGCAAATGGAAAACTTTAAAGCAAAATATACGGGACGTATAGAAGCAATGCAAACCCAACTGGAGATGACCACTGCCAGTGTACTTCAGATGGAAGAACGCCTGAATCCCTTAGAGTTGATGAGTGATGTCAGCAATAAATGTGTGGTCAAGTATCGCACAACAATACCGACTATTACAACCACAACAAATGCGATCAACAGTTGCATTAATCAAGCCACTGCCCAGCTCACCCCAATGCTTGCCACACCCCTCAATTACAGAAATGTCATGCAGAGTTATTTTACAACATATTTTGAAACCGAAGGCAAAAAGTGTGGCGAAAAATTTGCTAAAGCAACAGGAAATTACACCAGTTGCATCACCACAGTGGTGAGTATTATTCATATAATCGTAATCGAAAAAGGAAAGGGCTTCTTTTCATCTGCAACGTTTTCTTTACCTTACAGATTACCAATACTAACAATAACCTGGTTATTTACGAAAAGACCTTTTCCAATTACATGGATGCAGCCGAGTGTACCTCGAAGGCGAATATTAAGGCAGGTTTGGACTGCACTTATGCGGTGCAAAGTCGTACTAATGCTGTAATTGCTGAGGCAAATGTTTTGATCAACAATTGCCTGTTGGGTAAGGACGAGTGGAAACCATGTCCTGCCGTTTGTCCAGATAGCCGCGATTTCGTAGTCAACTACGCAAATGAAACAATTTTGAATCCATTTTATGGACATCAAAGTCACAAAGGTTGCTTGTTATTGAACCTTAAAGAATTAGCTTAATTTTTTATGTATGTGAATATAAATAAATAAAGCGAAATATTGAAGCAAAAACTAATTTCAAAAGAAAATATTTCATATGCAATTTAATCTATTATTTAAGTAAATCACTTGTATTGTTCTAAATTTGTTAAAACAATTGCTCAGTTCACAAACTTTGTTGTAACGTGTAAAGTCGTATTTGAAATCGACATATTCAAACGAATTTTGTCAAAGCAAAAACGAGTTATTTGTTTTGACAAATTGCTTTTTTATCAAAAAGAAGTTTTAACGATATAGCAAGATTTGTGAATTCAATAAGTATTTTCGATTTAGGTTTGCAAAAAACAAAACTTAAATCCTAGTAAGAAAAAAAAACAAAAATACTTTTTTTCTTTCTTTTTTTTGCGTACTAAAATATATTCAATAAAAGTTCATTTGCTGTAGTAGGATTATAATGCTAGAAAATTTGCACCTGTACGAAATCAAGTAGTTTTTAATTGCGATCTTTATCAAAATGTGTAACGTTTACATTAAGTTTTTTTGACATCTACCAAGATTTCGTGAATTTTTCCTAAACTACAACCAAACTACGGCATAGTAGCTAATTCACACACCTTTTTAAATACAGTGGCTTAGTTTTTAGTGCAATTTTAAAAAGCAGCACCATAGTTACATATCCAAGTTCTACTGGATTTTAAGTAGATTTCTACAAAATATTGTGACGAAGTAGACTTTGTTTTGTATGGCAAATTTACTGGAAATTTGTTAGATTTTGCTCGAAATCGCGATAATATTCGATTTTGCTTTAATGTAAACTCACTGTAGGGATCAGCTTTAGTGTTTCTTTATTTTACTGAATAGGTTAGGATAGGTTAGATAACAGGCTGCTGGTAAGGAAGAGTGAAACTTAAAGTCCAGCTCACTTGGGTCCAATACAATGATCCCACTGTGCTACCTGTGAGTTGAAGAGAAGCTCACATTCTTCTGATGATGAGGGTGATAGGAAAGGGATAGTGATAGTGAGGACAGGTGGTGCAGGGATAGATAGAGGAAAGCTTCATTATTTTACAACTCAGCTTTTGGCACGTTTTTAATAATGCAGTGTTGCAGCGCCTCTGGTGTCAATGAGACGTATTAAATTTTAAAGCTGTGCGTAGTAGTCATTTTATTGGTTATTTTACTTCGCCGATGATTCTGCTACACAATACCGGCGAAGGAGGGCGCTCTGATGTTACATTAGGATTTATACTCAATGTGCTTATCACGCCACCCTCTACTTTAGTGGATAGTGAGTCAGCTTATTATTTCGTTGAATGCGAATGCAATTTCCACATTGAGTGAAGGTGCTTCTTACTCTGCAGCTTAAATCAAATATCAATGAATAATAAAAGTGAAGAGATGGAATTGTATTTATATTTTACTCCTCTAAATCTTAAGTTTTCTTGCTAAACTTTTACATATTTTCTGTTTAAAAATGTTTTTGGTGGCAACGTATTCATTTTTAATCTCAAGTATTCCGAGAAGTTCAATGGGTATAGAATGTGTTCAGCAACTCTACGCAAAATCGTACGGGAATGATTTTTTTGCAACATTTTAATATCTTATCTTTTTCCCATGTGATTTATTTTCTTTCCTTTGCAAAAATTTGTTCAAATAGGCATCTTAAAGGCATATACGGGTTTAAAATGTTCTATCAAAATGTTTTTCATAAAATCTTATTATAAGTTGCGATAGATTTACCCTTGGGTGTAGGCGCGCTTTGCATAAGATAGTTTATTTGATCTCAGGTGTGAAATGAGATGGATATCAGTGATTAATTCCAGATTTTCAAGTAGAAATTATGAAAAAATTATTGTTCTAAAATCATTTGCTTTAGTGCGGAAGCCTAAAACTTTGCCGCACAAAAATAAAAAATAAAATAATAAGAAAACTATAATTTAATATTAAAAAATTCTCCACGGATTAAAATTTAAAGATGCAAAAATAAATGAAAGCAGTTTTCTTCATATTTTAAGACGATATTTAATCTACAGTCATCAAACAAATATCCTTTAAGCTAAAAAAAAACACCAAGGATGAACTTTATTATAATCCTGCTAAGGCAAATAAACTTTTGCCGTATTTTTTTTATCAAGAACTTATGGTTCGTTTTAAGTCTGTACAATCTCAAACCGGAAATAAAGGAGATGTTTAAGCAAACTACATTTCAAATTAATTCAACTTGTTTTATTTTGTGATAAATTCAAGTCCATATGCGATAATTTTGAGTTCAGTTTTATAGATAAATTTTCGAAAACAATATTTGCTTGTATTTGCTTTATTTATTTATATTCCCATACATAAAAAATTAAGCTAATTCTTTAAGGTTCAATAACAAGCAACCTTTGTGACTTTGATGTCCATAAAATGGATTCAAAATTGTTTCATTTGCGTAGTTGACTACGAAATCGCGGCTATCTGGACAAACGGCAGGACATGGTTTCCACTCGTCCTTACCCAACAGACAATTGTTGATCAAAACATTTGCCTCAGCAATTACAGCATTAGTACGACTTTGCACCGCATAAGTGCAGTCCAAACCTGCCTTAATATTCGCCTTTGAAGTACAGTCGGCTGCATCCATGTAATTGGAAAAGGTCTTTTGATAAATAGCCAGGTTATTGTTAGTATTGGTAATCTGTAAGATAAAGAAAACGTTGCCCTTTCCTTCTTTGATTACGATTATATGAATAATACTCACCACTGTGGTGATGCAACTGGTGTAATTTCCTGTTGCTTTAGCGAATTTTTCGCCACACTTTTTGCTTTCGGTTTCAAAATATGTTGTAAAATAACTTTGCATGACATTTCTGTAATTGAGGGGTGTGGCAAGCATTGGGGTGAGCTGGGCAGTGGCTTGATTAATGCAACTGTTGATCGCATTTGTTGTGGTTGTAACAGTCGGTATTGTTGTGCGATACTTGACCACACATTTATTGCTGACATCACTCATCAACTCTAAGGGATTCAGGCGTTCTTCCATCTGAAATACACTGGCAGTGGTCATCTCCAGTTGGGTTTGCATTGCTTCTATACGTCCCGTATATTTTGCTTTAAAGTTTTCCATTTGCAAATCAAAATTTTGTACAGCTTGTGCGTATTGCATGCGGTTCAATTTGATGTAATCGTCACTACGTTCAGCACTAAGATTGTAGGTGGTGACATCTTTGATCTATATGAAAAGTTTTTGAGTTTTTGTATTGGAAATTAAAGAAAGAAAAATAAAGAAAGAAGTAATATTGACTCCTAATGGAATCTAAAATAAAGTCCTGTGCGTTAAGAGGGAAATAATTTTTTTATAAAGAAAATTTTTGTAGTCAATTTGTTTTCTGTGTCTTATTCTTTCGTATTAAGAACCAACATCAGACTAAAAAATGGGCTGTGGTGTTTTTTTTCTTCTTTTTCTTAAATGTCAGCAGAGATTTCAATATTTTGGCACTTTTAGAGATGATCAGCGGATCTTACCCCGATTGAAATTAAAAACAATTCACTTCGATTAATTTCTATGTGCTGTTACAACTTTTAAACCTTTCATTTCATTTAAAATGCATTCATGCTTTCTTTCTCCTTAATATTTCCTTTAATACTTGTGTAATTTCAGTAGTGTAACTTACCTGTCCTTTTGCTGCTGCCAAAAATAGAGACAGTACCAATATTATTTTGTTCATCTTTGAAATTAAATTTGTAGATTCTTGTCAGATGTGCGAACACCACTGAAGAACTCTTAAAATTTTCTACCTTTTATATCCATAATTTTAAGGTGTTCTTATCTCCCGGCATATGCTCAGCTACTTGGCGGCGTTGTCTGTTCTTGCGTTATCATTTAGTAAAACCTCAATTAAGTTTTGAGAATTAATGAAGCTGTAATAAAATAATTATTATCTATTTACCTAAAATTATTTTCTATTCAAATTTTATTTTCACTATTATATGGATGATGATCTTTTTAATTCTTGGGTTTTTTTGCCAGTTCTGCAAAAGCAAAGTTATAATTTCAGGGCTTGGCCTTTACTGAGCTCTGATTTTGTCGAATCAGAAATGATTTTACAATGGCTTATTTTTTTTTTTTCTTAAAAAGTAACTTTAATTTTTTTATAACACTAGCTGACCCCGGAAAACGTTGTCTTATCCTCACACAGTATACATTTGTTGGATCAAAACAAAACAGAAACCTACCGGGTATTGAGCGGAACCTGTATTGAAAATTTTAGCTACACAGCTCTTATGCCCTACAGTTTTAAAAGTAGAAATTGACTCCAAATCGATAGTTATTTTCCTAAGGTAAAATCGACTAGCTACTACACTAGCCACAAGTAGTGCAAGAGTTCGCCTTTTTACTTTCTTCTCATGGATATGTTAATGCCTTCAACCTCAAAGAAATTTTTTTTGCGATTGGAAGAAAACTGTGCTGTTATTCCAAAGAAAATCCACAAGAAAAAAATTATTTTAAGTATACAATTATTTTGATTTTCTGATGGCGTCAGTTACAATTGGAAGTACGTGGTCAGCGAACGTGTAGGTTTTAGTGTAAAAAGTGCTTTTCTTTTTAGAAAGTTAAAATGTGTAGCAGAAGTTAATTAAAACGTTGCATAAAAAAGAAAAATAACAATTAATTGAAAAATGTATTAATCATCCTTATCGGGGATTCAGGTTCACCTGAAATGTGTGTCCTGTGTTCTCTAAAGTTGTGATCGCCAATGTTTGCGTTATTATTCCTTAATTTTGTTCACCATTTTTTGTTCACGGCAAATATTTCACTTGAACAAAATGTTCGCCTTTTATTCTCGATAAGGGTGAATAAAAATTTGTTTTATCAATAGAAAAATTAATTGTATGCATTCAAATCAAAGAAATCATTGACGAATGGTTATGCATATGATGGCAATTGACTACCGTCAATCTCATCCCCATGTTAAAATCGCCAGTCTTTTGCATTGCTACTAGTTAGGCTGGTAGTTAGTGGTAACGATTGGTAGTTAACGAAATAGCTAGACATTCGCTAGCTACGCCGATTGATTAAAAATTTTAATTAAATCAATTAAATTTTGGTTTAAGAATTGAACTAATTAAACAAATTAATTGACACAATTTAATTTTTCATTAATTATTAACGTGTTTTTTTCAATTCAAGGTGTTAATAGGAGAAAGATTTTTCTATGTGGTGTTTCTTATATAAATTAAAGTTTTATTACAATATTTTTTTTAAGCCAAACCAAAATTTTGAGTATTGAAAATTATCTTGGATTTTCATGGTTGGTGGCAAACACTTAATTTTCTTAAATATGTTAATACGAGAACAAAAAATATGTTTACAATATTTTTTATGCTCTTATTACATTTATAAACTTTTAAAGTGGGACAGATTAAAAATAAATAAATGAAACTTTTAATTGCATAGAATGGGGATCACCCACAAAAAAATATTAAAAAATCACAAAATTATATTACTTTTCTAAAGAAATTTAATTGCAAAAAAAAACTGTTAAGCAACAAGAACTTGTTGCCAAAGACACCCAACCCCAAAAACTGAAATATTAATAAAATAAACAAATACCTGCATATTAAATTTAGCAATAAAAATGTTGTTATCAATGAACTTGTCATGACTTTAATTTGTAAATATTATAATAAATAAGATAAAAAAAATATGATGGAACTGAATATAAGTTTGCCGTCTTTTTTATAGTGAGAAAACAAATATGCACAAGTAGCAATTAAATGTTTGAATTCGATAAGACGCATGAAACAGGCCGAACCTTTAGCAGAAGATAACAAAATCTTAATGTGGTAAGATATCGGTATAAAAGAGCGTTTAGTCCAAACAAAACTACCAGTGAGTGTTCAACATACGGGAAAGAAATAACCAATTGAGTTTTAATATGAAAGGGATAATTTTTATTTTTGGTTTAATTTTCGCTGCGGCTAAAGGACAGGTCAGTGTGGCAAATAATCAGCAATAAAAATAAAAAGAATTATTTTTGCACAGAACAGCTAAAATATAAACATTTTTCGTTACACTCAACTGACGAGTCATACTTTGAAGTGCAATAACTGAGTGAAAAGATAAAAAAAATCTTAATATCGAAAACACATAATAGTTCTGCAGCAGGGAACAATGTTAAAAAAGAAAAACTTCAACTACTGACGCTGGCAAAGAAAACAAAAAAAAAAATTTGGAAAAAAGGGGTCTAAGGTTCCCCTTACAATCGCCTCTTGAAATCTGCTTCATGGTTACTTTTCATGTGTATAATAAGCTCAGCATTTTTATAAAAAATCTTACAAGGAACAAGGCCTGCTAACTCTACTTCTTATGAGAAATTATTGTCGTTATTGAATAATTGGGCTAGAACGTACCCTTTAGCAGGAATATAAGTGTTAAAATGTTCAACAAATAAATTTGCCATAAGATTTTGAATACAAAAAACCTATAAAATTTACTTGTACAACAGCAATAAGATAAAACTACAAAAAGCATTATGTACACAAAAAAATAATCCCCTATTAATATCTTTAATCTTTAAAAAATATAAAAATAATCAGTCAACAATTTAATTGAGTCTATCAAACTTATGTTTACATTTTTAATTGATTAAATGTTTAATTACAAGTTTAATTCAGTTAATTTAATGTTTGGGTAAAAATGTCATTAACTAAAAAGTTTAATTGACAAAATTAAATTTTGAATTGAAATTTTCAATTTAACGCCACCCCCCATTTTTTTAGTCTCACAAAAAATTGTGTTTATAAAAACACTGAGTTCCCTCTTAATGCACAGGACTCTATTCAAGATTCCATTAGGAGTCAATATTACTTCTTTCTTTATTTTTCTTTCTTTAACTTCCAATACAAAAATTTAAAAACTTTTCATATAGATAAAAGATGTCACCACCTACAATCTTAGTGCTGAACGTAGTGACGATTACATCAAATTGAACCGCATGCAATACGCACAAGCTGTACAAAATTTTGATTTGCAAATGGAAAACTTTAAAGCAAAATATACGGGACGTATAGAAGCAATGCAAACCCAATTGGAGATGACCACTGCCAGTGTATTTCAGATGGAAGAACGCCTGAATCCCTTAGAGTTGATGAGTGATGTCAGCAATAAATGTGTGGTCAAGTATCGCACAACAATACCGACTGTTACAACCACAACAAATGCGATCAACAGTTGCATTAATCAAGCCACTGCCCAGCTCACCCCAATGCTTGCCACACCGCTCAATTACAGAAATGTCATGCAAAGTTATTTTACAACATATTTTGAAACCGAAAGCAAAAAGTGTGGCGAAAAATTTGCTAAAGCAACAGGAAATTACACCAGTTGCATCACCACAGTGGTGAGTATTATTCATATAATCGTAATCAAAAAAGGAAAGGGCTTCTTTTTACCTGCAACGTTTTCTTTATCTTACAGATTACCAATACTAACAATAACCTGGCTATTTATCAAAAGACCTTTTCCAATTACATGGATGCAGCCGACTGTACCTCGAAGGCGAATATTAAGGCAGGTTTGGACTGCACTTATGCGGTGCAAAGTCGTACTAATGCTGTAATTGCTGAGGCAAATGTTTTGATCAACAATTGCCTGTTGGGTAAGGACGAGTGGAAACCATGTCCTGCCGTTTGTCCAGATAGCCGCGATTTCGTAGTCAACTACGCAAATAAAACAATATTGAATCCATTTTATGGACTTCAAAGTCACAAAGGTTGCTTGTTATTGAACCTTAAAGAATTAGCTTAATTTTTTATGTATATAAATATAAATAAATAAAGCGAAATATTGAAGCAAAAAGTTTTAAAAATAAATATTTCATATAGACTTGAATTAGTTGCATAGTTCGAAGTATAGTAAAATAAACACGCAAGCCTTATAATATCGTTTAAAAGTGGAATTTGAAAAGACAATATCAAATTTAGTTGTATTAATTATTATTGTTCGAACTTTATTTACTTCTGTATTTATGATTTCACTGGGCTAAATATCGTATTGTTCTGTAAACCAAATTACATGTTATAATTATTAATGAATAAATGACACCAAATTTAATTTTAAATATTCTGACAAACACTTAGTAGAACGGAACAACTAGCGGTTTTCGGAGGTCACAACACCTTCATAATCAGCGTTCTTTGTGTTTGGTCCCGTGTGTGTGGTGTCAGTTGATGTAGATTTCTGCTTTATATACTTAGCTTTTCAGTGCAAATGTAAATTTGTGAATTGTTTTAATGCTGAAGGTGTAGTGTTTTTCGAAAACACCTAGTTGTTCCGTTCTACTAAGTGTTTGTCAGAATATTTAAAATTCACTTTGGCGTTATTTATTCATTAATAATTAATTATCACATGTAATTTGGCTTACAGAACGATACGATCTTTAGCCCAATGAAAAGCTTAAATAGCGATACGAACTTTTGCCTGATAAAATCATAAAATATAAAAACAAATGAAGTTCGAACAATAATAATTAAAATTAACTAATTAAAAGTGAATAGAGGGGTTTTCATTTATTTTTCAACCTCAAATTAATTCAGAAATTTTTATGCAAGAAGGGACAATTGCAGTTCAGATTATATATTTTTCAGTTGTAATTCAGTAAGAGAACAAGTCTTATTAACCAATTACACTAAGCAACAAAGAAAGACTTTTGGAAAACCACACAGACTGGTCAGTGAAGATTCAATAATACTGCCAAAGGGTAGTAAAACTCTATACTGAGTTTGGTGATTTTGTTAACCTTTTTTTTTATGCCCTTAAAAAAATTAAGTCTTTTGTTTTTAGCTCTAAACTATATATATGACAATAATGTAGCTTAGAGTTCACTAAATAAATCTCATTCGCATTTCACGCAAAAAAAAATAATTTCTGCACTGAGGGAAAAACCTTCGTAAATTCAATGATTTTTTACATTATATTTATGATTTTGTCATTGTTTTTCAACTCACTTCACTTTTTCACTTCATTCGCATTACGAAAAATTGTTTCATCAGCTGAAAAAATGTCATCTATACAAAAAAATATTTTCATTCATGTAACTAACGACATGTTGTTTTACTAACCAACGTACATTTTCCTATTTTAAATGAAAAATTTAATTATTGCAATGAAACTTTTTAGTTTATGCAATGAAGTGACGTTAGTTTTTAATTTTTTTAATAAACTTTTTCATGTATATCATATGACAGTATTTCATTATTGAGACGTAACAAATTGTATCATCATTGTGTTAACAACATAATTCATTGTTGTTGTAATGACTCTGATTTGTATTTTATTAATTTGTTTAACTTACGTGTGTATACACAGAAAAAAAATAGACAAGAATTATGTTCAACAAAACCATGTTGTTGAAAAAAAATTTTAATCTCAACAATATTTTTCATTAATTTAATGCAATATTTAACAATACCGCGCATTTTAAAATATCATTTAATTTAATTTCTTTGTGTTGGTGTTTATCTTGCTTGTTGATTGACCCAACGCGGTCATGTGCTATTGTTGTTGTATTTTTTGATTGCTCGTGTTGTATACGGTGTGAATTCCGACAAGAAGCCGGAAAACGTCGTGGATTGTTTTTTTTTCACTCAACAAAGTTATTTTTAAATTATATCAAGGCAAAGCGCACATGCAGAAGAAACATAGAAATCATGTTTGCGTGTATTCATTATTTGCATGATCAAAATGATTTGCTCTTTAGCTGTCAAGAGATTGCCGGTTTGACTCATCCCAAACACATTTAGTTTCGAAGGTTGTGTGGAAAAATAAATAACTTTAAAATTTAACAAGAAACCAAATTCTAAATAAAAATTAAAAAAAAACTAACAAAAAACACACATGAGAATTTGAAAAACAAATTCATTAAAAATTTTTGTTTTTCGTCAACAACTCAATTGTCAATAACACAATCATTTTAATTGGAAATAATTGAGTTGATTTTGTTTTCTGATGTTACAAATGTGTGTTTGTATTTACAAAAATCGTTGTAGGTGCCTTTTTAAATAATATTTTAAATGTATTCACAAATAAATTAATTGTATTTACAAATCTTTTTTTTTTCTGTGTATTGGCACAGGCATGAGAAAAATGTTGTAACTGTCTTCTCCTAACAAGATTTGAACTTGGAACTCATTGTGTGGCAGTCAACGCGCTTACAGCGCTGCAGCCACAACAACCTCAAATATTATTTAGATACACACTAACTGTCTTATTCATAAAAAATATTTCAGCTTTATTAAGCGCTTATTTGACATATTTCTATGGGAAGTTTGTCACATAAACCTGTAATAAACCTGAAATATATTTTATGAATTAGACCGTAAATATATGCCATCAATAATCAAATTTAAATTCGACATTATTTAATTGATCTAATAAATTTAAGATTATTATTATTATTTATTTGAAAAGTTATAACTTACAAATAAATATATATACATAAATATATATTTAAAATATACTTGTCTGCAGGATTCGAATCTGCGACTACAAGGATAGAACACTGCCTATTAGCCAGCAGCAGGCAGTTTTCTTCATTGTAGTTACGAAAACATTTCATTTTAAGTTTCAACGAAACTATAATTTCCACAACTATAGATTAATTGCAATTGTTACTAGAGATGTGTAAGTGTTGTGATTTCATCGTGTCACGCGTGAGTCACGCGTGATCGTGATCAAATTTATAATTAATCACGCGTGAGTGCGTGACCGTGACTTAAAAAAATTACTCGTGAGTGATCGTGCGTGAGTTTTTTTAAGAATCACCCACGAATTCTCACGCTCTCACGAGATAACACTCCTGCCTGGGTATATAACTGTATTAAAATTTTTAAATTTTCTTATAATAAATACTCGTACTACAATCTATGCCTGAGCTGCCCCAAGTAGCACCAGAGTGCCGAACATCAATCGGCTGCTTAAAAAAATTAATACACATAAGCGAATACATTACTCTCGTGTTTCTCTCGGTGGCCACCTCTGATCTATGTACATACATATTTATATACATACATATAGGTAAAATGAGCCGCCAAACATAATGCATACATACATATGTACGTATGTATGTACATACATATGTGTAAGAACATATTTTTCAACCAACAAACATAAAAAATTAATTATATAGTTTTGGTAAGCGTGCGTGATCGTGATAAGCTGTACACCTATCGTGCGTGATTAAGAATATTTTATACGTGAGCGTCCGTGATCGTGAAATTTTTCAAAATCATTCGTGCATGAAAGTGCGTGAGTAAAATATTTTTCTGTGTGAGCGTGCGTGTCGTGCGTCAAAAACCGCCCACGTGCACATCTCTAATTGTTACTTTGATCTTCTTTTATGTCACCTAATCAATTTAAACTTTTTTTTTTTCGTATGAATTCATCATAAAAACGTGTATTTCAGTTTTTCCTTAACCGAATGAAAACTATTTCGGAACATTAATGATATTAAGCATTAGAAACATAATGTTTCATTGTATTAATGAAATTTGTCGTTGTATTAATGAAAGGGGTTGTTCAAAGTAATGGTTTCATTCACGTTACGAAGTGTTCTTCTTTCAGTGTGCATGCACATTTTTATCTCAAAATTTAAGGAAAAAAATTTTTTCACTTCTTCCAGAATAACTTTAAGGAAGTCTATTTTTTTTTTTTTTTTTTTTTTTTTTTTTTTTTTTTGCTAATAATATTTGGTAAAGTTGTAGCGATGGTAGAGCTACCGAAAATACTCGGCATAGGCTCCCAGTACCTCAAAACGTCGAAATATAATGAAAGCTCTATTTAGAGTAAAATCAGTAACTTCTTACACCGTGAAGTCGAAAAATTAAAGGATACATAATTTTTGGTCAGAAAATTTTTTTGCGATTTTTCTTGATTGCATTATAATTGATGATTTTTGAATAAAAATTTACTTATCTGAATTAGACATGTCATTTCCTGAATTACAAAAAAAAAAAAGTGTAGATTGTGAATTAGTACACGTGTCTGTTCAGTTCTTTTAGTAGAAAAAAATATTGCTAGGTGGGCCAATTACAAAATTTATGCAATAAAATGAAAAAATAAAATGAAATGAAATTTTGATAGTTAACTGGCTTTTATTATTATACATATATTACCTCCATCTACGTACATACATTCTTATCAGAGTAAAGCTCGTGTCGTGGGCTTGGTGGTAAAAGAGTTCCCCTTTTTCTAAATTATTTCAAATTTTTATGCAGCTTTAATAATTTTTTATGGATAATAAAAAACTAATCGTGTTAACCATCATATAAAATTGTTTACTTGTTTACCAAACATATAATTGTTCTTTTTAAGTTTGCAACAAGTGCTGAAATAGTATTTCATTGGCTGAGATTTTTAACACATTTAATTTTCTCACACCTTTATTTGTTTGTTTAATTAGCTAAAATTTATAATAATTGTTAACATAGCGCCCAATTTAAACCGAATCGCGCTGCGAATCTCAGTATCATAAGACATACAATAATAATAATAATAATAATAATAATAATCAGTCCAGTTCTGTAAACCGAATCCGAGTAAAATTCTCGCTTTCAAAAAACTACTAATGCATAATTTTCTTTCAAATATGATACTTGAGAATCTATACGAGTATAATAAAAAAAATTAAAAAAAAAATTTAAAAAAAAATCTACAAAAAAATATTTATATTGCCGTAGTTAGAGTTTTTTGAAATCGTGCGATTTCAAATCGATTTGTTTACAGAACACGGCTAAATAGTTTAATAAAACGAAAGAAAAGAAAATATTTGCTTGAATAATTGAATAATTTAAAATTAATTTTTGATTAATCTAACTATTGAAAAGGAGGAAAAATTAAAATAACTCAAAACTATTGCCCAACCAAAGAATTGGCATACAAACGAGAAAAAAAAGCATTCTACACCAAAATTTCACAAATATTATGTAAATTTTATTACTTGAAAGAAAACAATATCCATGACACTTTACAACTCCCATTTAGCTCATTCTTTAGTTTTGTTGGAATAAAACTTATTTCAAAAATACCTTCAGTCTCATTATCTTATTTTAATTAGTTATCACCTAAAAAAAAGATGCAGTAACAACGAAACGAAAATTTAGTTAAAATAAATAAAATCAATCTTAACACAATGGAAGAGGATTTCCCAGCATCTAATCCTGGTTTTGCTGCCGCAATCCGACACATTCACACAACATTCAGCCAATAAAACATAAGCACCTTCTTAAAGAATATTTTAAGAAAATTTACTGCCAACTAAAAGACCAGATTTTTCACTTAACAAAAAAAATCTTAGAAAATTATTTAAGAAATGCTTGAACTGTTGTTCTACTAATTTTGTAATTATTTTTTCTTAACTACATTGATACATTTTTTTTAATGCTTTTGCTCTGCATTTTAATGTTCGAAGTCAAGGGGGATTAGATTCCAGCAAACAGCTTAAGATTTATTGATATTTTAAATGCCCAATAATTAAACACAAATAAAAATGCGATACTTTGACAAGCACTTGTTTTTTATTCAAAAATATTTGTTAAACACTTTTTTTAGGATACAAACTCTCTTTTCACCCGGGTTTAGTTTCCCAAGGAAATTTCCCACATAGAACTTTTTTATGGTACTCGTACATTTTTTTTTTGTTTTAATTTTTTCCTTAACAAACCTCTGTTTAAACAAAATGACAGTTGCAATTGGCAGCCAAGTGCAGCAAAAATTCTCTAAAGTTCGCTTGTCGTTTACGTGTTCATCTTTTTTTTTTTTTTTGGGAAAAATTTTTCCTTTTCAAACCAAACAGCCTGCGTCTAAGATAAAAACAAACAGAGGAAGAAATAGAAATGCACACGTGCTCTTGCCGGTAACTAAAGCACAATCACGCGTGAACATAATAAAAAGATTTATACCAAAGCAAAGAACACTTCACTTGCCTTTAGCGCTTCCATTCGAGTTGGAAACCACTCACTTAATCATCTCCAAAAAAAAAATTGTTCAAAATCATTTAGAGTTTTTTTCCAACAATTTTAACTTGAGTTAAATATACCCGGCGTACGGAAAATCTTAATAAAAAAAAAACTAACAACAACTATTAGTTGCATAAGAGCAAAAAAGATGTGGCAGTTTTAACGGCAAAAAAAAAGGACACCATACGGCGCAAAATGTCAAACTGCGGCTAAAGTTCACAAGGCAAAATGAGTTTTCCCTTGTGTGGTTTTATATCGTTTTTATAAGAGCGAGCGCATGCATGAATTTCTTCATTTCGAATAACAAAATACAAAATATTAACAGAACACTTTGTTGAAGGAGAATTGCATACCACATGCGCTGGCTTTCTAGTGAAGGCACTTTTTTAAGGCATTTTTTTAAAGATACAAATACATAATTTTTTTAAAACAAAAGCTTTTTTCGAAGGTAATTTTGCTAAAAGTTACTTTTTTAGAGGGACACTTGTTGAAAAGTACTTTTGTTAAAAACTACTCTCTTTTAAAGAAACACTTGTTCAAAAGTACTTTTGTTTAATGAAACACTTTTTAAAAAGTACTTTTGTTAAGAGATAATGTTTTTAACAGGTACTTTTGATAAATGGTACTTTTGTTAAGAGGTACTTCTGTCAACAGGTACTCTTTTTGAAAGGTACTTTTATTGAAACATACTTTTGTAAAAAGCTACTTTTTAAAAAGTACTTTATTCAAAAAGATACTTTCTTAAAAAGTAGTTTTTTAAAACATACTTTTTCAAAAGGTACCTTTTCTAAAAGGTTCATCTTTTAAAAGGTACTTTTTAAAGTGTCCTGTTTTTAAAAAGTACTTTTTTTAAAAGGTACTTTTTTAAAAAGTACTTTTTCAAAAAGCACTTGTTTTAAAGAATACTTTTGTTAAAGTTACTTTTCTTACGTAAATTTTTTTGAAAGGTACTTTTTAAAGGGTCCTTTTTTAAAAAAGTACTTTTTTTAAAAGGTACTGTTTTAAAAGGCACTTTTTTTTAAAGGTACTTTTTTTAAAAGGTACTTTTTTTTAAAGTACTTTTATTAAAAGGTACTTTTTTTAAAAGGAATTTTTTTAAAGGTACTTTTTTAAAAGGTACTTTTTTGAAAGGTACCTTTTTGCGAGGTACTTTTTAAAAGATACTTTTTTTGAAATGTACCTTTTTTGCGAGGTACTTTTTAAAAGGTACTTTTAAAGTCCTTTTTTTTAAAGGTACTTTTTTTAAAAGGTGCTCTTTTTAAAAGGTATTTTTCGTAAAAGGTACTTTTTTTATAAGGTGCTCTTTTTAAAAGGTATTTTTCGTAAAAGGTACTTTTTTTAAAAGGTACTTTTTTTAAAAGGTACTTTTTTAAAAAGGTACTTTTTTTAAAAGGTCCTTTTTTTAAAAAGTACTTTTATTAAAAGGTACTTTTTTTAAAAGGTACTTTTTTTTAAAAGTACTTTTTTTAAAAGGTACTTTTTTTGAAAGGTACTTTTTTTAAAAGGTACTTTTTTTTAAGGTGCTCTTTTTTTCGTAAAAGGTACTGTTTTTTGAAGGTAGTTTTTTTAAGGTACTTTTTTGCAGGGTACTTTTTGTTTAAAGGTACTTTTTTAAAACATACTTTCTTAAAAAGTAGTTTTTTAAAAAGTAATTTTTTTAAAGGTTCACTTCCTTAAAAGGAACTTTTTTAGTAGATACGTTTTACAAAGGTACGAAGATACTTTATAAATATTATTTTTTATATATTAGTTTTGTTACAAAATCCTCTTTTATAAATGATTTTTTGCGTTAATTTTTTTTTAAATGTACTTTTAAGGGCACAAAGTACTTCTGCTAAGAGGTTACTCCTTTGAAATTGATGTTTATGAGGGGTACTTTTTTATACTGCACTTTCTTAAAGCTTCTTGAGGTACTTTAAAGTATTATTTTGGCTAATAGGTACATTTTTTAATTAGATACTTTTTCTACAGTTACTCTTTTTAAAAGGTACTTCTTTTAACAGTTTTTTTCTTTAAAAACGTTTTTTTTTTTGCAAAGGCAATTGTCTTAAGTGCACATTTATTTATAAGTGTGTTTTTAAAAGGTTGTTGTGTTAAAATACATATTTAAACCTTTGGCGAAAGGTACTTCTTGAAAGATACTCTTTTAAATGTATTTTTGTAAAAATCACATGCCATTGGTGACCAAATTCGGGACAAAAGTAGTAGGCAATCATTGATTTACACCGTTTGTTACACTGTTTGTCGTTGATTGTGATGGCCTAGTCTCAAAGAAATATGGAGGGATGACATTTCTGGCTCAAAATTTTCACTAGGCAGTGACTTTTGAGGAGTGCATTGCAGACTCTTAGATCTCATATGAATGTGTATCGTCCGAAATTCTACTGTTTTATTTGTTGACATACCCATTCATCCAGAAATTAGGGTCGATTTCCAACTGATCCAGGGTCCACTTAGCGAACACACGCAGCTGTCTGCAGTCGTTTACCTTTAGCTTCTGAGTCAGTTGGACTTATGGGTGCCAAGTTGTTTGATTATTAAACCAGGGGGACTCAAATCTATGCAACACACTGCCTACAATCCGCTCGGTCTCGGCAGAACGTCTCTTAAATAAAATAATTTAATCAAAACAAGGTAAATAAATGACAGCCATTTTGACAGACGTACATAGCTTCATCAGTATGCCCAGCAATAATGCTGAAACTTCATTAGTTACTAATGTTATAAACTTTCTTTTAGTTTCAAATATAAATACTCGTTTATCACTATACAACATAAAAAAGATTTAAATGTGAATTCTTGAATGCCTAAAAATCATCAGGCCAACAACATGATTCACTACAAAACTTATTAAAAGTCATTTAATAAAGAGCATAAAAAATTATTTATTTATTTATTTATTTACTCATTCATATCGTACTAGTAGCAAAGAAATTAACAGAAACTAAAGCAGCAGAGCAACTGACAGTCATAATGGATGATCAAGATATTAAATTTCCAAACGATTTAGACAGCGACCAAAAAAATGGAATGGTTTGTGATTCAAAACAAAACATATGCCTACAAGCAAAATGCGGAATGTATATGTGTAAAGTTTAGCCACAAAAGTTAAAAATTTATTACAATGAATTTGTTAACACTGAAATGAATTTGTTTCGAAGAGCAATAAAATTTTAATTTGAAAGTAAAAAACACAAATCACCAGGCATCGTCATAATACGAGTAAGAGGAGTGTTAGAGAAAGAGCTTGGCGTAATAATTAATTAAAAGAAAAGGACTACAAAGAAATGCTTATTATATTTAAGGGATGCAGCATTATAATGTATAAGAAAGTGGTTAAAAAAAAATGAAGCTATTGCAACAACTACAGACAAATATTTGCCCGGCTCTGCCGCCTTAAGAAAAAGTTTGTTGGTTTTAAGCGTTTATGTCGAATTATTTTTGCTGTACATTAACAAGCAGCAGCAACATTGTTTTAGGTTAAGTTTGATAGATTGCTGAGAGGAGAAGGTAATTTTTAAGCTTCCCTGATAATCTGCATTAGCAACAGTGAAATGCTGAAAGGATCTAGCTAACCCCTTGATAATAAAATTCAATGTATTTTCAAGAAATAATTATTATTTTACAGCATAAAAATAAATAAAAATAAAATTTAAAGGTAAAAATAGACAACCTTAATAGTTGATATAACCGAATTTTACTAAAGTAATTCTCAAACTTCCTCCATCTCTTCCTTCACCGCCTGTGTTCTCTACCACTATCCCTTCCCTATCACCCTCTCTCACTATCATCTCTTCAACTAACACATAGCACAAAGGGATCATTGTATTGGACCCAAGTGAGCTGGACTCTAAATTTCACCCTTCCTTACCAGCAGCCTGCTAACCTAACCTAACATAACCTAACTCTCAAGCTGCCGATTGTCTGTCCGTCTGTTTGTCTGTCTGATGTATCCTTCTAGTTTGCATAACTTATGCTTTCAAAACTGCTAAAAAAAATAATTACCATGTAAAAATATTTAGCTTCTCTGTCGTCAAGGCCATTTGCTTGTGCCTTGCAAAACTTTGATACACAGAAAAAATTGTTCCACACTTAACACTTTTAATTGTAAAAAATAAAATAAAAATTAATTGAAATTTTAACCGAGTCCGTTAAACTTTTTTATTAAAAAAGTTTAATTTACCCAATTAAATTTTTAATTGACTTTTTGTTTTTATTCAATTAAAGGGGTCAGATATTTTTTCTGTGTATCACATGATAACTCAACACATTTTGATTATAATTAGAACGTAGAAGAGAATCAAATCTAAATCCATCTAGTCATCCAGGCTGTTTGCCCATCTCTGGGTGTTTGTGCACTCAAGCTAAACCAGTTTTACTGTTTATATGGCTATATAGCTTAAATTAACGCAGCTTTTTAACACCAGAGGCGCTGCAATGATGAGATAAAAAGTTAACAAACCGCAAAATAGCAGAGCTATTAAACGAGTTAAGCTTAATAACATTTTTAATATCTTCTCTACACATTTCCTAAGGAAGGTAACACACATACATGTGTAATAATGCTGGTAAGCATATTAATTGCCTGAGTGTTAATTCTCTTCAAATAGATTCAGTAGAGCAGCGATGCCAACTATTTATAACCCAAACGCACTATTCCCCTTCTCAAAACGCGCTAGAACGCGCTAAGTTGCAGCATTGTCATTTTTTTCTATCCAAAAACGCGCTATTTTCCTACGCGCTAAATTAAGTTTTAATATAAGTCGATATATGTATGTATTAGTAAATATAATTAATAATTTTTAGTAACTTTTTTTCTGATTTTATATAATATTGTTTCTTCGAAATTATCTATTAAATAACTAAAATCATGTAATACAAAATCGCCTTCCAAATAATCGAAATCCTTAGTTTTTATTTTAATTTTATTTGTCAAACTTTGTAACAACTTCTATAAATTTTCGAATAGTTTTGCGATTAAAACGCTTTTTGTACTTCAGCAACGATTAAATATTTTTAGTTGTGAAATTTCAAAATATTTGAGGTTTACAGTATTAAAATGCGTTTTTCTAACCACAGTCAAGGGAATTTTATTTGGTACAGCTGAATCATTAACTAATTTAAAGATGTTATCAGAGTTTTCGATACTAGAAAATTGTTAAATTTATATAAAAAAAAAGTAAAAAAAAGTATTGAACTGAAATAATGTTATTGACTAAAATCAAAACGAGTTAATTTAGCTCTTTTTTTATTAAACGCGCTAAGACGAAAAAAAGCGCGTTTGGTGTAGTTAAAACGCGCTAAACTGGCATCGCTGCAGTAGTGTGAATTTGACTCGCACACAAAGGGTTCCGTACAGACACTACATATGTCATATTATACGAACTTTAGCCTATATACTCAAATATCTTCCCTAATGCATATGTGTAAAAAAAAACCGGGCACTTAGGTAAACTGTTTTTCGTTTTTGGGATTTTTTCCGGTTTTTGGCGTTTTGATAAGCGCTTTTTTTATATTGAAATTTTTTTGTATTGGCGTTTTTTAAATTTTTCAAGTTTTTTCTTGGTTTTGGCGCTTTTTTTACTTTTTTCTATGCATTTTTCTAGTTTCTTAATTTTTTTTTGTTGCGATTTTTCAATTTTTGTCGCCTATGATAATTTTTTAATTTATGGCGTTTTATCTTGGTTTTTGCGCTTTATTCGTTTTTGGAATTTTTTTCGGTTTTTCGTGCTGTTTTAATATTGGAGTTTTTTGCGATTTTGAAATTTTTTCGGTTTTGGCGATTTTTTAATTTTTGTAATTTTTTAGTTTTGGCGCCTTTTTTTGTTTTTGAGATTTTTTCGGTGTTTAGCGTTTTTTAAGAATAAGCGTTTTTCTCGACTTTGAAAATTTTTTCGGTTTAGGGGATTTTTTAATTTTAATGTTTTTTCTTAGTGTTGCGTTTTTTTTCGTTTTTGAGATTTTTTCGGTTTTTGGCGGTTTATTTTAGTACATATTAGCGTTTTTTTTTATTTTGAAATTTTTTTCGGTTTAGGCGATTTTTTAGTTTTTGGCGTTTTTTCTACGTTTTAGCGCTTTTTTCGATTTTGAGATTTTTTGGGTTCTTGGCGTTTTTTTTTAGTTTTTGTGTATTTTTTTTGCTTTTTTTTACATTTTTTCGGTTTTGGTGGTTTGTTTTAGTTAAAGCGTTTTTTAGCGTTTTTTTTGGGTTTTGCTATTTTTTTAATTTTTGGCGAATTTGTTTGGGATTTTTTTTTTTTGGTTTAGCGTTTTGAAAATCGCAAGATATAGTAGCGACAACATTTGGTGTATGGAACCCTAAATACTAACGGTCTAATTCATAAAAAATATTTCAGGTTTATTAAGCGCTTATTTGACATCTTTCTATGGGAAATTTGTCAAATAAACCTGTAATAAACCTAAAATATTTTTTATGAATTAGACCTTAAGACTATAAAGGTATTAAAAAAAATTACTTTACGAATACAGGAAAAGATAAGATGATTATAAAAGTCCCGCCAAATTGTCTTACTGACTCGGCCCTAACAACTACGCTTCTTAGAACATACGTTCAAGAAAAGCTTCAACATGTGATAAAATAAGTTTTTGTTTTTTTGTAAGATTATAAACTTTTTCAATCAAATATTCCAACTTAAATTTCTGGAATTTCATTTGAATTATTATAGACTACATAAAGCTCTTATCCTTCCCCCCCCCCCCCCCCCCCACTCTCTTCACAACCCAACGCACTTAGCCCAACAGACACACAAAAACCCCACAAATAAACATTTAAGGGCAAGTTGTAAATGAAAATTAATTTTTTTTAATCGTCATAATTTCGGTAAGTAAATTATGAATAGAAATGACTAAACTAAAGGAAGGCAGGAGCAGAGAATTTCATTCCAAAAGCAAAAATAGAAAGGCAGTTAAAATGCCAACAAAAACACAAGCAAAATGTGAAAATAACTCCAATTAAGGGTAAAGGGTTAATGGCTGCTTTGAAAATTAAAAAATAAAATACTGTAATGACAACAGCAACAACAATAACAACAACGACAACAGCAACAGTATGAGCAGTAAAGGAATTAACAAAAACGTTTTAGTTAGCAGCCTTAAATCTCCTAAAGTTATTTTTTTCAAGATGATTGCAAGGTTAATGGCAAAATGTTTTTGGAGAAAGAGTGAGAGAGACAGACAGAGAGAGAGAAAGAGAGAGAGAGACGAAGAGGGAAGCCGTTTGTATATGGCAGAAATTAACGCAACTGGCAAAGGATTTATGAAGAAAATTATTTTTTAATTAAAGACAAATGCAAAACGAAAGTGAAGATAAATTAAAATATTTATGTAGGCTTTTAACAGAGCTATTAATTCGCCAAGAAAACTTAAAAGGAATGAAAAGGATTTGAAATGCAATAATATGTACATACATATGTACATATATATTGTAAGCTATGGAGCAATTTAAATACTACTCGCCAGCATTTTTTACTAATAGCAGCTTATAATTAAAATTTGTTGTGCTATTTAAAAAATATCAATCATTCACAAGGGGGAAACGTCTTTGTCGACACAAAAGAGTGCTTAATTATAATATTGATACATATTACACACACAAGATTGCGGCTAAACTTAACAAGTCCCAGTAAATCATATCAGTGACCTCAAAAATATGTACATATTGTTGCACTTAACTTTATTGAAAAACTTAACCTAATTATTTTACTTAAAAAGTAATTGGCAATTTTTTGCAGCATTTTTAGGGCTAAAAAATAATTTTTGAAAAAAAAGGATATATGGGAGGCGCGCAGGTCCTTGAAGTTATGGAACTAAAATTTTCCACAGAAACTAGCAACATATTTCTTGAAGTTGTTATAAGTTTTGTATGCCACTGAGACAATAACTAAAGATAATATTATTATGGAAGGTAGGCAGGTCCTTTAAAATCTATAGCGAAATTTAACATTGACCATAAATTTACAAATAACTATCGGTTTTCTTTACATATTCTTCATAGATGCAGGATAAATAAAATTTTTAAACTTCACGATATCGCGAAGGTCTACACTCATAAAAATTAAAATTAAATTTCCCAGAAAACTTAATATCAACACTTTGAGATATAATTATCGTCTTACGTTACATTCTGGCTATAGTTTTTGTTAAAATTATATTTTCAAGAAAAAGGACATTAATGAAAGTCTCCCCACGCATGATGACTGCATTCACAGCTGAGCCTTTCTTTGTTATTTGAGCATCACTTAGGAATTTTGAAAAAAAAAATAACAATCGTAATTGAAACCCACTTATTAGGATAAATGACATGCGGAAGGTGTAAATATCCTTCTAATAATTGAAGAAAAACTTTCCTTAAAACTTCACAGCAAATTCTTAGAAACCTTTATCGTTTTACGTTGCATTCCGGTTGAAAGTATTGCTAAGATTAAATTTTTCCAAAAAAAGGATATATGGGAGATATATAAATCCTTGCAGCGATTGCCATGAAATTTGCCAAACATGATGATTGTATTATATCAGATTTATCTTAAATTTTATTTTTAATTTTGGTGGCAATTATAGCTGAAAACCAAAATTTAAGATAAAGGATATATGGGAGGTGTACATATCCTTGTAATGATTGAAGTGAAATTTTCCACGGATCTAAGCTATGCAGGTTTAAATATTAATTACAGGTAGACGTTGTATTATGACTGTAATTTTTTCTTAAATGAAAATTTTCCAAAAAAAAAGGATATATGGGATGTAAGAATATGGTTACAGCGACTCCATTGAAAATCAGAATCGAGGTTGGCTTTATTATTTGATCTCCCTTTATTAACTTATGGCAAAATTTTAATGATAATTGTAGCTGAAAACCAATATTTAATGTAAAGGATATATGGAAGGTAAACATACATATCCTTACAATGATTGAAGTTAAATTTTCTACAGAGCTTAGCTGCAAAGTCCTAAAAAACAATCAAAGATCCGCCTTGTAATTTTTTCGAAAATAAAATTTTTCCAAAATGGACATATGGAATATAAAAATATCTTTACATAAATTGCATTGAAATTTACAACAGAGGCTGACTATATTAATTGAGATACACTTGCAAGCTAGCAAAAACAAAATTTTACAAATTTTTAGTAATAATTGTAACTGAAAACCAATATTTAAGATAAAATATATTTGGAAGGCGTGCATATGTACATACATATGCATATGTAAGTATATTCTTATGACAATAAAATCTTAATTTTTTACAGAGCATAGTTTTAGAAATAATTAACGCTTTAGTTTGCATTTTGGCTTTAAATTAAGCTAAAATTTATTTTTTTCTAAAAAAGGATATATGGGAGATAGGAAAGTCCTTGCAGCGTTTGCAATGTAATTCGCTACAGGGATCAACTATATTATATTACAAATTGTTATTCTTTTTGTACACGATTTTGATGAAAATTGTAGCTGAAATCCAAATTTTTTAAGATTAAGGATATATGAGAAATAAAACAGTTTTCAGTTTATTAATGTGGAATTTTCCACAGACTTTGATCATGCAAGTCTGTAATTAATTTAAAATTTTTCTGAAGTTTAATTTTAGTTAAGGCTCAAATTAAATTTTTAACTTTAAGGATATATGGCAGTCTCTTGATCTGATTGCTGTAATAGTAATCAAAAACCTTAGTAGTCTTAATGCAAAAATAAGTAATAGATTGAGCTTATCATAACCTTGCTTTAGTAGCATATAGCTGGAATGCTTTTCTTTATAATTGTAGATAAAATATATGATTTTGATTCCACTCTGATCGTATTTAAAGCTTAAAATCTAAAGTTCGAAAAATAGGATAGATATATGGGAGGCAGTCACGGCCTTACTTTGTATCACATGAAATTGAGCCAAAAACTGGACTTTATAAACTTGCATGTACTCGTATATTTATTGATTTCCTATCATAAGTGCAGTTAAATTTCAATTTGTAACATTAAGCGTGTTGCACAGCTAGAGATGTCCTTGCACATGTTTTCTTCAAACTTTAAATTTTTTCTTAATTTTCTGATAACGATCAGACATGTGAAATTTTTCCCAACCACGATAGCTGCTATAATTTTCGTAAAAAAGCAGCCTGGCAACGTTTAAAAAAAAATAAAATTAATGTTAAGAATTTTATATAAAAGCTTTGTGTATTCACGCTCTGGATAGTATTAAAAATCGTTTAACGCAACCACATTGAATTAAGAAAGAAAGTCCCGTCTTAAAACACTGTAATGACAATCGGGCTCGAAGGACCATTAAATATTTGTCTCTATTTGGCCAAATGTAAATATAATGTACAACATTCAGCACTTTTTATTTTATATTGCAATAATATCTTTTTCTGCCATTTTCTATTGTTTCCCTTTATTAATTGAAAAGAGAAAAGAAAAACAAAATTCATACATGACTTTATTAGTCATTGTTTTCACAACCATTTGTCATTTTCAAACATTTTAAGTTGAACTTTAGCTCATCTCATTTTTAATTAAACATTGGTGCAGTTGTTTGTTTTTTGCTTTTTTTTTATTTACATTTATTTCTTCAATTCCATTTAAGTTTTAACATGTCATTTTTGTACAGCTTTTCGCTTGAAGTTCCATTTAATTTTAAAAATGTCGCGTTTGGCTTTAATCCAAAAATAAATTTAGAAAAAAAAGTTTTATTTTATTTTTAATATGAAATGAAAACAAAAACATAAAGAGTTGGTGGAATATTAAAACATTAAACTACAATTTGTACATTTTCATTTTTAAATTCATTCTACACAAAGCGAGGCAACAAAAAAAAACACACATTTAACGAGAAAATAGAAATATTTATTTGGAAACACTGACTCACTCACTCACACACTCATGCACTGCATACTTTCAGGCAAAAATTTAAGTATGAGTATTTAATGTGGCAGACTTTTAGGCATTTCTGGTTATTTGGTACAAAAAAATAATATCTTTACTTTTTGTTGTTTTGTGTGAATTTTTTTCTTTCTTCTTATTTTTTGTTGATGTGTGATGAATTTATGCTTTAGACATCGTTGCCAGAACATATTTCAGTAATTAATTAATTGGGGATTCTGATATTCGTTGCACATTTTTTATTTTATTTTTTTCTACTTTTCAATATTAAAGGTCGTGATACACTATCATACAAAGTCGTGCGTAATACGAAAAAATACACCCCTGGTATGATGGAGTTTATGAAAATTTTCAAAAGACAATAACAATTCATCACACCAGGGTTGTACTTTTTCGTAGATCGCACGACTTTGTATGATAGTGTATCATGGCATTAAGGAATTTTAAACTGTTTCATATTTATAAAAAGTTGAAATAAAAATGATTTTTTTGAAAGCGTTTTATGGAAAATAATTTTGTTAAAAATTTTTACCCAAGATTAGCTTAGCTGGTCACTTTTTGGTGCCATTTTCCCAGGAATAAAAAAGCCCAGCTGGCGCCGAAGAGTTAGAGGGTTTTCCACAATAATGTTTCTCAGAGAATTCTACATAAATCTGCAAAACTTGTGGGTAAAAAATTAAACCTTAAGCGCATTTAGTTTTACTAATTATTTCAAAACATAAAATTTATTTTATTTAAAGGTACTCGTAGGTTTTGTAAATAAAAAAGATTTATGTCCTAATTCAGTAAGAAGATTTAGGACGTTTATGTTTGAAAATACTTTTGAGTTCCTGTTTTTCAATTCTCTAAATTATTTACTTCAAAAATAGTTGTTGTCTTTGATAATGAAAAGTAAAAATATTATTACCGTGTTTTTAAAACACAAAAATAATATTGAAATTATTATACAATAGTTTGAAAAATATTTCAAAAAATATGTGTTGGATATAATGTTTAGAACAAAATCATAAAGCAAATACACGAACCTTTTAGCAAGGACAATAAATAATAATTGTTCTAAAGAATCACAACTGCGGCTTATTTTCGTCCATAGACAACACGATACAATCGTCGAACAGAATTAGGGCATTTTTCCTTTTTAAATTTGTATTGGAACAATATTTTTGGAAACGAATTTTCGCATTTATTCATAAAATCTGTCTATTAATTTAATTTAAATTAAGGGCGTAACTTTGTAAAACGCAACGCTTAGCGTGGACAAATTTTGTATGTTTTTGTAATTAAAATTTTTTCTACATAAAATTTGTGAACGCTTGGCATTGCGTTTTACAAAATTAAGCCCTTATGGACAGATTTTAAGTATTTTTTAAGCCAAATATTTTTATTTTAAATAATTTAACCCATGATATATCACTCCTGAGAAAGGCCAAAACTAGGCCCCTTTACAGAAGAGTTGTAGGGTAAAATCGTTCCACAAAAATGTTTATCTTAATATTTTACCTGCATCTTCCACACGATAAATAAAAGCTGATTGCGAAACTAACCCTTAAACGTATTTAACATTTGGAGAAAATTTTGGTGTTAAAGTTAAATTTGAAGCTCTATTGTATTCAAAAATTCGCAATAGAAATTTAGGGCGAATATTTTTCCTTTTTAGAACTTTAAAACTCGCCACTAAGTTAACCCTTTTCTAGAAAAGGAAATATAAAGATCCTTATGGCAAAATTTTTAAGGGTTAAAAAAAAAATTAAAAAATATTGCTCGTAAAATAATACATTCAATACCTAAAAGGCAAGCTTGACTAAATACGTTATTAACCCTTAAATAAGTTTAAATTATGGCCTATTTCTCGTGCTTAAATTTTATTTAGAGCTTTGCTGAATTGCTATCTTTTATGAGAAATAGTTTTGCTGAATATGTTAATTTTTTAAATACCCGTTTAAGGGTTCTTCTCCGAGACGGGAAAGGGACCAAAACTTCTACCCAGCGAAGAGCTAGAGGGTTAAAATTTTTTTTTAGAATTTTGCATAAAAGTTGTAAAGACATTTTACACCTAAAAGGCAACGATTTCATGGTTCAACTAAGTCCTTTACATTAGGTGCGTTCATTCCTATTTTTTTTTCTTATATTTTTTTTAATTTTTTTTTAAATTTTTTGCAAAAGGGACCAAAACCCGGTGAAGAGCTACAGGGTTAAAATTTTTTTTTCAGAATTTTGCATAAAAGTTGTAAAGACATTTTACACCTAAAATGCAAAGGTTCCATGGTTCAACTAAATTCTTTACAATAGGTGAGTTCATTCCTATTTTTTTTTCTTATATTTTTTTTAATTTTTTTTTTTAATTTTTTTCGTTTTGGCAACACTGAGCACTCTGTTGACTACAATGAAATACTCATGCCATTTGTTAAATATTTTCTCTTTGTGGTTTAATTTATATTCTTTGTGTTTCCGGATAAATTTTTCATGCCTTATTGTTACGAGAATTCTTGAGAAAACTTTTAAGCAAGAAATTAAAGGTTTAAATTAATGCCTTTCAACAATAATGTACAGTTCTACAATAAAATGATATAATCTAGCAAAATAAAATTAAATATTAATTTACACATACATAAATTAAGTAGAGAACATTAAATTATTTTTTAACAAATGCTTAGAAATTAATTATAAAAGGGAACGGAAAATTTTAATATTCTTTTTATGCTAGTCCCTCACTAAACTGCATGACAGGTTTGACAAAAAAAAAAAAGATATTAATCTTTTTGAAAATTTGGTTTTCTAAGCAAAAAATTTTCAAATAATCTGAAATTTAGCTTGAAATTTTTTTTGGTGAATTAACAATGAAAAATAACTTAAAAACAAACAAAAAACTTGCAGCATATATCAACAAAAAAGAAATGAAACCAAACAAAATCCCTTGTACACTCAATACAATATTTTGATTTTTCCCAAATTGACATGTTTAAATCCACAATTTGTGCACGAGTTATTGTTATTCTTTTTTTTGTTCTAGTGTTACTATTTGCTTGCAGTTTGTTTGTCTTATTTTTTCGTCCTATTCTAGTATCATTTTGTACAATTGCATGTTTATTGTAATGCATTCGTATTGTATTGTTGTGAAGAGGCTTAATAAACAAAATCCTGAAAATTAAAAATGTGTCAATATACGGCTTAAAATTTTTTTTATAAAACTTAACCCAATATACACCACTGCACTGCTACAACTGCATCATGACATGACACTCATATTGCAAATAAATACACTCAAAGACACTTACTTAGCACACACACCCACACACACGCACCAGCATATGCATTCATACACACACACACACTCGCATAAGCAAATAAATATTCGTACATTATAAACTTTATATCAGCAGAAAAACATTCAATAGTGAATTTAAAGGAATAAAAAAAATAAATAAAAAATAAAACCGACAGACGCACATGTTATTCGAAAAAAGTGACAAAAAGGGTAAGAGACAGTGACTGAAAAAGCATTGAAATAATGCAACTTCATTTCTGTCAGTAGTACCTCTTTTTTTTTTTTTTTTGATATTTGTGACAACAAAATATTGACGCATACACTAGAATGTGTTGTATCAACATTTCACAGCACATGCAGCAGTGCAGAGACACCACGGCAACAATGGAAAATAAAAATGAAAATATTTATCACACATATTCGTGTGATGAATCTCGCTGATGTTTGCAATAAGCGAGAAAATTCACCTTTGCAAGGGCTCGTTAGGGAATTAGGAAATATATAAGATTTAATACTTCGACGTCCTTATGATTCTAATAAAAATTAAACACACCCAATACATTTGAAAATGCTCTTAATCAATCCCCCTTATTGTGAATGGCGTCGTCGACGTCACATCAAGACGACAGTAAAAGTTGTCACTTGCCTACTCTTTGTCGACAGCAATTGAGTGCTGTTAACATGCCTCATTAATTTACAAATCTTTGGAGATTAATAAGAGATTGTCAATAAGAGCCAATTGTTGCCGATAAAGAGTAGGCAAGTGAAAATATTTGCTGTCGTCTTGCTGTGACATCAACGCCACCATTCACAATAAGTTAATATAAGAAAAACTTTCAATATTGCTTTCATTATCAAAGAAAAAAATTATGTCATTCATACGAAGTGGCAAAAATTAAAACAAAAGCTCATTGAATATAAAATAAACATATTTAACATTTATTGTACTTCAATTTTACATTTGCATTGAATAATTGAAAGGGTTAATTGCATATGAAGTAGGAAACAATTAATCTTTTAATTGAACTGAACAACACGGTAAAAGAAGTACTGCCGCCCCCTTAAAAAAAAATTATATAAAAAAAACTAGATGAGCCCGGCAAACGTTGTGTTACCCTCAATAAATTTTTTTTAACTTCAAATTACTCCATACAGTAGTCACTTGTTGGTTAAAAAACAAAACGAAAACCTACCCGGTATTGGCCCGAATCTGTGTTGAAAATTTCAGCTTCACAGGTCTTATATTTCCACAAATCATGCGACATCTACTTAAAATGAAACAAAATGAAACGTACTTATTTTCGTGAAGTATACTCACACACCACGTACTTGTGCCGTTGTAGTACATGCTATGTATCAGAGATGTATGTATGTATGTATGTGAAAAATAATTTTCCGTTTTACTGCTTTTCTCTTGAAATTTTCCCTGAATTTTCTTTGCTATAAACCTCACGGAGCCCAATACCTTTCCAACGAATGCAAAACCGTGGAAATCGGTTCGTGCGTTATGGAGTTATAGCGTCAGGAAAGAAAACCCGAATTATTTTTATATATTAGATTAAAAAAATATATTGAATGATATAAATAAATGAATAAATATATAATATAATTATAATAATAGTTTTAAAATTTTAAAATATAGCTCTTTTACTACAAAAACGCCCTAACTCAACAAATAATAACTTGCCAGAAAATGCGTTTCGAGTTGCAATTTATACTCAAACTAATGCAAAAACATGATTTAATTTTTCACTCAAATTTATTTATTTATTTATTTAAAAAATAAAATAAAATATGTTTGACATCCATTTTAAGAAAATTTTGTATGAATAATTTTAAATCAAATACATTTGAAACTCATTTTAAATTTTATGAATATGGGAGAATATATTTAACAGAAGTTTGTACTTAGAAATAACGATATGAGGATTAATTTGCCATCATTAACTCAAAAATTCCTTTTCTTGAGTTATGACGTTGTTTTAGTAATTGAGCGATATGCAAGGAATGAACAATTTTCTTTAGATGCTGGAAATATAACAGTCTCCTTGAAAAAACATGTATTTTATGTTTTGTTAGTGTTCTACCACCAAACTCCGAATCTTTAATTCCAACGTGAAGTTTTTATTCCTTTATGGCAGTGAATCTTGGAATGCTGCAACCAAAGACATCAGTAGCATTCAAGTTTTTGTAAACAGATGTCTCCGTCGAATACTTCGCACATTCTGGCCTGAAAGAATAAGCAACACAAACCTCTGGCTTACCAACCACCAGATGCCCATTCAATTGGAAATACGTAGACGTTAATTGCGCGAGGATTGATCATACGCTTAGAAAGCAACCCGACGACATTAGCAGAATGGCCATTGACTGGAATGCTTAAGGTCAACGACGTATTGGAACACCTGCTTATACTTGGAGGAAACAGGTGGATACTGAAATAAGAACTTCAGCAGCTGGAGTGAAATAAAACGCATCGCAAATGATTGAGATGATTGGAAGAACTTTTTTGTGGCCCTATGTTCCTCCTAGGAATTACAGGATATAATAAATATAATAACGGCTAATATTTTTGTCATTCGTTACCTCACTTTTGATTGCTTAGAAGTCCCTTGCATTAAAGCCAAACAATAAATAACTAAAATTAGTTATAATCAGGAATAATTCTTATTCTTTTAACGGCAATATTCTTTACCTTTCCCTAGCCTTTTGCTTATATTCTGCATAATGTTCTTTACCAAGTATTAATTTTTCTCTATATGTGACGCGCAAAATAGAAAGGGACCTAAGGGTTTTGTTCAGGAGAGCCATTTTAAAGATTTAAATACGTGTACTATCACATCATAAAACGCATATATCTCTGGGAGGGAACACTTTTGGGGCATGGGATCAGTCTCATTCGATGCTCAGATGTTGTCCACATCAAAAAAAAAAAAAAGTGAAAATTGATTTTTTTTACCCTTAGGTCCCTTTCTCTATGCGCTGTCACATATAATGTTTTAGGATATCTGCTCTAATTAACATAGTTTTCTTCTCCTTTAAAACCCAAAATAATAACAAAAACACCGAAATCATGTATTAAAAAACTACAACAACAGAATCCATACAAATAAACAAGTCACGAATTACAATTTTTTTTTTGGTTTAAGCAAAATCTTTTAAATGAAAATCTAGTAGATTTCCCATACAAAACAGAATCTTCTTCATCACTAGATTTTGTCGAAATCTAATTAAAATCTAATCGAGCTTATGCCGAGTACACATCTGGCACACATATGCCCAAAAAAGCGTAACCACGAATTACTAATCAAAAACTGTTTGATTCAGATGTTGAGTCTAGTCGAGCATATCTTTACAGTAAAATTGTTTTCTTAACAATTTTAGTCTGTCGAACGGGAATCCCTTAGTTTTTATAAACAACAAATTGATGGTGATGTTGATTGTGAGTGTGATTGCGAAATGGGAGTTGCAATGCCATTTCAAAAGCTGCGAAGTCGTACAAATATGATGTTGATTCTGATGACTTTGAGTATGTCAGTTCTCCTATAAAACATTGAATCATTGAGGCAAATAACATGCAAATACTCCTGCCTGCAAGAGAATGAATGAATTTAAGCCAGTATTTTACTGTTGGTATCTACAATGGCAGCTGCTCAGCAAATATATTCTTGTATGTGTTGCTACGTGTATTTTTTGTCTTCATGTTGGAATGTTAAAATATTCCTGTTGTATTCGAATGCAAGTAAAAGTATGATGATGAGCGATGAGTAAAGCCATTGTTTTGATGAATGTGTTTTCATTTAATTGACGAATGAGTTTTTAACTTAAATATAAATGTTGTTGCAAAGTAATAAAAATGACAGACAGACAGACAGACACTAACACTATTACGAACTTAAACAAACAACAAGCTAAAGACATATTTTGGGCACATGCATTTGTGCATAACAAAATTTATTTCATATTTAAATGAAATACCTAAAGTCCTTTTGCACTGATGATAAACTGATTAATTGCAAGTTTATTGTATCACAGGATAAGAAACAACTTTTGCAAACTATAGTTTAAGAATTTGTAGCTTTCGTAAAATGAGAAATTTTAATTGCTCAAAATCTTTTTGATAACTCGATAAGACTGCAAAAAGCAAATTATCAGAGGCCTCTTGATGGCATATTTGTGATTATTAATTTAATTTAATATAAAATTTTATATATTTAATATCTAAATAACAACAAAAAAAATATACACATTTTTTCCATCGCCAATTTTAATGCCACACATTTAATTGCAATTTTAAATGCTTGCAATTACAATTGTGAAGGCGATAAATAATACAACAACGAAAAAATTGCATTAAATAATTAAAAAAAAACAAAATATTTCGAAAACCAATTGCTTAAAAATATTATAATTTGTTAACAATTCCCATGTTTCATATAATTCGTTGCCAACATGTGACAAATTTGTTAAAACAATAAATTTACAAAACCACAAAACCTAAACTTTTCTGATTTACTAATAAAGTAGCGAGTTAAAACAAATATTAATCATTTGGAGACCAGAGAGGATATAACATAGGAAAAATATATAATCAGATAGGCATAGACATAGACATGGACATAGACATAGACATAGACATGGACATAGACATAGACATAGAAACGGACATAGACATAGACATATACATAAACATAGACATAGATATAGACATAGACATAGGCATAGACATAGACTTAGACATAGACATAGTCGTAGACATAGACATAGACATAGACATAGGCATAGACATAGACTTAGACATAGACATAGACATAGACATAGACATAGACATAGACATAGACATAGACATAGACATAGACATAGACATAGACATGGACATAGACATAGACATAGACATAGACATAGACATAGACATAGACATAGACATAGACATAGACATAGACATAGACATAGACATAGACATAGACATAGACATAGACATAGACATAGACATAGACATAGACATAGACATAGACATAGACATAGACATAGACATAAACCAGACATAAACATAGACATAGACCAGACATAGACATAGACATAGACATAGACATAGACATAGACATAGACATAGACATAGACATAGACCAGACATAGACATAGACATAGACATAGACATTGACATAGACATAGACATAGACATAGACATAGACATAGACATAGACCAGACATAGACATAGACATAGACATAGACCAGACATAGACATAGACATAGACATAGACATAGACATAGACATAGACATAGACATAGACCAGACATAGACATAGACATAGACATAGACATAGACATAGACATAGACATAGACATAGACATAGACATAGACATAGACATAGACATAGACATAGACATAGACATAGACATATTCTGTTATCATTCTAAACTTTTTTTCTGTTTTTAACAGAATTTATTTTTACTGTTTATATGTTGTAACTCAAAACAGGTTAAACAAAATGAACAGTTTGAAATTATTGCTGCCAGCGCAACATTTATTCGTTTTGTTTTGTTTGCAATTACATTCTACACACTTTTATATATTTGGTTTCATAACCATTAATTCATGCAAATAGACGTACAAGCCATTTAACAGACAAAAAGGAATTCCATCTTTACAGTGATTAAGAAAAATTCTGGGAAGCCTTAGTAAATTATTTGCTTAACAGCCTGTACCACGATGGCTACAGAACACGTTCGATCAATAATTTGCATTGAAAACAATCAGTAAAAAAAGTAGAGTAGCCCTGTGTCTTATTTGTGCTAACTAAAGAAAAAAAATCATTGTACGTTTACTGACGACATCGTGTAACAGTTTATAAATTTCAGTTACCACGAAGTAAAAAGTTCATGTGCCTTGTATTTTTTGACTGACTGTAAAAAATGCGAACATAAAAGATTATACGCTGATACATTAAATCGCAGTAACAATACAATTTTTTTTTTCAACACTCATACACTTTGATTTGTGTCCTCATGTACAATACAAAAAGCGCGTATGAGTTTGTGATAAATTAGCATATTTTGTGGCGTCAAATGGTCATTCAATAAATGCAGTGCTGGTGCTTGCAACAGTGGCAGTATGTGCGAACATTTATCACTACAAGTGGCGCCGATTGAGTGTTTCTGCTTTTAAGTCTTTTTTTTCGCCTTTGGTCCTGGCTTTTAATGATTTTGTTATAAATTTTTTATGTGCGTTTTTTTTTGTGATTTATTTTACAATTCAATCATAATTAACATGTTTACAAGTAAACTTTGCTTTTTTTTCTCATGATACTGAATTTAAATGCTGGCTGGTAATTTATGATGTTCGATGTGACAAAAACAAAAAAGCAAATAAATATGGGCGAAAAACAAAATTATTCTCGAGAGTTGTTGGGATTTGTGGTAATTGCAATTAAAAGTATTTTCTTGGAGGTATTTTTTATGTTTTCGATTTTAATTTTTATATGTAAATATAACATACTAAAAAATATTTCAAAGTAGTTAAATTCAGTATGATTTCTAAGATTTCAGATAAAAGTTATGAACAGCTGCCACTGAAGCCTAGAAATAAAGTACCAATTTTTTTTTTTCATTTGCCTTTGAATGCAGTAGCGTCCTTTTGTATACAAAAATAATTTTATAAAGACATAAAACTAGTTAAAGATCAAATTTGCTAAAATTGATATACTGATTGACTAAATGTGTGTGAAGATAAATTTAAATTTAACTAGCAGAGACAAAAACCCAAAAAGTTTACAGAGTCCATTTTGCAGTTAACAGCGTACTGTTAAGCACTTAACAGTCCTAGTAAAATAAAGGAACATTATTTCGGTTGCGAAATCCAGGAACAGTACACTGTTAACTGCAAAATGGACTCTGTAAACTTTTTGGGTTTTTGTCTCTGCTAGTTAAATTTAAATTTATCTCCACACACATATTGACTAATGAGACTTTAATCTGAATCTTGCTCTTTCGTTTAACTTGTGAAGCATTATAAGTATCTAAAATTATTTTCAAATTATTTTTTTTTCGATATTCCTAAAACTTCCCAAAAAAATAACTTTTAAATATAATTACAATCCTAGACTGGATTCACACGTGGCAATTTTTGTTCAGCAACTTTCGAGCTTATAGAATAGTGATTAGAAAATAATGAGGAGGGCAGCCCTAAAATGTTCTTCTCTAGCCCACGAAATAAAAAGTTAATCAACTAAAATTGCTGTATGTAAATCCAGTCTTAAGAATATGAAATTTGGAGTCTCTCGCCAATAGGGTAAGATGATCGCATAAAGACAACTATTACAATGAATTTTCTGAGCACTCATATACTTTTGCAGCATTCTTGGTGTAGTTTTCTATAAAATATTTCACTAAAATAGTTATAAAAATAGTTTTGCTACTGGCATTGAATTTTGACATAACTCCAAATCACTGTAGACACCACAGAGTACCAAAAATTGTACAGTAGAGGCTGAGTCTACTAAGCGACCAGAACGTTCGGCATTTACGGCCATAACAAAATTTCGTAAACTACTTTTTATCCGACTGCGCGCGTATTGTGTTTATCAGCCTACGTATGTATGTATGAGTGTTCCTTTGCGGCACTATATAAACCGAACGCGTGCACCGATTTTGACGATTTTTACATGAATTGATTTGTCTTAGTCAAAACTCAATAAAGCGGCCAACAGACGCCATTTTGTAAATACGAAAAAAATAAAAAGTCAGCGAACTATATAAAATGGGTATCATACGACAGGTATATTAAATTCATATTTAGGTTTCTCTTCGAATTTTTCATTTCGAATCAACATTTAGGATATTTAACGGTTCAAAGTTGGTCGTAGTCAGGATTTTTGATTTTTTTTTTAAATAATACTTGTTTACCATTAAAATTGAAGGTGAAGAGTCCCCATAGTATTTATCGAGTGATGTTTATGATTATTGGTTTGAGTTATGGTTTTTTCCGCAAAAAATAATGAGCACACGAAATTAATTTTTTTTCATATCCTTCTCAAACCGTGGGTGGAGGGGGGTAGTCCATCAAAGGCTGCCAAACAGAAACTAAATGACGCAACTTGTTAAAATTTAGTTAAGAGTGAACTAACAAATGCTTGTTGATGGGAGTAGTATTGCAATTTCAATTAAGAGGCGGGAAATTCAAAAAGACACTGATTTAATGAATGTCCTTCGTAGTACAAAAAAGTTTTCTACAAACGATTTTCTTATTTTTATCAAAACATACTCTTTTCATTTGAAATTCATAAATAAGATTATTATGAGTATTTGAAATTTAAAGCTTATTAATACAGAAACTCCCTAACTCGATTTGAAATAAAACTAATAGGTTTTATAGTGACTTTAGATTAAGGCAAAAATATTGCGATGTTCTTTAATTTATTACAAATATGTCGTAGTTGAAGTCGAAAAATGCCAACCACGATAAGGTGGTAGAAGTTAGGGCGTTTCTGTATTAAGGTAACAGTATAAGTTTTATGTTCAATCATGTATGTACCTGGGCGGATCAATAAGTCCGTGACTTTCTAAATGAAACACAGTTTTTTTAATGCAAAACAAAAATTTATTTTTTAACATAAACTCCTTTAAAATCAATACACTTAGTGCAACGTTTTTCCAGTTTTTGTATCCCTTCCAAGAAATAGGATTATTCGAGGTCCTTAAAATAGGCATTTGTTTGGTCAATAATTTCATCGTTGGAGCAAAATCTATTTCCACCGAGCCATTTCTTTAGGTTTGGAAATAGGAAGTAGTCACTAGTGGCTAAATCCGGAGAATGTGGTGGATAAGGTACCAATTCGTGGCCCAATTCATAGAGTTTTGCCACTGAGACTGCACACGTGTGCACCCGTGCGTTATCTTGATGAAAAAGAACTTTTTTCTTGGCCATTTCTTTTGAAATTCTCATTAAATCGATCTAATAAGTTGCCATAATATTCGCCGTTTATTGTTTTTCCCTTTTGATGTGGATTATTCCGCGTGCATCCCAAAAAACTGTTGCCATCACCTTATTGGCCGACAAACTTACCTTGGCCTTCTACAGAGCAGGTTCACCCAGAGAAACCCATTGTTTAGACTACTGCTTCATCCCCGTAGTACAGTTTTATCCACAGTTACAAAACGCTGCGGTTAAACAACTACAAACAATCCTTTGAAGTTGTCACACGTTTACGTTTATGGTCAATTGAGAGCAAACGCAGCACCCATCTTGCAGACAACTTTCTTAAACTCAGCTGATCACTTAAAGTGGCAAACACACTGCACGCACTTTTACTGTTCGATTGTTGGCCAATGGATTTGGCCGTGGATTTTTTCGAAATTTTCGGGTGTACTGACCTCAATTGGCCGTCCAGAACGTTCAGCGTCATTTGTACTTGTGCGACCACAACGAAAATCAGTAAACCACTTTTTTTTACCATTGAAATCGATGTTGTAAAGTCTCCATAGTATTTAACGAGCTTTTCCTTGGTTTGATTGACGGTTTTTTTTTCACAAAAAATAATGTTTAATGAGCACACGAAATTCACTTGTTTCCAGTTTTAGAAAAATACACGATGTTGTATGTTTTGAACAGCTGTTAGACGACACTTGCTCAAAATTTGACTTGATGGGAACAGTATTGCATTTCATACAACTACGAGGGAAGTTCAGAAAGTCACGGACTTGTTGATCAGCCCTTGTATGTGTGAGCATTTAAATTTATTTCCTTTCATACATGCAACGGTATTGAAAAATTATTTTTAAAGCTAAAGTATTCGTTACGCTGATCTTCCGATACAAAATTCCTACGTTAAGTCAAACATTAACTTTAACCAACGTTTGTGAATACCGGCGTTACCATTTAAGTACATAAACATTTTTAACATATGCATACACAAGTTTTTAGCATCGGATACGAACTTTTCCAATTCAAATTCAAGTTTTTTAAATGAAATACGGAGTTCTCAAAATCAAATCCAGTATTTCACAAACTAAATTAATTTCTTTAAGGCCAACAGCGCCATTTTATAAATCGAAATCAGTATTTTTATTGTATTTTTTTTTTATTTTAACTGGATAAAAAAAAATATAAAAATAAATGTTTTATTTTTCTTTTTGCTTTTTAATACTTTTATTGTTGCCCAATGTGGCAGCTAATGGTAAAAAGGTGGTGGAAAATAAAATAGATAGACAATCGAATAAAGATGCTTGTTTTGTAAAGACTTTTGTTTGAATTTTTCAAACTTATTATGTTTGTATACTGTGATTCTCAATATAGTATTAAGAGTTTTACCATAAACACACGAAGTTTGTTAACTAAATTCAAAAATTTTTTGGGTTGAAGTCTACTGACGAGTTCCAAAAGCAGGAACGAAATGCATATAGACAATTGCGTAACCATAAAAGCAAGCAAATCTTCAAATTAAATATACAAAAATGTTACAAAAATAATACCAAAAATTTGAGTTAGTACATATTTTGTGCTGTCGTATAAAAAAGCGGCAACGCTTTTGCAAATGCAACAATTTCCCACTATTATAATTATCTCAAGTTTTTCGAAATTCAACTATAAAATACTCTTCATTAGAAATTTTATTTTAAACATTCCAGACTGCGTTAGCATATTTTATAGCACATCATAAACAGTAACAAAGTCTTCATGTGCTTCATTTGAAGAGAAATGAACAACATGCGCAGTAAATAATTTAACTCTTAAGAATACTAAGAGTATTTTTATTAAAGCAAAATAACACAAGAGAATTTTAGATAAATATTGAGTAGAAATTAGAGAGATTTTTTGTGCAGATTTCCGGTACTTTGCAAAATAAAGAGACAAAACAAAAACAATTATTTGAAGAGCTGTCAGCTCTAAATTGACTGACAGATAATTTATTTTGTAGCATATTTTTAGGATTTTTGTTTCAATTTATGGCATATTTACTATGGCTTAAAATTCGAAATTACATTATAGAACTGGCATAAATTTAAAATAATTTTAAAGCTTAGATATCAATACAACGAAAAGAGATAAGCTGTTCGTTCTGCCACATTCTGCCCTTAAGAGCGGATGAGTGCTGCCTGCCAGCCGTAGATTCCATTGAGTCATTTGTTAGCAAAACTACAGTTTGTTTAGCTATTCAGGTAATTGATACTAAAACGCTGCAGTGCCTCTAAGCCGACTTTCAACTCGTGTGCTTGGCTGCGAAGTAGATGTGCTGCGAAAAGTATTTTTGCAATTGGTGTGGTACTACTGCAAGTACAACGTGCTAGAAATGAAGAAGACTAAAGATTAAAACTTGAATATGCTAAAGTTTTTAATAATAAAAACTAGCCCGCATTACTGTCTAACTTTTTAAAACTCACTTGTTCTTTGAAATCGCTTCAAAGACGCTTTTATACAAAAAAACAAAAAATCATAATTTATGGCAAAAACTGTGAAATATAAAAAAAAAATTGCAATCCCTTGTGTTTGATTACCTGTGTGTTCCTTTAGATGCAGCTCCAACAATGTTTTAAATTTCAGCAAAATCGGTTGAAGAGTTTTGCAGAGGCTTTTCGGTATATCCGACAATTCCCAAAGAATTTCCGAAAAATCCCTTAGCTGGGATTTTTTTGTTTTTCGCCAAGCGCAAAAAATATTTTTTTTTATATTTCTGTGGCCACAGGGAAAAAGTGCTTAAGTCATATTTGGCTGTTTTGCAGGAGAGCAATTTTAAGCTTTCAAGTCGATTTTCAGAAATTTATTTCTTTTACAGTTAAATTGGAAAAATCTCTGTTCAGCTTTATTTTTTTTAAGCAATCATCATTCTACACACTGTAAATAATACATTCAAGTTAAAATATACCCAAGTATAATTTAAATTAAGTTCTTATTCCAAATGAGATTAGAAGTCTAGAAAAGATAAGTCGCAATTAATTTTGCTATAACTTCTTGAAAACTTGCACAAATTAATTGAGATTTTGCCCAGGACTACTTTCAAATGTATAGATTACGGCAGTGCCATTAACTCAAAATCAGCTTATCTCGACTTAAGCACTTTTTCGTCTTTGCCACAGATTTAAAAGCATATTAGTCTTTAAAGAGGCGTAATAAATGTCTTGATTAATACTTTTTAAATGTAGAAAATAAGACTTAAATTTGATACTTACAACCAAATAGGTCAACCTTGAAGCGCTCTGATTTATTCAATAACGAAAACTTTGATAAACAAATTTCTTTGGGATATGCCTCATAGTACTAAATTACAAATCAGTATAAATTTTGGATAGATATGAATTAAATAATTATAAAAAAAACTATTAAAGCGAACTAAATAAGTATTGAAACGGTTGAAGCCTTTTTTAAGATTAAGCGAGTCTGGCTATTTTTAAGTTATTCATCGAACAGACAAATTTTACATTTAACTAACAGCAAGTTGTGATAATGGCCCTTACTTTTTACTGCGGCGACGATTCATTGCTACAAATATCGACGCAAGAGGGCGCTATGATGAGCCTTAACATATCAGAAAAATCTATGATGAGCAGGAATTGAACTCGCACTGGCGAAGAACTTAATTTGCTTTGTAGTCGACACAATAACTACTTTGGCACTTAGCTGGAAATAAATGTCTTTAAATTTATGTTAAATTCTTTCAACTACAGGTAATTTATTCCCCTTCTAACAAAATACTACAAGACAATTAATTTCCTGTGCATTTGACCCATAAAGCTCTGAATCGCTTGCAGTCTTCTTTTGACAAATTACAGGTAAAACAGCAGACAAGATTGAAAGTAACAAGATACCTTCAGCTCCAGCAGACCTTGAGGCAGCCGGGAACATTAAATTTTATGAGAATGTAATAGAGGTTATTTCATGACAATGTTTAAAAACAAATAAATTTGCCTGTTACAGCAATTTAATTAAATGTTAAGAATTTACATAAATTGTGTCGAGGAAAGACAAAAAAAAAATAATGAAAAGAACAGCCGAAAATATCTCGACCACAAATGGAAAAGTTTTCCCAGAAAAAATGAAAAGCAAGGAAAAGCATCTTAATACATTTTGACATGTGACACCTGTGTGTCTTGGTAACTAATGTTTTGCTTAAAATTAACTTTTGCTTGAAACACAGGCACGTGAAATTGGAAGTTATAACCCGCCGCACAAGTCAAAAATCAAAACGTTGTTGTATTTACAGGGAGGGTAATTTCACCAAAAATCATCACCATCAATTTCAGCAGCATCATCAGCATCAGCAGTAGCAGCAGCCATGGCATCACATCAATGAATGTTCATTAAGTATTTTTAACAAGATAATTAGAAGTTTTATGTTTCTTTGCCACTTCTTCTTTTTTTCCATATCGTACGTTCATTGATTCGTTAACAGCCATTCTTTTCCTTTTCTACTTGTTACAGTTATTAGACTTTTTGCTTTGTTTTGTTAATATTAACCCCGACAGCAGTGGCAAGAACAACAACAGCAATAACAATAGAATTATTGTAATCTACTCCAACTTCAAACCGTTATAATGTTTTACCAATACCTTTAAATTAACATTCTATTTTTTCTCTCTCGCAGTGTGGGTGTGTATAGGGGTAATTTCTTGTTTGGCACAAGTTCACTTATGTAGACGTTGCACAGTGGGCTGTGAATTCTGTACTAAGACTTCTACAGCTAATTTATGTACAAGGGCTTACAGTTTTACCACAACTTTATATGCAGTGCAGCAGGTTGATTAATTTAATCGCTTTAAACGATTAAATTGTTTTAATTAGATATATTACTCGAAATAAATGAATTATAAATATTTTAAGGATAACAGTCCTTTTTACTAGTCCACAATAATATTTAAAATAAATATTCTTTCAATTGCTGCATTTGCTGCGCGGGCGTTGAAATATACACATACTCGTATATTTTTTAAATTCGCCTTTTTTCTAGCGTTCTTGTCAGAAAATAAATTTTTTTTAAATAAAGGATATATGGGAGCAAGCTATGTCCTTGCACTGATTGTGCTCATATTTGACACAGATTGCAACTGTTTAGTTACGGAAATAGTGGCATCACTTTTAAGGCTGAAATTGCATTTTATAAATTAAGGATATATGGGTGGCAAACATATCCTTTCTTTGTTTAAAATTAAATTTTTGCAAAATTCTAATCATAGTATTTGTTAATTATTTTCATAATTTTATTATTTTCCGTTTATAATTTGAGCTGATATTGAATTTTTAAAATTAAGGATATATGGGAAGTAGGCCTCTCCCTGCACTGATTGCAGTAAAATTTTTCATAAGCTTAAAGTAAACTATTTCTTAAATATTTAAAAACTTTTGCTGCCCTCTCATGGCAATTATAGCTGCTTTAAAGTTGTTAACATTAATGACATGTACTAGGTGGGCATATTCTTGCCCCAATTGCAGTGAAGTTTTCAAAAGCTTTTAAGTAAAATATTTTTTTAAATATTTGCAATGCAATCACATCGTAATTGCAGCTGACATACCAGTTTTAGTATTAAGGAGATTTGGCATGCCCTGGCGCAGTTTGCAATGAACTATTCCCGAAACCATAAAATGTATTCGTTCTTAAATATTTTTTAAGTTTTTAAAACATTCCCACTTTATTTTTAGCAGATAGTAAGGTTTTAATATTAAGGATATATTGGAGCTAAGTAGACAGTTTCATCCTGTTGTGTATACGTACATTATTAAGTTTTCATTGCATTCTCATCATATTGAAATTTTTAACATTTTTTTTTTTGCTTTATTGTTGTAATTCAACCCAAAATTAAATTTTTTTAAATAAAGGATATATAACAAGTGTTCATATCCTTGCACTTATTGTAATAAAATTTTTCACGGTGCTTTTTTTAACTATCTTACAACTATATTTAAAAATTCACTCACTTGCGGTCGCAATTGTTAAGGAAATTCAGTTTTTGAAATAAAGGATATATGAGAGGTATTCATATCCTTGCTCCGATAGTGATGAAACTGTTTAGGGTGCTTTAGGTTACTATCTCACAACTATATTTAAAAATTCACTTACTTGCGATCGCAATTGTAAGGGAAATACAGTTTTTAAAATAAAGGATATATGAAAGGTATTTATATCCTTGCTCCGATTCTAATGAAATTTTTCAGAGTGCTTTAGTTTACTATCTTGCAACTATATTTGAAATTTCACTAAGTTGTGGTCATATTAAATTTTGAAAATCAAAGATACATATATGAGAGGTATTCATACAATTTCTCCGCCTGCAATGAAACTTTTCAGGGAGCCTGTCTTACAAATATTTTTAAAACTCACTAACTAGCGGTCACAATTGTGAAGAACATTTAATTTTTAAAAATTAAGGACATATGAGAGGCATGTATACCCTTGCTCCGATTGTAATGCAATTTTTCAGGGAGCCTTAATTTACAATCTTACAAATTTAGGTTACTATCTCACAACTATATTTAAAAATTCACTTACTTGCGATCGCAATTGTAAGGGAAATTCAGTTTTGGAAATAAAGGATATATGAAAGGTATACATATCCTTGCTCCGATTCTGATGAAACTTTTCAGGGTGCTTTGGGATACTATCTCACAACTATATTTGAAAATTCCCTGACTTGCGATCACAATTATAAGAGAAATTCAGTTTTTGATATAAAGGATATATGACAGGTATATATATCCTTGCTTTAATTCTAATAAAATTTTGTCAAGGATCTTTAGTTTACTATTTTACAACTATATATGAAATTTCACTAACTTGTGGTCACATTAAATTCATACCCTTCCTCTGCCTGCAGTGAAATTTTTCAGGGAGCTTTAGTTTGAGTTTGAAATCTCACTAAATTGTGGTCACAACCATATCCTTGCACCGATTTAAGTGAAATAATTTTTTTTGTATAATAACGAGTTTTCTGGTTTCTGCTTATTATTTTAAGTGAAATTTAATTATTACGAGTCGCATTTATTATTTGATGACAATAAAATTCATTCAGAAGTGTAATAGTTAATTGTTATTGTATACTGTTCACTTTCATAGCTAAAATTTCAATTTCAAAAATTAAGGATGACATGTCCTTGCATTTTTTTTTTCAATGTAATTAATTTTTTTAAGCTACAACGGTTGATTCGTTCTCATATGGCTGATTCGATCAATGAGACCAGTGCAATGAGCAAATCCTTACCTGTTTTTATTAGGCTTACTGTTTTGAAAAATATATAATTTCTGGTAGAAATATATTTTAAATCTACGAATAATAATAAATTAATATTCTACTAGTTTATAATTTATTGAGAGTAAACTTAGGCCTGGTACTCAGGTATAAATCTTACATATTTGCAATAATTTAGATTATATGCTTATGTGTTTATTTTGCATTCAGCCCCACTGTACTCTACATGGAAAATTTATTTGTGGTGTGGGAGTTGTGTGGTTTGCAAAAAAAGGACATACTTTACACACCTTCATATGCACATACTGAAATAAACTCATATGTATGTTTAACTGGAGTTTGAACCTTTAAAGAATTTTTCCTACTCTTTACATGCTTTAAGGTCAAAGAAATTATATTTTCTTTTTGTGCAAAATATAATATTTACACTTGTTTTCGTCATGGAAACAACGACATTTAAAGGACTAAACAAACCTTAGTATCAAACAATCACACAACAGCGGCGAGGGTGACCAAAAAAGAAAGAACACTAAAGAAAAAATTGTGCGGTAATTACAATTTCTTTTGTTACCACCCTGCTGCTGTTAAAGAATATGGTTTGTACGAAATTGGCTTAATTTTATAAACTTCAACAAAAAAATATTGGCTTGCTTAGATTTAAAAAGTTCTTATTGAATACAAAAGAAGTTGCGACCATAAGCGTTATAAAATTAACTTTGATAAGGACATCAGGAGTTTTAATTAAAACAATTTTTAAATTAAAACAAACGCAAAGTTCATTATATAATTTTATTTGAATTTAATAAAGAAGACCCAAGAAAAAAAATAGTAAAAATTAGAATTTTGACTATTTGAAAAAATGTTTTGTTTAAATGAATCTAAATTATTTTTAACTTTTTACTGCATATTTTTAAATTTTATTTTTAAAACTTTATTTACTATTTTTCCAATAAATATAAAAAGACTATTTTGTCATGGAGTATCAGCCAAGTCTCCCATTAGCAGCTTTATTTATCCATAAATAAGACTTTACCTTCCCTTCACTTCATTATCTAGAGCATTTGTCTACATTTAAGTTACATAAATAATAAAATGAATATTTAAGCAGAATTCAAGCAAAATAAATCAAGCTGGAAATGAAATTAATCTATGACTTCTTGCTGCATTTATCAAGCAAAACGACAAAATCTTAAAGTTATGAAATTAAGTTAAGCAATGAAACACATTTAGTTTAACAAAAATACAGAATAGAAATGAAATGTAATAAAGATTGCTTTTATTTGAAGGTCCCAGGATACATAAGCAAAATTCAGGCATAAGTTTGTAAATGGAAGTATATAAGGAACTAAAAATTGATGGAAGTTTGGGTAATACTTTGGTTTATATATTTCTTTATTTGCAGCTTTGAGCAGTCATTTACATCCACAGTTTAAAAAACTGTAAAAAGTTTCATTTCATTTGATTTTGCGTATGCTTTCGCTTTTGAAAAATACAACAGTTTCAGTCAAAGCAAAATCACAAAACGATTTATGACCCATCGCGCATTGCTTTCAGCAGTCGACAATTTGAAGAGTTTTAATTTGATTTGCTTTTGATTTTGGTTAGTATGGCAAGTAAGAGCAGCAGCACTCTATATGCTTTTGGAAGTCACAAACAGTCACAGTTGAGGAAGCAAAAACTCTTATTTTTAGAAGCTTTAAGCAGTCGCAGTAAAGTGTTATTTGTTTTTGCCTCTTGTCTGACTTGCAAAAACATGAAAAACACCACAAAATAGTTGACTGAACCTGCAGTAAGCTTCTAAAAGCAAGAGCTTTTGCTTCTTCGACTGTGACTGTTTGGTACTTGCAAAGCAACAGCAAATCCAGTTCAAGCTTTTTAAATCGTAGACTGTTGAAAGTAGTGCGCAATTGCTTATAAATCGTTTGCTAATTCTGCTTCGACTGCGACTGCGACTGCTGTTGATTTTCACAAGCATAAGCAAAAGCATTGGTTGATTTTAAACAGTTGGAAAAAGCCAAAGCAGCCAACAGTAAAAATTTTACGACTTTTGCTATTTCGACTTAAGTTTTTTAAACACTGTTTACGCCATTTCATTAATTTTATTTCAAACTTTAGTTCGTTTTAAGCTTTCTCTTACTCGTTTAGCTCTTTGCATTTTTTAATCATTAGCGACCCTCAAGGCTGCCTTTGAAAATCTGGTAATTAGAAAATTTTATTTAAAGCTTATAAGGATCTTGTAATAAGTTTAATTGTTTTATTTAAATAAAAGCTTGTATATGTGGCTAAACAAATTATATATTTGTACATACATACGAGTACGTGGGTATTTTTTCTAGTACTGCAACAGAAACATTGTAAGTACATGTCTCCATCTGTCTGTATATTAAAGTCAATTTATGAACATTTTCAATACACTTTAATAATGTTTATTTTTGCAACATGTTCTTCCTATTTTTTTTTTTTTTTGCTTTCAATTTTCCAACTATTTTTGCAAAATCTTTTTTTCAATAGTTTTACAACAGAGTTTCAATGTATGTTACAAAATATAAAAAACCGAACTTGCATTTTGTGTGTATGTGTGTGTGTGTGTGTGTGTGAGTGCACTTTTCCATCAGTTCTCTTCATCGTCATCATCATCATCATCATCGCCGGCCAATTGAATGCATGAAAAACAAAACATTTGTTTACCAATTCCATTGACCACGTTTGGTGGCAATTAATTGGAAAAGTATCACAAAAACAAAATATTTTCCCAAAAAGAAAAATAAAATTAACGTAACGCAAAACCAAGAAACAAAACAGCACCAAAAATAAAAAATAAACAGCCAAACTATATGGAACTCATGGCTCGTAAAATAAACACGAACGAAAAGGATGACACAAAATTAGTGAGTCTATTGTTCCAGGGGGTTTTTTGTTTGTTTCATTTCTCCTTTTCAATTTTTTTTATGGCTTTAAAAAATGAAACACTAAAAATGGAAATGAAAAAGTTTATAAAAATAGAAAAGAAATATATTGCAAAGTTATACATAAACTAGCCATGATTTTTGATTTAAAATCGTATAAAGTAAAAAAGTGAATGTTTTTTTTTTTGCTTTTGAAATGTAAATATTGACCCCATAAGGCCAGCTGTGCTAAAGGTTAATATTTGTGCAATTGGCTTGATTTTTATTTTTGTGACAAAAATTAATATTTAATCAAATAAAATGTTTGTTTGCTTTTTTTTTATTATTATTATTATTATGATAAACTAATCAAAATTTGCCAGGAAAAAAAGGAAATATTTGCTTAACTGGTCATGGCATATTAAAAGTTTGCAGCTATTATTTGTAATACTTTGAGGGCAGCAGTGCTAATTAAAGAGTTATTTAGTACCGGCTCACACGCTTCCAACTTTTGTTGGTCAACTTTTAATTCAGCTGTAAGAAAAAAAGAGATATTTGTATTTCCTTCTTCGTCTTTCTTACAGCTGAATTGCGAATGGATCAATAAAAGTTGAAGTGTGTGAACCGGGACTAGTTGTTTTTGTAGACAATGTAATAATTGATTAAAGGTAACTCGTTCCGTCCATGAAACTCTAATAATCCCTTGGTATTATCACATTTCAAATGCCTCGATCTAAGCAATGTCTGTTGCTTTCAGTGTCCACTCACACTGAACCATACAAGAGAATGATGCATATGTAGCAACGTAAGATTCGTATTCTTAATTCTAAGTTAATGTTTCTGCAACTATGTATGTATCGGCTACGCTGTTAATATTATAAATTAAATTAAGTTTAAGCAATCTTTAGCAATGGAACGAGGGTCAGCTAAATAAAATGCAATCTTTAGCTGAATACACAAATCCAAAACAAGATATTTCTAAGCACCGAAACAGCAAATTCAGCTAGCTGAATGTTACTTTTATTAATATAAATCAATAATTATACCTACAAGAAATAAATTAAATATGTTTTATAACGCTTACAGCATGCGGAACGCAATTCAGCTAAGCATTTCATATTAAAAATTAAATTAAATTTTAGTAATCCTTAGCAATGAACCAAATCACAACTAAATGAAATGTAAATCCTTAGCTGAATACACAAATCCAAAAGATCTTCCTCATTTCCATGACTTTAATTCGATCTACACAGTTTTTATTCCTCTAAGCAGTGAAATAGCGAATTCAGCTAGCTGAATGTTATTTATAATAATGTCAATTAATAAATATAACATGCAGCTGATGCATAATCGTATAAAAAGTTAAATTCAGCTAGCTGAAAAGATTTAAAGCTTCACTATTAAAGCTCCTATATAAAATAAATAAATATACAACAGAGCTGACAAATAATATGTATACAACAAAGAAAATTTTTAGGGCCAGCTGAATTCCAATAAAAGCTGGAAAACATTAATTCAGCGGGCTGAATCTCCTAATAAATATGTAATTCAGATAAAAAAAGGGTGTTTTAATACAAAACTATTATATTCAGCTAGCTGAATTAACTTTTTTAATTCTTTAGCAGTATAACTTTTAATCTCTTACTATTTTAATTTTTTTTTTTGGGAATTTTTCTATTTTTACTTCAAGAACACATGAAATGCAATTCATTAACGATTTTATTGTTAACACTTAACATTTTGACAATTGAATGCATAACAATATTCAGCTGAATACATAAATCCCAAGACTTTAAAGTGAAACACATGATTTATTACTATAAGCAGCGAAATAGCAAATTCAGCTAGCTGAATGTTATTTTTTTTTTAAATAATTAGCATAACATGACGCTGAAGCATAATACGCTCGGAACGATTATTCATATAAAAAGTTAAATTAAGTTATATTAAAAGCTCACTAAGGCTTTCAGATATAACAAATCTATATTAGAGCTGAAAAATAATATGTAAAAACCCAAACAAATATTTAAAGCCAGCTGAATACGTAATAATTTACCCTATAGTAAAATAGCAGGTAGAAAAAATAAATTCAGCTAGCTGAAAAGGCCGAACTATACATGTAAGTCAAAGCTTCTAATAAATATATAATTCAGCTAGCTGAATTAGCGAAAAATATACCGATAAATAAACTTATCAAAAATATAAAAAATTTATTTCCTTTTTAAAATTTGTATTTGTATTTTTTACTAATAACAAAAAGAAAGAACTAAAAAAAATGTTGGGGTTAATTTAACGATTTATTTCTTTTATTATTTCTTAAAAAAAATATAAACAAGTAAAACTACTCATGTTCACGTTGTACAACTAAATTTAGTATGATGACACTCTCTTAGCGCAATGCAGTTGATTTTTATTGTATTTGTTTTTAGACAACAACGTGATGGGATTTTTAAAAAATTTGTACTAAATAAAGACGAACTTAAATAAATAAAAACAAAAGTAAATATAAAAACATGATTCAAAACAAAAATATGTATACAAAGAATAGTAAAAATAACGGCCATCAAGCAAAGTGTTGTTACCCTACACCCATTTAAAAATTAAAATCATTAATAAATGTTTAATTTAATTAACTTCATGGAAGAGGTTATTAAATCTTCGATGTGTACTTTCAACACACAACTGAAAAATATAACTTTGTTACACCCTTCTTCAACTTGTAAATTTTTACTAGAACATATTTTGTTAAATTACGCGCTTAGAATAAATGTTTGCCAATTGCCTAGAGCCATTAAAAGCTCACAATAAGGAAAGGTTTGTTTCATTTTCATAGCTGAGCCTAGGATACCTTTTTTTGTGAAATACAAACTAACAGGATAAAATAAAAATTCATATGAGCAAGGAAAACTTTACTTTTAACTAAAAAACGGAATGACAACGTAGAAGAAAATGTACAGACAAACATTGTATTTAACAACTAAACACAAATAGACTTTAAATAAACATACACAACACGCGCAGATACGAGTACTAAGGCATATGAGCTCATTTTCGCAATAAGTTTATTTGCACACGCACACCCAAACAGAAACAGAAACAAAAACACTGCGAAATGCACATAAATAGAAACGTGTAACGTTTAAAGCAATTAAATTCTATTGAACAAGTTACGCACACATGAGCTCAAGTTAAATTACTAAAACAATCGCTTACTTACTTAACATACATACTTATGTACAATATCTATGTATGTGTGTGTGTGGGCACGAACGAAACCACGAAAATTGTACTGGCAATAAACATTTTCATTGCGTTAAAAGTTTTTATGTAGCACACTTTTAGGGGAAACTTTAATCTATTCATAATAAGACTTATTTATGAAACAGTTAAGAGGACCTGCATATAAGAAGTGTTGCAGTAAGAATAGAAAAAGAGCACAATTTTAATTTGAAATAAACAAAGAAAGAACAACATTTAGCAAAATTAGGTAAAAGAATTATGTATGTATATGGAAACAACATAAGTCAGCAACAAATAACGATAACAGCAATTATTTTATTTCATTAATTTTCTTACAATTCTGCATTTTTCTTTTGTTTAAGAAATAAAAAGGCTTAATTAAAATTTTTCGAAAAAGCTCTTTTTTAACACACTTTTAAATATATGTATACTTTTTTAAGCTGTTAAAAGAAGCAGTTTAAAAGAAATCATTTTATTACTTTTTAGGGTTGAGGCTGGTACTCTGTTCGAAGTTGTGAACAATTTTCAGGAACATTGATTATTTAGCGTGAAAAATTTGACATGTACTAAATGTAGCCCAACTTGCTTTAGGTGAAGAGGTAACCTACATGTTCTCTCGTGAACCGTAAGAGCAACGGACCTAAAAATTTGACAGAATATGTAGAACTTTTAGCGCTACATATATGAAAGTTAAAAATTATAGGGTGCTCCTAAACGAGCAACGAAAAATGTTTAAATTCCATTGTACTTGTAATATACACACAATTATATACAGACAATTAAAATTTTCAGTTAATGTATATATTTTTATACAGACTACAACAATTGATACTAAAATTTAATGAAATCCAAATGAAAGGGTATTTACCAGTTAATTTAATTTGGACTACGTAATTTTGACAACTTGCTGTATCTTGGAAACCGTAAGAGGCAAACTCTTGAAATTTTTAAAAAACGTTAAAACTAAAAAATCGCCAAACCGAAAAAAAATCGTCAAAACTCGAAAAAAATTGCCAAACCCAAAAAAAGAGCCAAAATAAAAAAATCTCTAAACTTGAAAAATCGCCAAAAAAAACCGAAAAAGAAATATTTCCAGGGTACTTACATTTTTTTTAATTTTTACATCAGGTATACAGGCTAAAATTCGTACAGTATTGCATATGTTATGTCCGTACGGTACACTTCGTGTGCGAGTCACAGTCGCACTTTACTGAATTTATTTCAAAGCTACCTTTTTTAAAATGTACTTTTTTTAGAAAATACTTTTTTTAAAGGTACTTTTTTTAATAGGTACTTTTTTGAAAATGTACTTTTTTTAAAAGGTACTTTTTTAAAAAGGTACTTTTTTAAAAAGATACTTTTTTCAAAATGTACTTTTTTTAAGGAAAATTTTTTCAAAAGGTACTTTTTTTCAGGATAATTTTTTCAAAAGGTACTTTTTTAAAAAGGTACTTTTTTAAAAAGATACTTTTTTTCAAAATGTACTTTTTTAAGAAAAATTTTTTCAAAGGTACTTTTTTAAAAGGAACTTTTTTTAAAAGGTACTTTTTTTAAAAGGTACTTTTTTCAAAAGATACTTTTTTAAAAGGTACTTTTTTAAAAGGTACTTTTTTAGAAGGTACTTTTTTTAAAATGTACTTTTTTGAAAGGTACTTTTTTTAAAATGTACTTTTTTAAAAGGTACTTTTTTAAAAGGTACTTTTTTTAAAAGGTACTTTTTTTAAAGGTACTTTTTTACTTTTGTGAAACAGTCCTGTTTAAAAAAGTCACTTTCCTAGAATAGTGTTTTTTATACAAGGTGGGTGGGAAGCCATTCGTTTTTGGTTGCTTGGCTCTCATTTTTTTTTCTAAATGAAAAGCTTCGATTCTAATTTTTGATTATGTTTATTTGAATTTATAATTAAATTGGTCAAGTCGAGAAGATGATATCGGCCAAATGGGCGCCGTCACAATTGATTGCCTCGTTTTATGGCGTTTTTCATCACTTCGGCGAGAACTTCGGACGACAGATTCTCGAACTTGTGTCGAATGTTGTCCTCGAGGGCTTCCAGGTTCTCGAGCTTGTTCACGTAAACACGAGACTGTAAAAAACCCCACAGAAAAAGTCTGGAACGGTTAAATCGGGCGATCTTGCAGGCCAGTGTAAATCGCCAAAAAGGAGAGATGAGGCAACCCGGAAAAAATAGACATGATTATTCCGCGTTCTTGGGGAGTGTATCGCTCCGCCATGGCGCTTTCACCTGTATTCTACATCTGTCTAGTTCACAAATATCAAACCAGATTTGACATTGGACGCCATTTGCAAAAATAAGAGTATCTTCCAATAGGGTGATTTCTTTTGACCCACCTTGTATGTGTATATTTTTTCAAAAAGGAACTTTTTTCATGAAGGAACTTTTTGAACAGTTGCGCTTTTTTTTAAAGTATGGTACTTATGGAAGACGGTACTTTTTTAAAAATCTACTCATGTTACTTATTTATGTAAATTACTTTTTTAAAAGATAATTTCTTCATAAAGGTACTTTTTTTTAGGAACTTAAAAAAATATTTCAATAAATTTTTTTTAAATAGGGATTTGTTTTAAGTTAAATTTTTGAAAATGCTGCTGCAAACTATTTTCTATTTATTTATATTTATTTTATTAACCCCAGTCCAAAAAAAGGGATGTTTTAAGTTTGTAGTGTGTAGCTGTGTATGTGTATCTGTGTGTCTGTCCGTGGCCACGTACAGTCCAAACGGCTGGACGGATTTTGATTTATTTTTTTCTCTTTGAAAGGTGACTTGATCGATCTTAGTTTTGTTTTAAGAAAATCTGCTCAGCCGTTTAGAAGATATCACATATTTTCTATATATATAGCGGGTTTTTAAAATTTTTAATTTTTGTTATATTTTATTTTCATTAAAGTTCAGAAAGTTATGACAGAAATATTCTTTGAAGAAGTTATTTTTTTAATAAGGTACTTTCTTTTAAGTTATTTATTTTGATAAGGCTATATTGCACGTCTTAAAAGTAGATATTTTTTACTGTTTACTGTTTTCAGAAGCGCACTTATATTTATATGTATTTTCTTAGAAATTACTGTTTGAAAAAAAGGACCTTTTTACCCAGTCCATAACATAATTTTTTCACATTTACTAAAGCCATGTTTTCCCTACTGTCGATATATTATTTTAATAACGAAAATGGTGCATTTTCTTCTATTCCAAATTCTTTTCTAGTAAATTGCAATTTAGTGTCTATGGATGCTGAAAAGTTTCAAATTTTGCCACAATTTCAGGACAATCCTTACAAACGAATTCAAAGTAAATGCATAAATAGTCTGTCTGTCTGTCTGTTCACATAAGAAAAACTTTGCCCATGCATGTGTGGCACCTCTACTCGCTCCACCACTACCAGCAGCATCATCATCATCTGTATCATGTAAAGAACGAAAAACTTTCTTCGAGTTCATCTTTAGAAAAATAGTAACCTCGTGATTGGGGGTGGGTCTGTGCTTGCTTATAAAAGTGTATGGTTGTGCGTTGTTTTAAGTGTATTTTAAGTTCATTTAAGTTGTGGTTACAAGTTATTAACTAATTGCGGTTTAAGACTCCTTCTCTCTCCCTCTCTCTCTCTCTCGTGCTAACTATACATGCATATGGTTTGTAAATATTTATTGGCTGGTTAATAGTTTGCTCTGTTCTTATGTTATCGCGCTAAAGTTAAAAGTTTGCATAATATTTCAGTTAACTAAGAGAAATAAATTTTATGCTCAGCGAGTCTTTAAGATTTATTGGCTTGTAAGGGGGTGATAGTAAAAGCTGAGTACGTGAAATATGCAACAAAAAAAAAAGAAATGTTTAAGGGCCTGTTCCACGATGTCGACAACGCTCGACTTGTCACACACTTACATTCAAAACAAAAACAAATTTTAAGACTTTGTTGTTGTTTCAAATGTAAGTGTGCGACAAGTCGAACGTTGTCGACATCGTGGGACAGGCTCTAAAAATATTAATACACGTTACAATAAAACATACTTTGGTATAAAAATTTTTAGAGGAGTTTTAAAAATTTTAATATATTTATTGTTAAACTTTTAGTTTTAAAGGTAAAAATAAGTAAACTGAAATATTTCACTAGCGATACAAATGCATAAAATACAGCATAACCCTTACCTGCATTAATATCATAAAGACTGCTGCATACTTTAAGGCCAAAAAAAAACAAATTGCACTAAAACTGTTGGTTGCAACAAAATTTGCCTTAAACCAAAGCGAAATATGAATTCTAACAAACAAACAAAAATCTCATTAAATATTATAATGTTTTGTATTCCAAGCAATGTTTGGCTGCTTCCTCTACAGTTCCTCATGTAGTTTCTTTGTTTTTTAACTAACGAAGATAAATGTTGGAAACGTGTAAAAATTTTGCCACTTTATTGCCACCCTGCTGCAATGACTTTAAGTAGAGAGTGTATTTGCTTGTATATACAACCGTCTCAGATACATATTTAAATGTTGGCTTATGGGTTGCTTAAGAGTTATTTTTGTTTTTACAAAATGGCAAGAAATTTCGTTGGATATTTTTTTTTTTTGCTTTTTTCTTTAATGCTTTGCAAACATTTGATGCTTGTAATGGCTGCCATTAAATGTCCATCGACATCTATGGCAGTTGATAGAAAATGCCAATATGTACGTTATCTTGTTATTTTTTTCAGCTGCCATTGCAGTTAACCCCTCAACATCATTAGAACAAGGGCGCAGAACTTTGTAGAGAAAGAAAGAAGAAAAAACTAAAGACAAACGTGACCCAAGGCATCAATGGTTATTTTAGAAAAAAAAAACTAAGTTTTTCTTTCTGTTTACTTTGCTTTGTGCTTTTATGTGATTTATTTAGTAAAAAAAAGTTATTTTATTGCAATTGTGCTTTTACATTTTTTTAAATATCATAAGCTTTGATTGCTCACATGCAAATCATTGAGACAGGGAAATAAACCTTTAAGTAGAGGTCATTAGAAAGTTACAGGGCGTTGCTTATTATGCTAAAAAGAGATGTTAAGCTTAGCTTTTTGGAACACACTGTTGAAAACGGAGTATTGCGTTCTGCGCCACACGCTGCAGTAAACTTGGTTCACTTGAGCTGATTTCTCGACGAATATTTTCCTTTAAAGCAAAGATTTTCCCCAAACAAATTCATCGAAGCTCTGGCTGTGTGTGCAGTTGCCCCATCCTGTTGAAACCACGTGAGTGAAGAGTATGATGGATAAGCTCGCAGGTTTGGCAAAAAGAATTCCGTTTCACCGTTGACATTCGTTGACTGGCCTCGAGAATTTTCGAAAAAAAAAAATGAGATTTACAGTAAATCAAAGTCACTTTCTTTCAGTTCTTGAACTACTTGAATTTTAAAAGGATGAAACTTCACATCCTTTTTTAAAATTTCATGAATAATCGCTCTTGGAAGTCTCAGTGAGGCTGCTATTTTCTGTATTGAAAGTCGCGGATTTTCACGTAAATTGCTTTTAACCAGTTCAATGTTTTCGGGAGTCCTTGAAGATCGACTGGGCACTAGGCGTAGGACATTCATAGTTGCGTGCACCCACGAACGAATTAAATTTACACTCGGTCCATCACGTGTTCGGCGTATACCGAACTTTGAACAAAATTTAATAGTAGTAGGCATTCATTGCCTGAGTGTTACTTCTCTTAAAAAGAGAAAAAAAAAAAAAAAAAAAAAAATCCACAGTGAACGATGTTGCGATGCTCACTCTCGACCGATCGATAATTCCAACGGCGTCACCCCCTTTCCGCACCATTTATTGCTTTTTGAAATAATCGTAGTTAAAAATATAAATTTGCCAGTAGACACCCTGTATTAAAAAAAAAATGTAGACAGGGCCACGCCCATTAGCATTTAGTAACAAAATTCAGTTATTTCTACTCAAGCGACTCTCGAGGAGATTCGGTTACACTCTTTTTGCTCTTGCAGTGGCACAATCTAACGTTTCTATAGTATCATCTAGTCATAGGTCGTGGGTTCGATTCCCGACATAGATCCTGTGTATTTTCTGCAGTCAAAATAATCGCTTAGCAGGTTGTGTTTGTTTTTTTTTAAGTATTTCTACTCTACTACGATTCTTGCAAAAATGTTCACATATTTTTTCAACTCTTGCAATCTTGCACAACTTACGTTTCCAAAAACAAAACGGGCCACGCCCAATAAACATATATTGAATGCTTCTTGAAGTTCTATGCAACCTATTTCATCGAGATTTTACACGCAGCTTGACTTCTTGCAATGATACTATTTCGTGTTTCGAGAAATGGGCTAAGCCACGCCCACTAAATTTTAACATTATATTGCAATTAACTCTATTCAAACGACTTTTATGAAACTTTAGACAAACTTAGGTCAAAGGTTAGGAAATTATCACTAGTGTTGCCAGATTTTGTTATTAAAGCTATTTTAGCAGGTTCAGAAAAAAATTTAGTTTTCTAAACATCAAAAGTAAATGCACCAAATTAGAAACTAAAAAATTTAGCGAATATAATAAAAAACTTTATAAGAGTTAGATTGAAATGCTTTGAAGAAAGTGTAAGGTATTATCCAATTAACCAAGGCTTTTTGTTTTTTAAAGAGAAGTAACACTCAGGCAATGAATGCCTACTACTATTAATAAATGTTATCTTCTTTAGGAAAGGGATAGTGATAGAGAAGACAGGTGGTGAAGGAAGAGATAGAGGAAAGCTTCATTCATTAACAACTGTGCCTTTTTGCACGTTTTTTGTAATAATGCAGTGTTGCAGCGCCTCTGGTGTTAAATGAGGCGTATTAAATTTTTGAAGCTGTGTTTAGTAGCCATTTTATTGGTTAATTTACTTTGCCAATGATTCTGCTACAAAACGAAGGAGGCCGCTCTGATGCTACATTAGGATTAGTATCTGCTGAGGTCGGTATAATTCAGCGACCAGTGACTATGCCTTCGTCACATGAACTTTCCTACAACAACTGATACAAAGGGACACTAATGTACATCAGAAAAATGCTTTTTCAATAAGATATGCCTGTAATTCAGCTTACCAAAGAAAATCGGGCGTCTTAAAACATTAAGAGGATGTAAATTGAATGCACCACCATAATTTCCTAGTATAACAAAACTGTAACTGATTGTTTAGATTGACCAACTCTGGCTCTGTCAATATTATACTTATAAATAAATTCAGTAAAGTGCGACTTTGACTCACACATGAAGGGGTCCTCTTTGGTGATATTTTTAATTTAGGCGCTTTTTTCATTTTGGCGATTTTTTGTTTCGGTATTTTTTTTAGTTCCACAGAAAAAAATAGACAAGAATTATTTTCAACAAAACCATGTTATTGAAAACAAATTTTAATTTCAATAATATTTGTCATTAACTCAATACGATATTTTATCAATACCGCGCATTTATCTTGCTTGTTGATTGACCCAATGTGGTGATGTGCTATTGTTATTGTTTATTTTGATTGCTTGTGTTGTATACGTGTGAATTTCGACAAACAGCCGAAAAGTGTTGTGGCTTGCTTTTTTACTCAACAAAGTTATTTTTAAATTATATCAAAGCAATGCGCACATCTAGAAGAAACATAAGAAATTATGTTTTGCGTGTTTTCATTATTTCCGTATTTAATAACGATTTGCTCTTTAGCTGAGTGGTTAGTACGTTAGTCTATTAGTCGCGAGAGGTTGCCGGTTCGACTCATCCCAAACACATTTAGTTTTAATCGCATTCAAGCAAAAACAAACAAAAAGGGGTTGAAACATGTGACGTGACATTCATCCACACACACACACAATAACAATTATCACTGAAAATAGAGTGTCAGTCAACAACTTTTTTCTTTGATTCATTAAATTTCTTTATTGACTTTATTTTCAATAAACGTGCATATAATGTTATTTATCAATAATGCAAAAATCGTCCTCACAGAAAATTCAAAAGATTTTTTTATTGAATCAACGATTTTCATATACACATATCAAAATCATTTTTTCTGTGTTTGGGACTTTTTAGTTTTAGGGTTTTGGAAAATTTCAAGAGTTTGCCTCTTGCGGTTTCCAAGATACAGCAAGTTGTCAAAATTATGGTAACTGATTGAATATCCTTCCATTTTGATTTTTTTTTAAAGCTCAGTGTCTAACATAGCATTACAAACTTAATGAAGAGGCACTGCAACGCTGCCCTCATAAACAAAAAAGTGCAAAAACCAGAGTTGTAAATACCTCTTCATCGCCACCTGTATTCTCTATCACTAGTAGGCACTCCTTGCCTAATGCCCGTTATTTCTACCCAAAGATATTTATTAGTGTACATTTGTATGTCTAACGTGGAAGTTAAATTTTATGAGGCAACCTTGTAGATAAAAACCTTAGGTAAATTATGTGTATGTTACTTCTTCTTGAAGATTTTAAAAACTCACGACTTTGCTTGATATTAAGCGCACTAAAAATTTTTATGTAAAATTCTCGTATTTGTATTAACAAGAATTGATATAAAAAGTATATAAAATATCCAAGTAAAATTATATGAGGTGTATAAACGACCACACTCAAACGAGTACGCCAGTCTTAAAGGGATTAATGGAACTTTAATATAAAAATTTTCAAAGCAAATGGAATACGTGAATTGTTTTAGTACATCATATCAAAATTTTTTGCAATAAAACGCTAAATTTACAACAATTTTTTTATTGTTGTTTATTTTTCAATCAATTCTGTGCATGTCTGCTCATTTCGGTCCATTTGCATCATTTTGCAACTTTTTTATTTCATGGCAATAACGAATAATAATAATTATAATAAGGTGATCTGATACTGTGAAAATTAAATTTTATTTTTTGTTATCTCAAAAATTTTAATACAAATACAAAATAACATTTCTGTGCCTAAACGCGATAACAGCATTAGTCGATTTAAGACAAAATCTTTTTGCATATGCTTCAAAGTACTACAAATGAAGCTTCATATTTACATAAAGTCTGGCCATGCTTTTAACAACGTTTATTACAAAGATCTAAGCAAACAAAAATATTGACTTAAGTCTTCATAAAAGTGTAAACAAAATTTTATTTTAATAAACCCCAAATTATACTAAAAGTTATATTTTCATAAAATTTTGAACGGCGTTGTTAATACAGTGGTCTCTTATTTGCGATAAAATTCTTATAGTTTTCCCATTGCGATTTCTATAACATTCATACCTTAAAAGTGATTTTGCTCGAAATTAAAGTTTTCGACTTACGCTGTTATCGCTTTTAACTACTACTACTTTTTTTCAATGTGCACTTTATGCGAACTTTTTCCCTGCTTGAAAGTCAACACTATACAAAAAGCACCTTCTTAATAACAAAATTTTCATTTAATAAACTCCCGTTGGCCAAAATAACATGGCCAAATATTTTGCAATAATTGTCTCGTTAGCTCTTTTAAGAAGTTTGTTATTTGTTTTATGGATTTCATTGCGATTTTTCCGCTCTCTCCCCTTATTACGAAGCATAGCAATTAAATATAACTTCCCTTCCACCCAAATTGCTCAAAATCTATGAACAACAAAAAACTTTTGTAATTTTACACTTCATTACAAACAATTAAATTTTTAATACACATCAATAAATGTGTAGAAACGAGAAAAAAATATCGTTGGTATCAGCAAAAAATATTATAATAAATAAATGCTAAATAAAATATTAAAGGTTTGAACTTTTTCCCCGAATAAATTGGTGAATAAATAAAATTGATGGAGTGTTTAACAGGAGTTTTTTTTTTTTTTTGATAAAACTGATTGATTTTTATATATTATATAAACAGTTAACGCTATGAACGGTATTGAACATTAAAACATTGCATACCTTTAGGATAATTAAATAAATTGCAAATGATTAATTTTATTACAACACGCATTACATTAATCATACGCCTGAGTTTGTGCTGACGCAGTTAGGAAGTTGCATATTTTTAGGGGCAATTAATGGCGTATGCGCAATATTTATTTACGAGTAATTACGTTAAGGATACGTTTCCTGTAACTTGTAACCTATGTTAAAATAGGCAAAATGGCACGAAAATCTCGAATACCAAAAATTATGGACCTCTAAGGAAAATGACTTCGAAGAGTATTAATTTGTATGGACTTTATACTCGTATGTTCCATTAAAATGTATATTTAACATTTAAATTTAAACTAATATCCTTATGATTTTATAACCAAGACCCTGGTGACATCACAGCGTCATCACTATCATAAAACGTTTAGGACTTTTTTGTTATATTCATATGTATAAATTTTTTATTTTATTTCATTTTGCTCTTTCCGCCAAATTGCTTTGCCAATAAATGGTGGCATTTTTTGCTTTTATACTTCTTATTCTTGTTGAAATATTAAATCTAAGGCCATAAAACTGCAAGATTTTTTTTTTTTTTGTTTTTCTTTAATGGAAAAAAGTTTTGCTTTTTATGATTTCTGCAGTGATTTGCATAAATAAATGCTTGAAAATTTTAACAACAGCAACAACATTTACAATGTAAGCATGAAAATTTATATATTCTTGTGACTCCATTCATGAGCTGTTATACTCGTATATGAATTGAGTTACTTTCGGTTGCAGTTGTTACTTTATTTTTTATATTTAAGATGCCACCAATTGTGATGCTGCTGTTGCTGCTGCTGCTGCTGCTGTTTCAATTGTTGGTGGTTTATTGGCAAATGTTGGCAGCATACATATGCCTTGGATTTTATTCTCATTTAGACAAATGTAATTTGGCTTTAAATAAATTGCCTTGAAATGCATTTTATTTGTATTCTTTATTTTATGATTGAACACAGTAATGCAAAGTATATAAATATATATAAAAAAAAAATTGTGTGTAAAATAAAATGCAAATGGGCATTTTTATGATGTCGCACGTGACCTCAACGTAAATGTTTTAAGTGAAAAAATTCAAAATAAAATGAATTTTTATTTTGTCATTAAGCGTAATCCCGCGTGCATGCCAAAAAACTGTTGCCATCAGCTTATTGGCCGACAAGCTTACCTTGGCCTTCCTCGGAGCAGGTTGACCCGGAGAAACCAATTGCTCAGAGTGCTGTTTTATACCCGGAGTACAGTAATAAATCCATGCTTCATCCACAGTTACAATAAGCTGCGGTTAAACAACTCCAAACAATCCTTTGAAGTTGTCACACGTTTACGTTTATGGTCAATTGAGAGCAAACGCGGCACCCATCTTGCAGACAACTTTCTTAAACCCAGCTGATCACTTAAAATCGCAAACACACTGCACGCACTTTTACTCTTCGATCAGGCAACACCATATGGTGGATTTTTTTGACATCTTCGGGTGTACTGACCTCAATTGGCCGTCCAGAACATTCAGCGTCATTTGTACTTGTGCGACCACAACGAAAGTCAGTAAATCACTTTTTTTACCATTAAAATCGATGTTCTAAAGTCTCCATAGTATTTAACGAGCTTTTCCTTGGTTTCATTGACGGTTTTTTTCCCAAAATAAAATGTTTAATAAGAACTCGAAATTCACTTTTTTCCATTTTTAGAAAAATACACGAGGTTGTATGTTTTGAACAGCTGTTAAACGCAAAGTAAATGACGACATTTGCTCAAAATTTGATAGTGGTGTATTAACAGGTGGTACTTGATGGGAACAGTATTGCCTTTCATATAACTACGAGGGAAGTTCGAAAAGTCACGGAATTATCTTATTGATCCGCCCTCGGAAAAATAATTAAGAAATTTATTTATTTATTATATTTAGATGGATATTTCTGATAAAAGTCCCATGTATAGAAGCTTGTTTAAAAAAGCTTTTTGTTAAAGCATATAATGCACAAACATTTAAAATACACATTTCTTTTTCTATTTTTTTTTTATCTTCTTTAAAACTGCTTTAGCCCCACTGTTGCATTTTCGTAATATACTTTATTTGCTTGTGCGTTGGTGGCATATTGCAATGGAGTTAATATTTGTTTAGAATGTTGCGTTTTTACTTTGCTTTAATTTCTTTTTCGCCCTTCTCTCTTATACATACATATATGAGAGAGATATGAATGTTTGCATTCGCATGTTAATATTTATTCTATTGCTATTGAATATAAATTTAAGCATCTTCTAGCTGTTAAATGCACTGGCGTACTGTGATGTAACCCACATTGTTGTAAGCAAGGACTTTAGCATTTGAAAGATGTAGAAAAACATGTATTTGTAAATATTTCCTGATTGCAGAACAAAATAAAGAGAAAAGCTTTCTACAGGCTGTAATAACCAAGAAGCATTTGTATTTTCTTTAAAATACATAATTTAAAAATGTTTTCTCTCTATAAACATATTAATAGATAGTACAAGCTAAGCACCAAAATAATATGATGGCATTAATGGCAAGTCAACATTTTTAAAACCTTTTTGAACTCCCCTTCTCTTAAAGCTACGTCCTTATTCATTTATTTGAAAATTTGAGCTACAAAAATACAATTTATTCATTTGTTGTTTTTACATATTTTTTTTTTTTATTTAGCTGCTTTAGCAATTCAATCGTAAAAACATAATTCTTTGTTTTCCTGAGGTTTGTGCTTCATACACTCATCCTCATATGCACGATACACGATTTAAGCTCAAAATATAGAAAATTTTTGAATTTTCGTTCATTCTTTTTGATTGCTTTTTTGCCAAACAAAAAAGATAGAACCAAATAAAACAAAAGACTCACATGAAAAAATTTTCTTGCAACAATATTGAATAGGTATGTAGGAGGGAAAGCAGTAGCATGGTTCCATTTCAAAGTATGAAGGACATTTAATAAAGAAAATCTGTTTTTTTTTTTAATCAAATTTTAGTAACGCCAAAATGAATTATTTCAAAAATTTTGAGATTAAATGCAACCGCGTTAAAATAAAGAAAGATTTCATGAAACACGCAAAAATGTAAAAAGCGAATAATAACTTTAATTAAAAAAAAAATCAGTAGTTCTTTTTGTGACTGCGGCGAAACGTAAAAAATTACCAAAAGGCAACATCTGATTATTGCGAGATTTTCACCATCCTAATGTTTTCAAGCCATGTTCTCTTATACAAAGCTTTACAAAAAAGCTTTTTCTTGAAAAAAAAATTCTATTCTTTATACAACGTTTCAGCCCTAAAAACGACAGCTACAAAAGAATTTATAAAAATACACAATTCATCAAAGCTTGTTGCAAAAGCTTTTAAAAAATTGACTTGTATTTTAATCACTTTCTTTACTTTCTACAAAGCTTTTGAAAAAAATTAAAACGTTTAAAAAGACTATATTAATAAAATTAATTAAATCTATTTTATATTAAAACATCTTCTGGAAGCATAAGCAAACCATATGAGAATATTTTTTTTTTATAGAAAAAATTAAAAAGCTTTTTAACATAACAAAAAATTCAGAGAGCTTCTAAAGTACATAAAAATTTTATGGTTTTCAAAAAGTCGGTAGAAAATTTTATTTAAGGAAAGCTTTTTACAAAGCTTTTTATGAAAAAAAAAAATCGAAAAGCTTAAAAAAGCTTTTAAAATACAATTAATTAAATCAATGTTTTTATTCAAGAGAAGTTAGCTTAAAGCTCAAAAAAAATTTTAGATTACATACATATGTATATAGATTAATTGGGAAAGCTTGTGAAATATATATATTAATGTTGTTCTTTTTAATTATGAAACGCTATATCCGGCAGCTTTAATAAAAAGACAACTTTTTGACCTCACCTAATGTTAAACTGAGCATGCAACTTGTGTAACCAGTTCACAAACTGTGTGTTCACTCATTTGTGGTACATACGTACAGAAATATGTAATGGAGTGTGTGGCCTGAAAGTTTTATAAGTATTTATGCCAGTTCACAGGATGATACGAAATGAAACCTTTTAATAATAATGCGCTTTTACGCTTGAAAATGTTGATTTTATTTTAAATTTTTGCAGTTGCGGTGGAATGCTTTTTTGTTTGTAATGCAAAACACACAAAACGCCAACAACAACAACAGCAACAGCAAACAATAAAAATTACATAAATTTTAATTTACGAAAAATATTGTAGATGGAAAAAAAATAATAAACGAATTTTCCAGTCATTAAATGGTTGTTGCTGTTGATTTCTTATTTTCATTCAATAAGAAACATTTTGCCACTGAAGCTTTTGTGCCTTGCGAATTACATACACACAAATGCATGTATGCACAATGCGCGTGCAGTGCATGCATGTGGTTTTTGTAATTATTTGAGCAAGAGGTGAAACAGCGAAAACAGAAATAATTTTCTTTTGGGTTCTTATAAATTGCGGGCGATTTTTTGTGCAGCATAGGCGTTTTTTAAACTTCTTATTGCAATTGAAAGCAGCTTTAAAGCTTATTTCATAGATTCACAACAAGGTCGCTTAAAATATATTTATTTATTCCAAGAGGTCTTGCCGTGCATTTATTTTATCGCTAAGACAAGTATTTCCTCTACAATATATTTTACCTTAGACGGTTCCACTGAATTCGCTTCTTGAAGGAGCTATATCATTAAATTAAAAAAAATTTAATTATTTAACTCAAAAAATACATGTGATCACGAAAGGAAAATGTTTGTTTGTAAGTATGTACTAAACAATTTCTTGTTTTCACACACACTTTTTAAAGAGATTTACTGTGCGTAATATCAAATACTTTTTACTCATTAAGCATGAAGAAAACTTGTTTGAAACTGCACTAAATAACATGCGAATACCCCACTGTGCGCTGCTCCATACCATTCTTCAATGATAATTTGAAATGGCGCTTATTTCTTACTTCAACCAAACAAATATTCTAAGCACATTTATTTTTATTGCGCGTTTGGTAATTACCGCAAGCTTAATGTTAACAAAAACTCATTTTGAAAAAAAAAATTAAATTAAATAAAATAAAATTTTCTCTGTCTCAAAAACACCCTGTTAACAATTTTATGTTAAGCTTTGACATTTGACAGCTGTCACGCATAATTACAGATGTCATTATGTCTGCTACCAATAAGTTCGAATAATCAAGCGAACTTAAATTGCATGACAGACATTTATTTGTGCTTTTCATAGAATTTTAGCGTTATTACAGCAACAAACACACACTAGAGCGAATCTGGAGTAATTCTAATTAAATATACTGGGAGAAACTGAAGTGCAAAAGCATTTTTAGTTTAAACTTTCTTCCCTTTTGTACATTAATTTATGGAATCGGGTTAAAATATCGGGAAAACTTTTTAAACAGATTTTAGCTCTCTAGCCTTTTCGACAATTTCAAGAAAAGGAAAAAAGAAAAAAAACACGGATTTTACACATGCAAAGCTTACTTTGCAATGTCAGTTACGGCCCTTTTCACAATTTACAATTAAAACTTAACAGGAAATTTAACGGCAAGTTTTGTATGAAGAACTAACTGTCAGTTAAAGTTCACGTTAACTCTTAATCATACATTGTGAAAAGGGCCGTCAAGGGTTTTGTTGGAGAGAAGGAAACAAACCCCATCAATTTGATGGAGAGAAGTCAAACTGCGTCACTGAGTTTTTCCTTCCTTTTTGCAAACTCAAGTCTTTGCAAAGTAAACTTTGCGTGTGTAAAATTTCTCTAACCTTTAAACTGGAATACAATAATTTTTTAATTCAAAACAAGAATCTACTACAAGTCTCTAAATACACCAAAGCTGATAATTTAACTGAAACAATAAGATTTAGAGTTAATTTTTTTTATTTTTCACACTTGTATATTACATCTGACAAGTATTCAGCAGCTTAAATCTAATAGAAAACCATATTTTAAAATAACTTAATAACAATATAGGTCTCCTTTTGACCTTTTTGAAAAAAAGGGGCAAGGAAATGCCCTCCTACGGGGTTGTTACAAAAATATTCGCCATAAAGTCTACTGTAAGAATGTCAGTACCTCAAAATTCAGCCAAGATATGGCGTTCAAAAGTTAATCTCGCTATAATATTGATTATAAGATGACTTTGGCAGTTTTATGTCACATTCGTAAAGAAATTTATTTGCACACTCTAAATTTATCCTGCAAAAAACAAAAAACCAACACAAAGTACCTTCAAGCGGGATTATTACGGGTTAAAATATCCTACACAAATATTTATCACAAAATACAATTTTAATCTCTGAATATAGCGAGAATAGATATTTAACTGAACCATAAGAAATTTAAGAAAACTTTAACTTCATACTTCATTCATTTTAGGTATGGGGGATGCTTTAGCAGTTTAATGAAAAATCATAAGAGAAAAAATTTTTCAAAACTTTTTAACCCTTTAACTCCTCTCCGTGGAAGTCTCCTCTCGAATAGTAGAGTAAACATTTACCTTAAAACGTAAATATAAAGCGCAAAAATATTGCGCAAATAAATTGCGTAAGTATATTGCGCAAATATATTGCACACATACATTTTCCAGATATATAGCGTAAGTATATTGCTCAAATATATTGCGCTAAATGTATTGCGCAAATATATTGCTCAAATGTATTGCGCAAATATGTTGCGCAAATATGTTGCACAAATATGTTGCCCAAATATGTTGCGCGAATGTATTGCGCAAGTATGCTGCGCAACTATATTGCTCAAATATATTGCGCAAATGTATTGCCCAAATATGTAGCGCAAATATATTGCTTAAATTTATTACTCAAATATATTTGAAAATAAAACTAAAGCAATTTACATATATTATAATATTGTCAGATTTGACAATGTGCTGACAATGCACAAACAATGAAAATTTGCCAGCGCAAGGTAGATTGTCAGTGTACACGGTTGCAGCAAATTTGTAAAAGAAAAATTTCAAATTATTTCCAGACACATGTATGCCAATAAATTTACCAAGCAATTTTGTCAGTCGAAAAATTGTATGTTGGCACGGTTGTCATGGTCAAAAATTGCCAGATCAATTGTTACGCGCTGCCAGACCCAAAGCAATTGACAGAAATTGTAAATTATCAATTCTTTCTGCATGTGTTAAAGGAAAAAAGTGAAAACATAAATTATTATGGACAATAAAGAAACAATTGCAAATAATTTGGCTGCATATTTTTCTTTGAAAACAAGTGTGTGCAGTGCTGTCCATGGAAATAATTCTCTAACACTGACTACATAGTCCGATGCATAAGCTTCACGCAATAGACAATAATAAAATGTCTTACAAATTTGTTTCACTATTGTCAGATGTCTGAAAAATTGCTGTCATCTGGTAGTTTGGTAAAGGACTGACAATGCTTTTTTCTGGCAACGTTGTCAGACAAAAATTTTCAGTTCAAACGGTTGCAAGATATTTTAGCACATTTTACAGACAATAAAAAAGTAAGATCTGACCATCTTAGGTAAGTCTCTAAATATAGCAAAGCTATAAATTTAACTTCAGCTTTAGAATTCTGTCAAAGCTTGAAATTAGTTTCAGATGTCGTGTATACAATTTCTGTCAGGATTCATTTAATATTTATGAATTTAACTTTTTGGTATCTATAATGAGGATTGATGAACCCAATCTTAAGTAAATAAAAATCTGAAGAAATTTAGCTAAACTTTATGCATGATAAAAAAAAAACTTATTCAAGCCCTTAAAATATTTCTCTATGTACTCGTATTCCTGCTTCGCAACAAAATTTAGTTGACAAGTTATAAAAAAAAAGTACATTGGACGAGCCCAATTTTCTCTTTTCATTTTATTTGCCTTTTTTCATTTAATTTATTTTGCGTTAAACAAAATGGTCAACTATCATTTGTAGCTAATTGTAGCTATTAGCCATTTAGAATGTGTTTGCGTTCAAATTCTAAAGCAACTTCATTGGCAAATACCAATACGTAACCAAGCTAACACACACACACACACATTAAGGCACACACACAAACTCATCGAAACACACACACACACATGCTAAAAACACATTGAGCTAAAAATAAACAAAGTCGAAGCAAAATATTTCCAAATAATATTTGCAAAATATTTCATGAAACAGCAACATCCCAAAACTTTTCCAAATCCTGTTAAATGCTGCTGTATTGACTTTTGAAAACATGACATGTACCAAAAAAAAAAGAAAAAGAAAAGCAAATTAATGAAAGAAAAAACTTTCAAATATTAAACCAATATTATTTGTGGTAACTTGGTTTTTGCCGACATTGTGACGAGAACAAAAAAAATAGAAAGAAAAAAATTAAACAAACTTTTGCAATTAAGTTGGGAAAAGAGCAATAACGACAGTTTGTGTTGTAGCAGTCAAGTGATACTTGTGACTCCTTGCCCATTTGTTGTAGGAATATTTTTCTTTCTTCTTGCCCCGGCTCAACTATAACATTTTCTTTTAAAGCATCACATTAATGCCCATTATTAGTTTTAATACTCCTTTAATACTTTTAATGACCAACTGTTGGCGGGTTTTGATATTTTAAGTTACTTTTCAGGCACAAACACACACACACACACACACACATACTAAAGCTCATGAAACAGAACAACAAACTTCGCCAAAATGCCAAAAAAAAAGTTACGATAGATTCACCATAAATATTTGAGTTTTTTCTAGTTACTTTTAACAATATCTGCTGTGTAATTAGCTGTTCATAAACATTTTTAGGGATATCGAAAGTTTTGCCATAGAGGCTTGTTTGCATATCAAAACCGCAATTTTTAACAAATCGTGCCATGAACGCCAAAAAAGCTTAAGCGGCAAAATTTTCGAACTTGAGTTTGTGACTAAAATTAATTCTAAATGACCGTAGATAATCGATTTTCGTCAAAACAAAAACCAAATTCAAAAAATATGCCGCGTAGACTTTTTGATGGTTATGGCATGATTTGTTAAAAAAATTTTTGTTTTCATATGCAAATAAGCCTCTATGGCAAAACGTATCGTGAAACTCGAAATTTTTTTTCTGCCCATAACATTTGTTCATGATCCAATAGGCTAAATTTCTTATCAATCTACAAGCCAAATTGCATTTTATAATTTTGAAGCAACAAATCGCTTTAAAGACAAACTCTGGCAGAACGGAACAATATGCTTTTTTCGAAGGACGCCACACCTTCATATTCAGCCTTCTTGCGTGCCAATGACCAACAATTGCTGTAAACTTCAGTTCTTTAGACATATTTTCAATGCAAATGCAATATGAGAATTGTTTTGAATCATCGTACACCAATTTATTGAAAGCTTATTATGTAATGAAAGCTTAAATTTAACATTAGTAATTTACAACAGTCTTGCCGTTGAATTGTTAAAAATAAAAATAAAATCATTTCATCTGTAAATAGAAACTACAGAAATATTTTTTGGCAGTTTATTTTTATTTGTAAGCATACTTTTTGGCAACAAGTCATATAATTAAGGAAATCTTATCGCGCAAGCTCCAAGCAATTTTTATGGTTTTTTTCTCTAATAAACGGCTTATTCTGAGCTATGCGACCTTTATAACTATATTTTCTGAAAACTCTTGCACAGTTTCACGTGGATATTAAACTGACTTTTTAAAATTTCATTTAGTTTTGGGGTACTTCAATTCAGATTTCTCTTTATTTCTCGACCCAGCAAAAAATGAACATACAAATCATTAGTTACAACATTGATGAACTCGGCTGCAAGTAGTTCTATTTCTGGTACCTGTAGTAATTGATATGATATGCAATGAAAGTGGTACAACTTTGGAACTAGTTCCGATTTTTTTTTGCTGGGGAGCAATGAATGCTTCATTTTATTTTATTGTTGAGTTCTTTTGTCTTATTTCGGACCTTTCCTTCTCTAGTAGAGCGATGAATAATGTGTTTCACAGTTCATCGACTTACGTTATTTACATATTTAGTAGCTTTTCTGATAAGGTACTTTTTTCGAAAGATATTTCTTACAAAACGTTTCTTTTTTAAATCAACTATTTTAAGAGTTAAATTTAAAAAAAACAACGTTTTTAAAAAATCTCTTTTTTCAAAGGTACTTTTTCAGAAGCTACTATTTGAAAAAAGTACTCTTTTAAAAGGTACTTTTTTAAAAAGTACTTTTTTAAAATGTACTCTTTAAATAAATACTTTTTTCAAAGGTACTTTTTCAGAAGGTACTATTTTAAAAAGGTACTTTTTTAAAGAGTACTTTTTTAAAAGGTAAATTTTTCAAAGGTACTTTTTTAAAAGGTACATTTTTAAAAGGTACTTTTTTACAAGGTACTGGCTTAAAAGGTACTTTTTTAAAATGTACTTTTTTAAATGTACTTTTTAAAAGGTACTTTTTTAAAATGTACTTATTTAAGAGCTCCTTTTTAAAAGGTACTTTTCTTAAAAGGTAATTTTTTTAAAAGTACTTTTTTAAAAGATACTTTTTTAAAAGGTACTTTTTTAAAAGGAACTTTTTTAAAATGTACTTATTTCAGAGATACTTTTTTAAAATGTACTTTCTTAAAAGGTACTTTTCTTAAAAGGTACTTTTTTTAAAAGTACTTTTTTAAAAGATACTTTTTTAAAAGGTACTGTTTTAACAGATACTTTTTTAAAAGGTACTTTTTTAAAAGGTACTTTTTTAAAAGGTACTTTTTTAAAAGGTACTTTTTTAAAAGATACTTTTTTAAAAGGTACTTTTTTAAAAGGTACTTTTTTAAAATGCACTTTTTTAAAAGGTACTTTTTTAAAAGGTACTTTTTTAAAAGGTAAATTTTTAAAAGGTACTTTTTTAAAAGGTACATTTTTAAAAGATACTTTTTTATAAGGTACTGGCTTAAAAGGTACTTTTTTAAAATGTACTTTTTTAAATGTACTTTTTAAAAGCTACTTTTTTAAAATGTACTTATCTAAGAGATACTTTTTTAAAAGGTACTTTTTTAAAAGGTACTTTGCTTAAAAGGTACTTTTTTTAAAAGTACTTTCTTAAAAGATACTTTTTTAAAAGGTAGTTTTATAAAAGGTACTTTTTTAAAAGGTAATTTTTTAAAATGTACTTTTTTAAAATGTACTTTTTTAAAAGATACTTTTTTAAAAGTACTTTTTTAAAAGTACTTTTTTAAAAGATACTTTTTTAAAAGGTACTTTTTTAAAAGGTACTTTTTTAAAACGTACTTTTTTAAAATGTAGTTTTTTAAAAGGTACTTTTTAAAACGAACTTTTTTAATGTAATTTAATAAAAAACATAATTTTATATATGCACCCCACTGTGCAGTGTTTTTCTTTCTTTATTCCTCCTCAAAGCGTGTTGCTTTGAAAGCTATTAAAACATAATGATCTTTGACAGCATTATTAATTTACATATCACCCCAAATCCAATCGATTATTAATTAATTCATATCGATGACCTACAAAAGTCACTTCTTAGCAACGATCTATTGTCTTCGTTAACAATAGAAAACAGAGATAACATTAATTTTTTTCATAAAAATAAACGAAATAAAATGATCTCAATTTGATTACTATAAAAGAAATAATTTCAAAGTCAAGGTTAAATAGGTTTTAATTTAGAAACAAATCTATAAAAACAAATGAAAAAAAAAACTGCTTGAAATAAAGTTCGTTTCGAACTAAATGTTTGCCGCCTATTCTATAGATATGGATACAACGCAGTTGACTGAATAGTATATTGTCACGCTTGATCAAACCTTATTTATATGAAAGTGCTTTTGTAAGTGAAGAGAATTTTTCTATGGTACTAAACTTAAGAAGTTGTAAAGCAAAAATTTCTTTTATTTGTGGGAAACAAATTTTTTGTAATTTTAATAATATGTTTTAAAAATTGTTTTGGTAAAAATATGATAATATGGGTTTTCTGAATAGTTTTTAATTATTTTCCATTTGTTTGCAAATTTCGATTCATTATTTTAAAATACACATTTATCTCCTTAATTAATGAAATTAAATGAAAAGATTTTTGAAAATTTATCAATCTTATTTATCAATTGCCTTTTCAATAACAAGCAAGCTTGCTTGGAAAAAAAATCGCAAAGTGCTCACTCATTAAAACATCATACACCCTTCAACTAAATCTAAATGTTTATAAAATATGCATGCCAACTATTTTATTTCTTATAGACAAAGAAACAAAAAACTAATAACAAACATATTGAAGACAATGGCGCCGCGCCGTGTTTTCATCTTCAGATGATGATTATCCATCTTAAGAAATTAGTTTTAATTGTTGAGTGATTCACTGACTATAAATATCTTTAGACGAACTGTACGGCACAACAGTCATAGCATTGCCTTCAAGCATTTGAAATATTAAACACAGAAAAATGGTAAATGTTTTTTTTAAGAATAGTTAAAAAAATATAAATATAAAATTATTTAATATACGAGTACAAAAAAACATGAAATTTATTTTATTTTAGAAAATTATCATTGTTGTTTTGACTTTGTTTGCCTGCTCTTACGCTGATGTTTCCGAACTGGGCTATAAGTATCAAGAGGAGGCCGTTGCTGTGCCAACGCCCGTAGAGCTTGAAAGAATTTATCTTCCTGCTGATGCTGCTGAGCCAAAATCAGGCCTTGTTGATTCTTATGGGCTTCCGCCACATTCAGCTGCTGAGCCTTACAACAGTTATGTGCCACCACCAGCGCCTGTACCAGAATCAGCACCACTGAATTATTATGAACAGCCACCACAGCAGGTAACAATTCATGCAGCTCCAGCTCCAGACAACAGCTACGTGCCACCAGAGGCTGTTGTCTCTCATTTAAATGAACCTGTCAACACTTACATACCATCTGACGCAGAAGTTTCCCACGAACCAGGCTTTGCTGCAATTGAGGAAGTGGAACAAACCCCTGAAGACGGTTACCATTACAAGACTGTTCGCCGTGTGGTCCACAGACATCGAGCCTGAGTAGTCTCGTCATTAAAATATGTTTTCTTTTTAGCTTAATTTGTTATAAAATAAGATTTATGTAAAAATTACGAAAGTGTTTCATTTAGAGTTGTGTCGTTCCGGAACGACCTAGTTCCAGGAAACGATTCCCTAATAGGAGTGGTGCGAAACGATTCCCAATAAGGAACGGTGCGGTGTCTTTAAAGGTTCGTTTTTTTATCGTTCTTCGTTCCGTAATTGCAAAATCGTCTTGAGGAGCAATTAATTTGTTTTTACAAACGTTCGAGACCGTGTTCACTTATTTATGTGTGTACACTTTTTTTGTATAGAGAATGATTTATTTACATATGTATGTATGTATTTATATTTATGATAGATTTTATTAATTATTGCTATTTTGTCAAAATATTAAAACAAACCATAAAAATTTTTTGTTTGCGTCTTTTTCTTGTTTCTCATTCGTTCACTGTTCAAAGTAAAAACCAAAATGATGAGACTGGAGACTTTCGGATCGCCCGGAACAATTTTGCTCAACTCCAATTGCATTTAATAAATTAACATGAAAGAAATTTGTTATTCGATATATTGTCATTATTCTTTTATAAGTGAAATTTATTTGCTGGTGGGTAAGCATTGACTATATGCATTTCATTGTTGCTCCAACAGTTGACTTCAAGCACATATTTCGAAAGGGCACAAACTTTCAAAAACTATTTGAGAATTCACAAATAATATTACGAGTATGTTTGAAAATCTTATACAAATAAATAATAAATTTCTTGAATGTTTAATTAAGATTTTATTTTTCATTTTGCCTTATAAATACTCTGATTGATATTCGATGGATTTCGAATTGTATAAAGGTGTAGAAAAATAAAATACAGGCGAGGGCGGCTCAATAAGTCCGTGACTTTTTGAATGAAACACAGTTTTTTTTTTTTTGCAAAACAAAAATTTAATTTTCAACATAATCTTCTTTTAACTGAATACACTTAGTCCAACGTTTCTCCAGTTTTTTGTATCCCTTCCAAGAAATATAATTTTTCGAGGTCCTTAAAATAGGCATTTGTTTGGTCAATAATTTCATCGTTGGAGCTAAATTTCTTTCTACCGAGCCATTTCTTTAGGTTTGGAAATAGGAAGTAGTCACTAGTGGCTAAATCCGGAGAATATGGCGGATGAGGTACCAATTCGTAGGCCAATTCATAGAGTTTTGCTATTGAGACTGCACACGTGTGCACCCGTGCATTATCTTGATGAAAAAGAACTTTTTTCTTAGCCATATGGGGTCGTTTTCTTTTGAAATCCTCATTAAATCGGTCTAATAAGTTGGCATACTATTCGCCGTTTATTGTTTTTCCCTTTTGATGCGTATTATCCCGCGTGCATCCCAAAAAACTGTTGCCATGACCTTATTGGCCGACAAACTTACCTTGGCCTTCTACGGAGCAGTTTCACACGGAGAAACCCATTGTTTAGACTGCTGCTTGGTCTCCGGAGTACAGTAATAAATCCATATTTCATCCACAGTTACAAAAAGCTGCGGTTAAACAACTCCAAACAATCCTTTGAAGTTGTCACACGTTTACGTTTATGGTCAATTGAGAGCAATCGCGGCACCCATCTTGCAGACAACTTTCTTAAACCCAGCTGATCACTTAAAATCGCAAACACACTGCACGCACTTTTACTCTTCGCTCAGGCAACACCATATGATGGATTTTTTCGACATTTTCAGGTGGACTGACCCCAATTGGCCGTCCAGAACATTCAGCGTCATTTGTACTTGTGCGACCACAACGAAAGTCAGTAAACCACTTTTTTACCATTTAAATCTATCGTGCAGAGTCCCCATAGTATTTATCGAGCTTTTCTTGGTTTCATTGACGCTTTTTTTTTTCGCAAAAAATAATGTTTAATAAGCACTCGAAATTCACTTTTTCCATTTTTAGAAAAATACACGAGGCTGTAGGTTTTGAACAGCTGTTAGACGCCAAGTTAATGACGACACTTGCTCAAAATTTGACAGTAGTCTATTAACAGGTGGTAGTTGAGGGAAACAGTGTTGCATTTCATATAACTACGAGGGAAGTTCACGGACTTATTGATCCACCCTCGTGGATTCACATCGATTACAAATTATTTTGTGGGTTTTGTGTAAGTTTCTAAGCCTACTCTGACAGGAGTCGAACACGCATCCGTCCGTTTACTAGACTAGTATGTTGCCTTTTACCCAAGACGGCATCCGAAAAAAATGGGTTTTTCTTTAACTCTATAAACCTTCTTGTTAAATTGATTTTCAGGGTTGGATTACTTTTTTCAGACTAAAAATACTGCTTCCCGCGAAAGCCACACATTTTATTTATATTGGAAAAATGTTTTAAGAGACCGATATGAACATTTCTTATGAACAAAAATTTGATGCCCAGCTTTTAAAAATCAGTTTCGACCACTTTGGGTTTGATTTTAGCAAGCAATTTCTGACTTTGCTTCACTCCGTCTTAAGAGTAAACCTATGGGACCTGTTTACTGGTTTTGGGAATAAGCTTAGGCATGAAACTTTATTAGTTTTCTCGGCCACAATGTTTGAAATTTATTAAGGTGTCCCAGAAAAAGGCATCAAGGACATTTTGTGCATTTGCAGGCATTATTTGTATTTCAATGACGCCTGCTGGTGAAAATTTATTATTGCATTAATACAAATACAAGTTGGGTTTGTTTCAGTTGTCATATCTATATCTTTGTAGATGTTGCAAATCACTATGCTAAAAGCCAATTAAGTAATTAACAAAAAATTTGCAACAAACAGGGTGTAAAGCAAAAAAGTCAAGCCAAAAAAAAATAAAACTCAATGAGAAAAATAGTGAAAGGTTGAAATAAAGCTGAAACCCGCCTTTCAGTTACCAACTGGACAAAACGCAGACTTAAATATTTAGTACATTTAAAAACATTTAACGACAAACTTTTACGTGCGAGAACCATAAATTGATGCATAACGGTAACAACAAAAGCAATAATGACTACAACAATGACAATGACTATTAAATGGCGTCATATCCTTTGGCGTCGAAATTACGGTTAAATTTACGCAAACAATAAATACAGAAACGTACAACTTGCAGAAGATTTTAATACATTGGCAGAGCTGAAAAATTTCATTTGATGTTTTTTTTTGGTACTCCTAGTTTTAAACAAAAATATGGCTTGGACATAATTAAAAACTTTTTAAAGCAAAAATAAGTAATAAAAAAATTTATGATATATTACTTTAAGTGTAAATACTTTTATAATTTTAAAATAATAATAGCCAACGTTTTGAATATACAACAATAATAGGAAAAATGTCTTTATGAAGTGAAAGTTATTTCTTGAAACGCATTTATAAGAGAAATCTAAAACAAATTAATAAATTTAATTTCACTATTACATTAAATCCCTTAAACCATTTTTATACATTAAATTATCCAACGCGTCGTAATTAACAAGCAAACAGCAACCGAATAAAATCAAATTATATTCACTCGTTATTAACACAACTCTTTTCGGTCACATTATTTGGATATTGTTCAATGTAATTCTTTTTTTTTTTCTTTCTTTTTTTTATAACATTTATGGCATATTGACTACAAATTGACAATATCGTGATAATTATATCTTGATACCTTTAGAGCGAAATCTGCACACTGCACACACATGGACAGGATAACATAATGATGCATATGAAAAAGTTCATATGGGTGGAAGAGATCCATGTGCACAGAGTTATGCAACCGTACAGTATAACGCTACAAAATTCACACTTACAAAAATTGCAATTATTACTTATACGAGTACATGTATAATAACTTATAGGTGCAAGAGTGCTTGTAAGTATGAACCCTGCAGTTTTTGAGAAACTTTGGAAGGACGCAAAAAGGTTTTTTAACCATCAAAAAAATATACTTTCTTCAAAAGGTACTTTTTCAAAAAGAACTTTCTTTTAAGTTAACTTTTTGAATAAAGTATTTTGTTGGAAAAATACTTTTTTGAAAAGGTCCTTTTTTTTCAAAGGTAATTTGTGGTAAAGGTACTTTTTTGACAAGGTACTTTTTTGAAAAGGTACTTTTTCGGAAAGTTACTTTTTTGCAAAGATACTTTTTAGAATAAGTACTTTCGAAAAGTACTTTTTTGCGAAGGTACTTTTTTTAAAAAGGTACCTTTTTAAAAAGGATACTATTTTTATTAAGGCACTTTTTTCAAAAAGGCATTTTTTTTTTGAAAATGTACTTTTTTCAAAAAGGTACTTTTAAAAAAAAAATACTTTTTTCAAAAATGGACTTTTTTAAAACCAGGTACTTTTTTTAAAAGTTACTTTTTTAAAGAGGTACTTTTTTAAAAAAGGAAAATACTGAAAATATACTTTTTTGAAAAAGTACTTTTTTTAAATGTGTTTTTTCGAAAAGTTACTTTTCTGGAAGGGTTCTTTTTTAAAGGGACGTTTTTAAAAGGAACTTTTTTAAATAGTACTTTTTTGAACAGGGTTTTTTAAAAGGTACTTTTTGAGAAGGTACTTTTTGAAAAGTTACTTTTTTGAAAAATACTTTTTTGAGAGGGCACTTTTTTGAAAAGGTACTTTTTGAATAGGTACCAACAGTTACGTGTTTGAAAAGATACTTTTTTGAAAAGGTATTTTTTTGAACCGTTACGTTTTTGAAAAGGTAAATTTTGAAAAGGTCCTTTTTTGAAAAATTGCGTTTTTGAAAATGTACTTTTTTGAAAAAATCCATTTTTGAGAGGGTAATTTTTTGAAAAGGTACTTTTTGAATAGGTATTTTTGTGAACAGTTACGTTTTTAAAAAGAAACTTTTTTCAAAAGTTACTTTTTGGAAAGTTACTTTTTGGAAGTTGCTTTTTTGAACATTTACTTTTTTGAAAATTTACTTTGTTGAAAAGGTACTTTTTTATATATATAGCTATTGTATAGTATAAACATGGATGGATAAAGAGGAATTATGCTAGCTATTGGGCAGGCTGGTCGACCACGCTTATTTAGGAATAATATATGGCTCATATACGAACTGATTAGAAATCAAATAAAAAGTACTGGATTACAAGGGACATCATGCATGTGAGTGGTTGAAAAAATTAAGTATTGATTTAAAAAAAATTATTTTATTTTTAGACAATGCTGCATCTCATCCTGGGGACTTGTCACTAATCAATATTAATGTAATCCTTTTGTCAGCAAATACAATTTTAACCAGAGTTCTAAAAATAAGTAAAAAAGTTTGGTTTCGAATTACGTAATATCAGAAATGAGTTCTGTCAAATCAGTATCACAACTTTCAAGGAGTATTAGTGCGGCGGACGCTATACGTTTTATAAAAACTGCTTGGAATAAAGTTGAACAATAAATAAATATGTTTTTGCAAAACCGTGCCATGTGCCATTAGCAAGATTTATGAAATTTCCCAGAATTTTAGAAAATAGGGTTACTAGTTTTGAGATTTCATCATATTTCGACGTTTTTAGGTACGGCAAGTCGATTCAGGCTATTTTCATGACGCTATCCGTATGGTTGTGTGTGTATGCGTGTGTGTGTCTGCGTTTACTCATGTAAACAGTTAATAACTTCAGAACGCTTCAACGGATCGGAAGCAAATTTGCTGCAATCGAAAGATGTTGACGTCACTTAGATGTCTTAAGAAGTGTATCATCGATTCAGTTCGGTGAATTTCGAAAATAAAATTATCACAAAACTGTTTTATTTTTTAAGTTGTAAATCACTAAGCCCATCAAGTTTAAAATCTAATCAGCTCTTAACTTGAAATAGACACGTTAATTCCTGCCAATTTGACTAGAAGAGAATAAATGATTCTTTCGAGTGATATCATCGTTGAGAAAAAATTTCGAAAAAAATTTTTTTTCTAATGTCTACAAAAGTGTTCGTCAAATCGATTTTTGATGTTCACTGATTTTTATAGACTTAAAAGAGCATCGGATTTGTTAAAATTTTACCAAAATCTGTAAAAGGCTTCGAGAGATGTCTTTGTGGAAAATTTGCGAAAAAAAATTTTTTGGTTTTATTACTCCATATTTTTTTTTTTAATCGATTCGGTATACTTTTTTTAATATTTTTTTTTTTTGGAATTAAGAACTGGCAAGAAATTTGTGGTGGTGGCGAGCAATATTTTATTTTATTGTTTTTTTTAAGGTTAAAATTTAATTTTTCTATAAAGAATTTATTCATCATTCCCCGCAAAGTGGCGGTCAATTAATTTTAGGAAGTTTGATGGGCCTAGAAGTCCTTGTTTTACCGTCAAGCAATCTGCAGGGTAAATCCTTTAAAATATATGTTTATGTGTGTGTATGAGAGCTTACATGATTTTTACTGAAACTGTGTTATATTTTTTATAGCTCCCATTATATACGAGATGAAATTTCCTACGGCAAACGACAATGAAGTCATTTATTTACACACTACCATGAAGGCCAGGTCAATTTATTGTTGTATAAAGGTAATTTAATATAAATTTTTTCTCTCTCTCTCTCTCTTCACCAGTTTTATATTTTTCGCATATTTTTGTTGTTGTGCTGTGTGTACTTTATGTTGCAGTTTGTTGTCATTTCGATTGGGCTGTTGTTGGTGTAATAGCTGGCGCAATAAATTGCAAAATGTAGTGAACAATTTTTCTCGTTGTTAATAATTATTAACGTTTTTATTTTTGTTGCATCATCATAAAGCAAAGAATTTTCTTTTATGAGCGAAAGCGACATTATCGAGATGGAAAGTGGGAAAATTTTCGAAATAATGCCCCAGAGGTACATAATAAATTTTTAATGTTGTCGTATATACATACATACATATAAGTAAATTTAATCCTTTTGACTTAGAGCTGCAAGACATTAGTTGGAATTTATTGAAACATAGAGCGCTAGTGCGCTAGACTATCCGAGGAAAATCAGGGCTTCATCTAACAACTGCTTTAGTGTCAGAATTTTATTTTTAATGCCAAATTTTTATTTCTTTTATATTCTGGTCTAGCAAAAACTAAAAAACTACCTTTTTGAACTGGTATTCATATTGATTAGTGGTTAACAAATAATATGAAATTAAATATCTTTGAAGTTTAAATAAATTTTGTACAATTAAAATACTTGTTTTTTATTTTCTTTTTGATTAAAATAACTAAAATGCAAGAATTAACTATTTTGCCACAAAAATGCATCTGTCAAACATTCTAAATTGCCTGTTATTTAATAATAGTGTTTTAATTACAAAATTGTAATTTATAAATCCTTTTTGTTGTTCATACTGTGGCTAGAGTTGACATTGTGAATAGTTTTAATTTGCAGAGCATAGAAAATGACAGGTAATTAAAATTATGCTGCAATTGTTAAAAAAGAAATGTTTATATATATACTCGTACACACACACACAAAATATACTTTTAATTTTTGTAAATCCAACATGAATTTCATGAATTTTTTTTTACTTAAAAAAAATTTAGCAAAATATTTTTCTTTGGTGTGCTGGAATGAAATGAAGGTAAATGAAAACTATCATCATTAACGACAACTCCTTACAAAATGATTGCAAACTAAGTTTCAATAATATGGCAGCAGCTCTCCTTTTACTTTTAACACTTTCTGTTGCCAACTGCCGGTATTTTGGTCGGTCTTTGTTTTTATTTGTCTGTCTACATATTTCCACTTCATCAATGCTTATTCCGCACAATAAATTTTGTGATAAATGTGGCTGTGCAGTAAAGAAATTCGCATTTTTTGTTTACTCTTTTTTTCATTTATTGAAAAGCAATGGTAAGAAATTTATTTGAGAAAATTCTAAAAAAGAACAGCAGTGAGCTCCAAAGTAGCAGGAGCAAGGAGCAAGAGCAATCGGCAGCTGACTTAAAAAATATTCTAAGGGACTGCTTTAAGTAATAAATAATTCAAAATAGAAAGTATGCACAACATTTTATGTTAAAATATTTTAAAGTAAAATATGGCAAAAACTCCAATCTCTGAACTTCAAAAATTATGAATTTATTAATTAGCACTAATTTCCATTTAACTTTCGTAAAAAGTTTACTGGCATACGGTCGTATTTTAAAAAACTAGAATCACCACTTTTTCCACACGCAAAGTTTTCTCTGCAAAGTCTTAATTCAGCTGGGAGAAAGACAGAAGGATACTACTACCTCTTCTTTCACTCAGCTGAATTAAGACTTTGCAAAGTAAACTTTGCGTGTAAGCTTTAGTCAAAATTTATATGAATATTTTGTTTTAACATACACTTCAAAGCGAAATTATTTTTTTAGAACACAGCAGATGATTTTTAATTTCTTACGATTTTGTATTTTCTTTTTTTAGTTACTCTATTTCTACTTCAAGCAACAAAGTCAGCATATTTTCTGCTGCTTACAACCTAGGGAATGCTATTCAGCTACACTATTAAATATTGCAACTTAAAATTTTAGCAATCTTTTAATGAACTAAAATCCAGCTGAATGGAATTCAATCTTCAGCTGAATGCATAAATTCAATGCAAGATCTTCCTGATTCCCATGACTTCAATATAATCTACATGAATTATTGCTCTAAGATGCGAAATATCAAATTCAGCTAGCTGAATGTTATTTTCATTAATATAAATTAAATTAATATAAATTAATAAACATAGCATGCAGCAGAATATTAATACATTAAAAATGACTATATTCAGCCAGCTGAATTCATAATTAATACATAAAATTCAATTCAGCTGGCTTAAAATCTCCAAAATTCCACTATCAAAGCTTTTAGATATAATAAATGTATAAGAAAGCTGAAAAATAATATGTACAAAGCACAACAAATTGTTTAAGCAAATGGAATTTGCAGTATTGTACTCTCAATAATACAATTTAATTTGTTAGAAGTAAATTCAGCTAGCTGAAAAGCACAAAAAATATCCTAATACATATAATTCAGCAAAGAAATGCTATGTTCACAAAAAATTAATGCATTCAGCCAGCTGAATCAACTTCGTAGAAATTTGAGCGATGTAATTTAAAATTTCTTACTATTTTAACTTTTTTCGAAATTTTTTCTCTTTCTGCTTTAAGAAATAAACACACAATTTTTTTGCTGGAATGCTATCCAGTTACACTGTTATTATTAAAATAAGAATTCATAACAATCTTTTAAAAGACCATAACATAGCTGAATTAAATTTAATATTCAGCTAGTTATAATACTTTAGCTTTACTTAGACAGCTGAATTCACAATCCGATAAAAAGTTAAATGCAAAAAAAGTTAAAGCTCTTTCTAAGCCAAAAATTAATATAAAAGTGAGCTGAAAACCCAAAAAAAACTTTGAAAGCAAATTGTTGAATTCATAATAAAATATTAGTTGTAATAAATCAATTCAGCAGGCTGAAAAATTCAAAAATTTCTCAGATGTGACAAATGCTGTAATAAATTTCTAATTCAGCTAGAAAAAAGGTGTGTTGTTAAAAAACTAGTTCATTCAGCTAGCTGAATTAGCAAAATAATAGACAAATGAGTTTCTTATTTTCCGAGCAGAGTTTTTATATGTAAATATATCTATATATTTTTTTTCAGGCCTATTAAAAACTTTAAGCTTTCTTTTTTTTATTTAAGACTTGTTCTAAAAAGGATTATTTTAATAAAAAATAACGCGTTTAAAATAACAAATTTATTAACCTGGCTGAGTTTTTAAAAAAACTCTAGAAAATAAAATAATTGGTGAAAAGGCGAAGTCAGCTGGCTGAGAAGATAAGTAATTTCATTCTAGCGATATATTTCAGAAAAACCACTTTATTCAGCTAGCTGAATTTACTAAAACAACAGAGAAACTAATATCGCCTGCTAAGCTTTTATGAGCAGCATTTTCAACATTTTGCTATCTGAGAACATTCAACTTCTTGAGTAGGCTACTTTTGAATTTTTCTCTTAGCTTTCCTTTTGAAAGACATTGCATTTATGAGCGCAAATTCAAAATATATATTATATGTTTTTATTCCAAAACTAGAGTTCAAAGGCCAGATTACATATTGATATATTATGCATTTTATTATAAGAACAGAAACTTGAATTTTTTTCCTATGAATCTGAAAACTAAAAGCTGCTATTTAAGCGAAACCTGCTACCTAAAATCAAATTATTGAAGTAACCAAAGAACAAGTGAACTTAGTATACGAGTATTGCCAAAAATACTTTTGCAACAATGCAGTTTTCCTTTATTCCATTCAAAAAGCAACTTTTACTTTAAAATGTTATATATTTGTATTTCTCTAGAATAACATTTAAATTTCTTATTTATGTGTCCTTTTATTCAATTTCACATTATTGTTTTTTTTCACAGACTATTTTTTTCAAGCATTAAGTGAAATTTACTGTTTATGTTGCGTCAACCGCGCTGGACAAGAAACCATTTAGCCATTTGCCATTTTCTATCAACCATTTCCATTGTATATGGGATATTTAATTTACTTACATTCTGTCTGATTTTTTTCAATTCTAAGTGTTTTCCTCCATATTGTGCAAGCATTGTTAGCTGTTTCTGACTTCTTTATTTCTTCTTTTTTTTTTTTTTTTTTTTTACTTTTTGCGCTTACTTTTTGTTTTGTTTTTCCACCTCATAATTTTAACAAGAATGACTTTTGTTTACACAATATATTAAATGGTTTTTATTTTGTTTATCAATGATTATAAATAAGCCAAAAGTGGTGCCAGATGTTTGTAAGGAAGTTAGAAAACTTTAGAATAATTTATATAAAATCAAAGAAATAATTCTCTTTATGGTTTCCTGTATTAAACTAACGGAATAAATTTGAAGTAAATATTTAACAACATTAGTTATGGAAATTTGTTAAGCTCATTTTCCATAACTTTTGACTTGGATTAGCAAATTCAGCAAAAAGAAGATACTCTGAATTTTTTACACTAAGCTCTGCTGGCAAACTTATTGGTCTTAAGTTATACAAATTCATATTCAGCTAGCTGAATTAGCTTTAAAATTAAATCTATACATAATCTAGAGACTTTGCATTTTCTATTTTCTATAGTTTTCTATTGTTTTCTAGCACTAATTAAATAAACTTGTTCATTTTAATTCAATAGGCTAGTAGCATTATTGCAATTAATTTTTACCAGCTTAAGAAAATTTTGAATTCAGCTGACAAGAAAGGTAAATTGCTGAAGCTGAATATAAAAAATTTATTGAATTTAATAATCTGAATTTTGAATTTTTTTTAGAGATTCCCAGTTGCAAGACATACTCAATTTATTTTATAGCTTTTCAAAAAACTTAATGCTTGAATTTTATAACTTGTGTTTTAATAATTATAGCATACAGCTAGTAGTCAATATATTAGGAAAAAAGTAGTTTATTCAGCTAGCTGAATTTAAAATGACTTACCAGAAACAAATTCAGCGAAAGTCTCCGCAATGTGACTATGTTGGCATAGTTTTTAAAATTCAGCTAATATTTAATATATATTTCAAAAATTACTTTATTCAGCTAGCTGAATAAAAAGCTGCCAGTTAAAAAACACAAATTCAGCTGGCTGAAAACTTAACTATTTCACTATGGTAGCTTAAATTATAAAATTTAGCTAAGATTTTCTATATTATATAAAAAACTATCGCATTCATCTAGCTGAATTTACATTAAGCTGCCGGAAATTAGGTACTAGTTAAAAAACTCAAATTCAGCTAAATGAAAAGTTCAAATATATGACTAAGGTGGCCTAATTTATAGAATCTAGCTACGATTTTATATATTATATAAAAAAACTTCATTCAGCTAGCTGAATAAAAAGCTGCCAATTAAAAAACACAAATTCTGCTACCTGAAATCTCAACTATTTCACTAAGGTAGCTTAAATTATAAAATTTAGCTAAGATTTTCTATATTTCATAAAAAACTATCGCATTCATCTAGCTGAATTTACATTAAGCTGCCGGAAATTAGGTACTATTTAAAAACCACAAATTCAGCTGAATGAAAAGATCAAATATTTCACTATGGTGGGATAATTTATAAAATATAGCTACGATTTTATATATTATGTAAAAAATACTTCATTCAGCTAGCTGAATAAAAATCTGCCAGTGAAAAAAAAAATTCAGCTGTCTGAAAACTCAACTATTTCGCTATGGTGGCTTAAATTATAAAATATAGCTAAGAATTTATATATTTTATAAAAACTATTTTATTCAGCTGGCTGAATTTCCATTGTATTGGCTAATAAAAAAGTTGCCGGTTAAAAAAAACGCAAATTATGGTTTCTGAAAAACTTAACTATTTTACTATGGTGGCTTAGTTTTTGAAATTTAGCTAAGACTTCATATATTATATAAAAACTACCCCCATTCAGCTAGCTGAATTTGCATTAAGCTGCGGGAAAAGAAACTGCCAGTTAAAAACGAAATTCCAGCTAGCTGAAAAACTCAACTGCTGCACTATGGTGGCTTATTAGTAGCATTACAATAAATATATAACTCAGCTGGAAAATAATATGTTCAAAAAACTAATCATTCAGCCAACTTAATCTGTAGCAAAAATCACAAATTAACACAGACATACGTACATATGTATATCAACTGCTTAATACTTCCGCTTAAGCATTTGTTAAATAATAAATAGAGAATTCACGTTTAACATACAAAGTGTCTTATAAATCATATAGTAACAGCTGAATACATTAAATACTTCGCTGAATGACACAATATCAAACCAATCAGACCAAAATTACAAATTTTCTCCATTTGGCATCTTTTTGCTAAGTAAACATACCATTTATTGTAAATTCATTTTATGCACTTAACTTGTACATGCGATATGCATTGTCGCCTGTCAAACAAACAACGAACCAGCCAATTCAATACAAGAAAAGACAGACACTTGCAATATTCAATAAGAAATTGCGACCTCTTTGACACAAACAAAAGAAAAATATGAACATCTACAACGATACGACGACGAGTACAGAGCAATGTTTTCATACACTTTATGCTGATGACATAAACGTTTCATGCAGCCACTTGCTATGCTGGGGCGAAGGTTACCCTACACATATCAGGGAAAGGATATGAGAGCAAGGATTCAGATAAACTTCAAGACAAATGCAGTTTAAGTCGAAATCGAATTGTGAGAGTAAGGGCGGTTTAAACTAGAGTGCATTTGTAAAATATTAAAGATCTTAATTGTCAATAGGTAGTACCTTAAGAGACAAGCCTAAGCCTCACACACTTTCGATTAAGAAAAGTGATCAATTTTGAAATGTTCAAATATTTTCATTCAGTTTACCCTAAATTTCTAGTCAAAACTTACGCTTCTTGAAGAAGTTCTGCAATCACAAGGATATTGTACCATTCTAAAGATAAACTGACTTTATCTCTCACTCTCTCCCTCTGTCTCTCTCTCGCTTTCTTCGCTTCAGACAGCCAGTATGCCTTGATCTGAATAAATCCAAAACAGTGAAGTTCAAATATATTCGATCCATATCATTGTTGATATTAAAGCCAGTAGCAAATCAATTTGTCTTTATTTAAGCAAAATTTTCATCTCCTATTGCTTACACCACTCCCCCAACTTCCCTACACCAACAACAAATAAACAATTCACAATCATAACTTTAGTTTGTTTTGTAATTTTTTTTCCTTTTGCATTTTCTTGAAAATGGAAAATAATGAGCTGGTGTGTGAAAAGAAGTAAATATTTTTCTTTATGAGGAAAAAAATATATCTATGTATATAAGATAGAAACAAATGGAAAAAATCGTTAATAAAACAACACCAACAAATGCTTTAAAGCAAACAAAAAAAAGGACATCTTAGGCGAATCAACTACAGCAACAATATATTCAGATAATAGTACGCTACCATTACAGTGGTTAACACAATGAAGCAACAATTCCTTAGGGAGTCTATCAACAGTTGATGGCAAAGCAAGAAAAATAAAAAGAAGTCCAAATGGAAGCGTAGTTATGTAAGAAAGCACGCAGCGCACATACATATATAATTCAAAGACAACTAGCAGGATTGGGGTTGCGGAGGAGTGTGTAGCAGCGGTTGGAGTTTATTATTTTTGAATGTAATTGGATTTGTGGCAGTAACTGGAATATAGTGCGGGCAGTAAATATTAAGACCGGGAATGGGAATGGGACGTTTGTGTGCCAAGATGTCTGAAAGGAAAATACACTAACGCACACACTAACAAGATATCATTAATAAATGCATTACATACTTTTAGCATATACGAAGTACTTTTTGTAATAGGCGGTGTTATTTTGGGAATATGGACCTTTCCTTTTTTGTTAGTTTAATAAATTTTTTGCAAGTAAAGATTTAACACAAGACAAACAAGGAAGTGGATGGCAAGTTTATACCAATTTCGCTTGGCTGGCCAGTGGACAGCAGTTAGCGTTAACTGTCACAATAATAATAGTAACAGCATTCCAGGTACATTAATTTGCTTTCAGTAGCATGTTTTTGTGATATTTTGTATTGAAATAAAGTTACTTGACTTATAGTTTTTCCTAGTGTATAATAATAATAAATGTTACTTAAATTTAGTTATTAAAAAAAAGGATATATGGCAGGTGGGCATGTCCTTGCACCAATCGTTCTGAAATTTTCTAGGAAACTTAAGCTTAACATTTGTCAAATACTTAGTTACACGTTTTTTCTCTAAATTGTGATCATAATGGCGATTAGAATAAAATATTAGAAATAAAGGATATCCGTCATGCTGGCCATGTCCTTGAAACAATTGCACTCAAATCCTTGGCGCAATTTCTTTGAACAAATACTTAAATGGCTACTGTAGCTAAAATCTAGTTTCTACAATTAGGGATATATGCGAGGTTAGTATGTCCTTGCAGCCAGCCCTATGAAATTTGCTACAGATTTTAAGAATATCATTTACCAAATAGTTACATATGTATATTTCGTTGTATTTTTTATCATAAATTTAGATGGATTTTAGTTTATAAAATTAAGGATATATGATATGTGGGCATGTCCTTCTACCAATTTTAGTGAAATTTTTTAAAGAGCTTGCTATTATGAGTTTTGCATTTAATTGTTTTAATAATTAAGGCTGAAACGATATTTTAGAAATTAAGGACATATCACTAAGGATAAGGATATATGGAAAGCATGCATATCCTTGCAGCTTTTGTTTAAAAATGTTTTTTGAAATGGTTAATAAATTTTACAGTATTTTGAACTGTAACTGAAATTTAAGGATATATGGGCGGTTAGTATGTCCTTGCACTCAACGCGATAAAATTCACTAAAGAGTTTAAGAGCATGAATTGCCCAACAGTTACGAGGGTTTTTAATGTATTTTGATGTTAATTGTACTTTTTATTATATTTCTAAAATTAAGGATATATGGGAGGTAAGTATGTCCTTGCACCCAACACCATAAAGTTTGCTACAGATTTTAAGAATACAATATACTAAATGGTTATAAAGTTTTCGTTGTATTTTGATTATAATTGCGTCTGAAACTCAGTTTATACAATTAAGGATATATGATATGACGGCATGTCCTTCCACCGATTTTAGTGAAATTTTTTGAAAAGTTGAAGAAGATGAGTTTTGCAAATGTGTTTTTATTTTTTTTTTTTTTTTTTTTTATAATAAAGGCTGAATTAGATTTTCGAAACTAAGGATATATGGATAAGGATAAGGATATATAGAAATCATTCATATATTTGCATCTAAAAACGTTCAAAAATAGTTGCTGCAATATTTAATAACTTTTGCAGTACTTTGAAATGTAACTGAAATTTAGTTTCTAAATAAAGGATATATGGGAGATTATTATGTCCTTGCACTCAGCACGATAAAATTCACCACAAAGTCTAAGAGCATTATTTGTCGAACAGTTACAAGTTTTTTTTCGAAATTTTGATCTTAATTGTAACTTTTATTATATAGCAAAAATTAAGGATATATGGGAGCTACGTGTGTCCTTGCACCGTTTTTTACAAGCTTTTTTCCAGAGCTTAAGAAGAATATTTGTCAAATAGTTACATAGTTTCTTGGATAAATTTTATTTCCAAAATTAAGTTTATATGGAAGGATATATGGAATCAATGACGTTTTTTCCACCGGTTAAGTATAAATTTACTTTAAAGCTTACTTGTAACAAATTTTCGCTGCATACTGGTCGCAATGGTATAAAAAACTTAATTTTTAATAGTATGAATATGTGATAGGTGGTTATGTCCTTTGACAGGCTATTTTAAAATTTTACATAGAACTTTATTATGCAATTTAAGTAGCATTAATTCTTTTTTTTCTGCATTACAGTCATAATTTGCTGCTTTCTGCACAAAATTGTATCTCAAATTTGTTTTTGAAAATAAAGGATATATGGGGAGCAGGCAAATCTGGGCACTGAATATGTTCAAACTTTCCTCAAAACTTGCTCGTGCAACTTTCGAAATAGTTATAAATTTTCGCTGTGTTTTAACCACAATTGTATTTAGAATGAAATTTTTAAGCCTGAGGATATGTGGAAGTAAGGTTTTTCTTCCCACCGCTTAAAATCGAAATTTACTACAAATCTTACTTGTATAGTTAGTACAATGAGCTAAAAATTAGTTTTTTCATTTTAAGGATATATGGGAGGTAGGCATGTCCTTGCACTAATTATTTTAAAATGCATTTAAGATATTTTTTGTGTAATTTTGAGAACATTTAATAGCTTTTGCTGCATTATAATCATAATTTTAGCAAAATTTAAATGAAATTAAAATTAAGGATATATGAGAGATACAATTGCATGCATGAGTATAAAATTGTATCTCGACCTCGAGCTTAATAAACATAAGAAAAGAAATGAAGAAGTTAAAATGCTATATTTTATATAAAGTATATATGAGAAGTGGCCATGTCCTTGCACCAACAACTATACCATTAAGGAGGTAAGTGAGACAGTAATCGACTTTATTTAACTTTTTGAGAACTTTTAACCTTTAGTTTTGAAACATGTACTTAAATGGCAGGTTGATCCTTATTTTCTGTTCAAAACTCGGTTGTTAAAATTTAGTAGAGGGGGCAGGATGTTTAGCAAATTTAAAAAATGTTTCCAATATTAATATGAAACACTATTCTACAAAATCTTATTGATGTATGAAACCCCTCTTTGCTGATTCATGTTGCCCGCCCCACTGAGCTTTAAGCATGTCCTTTCATTAACACTTCATTAGATATTTAGATATTTTTCGTTAAATAAACAAAAAATATGTATAAATATTTGTGATGTTGGCTTTAACATTATTTGAAGTAAATCACTAAACAAAATAATGTAATCAAAAGTAAAATTTGTTAATATCAATAGTTAATCCTCAAATATCCTAGAAAATCAAAAAAAAAAAACTTCCTCCTGCGAGCTTGACACTCAAATCAAAGAAAGCAAACAAGATGCATAAATAAATTAAAAACTTTCACGTTTTAAGTCTTAATTTTCCTGTTATCACTGTTTGTATGTGCGCATGTACATGTACAGACATTGTATCATTTTGTTTTCACCTGATTACCTGGCGAAAAATGAAAAGCAAAAACTTATTTGCATTTAATCTATTTGGAAATAATTCTCATTTTCAGCATTGACTCGGATTTAAAATGGAATTTTTATGTTTATTAAAAAGTTTTATATTTTCCGCTCCTCTTGTGTTGCTGTTGTGTTTTTTATTTGTTTATATCTGGTTGGTTGTGAATTTTTTCTTTTATGGCCATGGATTCTCACCTCGAATTACAATACAACCAGGTAAAGAAGCCGTTTTGTAGGTGTGTCAGTGTAAAATTTTACGATGGCAGGAAGTTTCTTTTATTTTTTTTTTATTTTTTTAAAGATTTTCATATTTTAATTTCATTTCAAATGGAACCCCAGAGAATGATAAAAAAATATATCAATGGCAACAATAACAACAACAACAACAAAAACCAGCAACAACAAAACGCTTCGGCAGTTTATTTAAACAAAATTAAATGAGTTTGTTTAAAGAAATCCACCGAAGAAAAACAACAAGGAAATAGGGTAGAATTAAATTATTTATGTCTGATATAAAATATAAAACAACGAAAATAATGCCTGATTTGCCAAAAAAAAAAAATAATTGTATGAATAAAATATGTAGGATATTTCAAGGAAGAGATAAACTTTGGTATTGAAGAATATAAGTGAAGCCAAATTTTAAAACATACTCGTATAACGCTTGACACAAACAACAACAATCGTTTTAACAGAGCTCTGTTAATAAAGAAACATTAATCTGTTAAATATTAAAATGAGTTTTTTGTGCCAAATGAACTAGATACCCGCTCAATATTTTCGACTGAAAATACTCGTTTAGATGAAAAATGATGCAAGTGGAATCTCGTTTTGAGTTCCCGGCAATTCCCACAAGAAAAAAAATCGCCAAATCCCGAAAATTGGATTTTTCAGTATTTTTGCTGTTGTATTCTTCTTATTTTTCGCCGCTCGTAGATAATATTTTTTAAAAATATGCAAAACCATATCTAGTCTTAAGGTGGCATAATAATTTTTTTTTTTTTTTTGAGTTCCAGGTTTGTAATTTGAGAAAAAGAGGCCCTACATTTGATATTTATAGCAAAAATAGGTCTATTACGAAACGATGTGGTTCCTTCAATAACGAAAATTTTGCACAAATAATTTCTATTTAATATTTCTTATAGTATTTATTACCTTTTGAATACGCAAAAATATGCGTTTGGTATTTTTGTAAAAAAAATTTTAATAATAGCGAAATAATTAATGTGTGTGAAGATAAATTCGAATTTAACTAGTAGAGACAGAAACCAAAATTTTTAACATAGCATGTTAATCACATAACAGAGCACTGTTAGCTATTTAACAGTATTCGCTAAATGGATTAGGATTCCAAATATTTGGAAATGGATCGAGATAGATAATTTTTTTTTTTGGAAAAATTTCTCTCAACTGTATTTTATGAAATTATAAAAATAGGATGGTAGAGACAATAAACTAGATTTAAAAAAAAACATCATTTTCTTGAGAGGATTAGTGCTCATTTGGGTAAAATATGGAAGAGCACACGTACAACACCATATAGGTGTGGTACCCTGAAGGGTCCTAAAGGTTACCCAATTGATCACGTTTCTGAAATAATTTTGGGAATTGAAATAATGTTTTTTTTTAATCTAGTTTATTGTCTCTACCATACATATTTTAACCATCCTATTTTTATAATTTCATAAACTACATTTTATAGAAATTTTTCCAACAAAAAAAAATTATCTATCTCGACCGAGTTCCTATGTTAAAAATTTTGGTTCCTGTCTCTGCTAGTTAAATTCGTATTTATCTTCACACACATAAATAATTAACCCATTTTTTTTTGTGCAAAAAAAAGGGCAAAAATTTTACTTTTTCAAAATTTTAATTTAAACTGCGTATAACTTGCGACTTAATTGTGCTTTGGATACCAGATTTTGTTTTTAATGCTACAAATTTTGTTCTTAATTCGTAATAAGTTTCTTTTTCCAAATCGAACAAGATTTGTTTTCTCCAGCCAACATTTTAATTTTTTTCTCTCGAATATTTCCTAAACTGTAAGCGAAAACCCATAAATGTAGCAGACCTTTTTAAGCTCTTGGATAGAAAAAAAATCCACTTTTAACAAATCTTTTTTATCAGATCAAAAACATCAGCTTGGCATCGGTTTTAATTTTCCATTAAACTCCTCCGTCCCCTTTAAATATATATAGCACACATTTAATATTTAAGCTCTGTGACACCTTCTCAAATACTGTATGCCGTTTAGAAACTGTGGAGATCCCCCACTGTTTATCGGGTACTTTAGGCCCCACTAGGCAGCAGAAGCCACCGTCAGCTAAAGAATTAAGACCGCAAGCATCATATCTATATTAAGAACTAAAAAAAAATCCCATACAAGCTGCGACCAGTTTAATATACATACATGTCGTTTACAGAGCGATACGAACTTTAATTTAATCGAATCATAAACAGAGAAAGAAAGGAAGTTCAAAAAATATGATAAAAAAAACTGACTTAAATTAATAACAATGGGCCTGATGGCAAAAATTACATAAATATACATAATTAAAATTATCCAAGCAAAAAAATTTTGCTTAAGCAGAGCAAAAATTAGCAAATTAACAGTCTTGTGCATGATTAGTAAAAAGAAAAACAAATAACACAACGGCAAACCTGTTATAAATTCGTGATGTTATAATTTTAGCTGCTTTCATTACTTAAAAAGCTTTCAAGAAATTGGAGTACATTGAATCAAAACAATTCACATATTCCTTTTGCATTGAAAAATATGTATTTAGAGCTGAAGTTTACACCAATTGACGCCACACACCGTGGAGCAAACACAAGAACGTTGATGATGAAGGTGTGCGGGCTTTCGAAAACAGCATGATGTTCCGTTCTGCTAGCGTTTGTCCTAATAATTGATAATTGTATTTAGTGTAATTTGTTCCTTAAAAATATTTTGAATTTTTTCAGAACCTCGTTATTTTTATTATCACTTTGAAGGTTTGTACTCATGCTGATGATTAGGGAAAGGATTTTCATGCATTTAAAATCGCGTTTTATGTACATAAAATATACATTAAAAATATAAAAATATGTATTAAAAACTAATAAAATATGCATTTATTAACTCTTTTTTTAACATATAATAATATGATAAATCTAAAAAAATCAGCTTCATTGCTTTCTTAACACACATTTTGTCAAATTATATGGAATACAAAATAAAGTTAAGTTAAGTTATTGGTGCATATTTAAATGCTGCTAGTTCGTTTGTGGAATATTCAGTTTTAAAATTTTAGCTGTTTGAACTATAAAATATTGAAAAATTTCTTGCAAGTCCATAATTTTTTTGTGTAACTTTATCTAATTTATTTTTAATTTCTTCACTTATTCTGTCTCAGAGCACAAATTATTTTAACCGCATTTACCATTTAATGGGGGAATTCGTATCCCTGAATATTTTTCTTGAGAGGCTGCAACATGCAAAGGAGCTTTTAAAACACTTTCTATCCACATGAAATTAATACGCATCCGATAAAGAGCGCCCAAAAAAATTACACAAACATTTTTGGGTTTAAAAAGGCATTTGTCCCATATGCTTTTGTAATTTTTTTTTTTTTTTTTGTATTGAATTTTTCAAATAAATTGAGTTTTCATCCCAGTTGAAATTATTTACGTTTTCCTCTTTTTTGTTCTTACACAGTTGAAAGAATTGCAAAAATACTTTGCAACTAATCAAAAAACACCAAAATTTGTTTTATAGAATGATAAAATTAAAAAAATTTATTAAAAATATACATACATTTATAATGAAATATGCAAAAATATGTATTTATTTTAAAATATGCAAAAATATGCACTAACAAATCGATGCCATTTTGTCGCAAATTTGTTGATTTACAAAGATATTTTATTTACGTTGAACTACGACCAACGACAGAAAACATGTATTTACATGAAAATCCTTTCCCTACTGATGATATAAGACAGTAGTGCATTACATTGTCTATTAGTCCTGTGCTTAAACTATAAATTGTGTTAAAAAAAATTATTTAGTTTTAATATAAAACTTTTGCTCTACACATGCCTTTTACAATTTGTTTTTGTGTAAATAAACAAACATAATTCATAATTACCTTAACATTTTCCTTTTTCAGCACAAAAACACAAAACTTATAAACTATATTTGGCTTGCCACACGAAACGAAACGTGAGCATTTTAAATAATTCTCTTTTACGTTTGCAATCCTTTAAAAGTGTGCTACAAATGTAGAGAGAACTGGTTATGCTTTGTTAATTAATTTAGAAAAATAAGTACCAAAATAATGTTATAAAAATACACAACCAAGATTATCCCTTATGGGTGCACAGGTTTGACTTAAAGTCAAGCAGCGAAACGGTGGCAATTCATCAAAGTGAATTTTTAAAGTCGCTACTTGGAAATCCGAGCACAAAATATTTAACAAACAAAAGTTCAAAAAATACAGAATAAAAAGACAGTTAATTAAGAGAAATTATATATTAGTTATCTCTCCAAGATACCTCGTGTTTGTTGTGGAAGATTTTTAATTAATAATTTTTTATAACATGCCACAACAAAAAGCCTTTAAAATCTAAAATATGTACAACTTTGTCACCTTGTAGCTCTTTCCCAAATAGAAATTTGTGAAAAAGAAATAATACGAGTACAAATAATATTTTACATTTTCACATCACGTAGACAGTGAAAAGCAGCAAACAAAAACAAAAAAAAAAATGAAAAATTTTACTAAAACAGAAAAGCAACCAACAAAAAAAGGACACACATACGTGAGATTTGAAGGTGCAAATGGAATGTGGAGTACAGAATATCAATTTGTGTTATTTTTCTTAATGAAAAAGTTCATTAAATTTGTTTTACAAAGAATTCTTTTTTTGTTTTTTGTTGCTTGCTCCTAATTTACACGATGTCACATGATAAATTTGCGGAGTTGAAAATTTAATTTAAATGAAAATTAGTCATTGTTACAGACACGATTCCCTGAATGGCATATCAACGGCTAGAAGCATAATAATGTTAGATATTATTCAAGTTTTTATTTTAATTACATTAAGCAGAATATTATGAAGCAAAGTTTCATGCTCCTTTTAACCGACTTCAAAATCAGGAGGAGATTATCAATTCGTCTCTATTTTTTTTTTCTGCGGTGTTACTTCATTACTCGGCACATTTTACAGCGATTGTAAAAATTCTTTTTTTTTTCTGAGAGGGTATAGCTTCCCATTGGTCTCATTAGAAACAAAATTGGGCGAAGACACGCCCACAATTTTTTTATATTTGATTTTATGTTATTCTACTAATTTTATTGCTGCGAAACCTAGCAAGCACCTCAGGTTCTTAATTATTAATTTGATAATTGAATTAATTACACAATTTGATAATTGAAAAAATGGGCGGAGTTACGCCCATTAAAATTTATTACATTTCACACTGGTGCAACTTAACCAATTTTTACGCAACTTACCACACACCCTGAACTCTAAAATATACAATATTCTCCATTTAAAAAAATGGGCGGAGTCACGCCCATTAAAATTTAATATATTATTTTAAGTGGTTCTACTTTAACGATTTTTACAAGACTTAACACGCACCCTGAGCTTTAAAGAACACAAAGCTTTGCATTTAAAAAATGGGCGGAGTCACGCCCATTAAAATTTAATATTTTATTTTGAGTGGATCTACTTTACCGATTTTTACAAGACTTATCACGCACCCTGAGGTCTGAAAAACGCACAATCTTGCATTTAAAAAATGGGCGGAGGCACGCCCATTAAAATAATTTTATATTTCACGTATCTTATCTTTTTCTACCAGATCTTTGCATTGAAGTCGGTTTTTTTTTTTTGCAGAATTATTAATAATTAAGAGAAATCTGGCAAAACCCATGTTTGTACAAAAAAAAAAAAATTCATAAAGAATTCAAGCAGCCGTCTTTAACTTGCAAATTGGGGGTAGTAAAATTCTGTTTTCCAATTAGATTATTTTTCCCAGAAGCTAAGTTGGCTCTGCAAGATCTGGAGGTGAATTACGTCATTCGATATGGAACGAAATTTCCATACAAACACAATTAAAATTTTATGACAATTTGTTCGATTGATTGTCTGCTGAATGCTAAAGAAATATTAAGCCATTAAGCCATAATAATTATGATGATATCCAAGAAAATTGCAAAAAAAAAATTTAGTACTTATTTTTCTCACAAATAAGTTATAAGAATATACCCTATAGTTGGGCAGGCAGTCCATTATTCTGGGGGTTGTGGATTGGGTGCTGACTGAACACTCCAGCTTATCTCACTACAACGAAAATTCTCGGCAAACTGAAACTTAGTTACTACATATTTTAGAACTTTATATGTAATAATATATTTATATTGTTTTACAGCTTTTGCTTTTACATTTTGTTTGTTGCTTTCATTGCAACTCTCATTTAGTCAATAATTATAATTATACTTAGGCTTACCCGAAACATTCTCAGGGTAAAAGATAATTTTTCCAGAAAATCAAATAGAATAAATAAAATAAGGAAGATAAGATTTCAAAGTTCAGCTGCTTTTTTATCATATCGCACGCTAAATCATAAACAGTCACAACTCAAAAAATCCCAGATGTTCGGGAGTGGCAAAAAACTGTTGTTACTATACAAATGATGAAAGTGTGCATGTAACATAAAAACAATCATAAGGGTATTTTACATTGTCCGAGAAGACTGCGTTGCATAACCAATTTCTGTGGTTATTAGAGATTTGTTCAGTGAACTGCTTAATAAAAAAAAATTAAACCATTTTGATAGTTTTGAGTTATGACTGTTTATGATTTGGTTTTCCTTAAAATTTTCAAACAATTCCATCACAATAGGACAATAAGAAATAGGGAGATAATCTTCAGTTAATTGTTATGCAGAATAGAGCAGAACTCATTGATTTAGCAAAAAATGTTTCGCCCAACAGTTGTCGGGGAAAATAAAAAATCAATCAACTTTAGGAGCATCTAAGTAATAAATTAACTGCTTCTAGCCAATTTTTTACAAATTGATTAAATTATTAAATTAATAAAAATAACATTTTTTTTTTGCTCAAATATACATACACATGTTCCTGCTATTTATTTATTCAGTGTTATGAAATGAATTTATTCGTCTTTTTCAACACGATTCGTTTCGTATCGCGTGACATTATCAGAAAATTTAGGACTATCGAAATTAATTGCTTTTAATTAATCTTTTGAGCTATTTTTACGCTTAATGCGGATATGGGTTTCATAAAAATGCATTTGTATTGTCTTGCAATTCTCAATTAGTCTATACTATTATTTAAAGTTCTTTTTTTTTTGTTTTTGGAATGGAAATATTTCTCTGGTACGATATACTGACATTAATTTCTTCACAAAAAGTAGATATGCTATAAAATTTTCTTATAGTCAATGATATTATTTATATACATATATATTTTTTTTTCTTTTTAACATTCGTGACGATTGATGCCACACTAAAATGTAAATACATATTTGTCTCATTAATAACATTATATATATAATACATCTACTACCATTGGACCTAGTAGGGAACAGCAATCCGTCTTCGTTGTAACTCTCTGTGAAATGGAAATGGCACCGGCCACTGTAGAATACTCGACGATACAGCTTGGGGATGGAGGATTGACCAAACCTCCCCTGATCTACTGCACAAATGTCTTTATAAAACCTGAATATCATCCACAGAATTGTGCATGAATGGAACTCCAGGTAGAAGAAAACGTGATGATTTTTATACGGATGGCTCCAAAACACAAGAAGAATGAAGTGTTTTCAAGAACCTTAGGTCTTCGTATTACAAAGCGACTGCCGGCTCACTGCAGTGTCTTCCAGGCAGAGATCCTTGCGGCGGATTGGTTGAAAAAGAATGCAACTTCAACGACTTTGATTAACGTAGACACTGATAGTCGAGCAGCTACTATGGTCCTTGAATTCCCGCTTCTAAGAACAACAACAGCCGTCGAATGCCGATCATCTCTAAACGAGATGGCAGAGCAGCTTAGTATTAGAATTATCTGTATCCCGGGACATAGAGGCTTTCAGGGGAACTCTGGGGGTGAGGAGCTGGCTACAACTGGGACAACCTTACAAGCTCCACTGGATATTGTCTCGTAGACAGGCCTGCATAAAGGTTAAAGGTCGAACACAATGATTTTTGCAGCAGCTGCCCGGATATCGATGAAGAGGAAAGTGTCACTGTCCTGGACTTGCAAGAAAGAGAATGGCTACAATGGTCACTCTCGAGTTCAGGGAACTTTCTGACGTTGCTAGTGTTGAACTGCAACTTATTAGTAGCTTTATATTGAGCTCTGTTTGGTGCGACGGTGGGGACTCCTCATAAGCAGCGTCTCCCTGGTATAACAATGGACCAAAACGGTCTAAGTGAGTCCGGGATTCTGACTGCATCCTTAGCTAACCCTAATCTAACTTTCGGCTATCAAAAAAAGGAAGCCACTGATTTTCCCTGATTTTCGAAAATCGAGTTTTAATGAGATCTCCACGTTTTCAGGTCATGGGGAACTATTTCGACTATTTTTACAACGAGAATCGTATGGGTGTGTGCATGTTTATACGTATGTAAGCCTTTCATCGAATTGCAACTAAATATGCCGCATTCTGAAGACATTGTCCTCAATTAAACTCCATGATAAAATGAACCTTTCGATTTCGGAGATTTTGAAATTTTTTAAAAATAAAATCTCGAAACAAATTTTTCTTTCAAATAATTTTTAAGTTGCTGAAACGATGGAAACCAAAATCAAATCAAACGTAAACTGCTGCAAATGGGCTTAAAATCGATCGATTTGGGAAATGTCGAAATTTGTCTGTGCCACCACACACTTCATCAGCACTCATGTCTCTCCACTTGGGCAGAGGTTATTGTTAACATCAGCTATTTAAGATGAATTTTTAATGAAATGGAAAATGGCATTTTCTATTGAAAATACTGCACTTAAGCCAAATTAAGAAACTATTCCTGATTAAACTTCATTGTAAATCAATTAAATTTAAATATAATTACTGCCTTATTCATAAAAAATAATTCAGTTTTATTAAGCGCTTATTTGACATATTTCTATGGGAAATTTGTCAAATAAACCTGTAATAAACCTAAAATATTTGTTATGAATTAGACCGTTAGTGTTTTTTTATAGCTATGCTATTTATGTGACGACACAGGACCTAAGACACTATTACAGTTATAAATTTATTTTTGTTTTGATTTCTTTGTACTTAAACTCAGAGTACGAAAATAAAGGAAACGAAACAAATTGTTTGATTTTGATTTGTTTAGTTCTTTGAAGTGAGTAAAAACAAAACAAAAACAATGATTAAGGGATGGCTCAATTTGTTTTTGTAATAATTTTGCACATGAGCACAAGCCAAAGAACAAAGCCGATCGACTGTAAGCCGCCACCGGCCACAAACCACACATTTACTTAATCGTATGACGCTAGAAAATAATGGAAAATAAATGGAAACGTTTTGAAATATTTGCGGCAAATTTTACATCATCATATAATGTAATTTTAATGCATTATTATTTAACACATCAAGTTTGTTTTATATATTCTTTTTTTTGGAAATTGTTACAATTTAAGTTTAACATTTTTGAACGCACTATTAATCCCAAATTATTATTTTATTTAGTAAGTAAAATATTTTTTATTAAAAATACATTGAAATTGATTATTGAGGGGTTTAGCTGGATCCCATGCGCATTTCACTGTTGCTAATGCAGATCATCAGGGAACCTTTGCCCAAAAATTTCTTAGAACAACTAGAGTTATTATGTTAAACTTCCATTTAAACAAATGAGAAGCTGAACAAATAACAAAGTTGAAACTAGAACTCAATAATCAACATGTTTTTTTTTATTTTTTTACTTTATTATTGCTAAATATATTTATATCAAATTAATTATTTCCTTAACAAAAACACGGCCAAACTCTTAATGCACTTTTGTAAAACTATTTGGATTAATCTTGCTTAGATATCAAAACTTTATTGCAAGTACTTAGAATCCGAACCCCCTCCCCTGCTTGCTTAAGCTCTTACAAACAAATAAAAAAATTTGCTTTAGTTTTTTTCCTAATCACAGACGCTGGTTCTCTACAAAAAAAAAGGAAATATAATATCTTAATACTCGTAGTTTATGGCAGTTGTTACAGTTTATAATCAAAATTAATGTTGTATTTTTGTTAAATTTTCCTGCTTGCTGCAGTAAACAAAAACTTGTGTTTATTTATTGTGGAAAATTTTTTAAGTTAGATTTCATTTTTTTTTTGCATTCTATTGCAACTTTTAGTATTAAATTGCAAGTGCAAAAAAGAAAAAAAGAATAAATACCAAATTTTGCATACCTTTTAGTCATTGTTAGTGTTTGAAGTTATTCCTTCAAATCATAATGATATTGTTGTGTTGCCAAAAAGTTTTTGTACTCCTCCTGCTACTCGATTTTCGTTTAAGTAAAATATGAATAGAAAGGAAAAACTTTTTAATGTGCACTTTTCTGAATAACAAAAAAACTTTATATGGAAAAAAAGTTTCCCTTACGTTTATTGCCGTTGAAAGCATATTTTTAGGGGTAATTTTGTGTCTCGTTTTTCCATTTTCTCTAAAGAAAAATAAGTAAGAAAGCATAAAGTTGGCTTGATTTAGGTGGAAACAAATAAATACAATGATTACAGGAAAGTAGTTTCTGAAGCAAATCAACAAAACTTTTTTCTTCTATACACAAACAAGAGCAAAGTTTAGCTTAGTTGTACACTTAAATTAAGCAGCAAACATTGATTATAAAGTTTTTGAAAACTAAAATTATATTGAAAAAGTATTAAATAGAAAAAATTTACTTAAAAAATACTTGGCAGCGGTGGGATTCGAACCCACGCCTCCGAGGAGACTGGTGCCTTAAACCAGCGCCTTAGACCGCTCGGCCACGCTACCGTTATGAATGCGGCGCTGCCAGTTTTCAAACGCTACAGCAAATGGCCAATATTGCCATTGTATATGTACATACAAACATAAAGTTATTTATATATAACAGGCATATAAATATGTATGAACGAGTATCTAAGTTTTATTATTTATTATTTTTGTCTGAGCATATTCAATACACATTTGAAGGTATGAATTTAAATATAATTAAATTTTGATTTAAATATAAAGATTATATATAACTGCGTTAAGAGGTTCCATAGTGTAGCGGTTATCACGTCTGCTTTACACGCAGAAGGTCTCCAGTTCGACCCTGGATGGAACCACAGGTTTTTTATTTCTTCTTTTTTAGTAAATTTGATAAATATTGGAAATTTTTGTTTTATAAATATAAATTTAATATACACACATTTTTATGTATGTATGTAAAGGGTGTTTTTTATAGAGGTATAGAACTTTGAAATTTAATAAATCAAAAATATTTTTTTTTAATTTACATGAAATTCACTTTATTCGAAAGATAATCTTTTGGCATTTTAATTTAAGTATGACTTCTGGCCATGGCTGGCTCGCACGTAGTCTAATCTGGAGGTCGAATTTTCGATGACTAGGCGAATTTTGTCCTCCAAGTGGTCAATCGTTTCCTGTTTGTTGGCGTAGACTAGCGACTTCACATATCCCTATTAAGATTAATGATTTAAGATTTTCTTACGTAAATATTCTAGAGGCGTCAAGTAACACGTTGATCGTGGAGGCCAATTCACGGGTCAGAAACGTGAAATTATGCGGTTACCAAACTTTTCCTTGTAATAAATCAATTGTGACATATTGCGCCGTCTGTTTGAAACCACAGCGCCTGCACATCATGGTTGCTTAATTGATGAATGAAAAAGTCAGTAATTCTGACCAGCATCGCTTTTAAAAAAGCAATGACTTCTTCTAAACGCACTGTACGACGTCTCTGTGGATTTGTATTATCATTTAGAGTGAACCTAGTGGGAAAACGATGCATAGTTAATTTAATTAATTGCTCTGATGGACGATTATGTTGACCTTCAAATGGACGTAGTGCACGATAAGTATTTCGAACAGAATCATGATTTTCAAAAATAAATTTGCACAATTTGGAAGCGTTGTGCAGTTGTCAGTCTACTCATGTTGAAATGCCAAACCAAACAAAACATAAAGCTTTCATACCATCATAAAGAGCAAATTTGGTTTAATCAGACATGCAAAAATGCAGTCAGATCTAGAGAGGAAGCATTCAGTATTGGGCGTAGTAATCCAAATGCCGATACTGATTTGCTACGCAAAAGGGCGAGATCTTCGTGTGCCAAAGTACTGAGGCGTGAAAAAGCTCTTTACGAGAATCGTCTCCGTGCTAAAGTTCTTGCTGCCCCTCGGGGTAGTACGAGCTTCTGGTCATTCGTTAAAAGAGTAAAGAATAATGCTAGTTCTTCAATTCCGACTCTTTTAAAGGGTGACCTAATATTCACAGACCTACTAGCTGAAATGTTTGCAAGTAATTCCTACTTGCCGGAAAGCAATCAGCCTCTGCCTATGCTAGAGAGAGTATCAAGTACTATGCCTAAGATATTCTTTCGAGCTCGGGCAGTAGAAAGGGTTTTGTCGGAACTCAATATAAAAAAGTCTCCCGGGCCGGATGGCATTCCAGCACTGGTCTTGAAGCAGTGCTCCTCGACGCTAGCACGTCCATTAGGTAATCTCAGCGCGTTGTACCATGTTGGTGAGTTTCCAGTGTGTTGGAAGATTGCTAATGTTACGCCAATCCCTAAAAAATGAGAAGCTACTAACCCTGAAAATTATCGTCCAATCGCAATATGTTCTGCACTTTCCAAAGTGATGGAAAGTATGGTGAATTTCCATCTTGTAAGGTATCTGGAGTCTAACAGCTTACTCAACGACCGGCAATATGGATTTCGTAGAGGCCGCTCTACGGGAGACCTACTTGCCCTCCTCTCGGAGAATGCAATTCAATCCACCATTTTGGCGAAAGTAAGGTCGTGGCTCTAGATATCTACAAGGCGTTTGATAGAGTGTGGCATAGCGCACTTTTGTCAAAATGTATCGCCCTTGGTGTCGGCGATAACTGCTCTCGATTCTTATCGAGTTTCCTCAGAGATCGCACTATAAGAGTTGTTATAGATGGGATCTCATCAAATGAGTTCAAATGAAATTCAGGGGTACCGCAAGGTTCCATTCTTTCACCAACTCTATTTCTTATTTTTATAAGTGACCTTCAATGCAAAACTTTCAACCCTATCTATTCTTTCGCGGACGACAGCAGCATTTGCCATTCCTTCTCATTCAGCAATAGACCTAGCCTGCCACAGGTTGAGGCTATGCGACAAACAATGAATGAGACTCTAAATTATGATTTAGCAAAAATCTCTGAATGGGGTCATGCGAACAGGGTCAATGTTGTATGGTTACTCATAGACGCATGACCGAAAATGCTGTTGCCTCTGTAATTAGAGGGGTATAAATATTAAGGAATCAGATGCTCTTGATGTTCTTAACATGAAAATACTGTGATGTTCGATGGACTAAACACATTTTTCAAGTTGCAAAAGAAGCATTCAAGTGCCTCGGGTTTTTAAAACGGTGCAAACGATATTTCACCCCATCCGATCTCCTTACTATTTATACCACTTATATCCGACCAAAAATGGAATACAACTCTCATGTATGGGCCGGCGCTTCAAAGTCTATTTTGGGGCTGCTCAACCGCGTACAGGAGAGAGCGAAGAAACTCTTCGGTGACAGTAGGGTATCCAGTTCTATTGATTCATTGGAGCATCGACGCAATGTGTATCGTTACTACAACGGAATGTGTTCTAATGAAATTAGGGAACTTGCTCCTGAAACCCGCACATTTATACGCACAACACGTGCCTCATTCAGAGCACATCCCTTTGTGGTCGATTGGCCAACGAATCGCACTACGCATTACAGAGAGAAATAATTTTTTAGCCGCACTGTTCGTATGTGGAACCAACTACCTACGGAGGTCTTTCCTGTCACTACCAGCGTGAGAAGGTTTAAATCAAATGTTCACAGACACTACTCCCTCTATAACCTATTTTCCTAGTTCTAGCACAATGCATTGCATGAATATTGGTTATCCCCTGAGTGCTGGTCCTATAAAAAAAAAAAAAAAAAAAAAAAATCACTTGACAGCTGACAAAATGGCCGCCATTTCTATGAAAAAAAACACCCTCTATATTCAATCACAAAGATTTCGGCTCTTAATTATTATTTTTAAAGCGTGACAAAGGTTGCCACTAGTACACACTATTGCGATGTCACAAGATGCCATAGTGTGTACCCGGCATTAGTTGTCAGTTGAAAATGGACACTTAAAAAATTGTTTCTTTAATCTAGAAGAAAAATTTTATAACAGAAGCCAAAGCATTTCATTCGTAATCAGGGCCTGGATTGAGTAATTTTTATAACGATACTCATATCGCAAAATTGATCGACTTTGCTAGTCAGTAACATATTTTAACGATATTCGCTATCGGTTGAAGTAAAAAAAGTAAAATTTCAAGCTCAAATTCCTTTATTTTTTCTTTAGAGCTGCTACATGATATAAAATTAAATGGTGGTAGGACCCAGATATACATAATAGTACAAGTCCGATTACGGAATCACAACTTGACTTTTCACCCGACTGCGCGATGCAAAGAAGGGTATGTATGTATGTATGTGCGTTCTTTTGCGGCCTTATATAAACCGAACGCCTGAACCGATTTTAATAACTCTGACGTCAATCGATTTGCCTTAATCTCTAACTTTTTATTTTTTTCGTATTTACAAAATGCGGTCAACTGACGCCATACGAAATACATACGAAATACGAAAGAAATAAAAAGTTGGTGAACCATATCAAAATGGGTATCATTCGAAAGGTATTTTGAAATCATCTTTAGGTTTCTCTTAAGATTTTTCATTTCGAGTGACGGTTTAGGATATTGAACGGTTCAAAGTTGGTCGCAATTGGGTTTTATTGATTTTTTTTTAATTACTACATACTTTTTTACCAATATCGATTACTTGCTTTAGTAAATAATAAATTTTTGTCAAAAACACAGGGTCCAAAAAACTTTTCGCTTAACTGTTTTAGCGGTTATGGCTCGATATATTGCTCGGTATAAAATGCTTTAAATAATTTCCAAAAAACCGTTATACGGTTCCATAGTGTAGCGGTTATCACGTCTGCTTTACACGCAGAAGGTCTCCAGTTCGATCCTGGATGGAACCAAGTTGCAATAATTTTTTTTTTTTTTTTTATTATCCTATTTTTAATCAAAACCATTAGTAATAAATATTTCTATAGAAAAAGTTAAGAAAAATATTATTTATATCTGATGGTAACATAAAAAAAAATTCAAATTATATATATAAAATGATTATAAATTAATACGCAATACTCAGCTCAAAAGTATGCATTGAAACCAACTTATCTAAATAAATTAAAAGCGATTTCAATATGTTTTTATAATAAAACTGATTGCGATAAAATTTTTTAATATAAAACAAGTGCTTAAAATCGCATGCGACAAAGAGTATCAGTTGCGCTGCAATAAGTAGAAATTGCGAAAGCCCTGTAAGAGGTTCCATAGTGTAGCGGTTATCACGTCTGCTTTACACGCAGAAGGTCTCCAGTTCGATCCTGGATGGAACCAGGTGGCAAAATCGTTTTTAACAATTTCTTTTTTTTTTGCAAGATTTTACTATTTCTAATAATTTGTTTAATCAAAATTAAATCTAGAACCAATTTGTCCGTTTTCTGTACATGTATAGTTTTTCAGAATTTGCACAGCTTGGGTGTAGTTTTAATATAAAAAAAAAGGCTGTCCTAAATTGGAGAATGTTAATTTGAGCTATCATTGCAAAAAAAGCAGCAAATTGTAATACGATGAATCAAAACAATTCACGTATTCCATTTGCACGAAAAATATGTATGTATGTATGAAGTTTGCATCAACTAGCTCAACACACAGTGGAACAAACAAGAGAACGCTGTTGATTTAGTTGCAGCGACTATCGAAAACAACATGTTGTTCTGTTCTGTTTTTCAGAATGTCTACAATTATCTTTGGCATTAGTTGTTCCCTAAAGATTGTCACATGTAATTTGGCGTCCTCAAAATACGAACTTTATTCTAAATAAAACCAAAAAATATATAATTGTAAAAAGTAATGTGGAAACCCCGAATTCACAATTGTTAAAACAAAAAATTGGGTTATTAAAAATTTATTTTAATTTTTTTATGTGTACGAGTAGATGACCAACTAACTATTCCTTTTAAATTAAAATAAAACTATCGAAGAACAGCCCGTATCAAAAATTTTAATGAAACTTCAATACGTCAAAGGACATTGATAGGTTGGTAGGTGTTCCGATGAATTGCTGTAAAATGCAAATACAGCAGAACCTTTTCAGGGTTGCACAGGCTAGATGGTTACATGAGGTCACATGCTCAACCTCTAGAATGACATGGCCCTGTTATGATATGAGGAGGTCCGCAATATTGGTGAGGATTCCAAGAGGACAACTCCGTAATTTGGTCGCAGTCCTAACAGGACATTGCTACATAGGCATACATGCTGGTAGATTAAATCTACCTTATAATGATTTCTGCAGAAGCTGTCAGGACGAGGAAGAGGAGGAAACTGTTGAGCATTTTCTCTGTCATTGCCCAGCACTTGCGGAGGTGCGTTCACTCCACATGGGGGCTCCGATACTGCAAGGTTTGGAGAGTCTGTCGGAATGTGAAATCGGTAGTGTGAATTCATTCATACGCCTTTCGGGTTGGTTTCAGCTGAATACGGATAGTGTATAGGATAAATGAGGATGGGCAGCCCACCTCAATCCGCCCAGGCAGCACAACGGGACCTCTAAGGACCCAAGTGGGCTGGTTTACTATAAATCGGCAGCCTGTTATAACCTAACCTAACCTAACCAATACGTCAAAAAACAAAATTACACATGTTTATTTGAGAGCGATTATTTTGATAACAGCGAGATAATGCGGCTGGAGGTAATCGTCAGTGCTGATTTTGTCCTTGTCGTCAAACAAATGCATTGAAATTGATTATTTTTAGCCTGATCCCATGCGCATTTCACTGTTCCTAATGCAGATCACCAGGGAACCTTTACCTTTCAATGTATTTTTAATAAAAAAAAATTTTTTTACTGAATAAGTAAAATAATAATTCGGAACTATTAGTGCGTTAACAAATGTTAAACTTAAATTGTAACAATTGCCATGAAAAACACTAAACTAATTTTAGTTAGTTTTTTAATTAAAATTGCTCGAGCTTTAGTTGCTTCTACATATATTTCTAATTCGATTAAGCTAAAGTTCGTAGCGTTCGGTAAGTTAAATTACATGTGATAATTTGTAGGGAACAAATAACACCAAAGTTAAGTTTAATTAGTTAATAAGCCAATTTATAATTTTGTTGGCGGCATTAAGCAGATGGCGCAACTTAAATATGCATTTATATTAGAATAACAGCTACTTGTGATACTGCATTGCATTTTTAAAATAATTAAGAATATAACTTTCATTTCTGTTCGACAAAAGCAGAAACTGGAACTTGATTTTAGTTTCTGCTAGAAAAAATAAAAATTCGGGGATTAACTTTTATTTCTACTCGAACAAAAAAATAAAAATCAGCAAATAAAAATTTGTTGTGCTCAAAACTATAAAAATCAAAAGGTAATTGTTATATTTTGATTTTTATTATAAAAGTCAAAACAATTAGGGTCTCTGAAATTTAAAGACTTACAAAATTCTTGTAATAGGCACTACATACGAGTACATACATACATATGTATGTATATATATACATACCTATATAAAAAGCTAAGAAGTTATCAAAATTACGTACCTTCTTGATGTTCAATTGTTTTAGTTGAGTTGTTTCCGTTTAATTTCCATTTCATTCATGGAATGAGCATTCATTTATATGCTCATTCCATTTGAAAGAGCTTTTCTCACTTTACTTTTTAACCGCACACTTTTACACAAACACACAACTTTGCTGCTCTTGAAAAAAAAACCATAAGCCGGCATTGAGTGCGCAATCGGTGTTCCCGCTGTAAATGCAAACATTTTTTACACAAAACAAATTAATTACCATGAAAACAAGAAACTAAATATTTTGATTAGTTTATAACATGATTATTTAACAATGAATTCTAAAATTTCTTTAAGTTTTTTTATGTTTTTTTTAATTATTTTAGAAGCCATTCACGCAAAAACGTTCGTGCACAATAAAATTTTTCTACGAACTAAAAGTTTCTGGCAAATTGGGAGTGGGCATCTGCTTTATTCAAATGCCCTTGTATCTTTATTCTTTATTATATGAAATTTGCAAATAACTGCAAAATGTTATTACCCTAATGTGTATCTTGTATATACATATAAAATTTTTTAAATTCTTTTATTAAAAATGTCAACTAAAGTTCCACAAAAACTTATCATCGTTGTTGATATAGCAAATTTAAATTTGTGTAGTCAATTAAATTATTCAACAAAATTATTTGTTAAATTATATCACAACGGAATGCACACTAGAATGCGGCATAAAGCCATTTGAAAGAACTTGCCAGACAGGGGGGATCTTTCAGATGCTTAACTGTAGTGAAGTCTTGAAAAATTAATACTTACAGATACTGTTTGCAAGACATTAGACGACAGCATTTTTTTTTTTTGTGATATAATACATGCCAGGGCAATGCATTAAAAAACCGAGAAGTATTTACATTTCAAATATGTTTGTGCAGGGCTCTAATGCACACATGTTGAAGAAACATACGAAATCATGTTTTGTGTGTAATTCATTATTTGCGTACCTAATAACGATTTGTTTTTTAGCTAAAAGGTAAGTACGTTAGTCCATCAATCTAGAAGTTGACGGTTCTATTCAGTTCAATTTGCAATTGAGTCTTTCAATTGAATTGATTCTTGGCCACAAACTTCATAAACTGAATTGAAAGATTTTCATTCAACTGTCAATTTATATTTTTTCACAATTACAAATTTAAAAGTTTAAAACTTCTATTGCATTCATTCATTAATTTTTATATGTTTTATTAAAAATACATAATAAAGCCACATGAAAAATTAAAATCTTTTGATTTTCCTTCAACCAACTCGACAACTGCCAAACTAATAAATTGACAGAGCCATACACGCTTTGATTTGGACAACAACCCCACTCAATTGTGAATAATACAATAATTTTAATTGAGTATAATTGAGTTGATTTTATTTTCTAATAATGCAAATGTCGTGTTTTTATTTACAAAAATCGTTGCAGCTGCCTTTCTAAACAATATTTCAATCATATTTATAAATCTTTTTTTTTTTTTTTTGTGAAAATCAGGCATGATGACATTTATCAACCAATAAGCACATGCTTTTGATGAATCGACATGGCATAGAGCAAGGAAATTAAGAAACTTAGTGATTTAGGGTCATATTCATCTCCGCTCTCCTCATAAAAATTAAAATTTAATTTTTCAAAGGCAAGTCATCTGTTGCTTAAAAAAAGTCGGTGGAATGAAAGCAGAAAGCTTCAAAAATGTTTACAAATTAACATAATCATGCAGTAGTTTTGATTAAATTGCCTTTGTTTAAGCTGACTTTGGCATTAACTGCCTGAAATGATAAATTTTTATCACTATTCCTTAAAATTCCATACAAATTCGTTTTTAAGTGCACTTTCTACACCTGCACTCTTAAGATAAATAATGTCCATTGACTTAACTGCAAAAAATATTTGTTTTCTATAGTTATTCTTCAAAATCCTTTTTATGTATATTTTTTTATATCTGCACATTTACCATATTTTAAATTATGTTCACATAAAAAATAAAGGTTAGCTGCATTAATTTAAGAAATTTGTTGGCCGCTTTTTCACATAAATGTTAAAATTATGAATACATTTTTATTTGGGGCCTAATTCATAAAAAATATTTCTGTTTAATATTAACTTGTTTTATGAACCTCTTATTAAACGAAATATTTTTTATGAATAAGGCAGTTGAAATAAAAATTTGCACATAAATGTATACAAATGAACACAAAAATAATGATTTATTTCTCCACTCAGCTTTTCCCACAACCTTTTGGTTCTACACTTAAATACTTTACTTAGCTAAGACTTTAAGTAAACTCCCCAAAAGTATGCAGAGAATATCATTTCATTGCATGGCTGTTATTTCTAAAGCACAACAGGTGATTTTATTAACTAAGTGCTTTTCCTAACAGAAATTTCATACTGTTCGGAAATAGTTGTGTTTTCATTGCAATTCCGTTAATGTTCTAGTACAAAATAAATTAAAAGTTTATGCTTATTTTATAAATGTCTGTATTTACGGATGGAGATGAAAACAAGAAGAATGAACAACAAGAGATTGCCAAATTTCACCATAAAAGAAGCTGTTTTTTACTTACTTGTAGGAAACGAATTAATTCTTATAAGATTTTTAAACGAAACGACCGAACCGATTGAATAAAGAAAATAGATTGGATTGGATTGAATGGGATTTTCATTCACTGGACCGACTTTTCACATATTTTTGCAGACATTTTATTTTGCATTCACTTATTGAAACACTTTGATTTTATATAGGGTGTTTTTTATTGAGGTATAGAACTTTAAGTTGGCATCACTTTTTTAACTGGCGGCCATTTTGTCAGGTGTCAAGTGATTAATATTTAGTTTGGTTTGCCATTTCATCATGAACAGGTTGACAAAAGAACAACGCTTGCAAATCGTGCAAATTTATTTCGAAAATAATGGTTCAGTTCGCGAAGTTTACCGCAAGCTCCGTCCATTTTATGGTCGACATAATCGTCCATCAGAGCAATTATGGAATGGACCTGTCAATTTGCCACTAAGATCGTGTGATTTGACACCATTGGATTATTTTCTTTGGGGATATGTGAAGTCGCTCGTCTACGCCAACAAACCAGAAACGTTAGGGGACTTGGAAGCCAACATTCGTGGCGTTATTGCCAACATACGGCCCCATATGCTCGAAAAAGTGGTTGAAAATTGGACCTGTAGAATTGGCTTTATTCGAGCCAGCCGCGGCGGCCACATGCCCGAAATCATATTTAAACGTTAATGGCATAAAATTATCCTTCCAATAAAGCCAAATTGATGGACATTAAAACGATTTTCTTGTGTTTTATTTCAATTCGAAGTTCTATACCTCTAAAAAAACACCCTATATTAGTGGGCAGTTGCCTCTTTATTTTCACTTTTCTATATGCATTTTGCCTCTTAATAAATATATTTTACTTTTTAAACAACAAATTTACATTTTATTAAACAAATTTTACTTTTCAATGCAAGAAACAAATGATTTTACTAATACACACACACACACATCTGCATAGAAAAATTAAAAATTAATCTTCAGCGGAACAACGGACCGTACGCGACAGAGATCATTTAGCAACTGAATGCATTTGCTCATCCCTCTCACCAAAAATCTAAAACTTAAAATTAGGCTGGAAATGTGTATGTATGTATGTATGTATGTATGTAGTTATGTATGTAGTAAATGGATAATCGCGGAGAAAATTTTTATTCGTGTCTTGATCAAAAGGCAATTATTAATTGTTTATCACAATTGCTAAATATTAACGTGTGACGGCTGTAATGTAGAAAAATATATCAGATCAAAAACTTATGCAAAAATGCTTCAAAGATTCAAACTACACTTCGTGCAATTAATTTTATAAAACTTTATGGACAATTTATAATATAAGTTTGCTAAAAACAATATAGTTAATATTTATATCCATAAAAAATGCTTTTTCAACCTCTTCCATGCTAAAACTTTTATTTTGATACGAAACTAAACTGCAAATATTCAGATTTCAGTTAATTTTGGAAAAACTAATTAAAAAGTAACGAGATCATTTTATTTTAATAAATTAAAATCGTCAATGTGCCAAATTAAAAAATTCTTAAACAAACAGTTTTGCAATTCGTACAAGTTTCATTCCAGAATAATTATTCTTTGTTATATTTTCTGACCAATCTGTTACTTTATTTCTTATGTCATTACTACGGTCTATTATTATTGATCAACAATTGACCAACAAATGTAAATAAAAATTACATAATTTTGATTTTGTTTTACCCAACGTTTCGTTTGTTTTTTTACCAACGTCATCAGGGGAGTTTTGTATTTATTAATATCTCAAAAAAAATAATAATTTAATATAATTTAAAGATTATAATATGTGATCACAATATATGATCTTTAAACTAACTTAACTTAAAATATTTTCGTAAATAGAAAAACATCCCTGAAGAAGTTTGTAAAAAAATAAACAAAACATTGAGTAAAACAAAAAAACTCTGTAATTTTTATTTGCATTTGGGTACAAATTGTTGGCCACTAATTGCTCGTAAAAATGTGTAACATAATAGTTTTGCTTATTTAGACGTTAATGATATAAATGTTTTTATAAATTAATGTGGTTTTCTTTAAAAAGACAAGAAGAGTAAGTTTCCGCTGGTTGGGGAAGTACGAAGAAATGTGCAGCACGTATATCACTTATTAACATCATCTGTTTAACATAACTTTTTCTTGTAATGGAATACGAGAATTTCGGTTCTTTTATTGCATATGCAGTTATTAATTTACCGTACGTATATGCATATTTAAATATAATTGTTCAATTTTATATTCAGTTAAGCATAAAGTTAAATAACTCTACCTTAGCGCATTTCATTGAATTTTGGTCGGCGAATGTGGTTGGCTGCAAGTTGAGGTCATTATAAGCTACTTTTGGAGTCTATAGAGGATGCAATACTTGTCTCCTGCCGGCACAAACTTATCATAAAGTTGTTTTGTAATTCTAATAGCCATGGTGGTCAAACAACACCTCTCGAGCTTTCATTAAAAAAAATGTTTAGTATTTAAGACTTTTATTTTTTTATATTAAGGATAACATAGCAAACTTTCGATATGCAGGAGGTTTCCTATTTCAATATCTTAAAAAAGCGCTTGACAAATATTCTTGAGTCAGAATTTTAAGTGCTTATTATATATTTGCACGTTAAAGGCAGAGCACTTTTGACTCGATTTATTTAAGATATTAAATTAGCTTTAGTCACATTAACTTAAAGTGTTAATAAACCCTGAATTTTTATTAAATCAGATTCAGTTACATAGTTATTTTATTTAAATAATGTAATGACTGATTCTTTTCTAAAAATTAGGGAATCTTCCAAGGAACGGAAATGAATTTCGAGCTCATTAGTTGGGTGTAAGTCTACTGGAGAGGCCATAACTTTTTATATTTTTTTTTTTTTTGAATCGTGCGTGCCGTTATATAGTTTTTTAATGCAAACACGAAAACGTAGTGCACATTTTGAGAAAAGTAAATACCATAAGGAAAATAGTTTTAAAAATATTTTTGCCGCAAAATCTTAATGTAAAATTTTAATTCGCAGAATGGGTAGTGGGAATAAAATAAGTACATATTTGCTTTTTACTTAAAAATTTGTTTCAAAACACAAAATTCTGGATATTATTGAATATAAAACTAAGAATTTTGGGTTTTAAAGCAAATTTTTAAGTAAAAAGCAAATAATTTTTTTATTCATACGACCCAACACCCAATTTTATTTTTAGAATATACTTTGTGAATTAGTTGTGCCCTATTGCGATACTTAGTATTATTGATGACTCCAAAAATCTAGCCTTTTAAGAAATTTAATTCAACAAGTGTAGAGCAATTCCAATGCTGGAAAGGGTTGCCGTCTTCGTAAATTTTAACAAGAAATTGGGAAGTTATTCAGGCATGTTCAGAAAATCACATTTTTCAAATCACATGTGGTTTTAAAAGTAATAATGGTCCTGCAGACCTTTTTAAAATAGTAAAACTGTTTTAAGTTCTAATGTAGGTATAATTGTGTAATTCTTTTTATTACTTTTTAAGCTACTGATATTAAGAGAAAGAGTATACTAAACATTATATGTCGACACAATTTATTAATCGAGAATTAATATGCATGCGATTTATAGTTGAGTTTTAATTTTAATTTTTAGTAAATTTGTAACAGTCCACATGAAAAGGTACCAAATCATCATCAGGGTCAATATTGAGTTTTTATGTTTTCTGTACCGAGCGCTTCTTGCTGAACATTTAGGTATTTTTAGATGTCAGTTTTTGTTTGGAAGTTATGAATTTTTAAAGTGATGGTTATGAAAAACTTAGTTGTGAGAAAAACGAGTTAAAATTCTGTAGTTAATTTTTTTAATATTTTTAGTGCTGGACTGATATTAACAATTTTAAAATACTCACTTCTTCATTTTAAATTTGTGAACCATAACTATAAAATCGGTTTTTGTACCTGTTTTTAGTGAATCGGCTGTCCTGAAAATTAAGCCTAGTGAAGATTTGGTAACTTTTAATTTGGACTATCACATTTCTGATTTAAATAAAGTGCTTTAACATATGTTTCTCTACACAACGACCTTTTCGTAATGAACAGTTTTGGTGAAGATTCGATTTTTTACTTACAGTTTAATGGGCTAATAACTTAATTTGTGCCCTGAAGAGCTTTTGCCACTTATTCTTACAATTGCTTCGTTTGAAGCGAGCAGTGACCGCATAAAACTGGGAATATGCGAACAAATATGTTGCCGTACTATGGGGCCATTCACATATTACCTAACGCTTGTTTTAGAGTTTTTATAACCCCCAACACACTTTGTTATACTTTTTACAATATTTTCAGTGCAAATTTTCTAAACCGTTTCTTCATATTATAGTGAAAAATTTTCAAAGTAAACCTTGTATGTCTAAACACCAAAAATATACTGATTGAAAATTGAAAGAACTTTGTTTAAGTAAGCTTTGCACAAACAAAGGAACTGGCCTAGGTTTGTTCCTAGAGGAACCGGAGACCGAGATTTACTTCCGCTTGCCTGACCATAATGCAGTCTTCCAGGCGGAGGATCGTTCGATCACGGAGGCTTTAAAATGGATCAGTGAGAATATTAGACCCAAAGAGGTCAATATATTTACCGACAGTAAGTCGGCAGTTAGGGCAATGATAACCAAAAGACCAAACTCTAGGACCGTTTTAGATTGCAAAAATATGATAAACGATTACGCGGTTCCTGGCAACATTCGCCTTGTATGGGTGCCAACCCACTACCACGTAATCGGAAATGAACTTGCGAAAAAGGCCAGAACTTTACGGACAGTAACTCTAACTAATGCGAAGCCTTTCAAGGCAACGAAGACTGAGTTACAAGATTGGGCGAAAATGTCACACAGGACACAATGGAATTGTGATACTGTGGGTAATCTAACCAAGGTTCTATGGTACGACCCGGACGAAGACAAAACAAGGGCACTATTGAAACTAAACAAGCCGAACTAGGAAAGTTGACCGGCATCTTAACGGGACACTCTAATATACGACGATTTGAGCCACGAATGAAAATGAATGCAGGGCATGCATGGAGGACATGGAGACAATGAAGCACTTTCTTTGACATTGTCCAGCTTTCGTTCAGCCGAGATCCCGTTATTTTGGGGATGACACCTTACCGGACATTACCCACCTTAGAGGTATTGACTAGAAAAATTTGGGGGATACTGAGTTCCTATTAAGGTGGGGTTCGTTTGTTAATTTATATGGGAATGCAGAACAGGCCTATACTTGCTTATGTGTATGTCTCCGGCTATAGCGTAATGACTCCTTTTTTCAAACTAACCTGACATAACCTAACCTAACCTAGGTAAGCTTTGCGCGTCTAAAAATAATCTTATGGCGTTTTCACACTGACATGGTTTTAATAAATGTCGGTTTTAACGTTAAATCCAACTTTTAAAACCTGGTTTTACCATACAAAGTAATTTTGTTAAAACCAATTCAAAACCATTTTTGAATTGGTTTTAAGTAGGTTTTAATAAAATGCAACCTTGTTTTCGCTGTTTTAAATTTAGCGCTGCCAACTTAAAATTACTGGAAGAAGCTGATTATGTTGATGCCACTGTATAAGAATAGATACCGATTGAAAGACTTTCAACTTAAAAATGGATGCATTGACTCTTGGAAGTGAAAATCGACTATATGATTGACATCCATTTGCCGATAAAAAAAAGTTTAGTTTATAATGTGTTTGTGCATTTTTTTATACAACAATATGATTTCCAAGCACATCTTCACTTTGTATAAGTAGTTCCATAATTTTAAAATCTTTATTTACAAAATATAAAATAATTTCCATCTTAGAATGCATTGTAAAACTTCTTAGTGTTTCATACAAACAAAAACAGTTGGTGTACAGTTTGTTATAAAATCCAGAAAAAAAATTAAGCAATGAAGACGCGAATTTCTGCAGTAGATTTATTTTATTTTGGACAAATTTATTACACAACCTGTTGTCCAAAACCTAAGTTTAACAAACTTGCAGTGGGACCGCAAAATCAGCTGTTTATGGTTTTAACGTTAATACAAGGTATTAACTTTAAGAGTGAAAACGGTATTACTCATTTCTTTAAAAGATTTTGGTTTTAAAATTCTTTGTCGTGGCAACACTGATCGCAGTCTGCTATTTGCACATTTTTTCATAAACGTTTCCTCTCCCAAATTGGCTAAATTTTTTTCCGCTTTAATTTTTCTTTTATTTTGTTTTGTAAACAGCGTTGCCAGAAAGTTTTAAAAATTCAACAACTTACAAAAAAGTTTTATATTGGCTAGAAGTAGAATTAACTGTGATAATTTGTTTCAGAAACAAATCTATAAAATTTCGGTTATAATGAAATGTGAGTACGCAATTTTGACTTACACTTTACCACATTTTTTTAATACATATTCAAAAGTATGCATTTGTGACATTGGATAATGGGATGAATAATTTTCGAGGTCTTGCAAACTTAATGAGACCTTAAAATCGCAAGCTATCGAATAATTGCGATATTTAAGGCCGAATGGGAAAAAATTTATGTGTATTATGTATTTTTAAACAGTGTTTAACAGCAAAGAAATGCAGTTTTAGATAAAATTGGAATGAAACTGCAGATAATTTCACATTATATTCAAACTTAAGTTTCAAAACATTAATCGTTTTGTGAAAAAATCACCTATTGGAAGAAAAATCATCCCGAAAATTATGTGTATGTTATTATTTATGGCAACGGCTATTGTAATAGAATGAAGGTATTTTATGCATAAGTGATGAGGTTTGTTTTTATTCCGGGCGTGAATTTAAAACGTGCCAAAATAATTTAATAAATGTATAGATCATCATTGGACCTTTATGTTTACTCGTATGTCTTAATAATAACAGAAACAAAATTGTGGGTTGGGGTCACTTGCCCAAAACTTAAAATCAAGAATTCAAGAACCCGAGTTCAAAATCCCGAATTGCAAAACCCAGAATTTCAAAATTTCGAGATTAAGAATCCCGAAAACTGTACAATTATTCAGGATATTAAAATTATATGTACATATGTACTTCAAATATGAAAAAATTACATAGGTATCAATTAAAATATGTAAATGAAAAATAAATAAATAAAAACAAAAATTTAAAATTTTTATTTTTCGGGATCATCTAAATTCGGGATTTGATATCGGGTTTTGCAAATTTAAGATTTCAAAATTCGGAATTTTAAAGTTCGGGATTTTGAGATTCAGAACTCTGAAATTAGGGATTTTTAAAAATTCGGGATTTTGACTTTTCGGAATTTTAAAATTAGGGATTTTTTTTGATACTAAATCCAAAACTGTATGGGTAAATTTTGGGATTCAGACGATAGTCATAAGTGTTGAAGTTTCATAATGTTTTACAATTGTTGTTTCAAGGAAAAAATATTAAAAAAAATTTAAAACATTATGATACTATAACACTTATGACTACCGTCTGAATCCCCCAAATATTTTTTTAAATTTTTTGAAATCATTTAATCATGTATGTGCCCTTAATTATGAAAGTGGTCTAAGTAAGTCATATGCATTTTTGCTTTGAATTTTTAAATAAATCTTAAAAAAACTTCAATAAATATCTCATAAATATTAAATAAATTTATATTAATCGGGGCTACTACAACTGTAAATTAAAATGTTGCATAATATAAAAATATTTTTTGATTTGTTCAAATGTAATGTGCTAAATAAGTCGACCAAAGAAATATATGACTTAGACCACTTTCATAATTAAGGGCACATATGTATGTATATCGCCCTCAGAAATTTGATTTCTTATTATTATTTTGAATGTTTTGCTTTATTGTTACTGGACATCGATGCACTAACGAAATACATTCTGATACAGCTGACCAAGGGAAAACAAAAGGTTTGATCATAGTAGTATCAAATTATAAAATTAATCTGAATAAACAATTTTTTTATGTATGTGATTCTATTTGAATATTATTTATTACGATAGTGCCAAATACGGCCGAGTTTTCCATAGTGTCATCCAAAATACAAGAAGCAAAATTCATTAATTTGAAGGCCTTTTATAATAATTTAGAACTCGTACACATTCAAACGAACAAATACATATGTATGTATGTATGTAAGTATGTATGTGCTACAAATACTAATAAGTTTACATAAACATTAAGTTCAATGCAATTTCAATAAATTTTTTAAATAATATGAATTTAAATCTAGCATTTTACTTTTTTGCTGTAGAACATTTTAGCAGAATTTTTATTTTCCGATTTAGCATTCTTTCATCATCATTTTCTGGCAACACTGCATCTTACCCATCACTAGTGCAATGAGCAAGTAAATAGCAAAACTATATACATATTTACATATCCCGTTAGCAAAGACAAAATATATAAAAACAAACAAAATGCTTCTTATTAAAAAATATACAAAGCAAGGAAACAAATCAAGGAGATGATAACAAGAAGAATGAACAAGAAGAGATTGCCAAATTTCACAGTAAAAGAAGCTGTTTTTTACTTACATACTTGTAGGAAACGAATTAATTCTTATAAGATTTTTAAACGAGACGACCGAACCGATTGAATAAATAAAATGGATACATAACTTGGATTTTCTTTCACTAAACCGACTTTTCTGATACTTTTGCAGACATTTTATTTTGCATTCATATATTGAAACACTTTGATTTTATATTAGTGGGCAGTTGCCTCTTTATTTTCACTTTTCTATAGGCATTTTGCCTCTTAATAAATATATTTTACTTTTTAAACAAGAAATTTACATTTTATTAAACAAATTTTACTTTTCAATGCAAGAAACAAATGATTTTTTTACTAATACACACATCCCCATCCCCATCCTCATCCACATCCTCATACAATTTTAATAACAAAACTTCAACCGAACAACGAACCGTACGCGACAGAGATCAATAGCAACTGAATTCATTTCTTCATTTGCTCATTTCACTCACCAAAAATGCTTCTTGTTTATAATCCGTATGGACATGTGCGTACACTTGTAATGCAAATAAGAGAGAGATATAGGGATTCAGCGTTACCGTTGTGCGACTAAAGTCGACGCGCTAGATTTAGCGCGTTTTAACTAAGCGTTAAATTAGCGCGTTTTGAACTAAGTCATCATCATTTCAGCTCAATATTTTTTTTTTGCATAAATTTAACAATTTTCTATTATTCAAAACTCATAAAATTTTTTAAATTGGTTAATGATTCAAATGTCGCAAATAAAATTCCCTTGATTGTGGTTAGAATTAAAAACACATTTTAATACTGTAAACCACAAACATTTTGAAATTTCACAACTAAAAATACGTACTCGTGGCCAAAAAAGTTTATACACATAATTTATTAAGTATCTATTCTAGCTGAAGTACAAAAAGCATTTGAATCGCAAAACTATTCGACAATTTATATAAGTTGTTACAAAGCTTGACAAGTAAAATAAAAGTAAAAACTAAGAATTTCGATTATCTGGAAGGCAATTCTGATTCTGTATTAAATGATTTTAGCTATTTAGGATATAATTTCGAAGAAACAATATTATAAAATCTGAAAAGAGCTACTACAAAAATCGATTATATTTACCAATACACATGTAGACACATCGACTTATATTAAAATTTAATTTAGCGCGTATGAAAATAGCGCGTAACTTAGCGCGTTCTAGCGCGTTTTGCGAAGGGGAATAGCGCATTTGGGTTATAAATAGTTGGCATCGCTGCGCATTTCGCCCCTTTTCGACCACTTTTCATGCCCATTAGTTTTAAATCCCCTTTTTTTTATCATTTTGTGTCCCTTTTGTCCCTTTTTGTTCAAAGTCAACTTTCGTTTTTATTTTGAATATAAATGTACGCAGATTCTACCACATTCTGCAACAAGATTTTGTTTCCTATGTGTCAAACTTCATATATAAACACGCAAAAAAATAAAAATTTATTTTGGCGAAATATTATTTTCTGTGGGAGTACATGGTGTATTTTCCACATTTAACATAATTTTAAAAGATGAAAAACTTTATGAAAAAGAAATAATATTGTATAAAAAAAATAATATGGACAAGTAAGTAATGAAATAAAAAAATGTTTTTATTTAAGGGTGCTCGTACTTATTTATGCTGTTCTTTTTGTAGCTTAAGGTTTGTCGTTCATACAAAAAAACCACACTGAATTTCGATCATCGAGTAATGCTTTTGAAGTGAATTCTGATGGAGTTAGTTCATCAGGTAAGCAAATTATTATCTTGGAAAAACCAGTAAAAAAGAAAAAAGTAACATTAAAGTATTCGCAAGATTAGGAGAGACGGCATTAGTGGGTTAAGATGGATACATCTACCAAAAAATCCTATCATGTTTTCTGAAATCAGTTGATTATCTGCCAAATGAATCATTTGTAAAAAATATCCAAGTTTTACCACAAAAACACCGATTTTCGGAGAAAAGTGGGTATTGCTGAAATGAAGCTTGTTCTAAGGATGATCATTTTGAACCACTCACTTAAGTCAATAGGCAAATTGGCCAAATTAAACGCAAAAGTATATCCAGATACTGTAGTTTCGAAGTCGGCGACTTACATCTTGTTTCTTCAACTTTATAAAATAAAACTTACAAAAAAAATATAAAATATAAACATAAATTCGCATTACTAAAAAATTATTAAAAATACTGAAATTAGACACTTGTCAGTCCATGCTGTCCGCTTTTAATTTGTTTCAAAACTATTTGGAAGTATGGATTGCAAGTGAATAACTTATTAATAAATACAGATGTACAATTTCAAAAACAAAATGGATATTTTAAGTATTTAATAAGTATGCATAATGCCAAAAGCGACTAGCATAATCTATATAATACTATATTATCCTTCATTGAATTGAATTTTAAAATTTTTATCAAAACTTTAAATGGTTAAGTAATTTTGTTTATGCTGATTTGTAAGTAAATAAGCCATATGAACCTTGTCCCAAAAAATGTAAATCTTTTCTTATTATCATAAATTTTATGGTTTTCTTTAGACTTAGTAGCTATCTATACTAGGTTCAAGGTCACCTTATTTGTAAAAAAAAACAGTATTTTTAAATACTTAACTAGCTGTTTAAACGGCCGTTATTATTTACAGTCTTCAAATAAGCAATTAGAGAACAAAAAATTTCTTACAATTGCTTTTTTCTGTATACATACATAATTGTTCTCATCCCCAGTAATCAGTAATTGTTCTCTGGAGTTACTAAGTTAGAATTTTTACTTGCAAATAAGAAGTACGCATAAACTTAGTACATGAGTTCTCATACAATGAATATTTATGTACTTCTTATACATGAATTTGGTTTAATTGTTTGTTTTTAATAAAAATAACTTAATAAATATGCTTGTTTTTTTAATTTTGAAGTTGCTTCTTTTTTTTCTTAGAAATCCACTTTTTGTGCCACTTTTTTTAAATCCCCTTTTTGTGCCCCTTTTTGAAAATTTTCAACGGTAACGCTGTTCACATTGTCTGGTGGGGCAAGCAAGTACATTTGTTGGAATAGTGAGTACATGCTTTGAACGAAGTTTATGAACGCCGCACAGTGAAACATTTCGCGAGAAGTTGGTCAAAATGCTATAACTAACTACATAAATGCAAACGTAGTATAATTCTATGTATTTTTAAAAACATTTTTTCGTTGAATAGAAAGAGGAATAATTAACCTGTATAAATATAATTTTTAATGAATTTTTTTGTGGATATCAAAAAGACACTAGGATTCAATTTTATATATTAACTTAAAAATTGTGTTAAATGGTTTTTAAATTAAACTTTATCGGCATTTGCAATTATAATGATGTTTATCTAAGAAGTAACTTATAATGAGCTACAAATACTTCCTAATTAATCAGGACATCTTCCCGAGTTCGCTTTATTACGCCCGCTTATATGAGTGCTATATTATTCATCGAAACAAAGATAGAAACCATAACTTTGAATATAATGTTATGAAATTTACTTCCTTTCAGCTGTGAACTACATATACTTGCTAATATTTATTGAAAATCATTAAGTGACTTATAATAGTCCAACTACAAAGGGCCTCTTGGAATACAACTTTGAAGCTCACACATGCTCTAAGCATTATGATATTAATCTATAACTTGACACAACATATTACAACTTAAGCAATAATTGCCCTTTTAATTTTTTATTGCAATCGGTCCATACTATGTAAGTCAAACATTTGAAAATAGCTTCCGTAATCATAGTTCAGTAACATACATTTGATCAGCTTATTAAACTATTATTATCAGAATAAATTTTTTATATTCTAGCTTGGATAAACACTGTAATATTTCTTTGCCGGGTAAATACAGACATTTGTCAGCTTTTTATCATGAATTTTTAATGAAATGGAAATGGCGAATACATTTGTAAGTATAATTTTTCATTTCTGTTGTTTTTATATATTTATGTCGCAGTAGCACGAGGTCATATCACTCTACCTAAGTATGTTAAACTATTCCCCCTATATTCTTAAAAAATATTTTAGGTTTGTTACAGTTTTAGTTGACAAATCTCCCATAGAAATATGTCAAATAAACAGTTAATAAACCTTAAGTATTTTTTATGAATACGGCCGTTCATGTTTATTTTTTTATTATCATCATACATTATTATGTTTACTTGTTTGGTGTGCCATGATTACTATTTTCCCCATCCAAAGCCATGCCCATCAAGGCTATTTTTCCTATCCAAAGCCTAGTTTTGTTGTCTTCTCTAGAAATTTTTTATACATATGTAATAAATTTGTGTTAATAATAGAATCGAATTAAATATCTCGGGAAAATTGTATATACATATATGCAAAGATACAAACATACATTCATAGTAGTACATTGTTCTTTGCATTTCTAATCATTTCTGTAGCAATAAGGAAAAAGTGCTTAAGTCATATTTTACTATTTTGCAGGAGATCACTTTTAAGAGTTCAAGTCGGTTTTCAGAAATTTATTTTTTAAAAGTTATTTTATTTAACATTTTACTTAACATCGTTCTACAAACTATAAGTAATACATTTAAGTTCAAATATACCAAAGAATAACATAAATTAAGCTAGTATTCCAAATGAGATTAGAAGTCTAAAAAAGATAAGTCGCAAGTCATAGTGCTATAACTTCCTCAAAAGCCAACCAAATTAGTTGAGATTTTGACCAGGAGTACTTTCGAATATGCAAATTACGCAAGAACCATTAACTCAAAATCAGCTGATCTCGATTTAAGCACTTTTTCCTTTTTGCCACAGATTGATATTTTAAAAATTTATTATCATAAATAAAAACTTGTTCACTAAGTTTTAATTTAGTTGGAATAACAATTTGATTAAAGTAATATAATTTAATTTAACTGAACTAAATTTAATTTTAATGTAGTAAACATATGTTATTTAAAGCTACTTTATTAAATACAAGTTTTTCAAAATTTTCTTCAATGTGAAAATATTTTCTGAATTATGCACTTAAAGAAGGAGAAAATTGTGTTATTCATATGTATGTACATATGTATATTATGTAATGCAAAAAAAATTATGAACTCCAATTTATCTTATACCTTCTCTCTCTAACTTTTTAAAATTGCAAAATCAATTTTTTGTTTTTTTACTCAGCAGGCTAAATTTGTGAAAAAAATAGTCAAAATATGTATGTACATATATAAAACCAAGCACATAAGTTATTTATTTCTTATGTCTCATGTTATCACTTTTATAAAAAAAAAACTACAATCGGTGATATTGTATTTACATATGTACATTTCTTTAGAATTTTGGTCGCCTTCTCGCGAAATGTGTCACTGTGCGCACTGCGCAGTACGTTATGCTTCAAATACACGCATACTTATGTAATCTAATAAATGTTTTTCTACATTTTTTATGCGTAAACCGGTTTTGAGATGAGAACGATTGCTCCATTTACCCAGCGGGAAAAGGTAATGAATAGTAAAGGAGAAGGTATAAGCATGTATAAGTTTTCATTCCAGAACTCATTGCTGTTAACACAGAACATGTTCTAGGAAAGTAATGAATTATTTTAATGCGTCCAAAAAATGAATTCTATAATTCATAACATCCATCACAAGTAAAAACTTTACATTTTTCTTCTTATGCAGATGTGGTAATGCACGTGGTAATCAATGTGTAATTATTGTGTTTGATCAACTTACCCTCTCGTTTCTAAGGGAATGCATTGTGTTGATAACGAAAATAATTCATTATTTCTCCCATTATTTATGTAATAAAAATCTATTTTTCCAGCTGGGGTGTTTGCTTTTATTATTTTGTCTTTGCTAACGGGATATGTAAATATGTATATTGTTTTGTTCTTTCCTTGTTCATTGCACTATTGATGGGTAAGATGCAGTGTTGCCAAGAAATGATGATTAGAGGATGCTAAATGGGTAAAAAAAATTCTACTAAAATGTTCTACAGAATAAAACTAAAATGATAGATTTAAATTCATATTATTTAAATTGAAATAGCTTTGAGTTTAATGTTTATATAAACTTATTAGTATTTGCAGGTATTTGTATAGCACATACATACATATATATGTATATGTACTTTTAAATGTGTACGAGTGCTATATATTATTTCCGAGCGGTAAATAGGAGTAAATACATATGTCTTCTAAACAGGATCAGGCCAGCGATTCTAAAAGGCCTTCAAACTCGGCCGTATTTGGCACTATCGTAATAAATACTATTCAAATAATAAAAATCACGTACCTACATAAAAAATTATTTATTAAGTTTAATTTAATAATTTAATACTATTATAATCAAACCGTTTGTTTTTCCTTAGTCAGCTGCATCAGAATGTATTTAGCATGATACAATAATACAGGTAACTTCGAAGCGCCAGCTGATAGAAGTTTTTATTTGCTTATTTCGTGATTTGATCTGCCAAATGTGGTTTACGTTATACCAATACTTTGCAAACACAAGAGAACATGCAATCATGTTTTACCAATCCACACGCACAATGCCTTTTAAAACTGTACTAATACAAACAATCTTTGCAAATATAAGAGAAAACGCAAGTACATGTCTCTTGTTTTCTCTTGGTTTGACAATTGTCATCACAAAACAGCAATAAAAAACCCTGTTGTTTTATTTATTGTATATATATATATATATATATATATATATATATATATATATATATATATATATATATATATATATATATATATATATATATATATATATATATATATATATATATATATTATTGTATCATGGCATTTAGTTAGTAAATTGGTATCCATTAACAATAAAGAAAAACATTAAAAAAATAATAATCTATATATGTATAGACAGGCACGACATTACGCCTGAATGGCCAATACCTCCTTATTCTGTTTTTGTGTTGCCCGGAGAAGAAGAATATGAAAGAAAAAATTAAGAAACTTTCGTGGAACATGGTAAAACGGGAAAACTTTGTGATGTTCAAAAATGGTTTTGAATTGGTTTTAACAAAATTATTTGGAATGAAAAGACCGGGTTTTAAAAGTTGGTGTGAACGTTAAAACCAACATTTATTAAAACCATGTCAGTGTGAAAACGCTACTAAATTCCTTTTAGACGCGCAAAGCTTACTTAAATAAAGTTCTTTCAATTTTCAATTGGTATATTTTTGGTGTTTGGACATAAAAAATTTAATTTGAAAAATTTTAAACGGTTTTACGGTTACTGTTTAAGGCCATGACTCACTATCATACAAAGTCTTGCGATCTACGAAAAAGTACATCCCTGGCGTGATGAATTGTTATTATCTTTTGAAAATTTTCATAAACTCCATCATACCAGGGTTGTATTTTTTCGTAGATCGCAAGACTTTGTATGATAGTGTATCACGGCCTTTAGAAAATTTACACTGAAAATTTTCTAAAAAGCGTTACTACGAGGGTTAGGGGTTATAAAAGCTCCGAAAATAGCGTTACGTAATATGTGAATGGAGCCATAGTACTGCTATATACTTGTTCGCATATTCCCAGTTTTATGCGGCCACTGCTCGCTTTAAACGAAGCAATTGTAAGAATAAGTGGCAAAAGCTCATCAGGGCACAAATTACTAATAAATGATACTCCACCAGTAGTGAGTGAGCAAATTTTAAGTTATAAGCCCATCAAACTTAAACTAAAAGCTGCTACTGGCATCTGGCTGAATGTCGTATCTTGACCGAAACTGTTCATTACGAAAAGGTCCTTGTATAGAGAAGCATATGTTAAAGCATAGCACTTTATTTAAATAAGAAATGTGAGAGTGCACATGAAAAGTTACCAAATCTTCACTTGGCTTAATTTTCAGGAGAGCCGGTTCTCTAAAAACAGGTACAAAAACCGATTTTATAGTTATTGGTCACAAATTTAATTTGAAGAAGTGAGTATTTTAAAATTTTAAATATCAGTCCAGTACTAAAAATATTAAAAAAATTAACTACAGACTTTGAACTCGTTTTTCTCACAACTAGGGTTTTCATAACCATCACTTTAAAAATTCATAACTTCCAAACAAAAACTGACATCTAAAAATTCCTAAATGTTCAGCAAGAAGTGCTCGGTACAGAAAACATAAAAACTCAATATTGACCCTGATGATGATTTGGTACCTTTTCATGTGAACTGTTACAAATTTACAAAAAATTTAAATTAAAACTCAACTATAGATCGCATGCATATTAATTCTCGATTAATAAATTGTGTGAACATATAATGTTTAGTATACTCTTTCTCTTAATATCAGTAGCTTAAAAAGTAATAAAAAGAATTACACAATTATACCTACATTAGAACTTAAAACAGTTTTACTATTTTAAAAAGGTCTGCAGGACCATGTGATTATATAAATATTATGATAAAATCACATGTGATTTATGATAAAATCACATGTGATTTGAAAAATGTGATTTTCAGAACATGCCTGAATAACTTCCCAATTTCTTATTAAAATTTACGAAGACGGCAACCCTTTCCAGCATTGGAATTGCTCTACACTTGTTGAATTTAATTTCTTAAAAGGCTAGATTTTTGGAGTCATTAATAATACTAAGTATCGCAATAGGGCACAACTAATTCACAAAGTATATTATAAAAATAAAATTGGGTGTTGGGTCGTATGAATAAAAAAATTATTTGCTTTTTACTTAAAAATTTGCTTTAAAACCCAAAATTCTTAGTTTTATATTCAATAATATCCAGAATTTTGTGTTTAGAAACAAATTTTTAAGTAAAAAGCAAATATGTACCTATTTTATTTCCACTGCATTACATTAAGATTTTGCGGCAAAAATATTTTTAAAACTATTTTCCTTATGGTATTTACTTTTCTCAAGAATGTGCACTACGTTTTCTTGTTTGCATTCAAAAACAATATAACGGCACGATTAAAAAAAAATATATAAAAAATTATGGCCTCTCCAGTAGACTTACACCCAACTAATGAGCTCGAAATTCATTTCCGTTCCTTGCAAGATTCCCTAATTTTTAGAAAAGAAAACGGCATTAAATTATTTAAATAAAATAACTATGTAATTGAATCTGATTTAATAAAAATTAAGTTTTATTAAGGCTTTAATTTAATTATATTAAAGCTAAGTTGGAGACATATACAAACCCTTACAATAGATATCTTTGTGAACTTTCCGAAATATTTAAATAATATGATATAACGCGGAGTTTGCAAATTCGCTGTCATTATTAACAAGGGCTTCATTAGTAGATATGCCATGACATACAAAAAAAAAACCTGTTGTGTTTTATAGTGATTTTGTACTTGTGGTAAATAAATTTACTCAATCTTGAATCGCTTCTTACTTATTAATAATATTTAAAGAAAACATAGCTGAAAGCCAGTCCTAACTTTGAATAATAGTTGAAAGCATTAAATTCAGCATGCAGTAGTTGCTCTTGTTAAGGAATGTGGAATTGTTTTTCAAAATTTTTTAATGTTTTCTGGCGTTTGTGAACTAAGACTTAACAAGCTATTATGATATACCGATAAAATTTTTCCTATCACCACAACCTATAGCAGTTTGCTTATTTCTTAATCAACTTCAGTCTCACGTACCAAAAATACGTAGTCTTAGAATACTGGCAGATCTCAACAGATAATGTCGTGTCCCTTCCGGGCAGAAAGACTTTTCTATATTTCATACAACATAAAGAAAAACTAAATTTCACACTAGATCTATCTTGCAAATCATGAATAGAAATGTGTAATAAGATAAAAAAATATTTTATATAAGTAATATCTTTATTATCGTAAGTCAGTGTCTTTTTGAATTTCCCGCCTCTTAATTGAAATGGCAAAACTGCTCCTGTCAACAGACAGTTAACACCTGTTTAAATTTGAACAAGCTGCGTCATTTATTTTGTGCTTGGCAGCTGTTGATAGCAGACTACTAAGTATTATTTTTTGTGAAAAAAACTATCACTCAAACCAAGGCTAAGCTTTAAAAATGCTATGGGGACTCTTCTATCTATTTCAATGGTAAGAGGGTAGTTTACTGAAATTCGTTATGACCGTAAAGGTCGAACGTTTTGGACGCCCAGTTGAGGTCTCTACATTGGAAACTATTGAAAAAATTCACGATATGGTTTTAGCCGATCGGAGATTGAAAGCGGGACAGATTGTGGAAGCCATAGGCATCTCACTTGGTTCAGTGATTTAAATTTTTAATGATCACTTGGATATGAGAAAGCTTTCTGCAAGATGGGTGCATCATTTGCTCACAATCGACTACAAACGCATGTGCAGTTTCCATGGCGAAAATCGAATTGCTGCCTCATCCACCTTATTCTCCAGATTTAGCCCCGAGTAACTATTTCTTGTTCCCAAACTTGAAGAAATGGCTCGGTGGACTAAATGTATAGAACTCAAAGCAGACTATGTTGAAAAATAAAGTAACTTTTTATATAAAAACTTGTGTTTCTTCAAAAAGTCACTGAGTTAATGACCTACCCTTGTATATAGTAATAACATTGTTGTATTTGAATATTCTCCTAGGGTGCTATGGAGGAACATATGCCACTATCTCAGCCCTTGTGTCGTCTATAGCATGTATTGTCATATTTTTGGCAACACATGGTATATTATCTGCTTATGGGAAGTACAGCTGAGTGATACCGGACGCGTCATAGGCTGCGGATAGTGATCCGTAGATATATTGAGTAGCTCCTACTCGTAGCAGTCGCGGACAGTCAGCGATTTTGAGAGGATAACTCGGAGGGTTTATAGAGTTACTACAAATTCCGAGTATTCCAATGACTCTTGAAATATCATGGCGAGTAATTGGCGCCGTAAAAGCAATAAATATAAAGCAAATCTGGATGTTTTAATCAACAGCCCCGTTATCAGACTTGGATGCAACCCTGAAACCTTTTTTGTTAATTAAACCATATTATTTTAGTGAAATTGCATTATAAATTTCTCAAACAATTTCAAAAAGTTCATTGCACAAAACTTGTTATATTTGGTAACAGCAGCATAAAGCATCATTTAGTATGAATCTCTAAAGCCTTTTTGGATAAGTTTTTGATCTGATATAGGTACTTACATTTTTTTCCACATTAAACAATTAATTACCTTTTGATCAAAATACAAATAAAAATTTCCCCGCAATCATCCATTTAATCTTACTTTGGGAATTAGGTGAGCCCTAATGTGCAAACCTTCGATTACATAACTACATACATACATACATACATACATATTTCCAGCCTAATTTTAATTTATACATTTTTGGTGAGAGAGCTGAGCAAATATGCAAATGCATTCAGTTGCTAAATGATCTCTGTCGCGTACGGTTCGTTGTTCCGCTGAAGTTTATTTTTTTAATTTTTCTATGCAGATGTGTGTGTGTATTAGTAAAATCATTTGCTTGCATTGAAAAGTAAAATTTGTTTAATAAAATGTAAATTTGTTGTTAAAAAAGTAAAATATATTTATTAAGAGGCAAAATGCCCATAGAAAAGTGAAAATAAAGAGGCAACTGCCCACTAATATAAAATCAAAGTGTTTCAATAAGTAAATGCAAAATAAATGTCTGCAAAAGTATCAGAAAAGTCGCTCTAGTGAAAGAAAATCCAAGTTATGTATCCATTTTATTTATTCAATCGGTTCGGTCGTCTCGTTTAGAAATCTTATAAGAATTAATTCGTTTCCTACAAGTATGTATGTAAGTTAAAAAACAGTTTCTTTTACTGTGAAATTTGGCAATCTCTTCTTGTTCATTCTTCTTGTTATCATCTCCTTGATTTGTTTCCTTGCTTTGTATATTTTTTTAATAAGAAGCATTTTGTTTGTTTATATATATTTTGTCTTTGCTAACGGGATATGTAAATATGTATATGGTTTTGCTATTTACTTGCTCATTGCACTAGTGATGGGTAAGATGCAGTGTTGCCAGAAAATGATGATGAGATAATTCTAAATCGGAAAAAAATATTCTGCTAAAGTGTTCTACAGCAGAAAAGTAAAATGCTAGATTTAAATTCATATTATTTAAAAAATTTATTGAAATAGCATTGAATTTAATGTTTATATAAACTTATTAGTATTTGCAGGTATTTTTATTGCACATACATACTTACATATGTACATACATACATATGTACATACATACATATGTATTTGTTCGTTTGAATGTGTACGAGTTCTATATATTATTTTCAGGGGGGAAAACAGGGAGTAAATATGTCTTCTAAACAGTATCAGGCCAGTAATCCTAAAAGGCCTTCAAATTAATGAATTTTGCTTCTTGTATTTTGGATGACACTATGGAAAACTCGGCCGTATTTGGCACTATCGTAATAAATAATATTCAAATAGAATCACATAGGTACATAAAAAAATTATTTATTCAGATTAATTTTATAATTTGATACTACTATGATCAAACCTTTTGTTTTCCCTTGGTCAGCTGTATCAGAATGTATTTCGTTAGTGCATCGATGTCCAGTAACAATAAAGCAAAACATTCAAAATAATAATAAGAAATAAAATTTCTGAGGGCATACATATGTGCCCTTAATTATCAAAGTGGTCTAAGTCTTATATTTCTTTGGTCGACTTATTTAGCAGATTACATTTGAACAAATCAAAAAATATTTTTATATTATGCAACATTTTAATTTAGAGTTGTTGTAGCCCCGATTAATATAAATTTATTTAATATTTATGAGATATTTATTGAAGTTTTTTTAAGAATTATTTAAAACTTCAAAGCAAAAATGCATATGACTTAAACCACTTTCATAATTAAGGGCACATACATGATTAAATGCTTTCAAAAAATGTTCAAAAAATATTTGGGGGATTCAAACGGTAGTCATAAGTGTTATAGTATCATAATGTTTTAAAATTTTTTAATATTTTTTCCTTGAAACAGCAATTGTAAAACATTATGACACTTCAACACTTATGACTATCGTTTGAATCCCAAAATTGACCCATACAGTTTTGGATTTAGTATCAAAAAAAATCCCTAATTTTAAAATTCCGAAAAGTCAAAATCCCGAATTTTTAAAAATCCCTAATTTCAAAATTCTGAATCTCAAAACTCCGAACTTTAAAATTACGAATTTTGAGATCTTAAATTTGCAAAACCTGATATCAAATCCCGAATTTAGGTGATCATGAAAAATAGAAACTTAAATTTTTTGTTTTTATTTATTTTTCATTTAATTAAGGTGGACCTTGAAATGAAATTTTTGCGATATTTTGGTAGATGAGGGCTCTTTTCCGTGCCTTTTTGAAAAAAAATGACAATGCCGAAAAAAAATTAAAAAAAAAAAAAAATTAGGGGTTGCGCACGAGCCGAGAAAAAGGTCCACTTTGCCAAAATTAGGGGGGAAATTGCCATAGGTCATCAGGGGTCACCCGTAGGGGGGAAGAATGTATGGCCGACCCCCATTAACTTTTTACCGCCAACATTTTCCCCCAAGACACCCACCCCCTAGCTCCTCCCCTTAGGGGGGTCACCATACAAAAATGGAGGTTGCTCAGTATTTTCGAAAAACACCATAGGTCATAAGGGGTCACCCCTAGGGGGGCAAAATATATGACCGACCCCCATTAACTTTTCATCCCCAACATCTTTTCCGAACAAACTTACCCTCTATCTCTACTCCTTGAGGGACTCCCCATACAAAAATAAAAGAAGCTGTAATTGAGTAGTACTACTAAGCACTTTTAATATAATATAGTCAAATTAACATATTTTTGTTCGCTGATGGGTATTTCTTGCGGTAAGAATCGATAACATGTAGTAAATACTGTTTCTCTTCTTCGCCTTGACACAGTATTCTATTATAATCTTGTATCATTTTTACTCCTCTTTCGGCAGTGTCGTTCACAACGCGCAAGTTATTTACAATTCTACGACCTTCTTGATAGTCTGCGCGAGATTTCCAGGTTGCTGGATTTGCTAGAATGAAATCTTGCGATATTCCAAATCGTACAAATAAATTTTTGGTATTATGAGAGACGAAGTTGCTCAAGTCTTTAGCCAAGAATTCCTCATTCACATCTTTGAATTTCACCTCGATTTTTTTAACGCTGGTGCTTTTGATTACGACGCGAGGAGCTGGGGGAACCGGGTCGTCTTCTTCATCTTCTTCACCTTCTTCGTCTTCTTCATCTTCTTCACCTTCGTCATTCTCATTTTCTAGCAATGCTTGGGCCATTTTGGCCTTCAACTCATTTGAAACCTTGTCATCGAAAAAGGCAAGGGCTATGTGCTCATCGGCGAGATACCATAGGTGACCGATAAATTTCTTTATCATTACCCGAGATAAATCCTGGTCAACGGACTTGTACTCGACGATGTCCTTCAAAAACTTCCAATCTTGATTCGGCGCCTCAGCTGCTCGAGAAGAACCAAACCATGCCTTGACGTAAAGTCGCACCACAAAAATACAAACGTGTCGAATACCATTGAATTCACATACAGATAAGTGAAAAGTTCTCCGAAACAAAAACATCTTGAGGCTGTAAATGGCTTTTGCCATCCATCGAGCATGGGAAACGGGTCCTGGAGCTCGGAAATGGTAATTCTCAAGTTTTTCACCCAGAAACAAAAGAATTAATTGTAGCATTTCTTTGTAGTCATCGCGAGGGTGTTTCTCCTTCAATTGATCTAAGCAAAACTCCTTTATGCCGACTTGCATTGCCACAGTAATTTTTCTGACGACTTGATCGTCTATCAAGCCAGAATGGAATGGTTTAACCTTTACAGCGTCCCATTCCTGTTTGAAACGGTCAAAGCAAGGAACGCCTGGTGCACTGGTCTTTCCCATTTTTGTCTCAAAAACTTCCCTTAGCACCAGTTCGTATACGTGGTGTCTGCAAGGTAAATATAAGATTTCTCTCTCCAACAGCCGCTCAAGAGTAACTGCGGCTCCGGAGAATGGGCCACTGTTCGTTGATGTCGTGTCGAAAGAAAGTCCTTGTATTCGATGTGTCATATGCCAAGATGCCAACAGTTGATAAACGGCATGTGCTATTCTGCGGCCTTTTCTTTTCCCATCTTCTACTTTGGGAACTCCAAGAAGTTGTTCTTTTTCTCCGTACGAGACAATTACCGGTAGACGGTCCACCTTCTTTGTACCCACAAAATCCAAAAGCATTTTGCCATCCCAATGGACTACGAAGGATTTAGCTGCGACAAGCTGGAGATAAATGAAACGCGTTGAAGAATAAGAATTCTGAATGAGAGCAAATAAATCTATGCGATCTTACTTCTGGATTGTCTTTCACATAACCCAGCATGTTCTCTCGATTTGAACGCCGACATCTCCGAAGCGACGTACGGTTTATTGTGTATTGTTGAGGATCGCGTCCAAATGCTTCTGCCGCCGCTATCATAATGCCGACCGCGTCTCGGTCAGTCACTTTGCACTTGTCCAAAGCTGATAGGACTCGTTCAGTAAAACATTGTTTGTAACCTCTTATGTCACCAACATTTGATGGGCCAGCTTTTGCCGGTAAGTTTTCGTCCTGTCTCCCATTATCATCGCTTGAATCACTGCTTGAAAATTTAACCACTGCAATTGAAAAAATTTCATTTGAATATAAACATTGGACGAACACACAAAGCGCGAAATAACTTACCGCCTTTAGCGAACTGATCTCTACTAGATTCCGTTGCACGTTTGCGTCGCAACTCTTCTTGTTCTTCGCGCTCAGCTTTTCTTTTCCTCGTTCGAGTATCAGTAGCGTCCACACCTCCCATAGTTCCTGGCCGGCCATCTTCTCTTTGCTTTAGCAGAAACTCAATGTCTTCGGTATTTGTCATTTTCTCAAGGGCGTTGGCGTGTGCGATGTCGAAAAGATTATCCAAGCTATCAGAAAACTTATTCTCTTTTTCTCTAGTGGACTCAGTCTTTCTGTGAGATGACTTTCTTAAAGCATCCCACTCATCGTGCAGCGCAGCTATTTTTCTTGTAACATCTCTGGCTTTCGTAGGAATAGCTGCTTGGCGCCAAAAAATCATCACTGCGTCCGCGACTATAACCGCACTATTTTTCTTCGACATGTTTCGTTTGCGAATGTTGAAGAAATGCATTCTTAGCACTTGCTTCTTCGACTGTAATTTGTTCCCCGTAATATTCATGCTTGGATAACCAATCAAAAAAATATCGTCGCGCGATCTAAGTTGTGTTGTCATCTTAACTTTGGTGGAATATTGGTGGAATTTCTGTAAAAAAATCAAAAAAATCTCGATATTGTGCAACTGTAAATACATAGATTTTCAGTATTTTTGTATGGGGAGTCCCTCAAGGAGTAGAGATAGAGGGTAAGTTTGTTCGGAAAAGATGTTGGGGATGAAAAGTTAATGGGGGTCGGTCATATATTTTGCCCCCCTAGGGGTGACCCCTGATGACCTATGGTGTTTTTCGAAAATACTGAGCAACCTCCATTTTTGTATGGTGACCCCCCTAAGGGGAGGAGCTAGGGGGTGGGTGTCTTGGGGGAAAATGTTGGCGGTAAAAAGTTAAAGGGGGTCGGCCATACATTCTTCCCCCCTACGGGTGACCCCTGATGACCTATGGCAATTTCCCCCCTAATTTTGGCAAAGTGGACCTTTTTCTCGGCTCGTGCGCAACCCCTAATTTTTTTTTTTTTAATTTTTTTTTTCGGCATTGTCATTTTTTTTCAAAAAGGCACGGAATAGAGCCCTCATCTACCAAAATATCGACACAAGGTCCACCCTAATTGCAATTCGGGATTGAACTCGGGTTCTTGAATTCTTGATTTTAAGTTTTGGGCAAGTGAGCCCAACCCACAATTTTGTTTCTGTTATTATTAAGACATACGAGTATACATAAAGGTCCAATGATGATCTATACATTTATTAAATTATTTTGGCACGTTTTAAATTCGCGCCCGGAATAAAAACAAACCTCATCACTTATGCATAAAATACCTTCATTCTATTACAATAGGCGTTGGCATAAATAATAACATACTCATAATTTTCGGGATGATTTTTCTTCCAATAGGTGATTTTTTCTCAAAAAGATTAATGTTTTGAAACTTAAGTTTGAATATAATGTGAAATTATATTCAGTTTCATTCCAATTTTATCTAAAACTGCATTTCTTTGCTGCTAAACACTGTTTAAAAATACATAATACACATAAATTTTTTCCCATTCGGCCTTAAATATCGCAATTATATTTTGCTTGCGATATTAAGGTCTCATTAAGTTTGCTAGACCTCGAAAACTATTCATCCCATTATCCAATGTCGCAAATGCATACTTTTGAATATGTATTAAAAAATGTGGTAAATTTTAAGTCAAAATTGCATACTCACATTTCATTATAACCGAAATTTTATAAATTTGTTTCTGAAACAAATTATCACAGTTAATTCTACTTCTAGAAAATATAAAACTTTTTTGTAAGTTGTTGAGTTTTTCAAACTTTCTGGCAACGCTGTCTACAAAACAAAATAAAAGAAAAATTAAAGCGGAAAAAAATTTAGCCAATTTGAGAGAGGAAACGTTTATGAAAAAATGTGCAAATAGCAGACTGCGATCAGTGTTGCTACGACAAAGAATTTTAAAACCAAAATCTCTTAAAGAAATGAGTAATACCGTTTTCACTCTTAAAGAAAACCTCTTTTTAACGTTAAAACCATAAACAGCTGATTTTGAGGTCCCACTGCAAGTTTGTTAAACTCAGGTTTTGAACAACAGGTTGTATAATAAATTTGTCCAAAATAAAATAAATCTACTGCAGAAATTCGCGTATTCATTGCTTTATTTTTTTTCTGGATTTTATAACAAACTGTACAACAACTGTTTTTGTTTGTATGAAAAACTAAGAAGTTTTACAATGCACTCTAAAATGGAAATTATTTTATATTTTGTAAATAAAGATTTTAAAATTATGGAACTACTTATACAAAGTGAAGAAGTGCTTGGAAATCATTGTTGTATGCCAAAATGCACAAACACATTATAAACTAAACTTTTTTTTTATCGGAAAATGGATGTCAATCATATAGTCGATTTTCACTTCCAAGACGTCAATGCATCCATTTTTAAGTTAAAAGTCTTTCAATCGGTATCTATTCTTATTCAGTGGCATAAACATAATCAGCTTCATCCAGTAATTTTAAGTTGGCAGCGCTAAATTTAACACAGCCAAAACAAGGTTGCATTTCATTAAAACCTACTTCAAACCAATTCAAAAATGGTTTGAATTGGTTTTAACAAAATTACTTTGTATGGTAAAACCAGGTTTGGAAAGTTGGTTTTAACGTTAAAACCCACTTTTATTAAACCTATGGCAGTGTGAAAACGCTATAAGATTCATTTTATACGCGCAAAGGTTACTTAAATAAAGTTCTTTTAATTTTCAATCGGTATATTTTTGGTGTTTAGACCTACAAAGTTTACTTTGAAAAGTTTTCACCGGCTGTACGGTTACGGTTTAAAAAATTTACACTAAAAATTTTTTAAAAAATTTGTCAGTAGCTTAAAAAGTAATAAAAAGAATTACACAATTATACATTAGAACATAAAACAGTTTTACTGTTTTACAAACGTCTGCAGGACCATTATTACTTTTAAAATCACATGTGATTTGAAAAATGTGATTTTCTGAACATGCCTGAATAATTTCCCAATTTCTTGTTAAAATTTACGAAGACGGCAACCCTTTCCAGCATTGGAATTGCTCTACACTTGTTGAATTAAATTTCTTAAAAGGCTAGATTTTTGGAGTCATCAATAATACTAAGTATCGCAATAGGGCACAACTAATTCACAAAGTATATTATAAAAATAAAATTGGGTGTTGGGTCGTATGAATAAAAAAATTATTTGCTTTTTACTTAAAAATTTGCTTTAAAATCCAAAATTCTTAGTTTTATATTCAATAATATCCAGAATTTTGTGTTTAGAAACAAATTTTTAAGTAAAAAGCAAATATGTACTTATTTTATTCCCACTACCTATTCTGCGAATTAAAATTTTACATTAAGATTTTGAGGGAAAAATATTTTTAAAACAATTTTCCTTATGGTATTCACTTTTCTCAAGAATGTGCACCACCTTTTCGTGTTTGAATTTAGAAACTATTTAACGGCACAATTAAAAAAAATTATGGCCTTTCCAGTAGACTTTCGCCCAACTAATGAGCTCGAAATTCATTTCCGTTCCTTGGAAGATTCCCTAATTTTTAGAAAAGAAAACGGCATTAAATTATTTAAATAAAATAACTGTGTAACTGAATCTGATTTAATAAAAATTCATATTTTATTAACACTTTAAGTTAATGTGACTAAAGCTAACTGTGAACTTCCCGAACATGCCATGACATACAAAGAAAACCTTTTGTGTTTTATAATGAGTTTTTACTTGTAGTAAATTTTTTTTCTTTCTTAGCTTAAAGTTTTCTGGCCTTTGTGATAATATACCGCTAAAATTGTTGTGCCTATTTTATAATCAAACTCAAATTCAACCACCAACAGAAAATGTTTTATATTTCATACAATATAAAGAAAAACTAAATTTCACACTACATCTATATAGATTCAAGAGTGTCATGTCTTGCGAATCATGAAAAGAAATGTGTAATAAGATAAAAAATAATTAATACAAATAAATAAATTTTGACTCGAATATAAAATTGAACAATTATATTTAAATATGCATATACGGACGGTAAATTAATAACTGCATATGCAATAAAAGAACCGAAATTCTCGTATTCCATTACAAGGAAAAGTTATGTTAAACAGATGATGTTAATAAGTGATATACGTGCTGCACATTTATTCGTACTTCCCCAACCAGCGGAAACTTACTCTTCTTGTCTTTTTAAAGAAACCCAATTCCCACAATTATTCTTCCAATTATTGAATAACTCCACTCATCAAAGCATATAAGTGGTAATGTTCCGGTAAATGTCAAAATGGTACAAGCAGGCAAAACAAACTTTGGTCCAAATCTATCGAGGAAAAGACCAATAGGTATATGAGCTAGCGTATAGCCTACATAGTATAACCCGCCAAACTGGCCAACATCTGCACATTAATTTATAAAAACATTTATATCATTAACGTCTAAATAAGAAAAACTATTATGTTACATATTTCTACGAGCAATTCGTGGCCAACAGTTTGTTACCAAATGCAAATAAAAATTACAGAGTTTTTTTGTTTTACTCAATGTTTTGTTTATTTTTTTACAAACTTCTTCAGGGATGTTTTTCTATTTACAAAAATATTTTAATTTAAGTTAGTTTAAAGATCATATATTATGATCACATATTATAATCTTTAAATTATATTAAATTAATATTTTTTTGAGATATTAATAAATACAAAACTCCCCTGATGACGTTGGTAAAAAACAAACGTAACGAAAAACAAAATCAAAATTATGTAATTTTTATTTACATTTGACATAAGAAATAAAGTAACAGGTTGGTCAGAAAACATAACATAAATAAGAATTATTCTGGAATGAAACTTGTACGAATTGCAAAACTGTTTGTTTCAGAATTTTTTTAATTTGGCACATTGAGCGATTTTAATTTATTAAAATAAAATGATCTCGTTATTTGTTAATTAGTTTTTCCAAAATTAACTGAAATCTGAATATTTGCAGTTTAGTTTCGTATCAAAATAAAAGTTTTAGCATGGAAGAGGTTGAAAAAGCATTTTTTATGGATATAAATATTAACTATATTGTTTTTAGCAAACTTATATTATAAATTTTCCATAAAGTTTTATAAAATTAATTGCACGAAGTGTAGTTTGAATCTTTGAAGCATTTTTGCATAAGTTTTTGATCTGATATATTTTTCTACATTACAGCCGTCACACGTTAATATTTACCAATTGTGATAAACAATTAATAATTGCCTTTAATCTATTTTATTTATTCAATCGGTTCGGTCGTTTCGTTAAAAAATCTTATAAGAATTAATTCGTTTCCTACAAGTAAGTAAAAAACAGCTTCTTTTACGGTGAAATTTGGCAATCTCTTGTTCATTCTTTTTGTTTTCATCTCCATCCGTAAATACAGACATTTATAAAATAAGCATAAGCATTTAATTTATTTTGTACTAGAACATTAACAGAATTGCAATGAAAACACAACTATTTCCGAACAGTAGCAAATTTGTGGTAGGAAAATAACTTAGCTAATAAAATCACCTGTTGTGCTTTGGAAATAAGAACCCTGCAATAAAATGATATTGCCTGCATACTTTTGGGGAGTTTACTTGAAGTCTCTACTAAAATACATACTTATTCAAGTGTAGAACCAAGCAGGCTAAAAGGTTGTGGAAAAAGCTGATTTGAGAAGAAATTCAATATTATTACTTTCACTTGCAGCGTTGCCAACTTTGACATTTCTAAAAGCTCCAAAATAGAGAAGAAGTTTAGAATTTCTATTTTATTTAACATTTTTATTGAATTAATTTTGCATAAAAAGTATAATATTTTTGTATTAAAAATATGACAATAAAACAGGCTTTACAGTTCAGAGTTTTTTTTATAAAAAAAAAATAAATAAAAAAAAGAAGACAATTGTCTTAGGACGCCCGGTTGTAGCAATGATGATGTCAAATTTGCCGCAAATATTTCAAAACGTTTCCTTTTATTTCCCATTATTTTCTTTTCTAGCGGCGTACGATTAAATTAATGTATTGTTTGTTGTTTGAAGGGGGCTGTTAGCTGGCTTACAGCGATCGGCTGTGTTCTCTGGTTTATGCTCATGTGCAAACACAATACAAAAACAAATTGGGCAATCGTTCTCATTGTTTTGTTTTATTTTTGTTTCTTTCATTCACTTCAAAGCGCGAAAAAAACTAAAATCAAACAATTTGTTTCCTTTATTTTCGTGCTCTGGTTTTAAGTACAAAGAAATGAAAACAAAAATAAATTTATTGCTCATAGTGTCGATACAGGAGTTACGTTCTAACTCCTGTATCGCGAAATAAATAGCATAGCTACAATAAAATAAAACTTAACAAATATAAAAATAAACAAAACAAATTTTTTTGTATTTATTTTAATACATTCATAGTAACTTTTTTTAGCTTCATAAATTCTATAGTAGTAAGGAATCAAAATTAATTAATAGTTAATTTTTTATCCTGAATAATTATCAATTACTATGAAAAACTAAAAGGCACAGCAAATTTTGTACAATGAAATATATAGTTTTCTTTAAATAATACAAATTATCTACTTTATACACACTATTTGTTGTTCTTATTGTGGTCTGTGAAATTTTTTGTAAAAATTTTGCACTGTTGAATGAAATAGTATTGAAACATTTGTATATCTTGTACAAAGATTTTTTCTTACACTGAAAAAAATTTGTGTTTCATTTGCTTTGGTGCCACCAAAAATTAAAAAATGCACCTAAATAAAAAAACAGCATACCGCGCATAAACTAAGAAATTTTTTGCACAATAAATTTAAAAAAAGCACCAAAAATGGTGCTAAAGTTCGATTCTGGATGGAACCACATCCAACTAAATATTTACTTTTAATTCAATGAAATATCATAAGGGTGGCTTTGTTTTAGAGTTGCATAACTTTAAATTGACAATAGAATTGATTGATAGATTATCACACCACACCTTTTACAGCTGAAAGCAAATCATTCATTATAAAAATATATGTATTTATATAAAGCCTCGATTATCTTGATTATCATCATCTATTTGAACTTATCTTTACTTCCCTTTCCTTCTTGTTCCCATCACATCAAGTCTTTGCTGGAAAAATAAATTTTTAATTAAAGCACAAGAATATTAACAAGACAATAAATGGCAAACAATGAGCTAAATATCATTGAATTTGCACCTTTAAAATTTATAAATTAGAAAAATTCTTGCAAAAAGTATTTCTATTCATTGCCAACGAGTGCCGGAAATGTCCGTTACAAGAGACATGCTTGTCTTTTAACTGCTGGAACTTTAACAACAATCCTTTTGGCTTAGAATTATAAAACAAGACAGAAACGAAATGAATGTAAAGGAACAAAACACTCATTGAATTTCAATTAAAAGACATTTAGTATTGTCTTGTCATTAAACCAAAAAAAAAAAAAAAAATACTGAGAAATAAAGATTCAACTGGGGTGAAAAAAATATACAAAAGTACGAATTCTGTAAAACTTTAATTAATGTTAGTAGTACTGGGTTTACACACGGCAATTTTAGTTGACTAAGTTTTGAGCTTATGGAAGAGAGAGAGGAGCCTCTCTCTCGCCCATGAACTAAAAAGTTGCACAACTAAACTTGCCGTGTGTGAACCCAGTGTAGGAATAGAGTTTCAACATATTCAATTATGTGTTATAAGTAAATTTAACTTTTATAGAAAATCACTCAGACATATTGAACCGTGTAGTAGAACCAACCACGGAATATTACTGAATGTTTGATAATCCAAAAAGATGCGCTTAAGAGAGGGATGCTACACAGAAAAAAATTTCCCTGCAATAAGCGTGTTTTATTGAAAAAAAAAGCCAAAAATCAATAAAAAACTATATTGAGTCAATTAAACTTTTAACTAAATAAAATTTTTAAACAAAAGTTTAATTGCATCAATTTCATTTTTAATTGATTTTTGGTGTTTTCCCAAGTACTGCACTTTAATTTTTATTTCATATTAAAAAAAAGACTGTGTAATCGATCAGGTCTGACAGTCATTTCTCCTCTCTGTGTAAGTTTTTCCTTGAGATTTTTTTAATATCTTATTTTAGTCTTGGTTCTCATTATGAAAATTTTCTCACTGAAATTTCCTTAAATTCCTTTTTAAACTTCCAGTTGTTTGGAGGCAAGGCATTTTTGTTTATTAATGGAATCCAATTTTTGGTATTGCATACGTCAACATTTTCGATATTTCGAAAATAAAAGCTAAAGTGTGTTAACAAACAAACTTAATTATAAAAATGAAAAGTTTAATAAAAAAATTATATGGTCAATTACGGATTAGAAAACAGAATAAAATTTTCAAGGGCACTGCTTCAGCTACCAATGTAGAGAGAATCCAACGGCTCCATGGTAAATCAAAAATTCAAATTTACATCGTGATCTAAAAATACCCCTTCTGACTGCTGAAATTGCAAAATACGCAAGCAAATACTTAACAAAACTCGAGACACATCCTAATCCCCTTGTTCGTAATATCTTAAACTTTACTGGACACATCCGCTTAAAAAAGAGGGATACTGCGGCTCTAATACTCAACACTCCAGATGTAACTGCTTGAATATACTTTTATTTCTTTTGCTCTCTTATGTATCATTAATTTACGATCACTAAGTTTATGCCCGACACTGGCTGGGCCTAATTATTATACTTAGACTTAAGATTTGAATACTTATTTTTAGTTAATTTTTTTAAGATAAAATAATTAAATATAAGCATGTAATAAAGTTGGTATCTTTGTCGACAGCCAGGCAGCACTACTATCCCTAAGATCACATATCACCTCGTCTATTCTAGTCGGGCAATGCAAGAGTTTGCTATCTAGACTGGGTGGTCAGACTGACCTCACCCTCATATGGGTTCCAGCACATAGCAATTTCTTAGGTAACGAACGGGCGGACGAGCTGGCTAGAGCTGGCTCCGCTATGAATGTTTCCAATGCCGATATCAATGTCGGTAGCCATGCCGTTTGGTGCTATTAAAATCTATATTTTCAAGCACTATCTCTATAAGGCTGAAAGTAGATGGCGTAATATAGTCACGTGCAAGGTTGCTAAGAAAATGTGGCCTTGCTACAATGATAGGTGCTCAATACAATTAACAAACAGAAACCGTAGAGACATCTCGAGACTCGTTGCAGTCATGACGGGGCACTGGACGGTCGGCAGACATGCTAGTAGGATAGGTCTATCCTACAATGAGGTCTGCCGAACTTGTCAAGAAGTAAGCAAAGAAGAAACAGTCTTTCACTTTCTTTGCGAATGCCCAGCTTTGCATCTCTCGAGACACAAATTTTTAGGCAGTCATGTACTAGATGATCTATCAGATCTATCTGAGATTGGGTTGAATGACTTTATCAGATATCTCAACGCGACGGGTTGGATCTAGTAACGATCACCGTATCAGAATACTCAGGTACGGTTCTACATAGGTTGACACCGATGAGTGTAGTGGTCCTTTCAAAAAGGAATCTTCTAGATTCTACTTGAATACCTGCGTGTAGTGGGCAGCCACGTAAACCAACCATAAGCATGTAAAAAACGTACATGACATAACGGGTGTAGTCCATTAAAAATTTCATAGTATGAACCGTGACTCAAGAAAAGAGGAGTCTACTTCAATTGTTGACACTTTGTCTACATCGGATATCCTCCAAACATTGTACATGGAATTGTTCTTAATAATTTTACACACGAAATTGCCATTTTAGCAATTTCACTGCTAGATTAAGCATATCGTCACCCCATTATTGGTTTGACCCACCGACCATTTAACAAAAAAAAAAGAGATAGCTATGGGGTATATATACTTCGAATATCTCCTTTCTGAATCCAAAACGCGTTTCGCGAAATTAATTATGGTTTCTGAGATATTTAGCATTAAGTTTGCTGCATTTCAACTATTTTAAGGTTTAATAAGTATTGTTTTGCTGTATATGCCACAGTTTGGCGTTTGCGTCAAATTCTTTTTACAAAAACATGCGAAGTAAAGTTAACTCTTGTTTTGCTTAATTTCTATAAGAAACTAGATGAGCCCGGCAAACGTTGTCTTACCCTCAATAAATTTTTTTTAACTACAAATTACTCCATACAGTAGTCACTTGTTGGTTAAAAAACAAAACGAAAACCTACCCGGTATTGACCCGAATCTGTGTTGAAAATTTCAGCTTCACAGGTCTTATAGTTCCACAAATCATGCGTTAATAAGAAACACAAACTGCGATTTTATATATATAGAAGATATTTGAAATACCGAAGTTTGTTAACTAAATTCAAAAATTTTTTGGGTTGAAGTCTACTGACGAGTTCCAAAAGCAGGAACGAAATGCATATAGACAATTGCTAAACCATAAAAACAAGCAAATTTTCAAATTATATAGAAGATATATAATCTAGCGCCTTAAAATATGCAACCTACTTGAATTTTTGTATTACAAACTGTCAAACAATGTATCACGCACCGGCGCCATCTACTTAAAATGAAACAAAATGAAACGTATGTACTTATTTTCGTGAAGTATACTCACACACCACGTACTTGCGCCGTTGTAGTACATGCTATGTATCAGAGATGGAGCTGTATGTGAAAAATGATTTTCCCTGTTTTCCTGCTTTTCTCCTGAAATTTTTTTCTGAAATTTCTTTGCTATAAACCTCACGGAGCCCAATACCTTTCCAACGAATGCAAAACCGTGGAAATCGATTCGTGCGTTATGGAGTTATAGCGTCAGGAAGGAAAACCCGACTTTTTTTTATATATTACATGAATAATAAAAAGAAGAAGGTGCCGTAAGAAAAATGCAACGGCGACAGTTAAGCAAAAACATCATCACCCAGACTTATTAAACTTATTAAACACTAAAATAAAATAAAAGAAACCTTAATTATGTATGTTTGAGTATAATAGAAATAATTTAATTTCATTCTTTCTTTTTTTCTTGTGTAAGTGTGTAAGCGGATCGATAGTTAAAACTATTACGGCGGCGGCTTCTTGGTCAGCGTTAAACGATCGACTTATTTCTCTAGACAGCATGGTTATGGTTATGTTTATGGTTATGGTTATGGTTATGGTTATGGTTCTACAAATGTTTTGAGGATCCCTGTTATACATTGATTCCCAACGTATCCTGATTGGTCTGACTGAGTTGAAAATCTGTATGACTAGAAACTTAAGGAACTAATTACTTGTTGGTAGTGTAGGGTCAGCATTATTTTCGGATTACAATGAGTGAAACTTCTTAATTTCTTTGACAAAAATATTGGCTATATAAATTATAAAAAAAATAACAGTGTTGGTTCCATCCAGGATCGAACTGGAGACCTTCTGCGTGTAAAGCAGACGTGATAACCGCTACACTATGAAACCTTTTATTATTATTTTTTTTTCGTAAGTTTGAGTTATTAGAACATTTTTAAGCGATTTCTTTAGTTGAACATTTTTTAGTATGAAATCTTACTAAAATGAATTTATTATTAAAAAAAAAGTAAAAATACGAGTAGTAGTCTTGAATTGCAAAAAAAAAAAACAAATCAAAATATTAAGGGTTTTCATGAGAATGTTCAAAAGCCTCGCGAACTGTGCAATTGTGTTAATTTTTACACTTTCGTAAATAAAATATCAAAAATTTTATAGAAATATATTCATACAAACCTGGTAAGTTTGCCCAATAATTTTGACTCGTAAACTTAAGCTGTGCAATTGTGCATTTTGTAAACAACAACTTCTGGCTTTTTTGTAATTCTTTAGCAATTTTTAGGCACACACAAACACTTTTTTATTTTTATAGAAATATATATATGTTTTTAAATTAAAAAATTGCTTGATATTTTCTTATCTTATTTTTATTAAACTAACTTTTTGACGTTTGTTTCAAATTTACATAAACTGTTTGCGCAAAAGTTCAATGAAGCCCCTCATGAAATAAGTCTCGCAAGTTTGCCCAATTGCACAAATGGCAATTTTAAGAGTTCTCATTTAAATAAATTAAAGCTTTTTAAACATAATATTTTTAAACTTCGAAGTTGCCTAAATTTCAAAATACTTTGAACTTAAATTATTTCATCAATTTACCTTAAACGATTATAAATTTTGTTTTTCAAATAAAATGTTGGACTTAAAAAATGATAATTTAATAAAAGAGCAACAAATAAAATTTCAGTATTAATAAAAATCAGGTAAAGTAAGAAAATAAAAAAAAATATTGATTATTGAGTTCTTATTTCAACTTTGATATTTGTTGAACTTCTCATTTGTTTAAATGGAAGTTTAAGATAATATCTGTAGTTGATCTAAGATATTTTTGGGTAAAGGTGCCCTGATGATATTCACTAGAAACAGTGATGAAATGCGCATAGGATCCAGCCAACCCCTCAATAATAAATTTCAATGTATCAATAAAAAAAATATTTTAATAAATAATTAAAATAATAATTTGGGATTATTAGTGCGTTAACAAATGTTAAACTTAGATTAATAATAAAAAAAATCTTTTGTTTCAGTTTGATTAGGAACTTTTGTTAGTGTTAGTTTAAATATTTACCCTGGTTCCATCAAGGGTCGAACTGGAGACCTTCTGCGTGTAAAGCAGACGTGATAACCGCTACACTATGGAACCAACTTATATTTAAAGTTCTAAAATCTTTATGTTTATCATTTTTTGGCTTTTAAGTGAAAAAATTTAATAACTACAAGACAATGCAAAATAATCATAAATTCAGGGCCAAATCGCTAGTAAAAATAAAAAAACTTACATGGGTTTAATTAATGGTTTGTCTCTAACACGAGTTACTGAAAGAGTTCGATACGAGTCAATTTTAGTCGCATGAAGGCAACGCTGTTCCCTCGTGCGGTATTTTGCGGATGCCTGGTATAAATCCAATAAATCAGCCTTCCAATTATTATCGATATTATTAACTGTGTTATTATGAAAAATACTCATAACTGTCGCAATAAAGCGTACACAACAATTCATACTTATTGCTGGCCGTTTTTTTTTCCTTTTTAATTTTGCTTTAATTCCTTTTGTTTGCTGTATCGTTAGTGAAATATAATACAAGTATAAAAATTACAATATCATACTTTAACTGGCATATGAGGTAGAATTGGAATTTTTACCTTTACACACACACACACACACACACACACACACACACACACACACACACACACACACAACACACATCAAGTCCAATGACAGCAATAACAATCTCATTACTTGCACCGTATGACCTGTAACATTATTTCCATAATAATGCCAATGGTTTTCATTTTCATTTCATTGTAATGCTGTCAAATAGTCAGAAGTGTAAAGGAATTAGTTTTTGTAGACTTTAGCCATTTGTTTTTATTATTTTTATATGGCAGTGGCCCTGCCCAATTTTATAAACACAATTATGGGCAGTTTATTTTCTTAAAATATGTATAAGTATTTATATTACAATGGGTATTTGTGGGTGTGGCACTGCCGCCCACTCTCTTAATAATAGAATTGTATTATTATAGCGATAGTCCAATGGGTGTCTAAAGTTTTATAAGAAAGCGTGTAGCCTAAATACATGGAAAAGTATATTCTCCTTTATTCTGTTACTATTTGTCAACGTCACGTCAATATAATTAAGAAAAAAAAAATGGCGCTGTCAATAGCATAAAATTGTCTACTCGCTTATCGCGAACATAAAATTGTTGCTATTGTGATAAGTGAGTAGACAATTTTATGCTATTGGCAGTCTATTTCTATTCGCTGAAGTCTAGAAACTACCATGAGCAGGGAAAGTTTTTTGTGGCACGAAGAATAGTTCAAAATGGCTGGGGAAAAACTCTGACATATAAAAATTTCTTTTAGGTTGCAAAAAAAAAAAAAGTTATTTTATGGCAAGGTGGGCTAAAAATAATTTTTTATGTTAATAATTGAAGAAATGAATAAAATGGCAAAAATAACAAATGCCATAAAAAAATAAAATTGCCCTGACCATAAGCCTTTCAAATGGCAGTCAGTTGTTTTCGACAAAAGGTGGGCAAGCTTAAATTTTTTGGTTAAGTGTTGAGGTGATGTCGACAAATAGTTACAGAATAAGGGGTATTATTTTGCTATAGTAGTGAAGCTGTCCACTCTTATGACTGTAAAATTTTTAATATATTGAAAAATTAGTGAAAGAAAGCCATTTTAACTTTCACTTGCACAGAGTTATCAACTTAATAGTTTCAAAACTGCCAATCTGGCAAGGCTGTCAGGTGTTAAATATCAGTTAACTGAAGTGTCATTTATTTAGTGAAATGCTTGCCATTTACGAATATGTATCGTAAATAAAAATAGTTGAAAATTACTATAAAATTGGTGGCCACTTGCGAGCATTAGGGAGTGATTATGGTCGTCATAACCGGCCTACTGTGCAAGGATTATAAAGAAATTTCAAGAGACTGGAAGTGATCAGGCCAGGCCTTCTGTTAGTGAAAGTTGGGCGGATAATCCGAATTTATCGATTCCACTGCATTCTCAGCAATTAGGCGTATCTTACGGCTCATTATGAAGTATTTTGCATTTGAGTTTGCACCTGTGTGCATACTAAGTCTAAATCGCGTGCTAATTAAAGCCAGCTAGCTGACCATTCCCTACGCCGTAACTATGCTGATTGGGTGCTAGAGCAACCAACAGGCTTTCAATGCAGATATTTCGAGCAACATTTTCTTCAGCGAAAAAGCTCTTTTATCACTCAGGTCGTTACGTCACCACCAAGGAAAATTTTCATATATGGGGCTAGGAGAATCCAGAAGCAGTTGAAAAAAGATGTTATTGGGCCGTTTTTTTTAATTGCTCTGAAACCCCCGTTACTGTCAATTCAGGGCGCTATGGCCGTATGATAACCCACATTTTTTTAGCCTGCAATTTGAAGATTATGTATTGGACGATATGTGTGTGGCCAAGAGTTATATAACACGGTCCATTTTCACTTTATTGCATGGAAAGTTTACAATCTTGGCAACTTCAATTGCCCATCAATTGTGTGGCTGCGCCAAAGACTGTACCTACGCGGATAATTCTCTAGCATTGGAGCATTTTAAACCCAACCCAACATTCGTCAAGTTATCTCCGCGATACCACTCGAAATATGCGAAAAAGTTGTCGAAAACTATCTGTCATTTAAATGACATTGTATTTCGTACGTAATTGCAAATTACAAGCACTAAAATGAAATAAAAAAATTTCATCGAAGTCATATCTCTATGTGTTTTCATAGCTATGCTATTTATTGAGCGATACAGTAGCTAGGACGGGATTTTCGTAACAAAAGTAATTGACACTATTACAGTTATAAATTTATTTTTGTTTTGATTTCTTTGTATTTAAAAGCAGAGTACGAAAATAAATTAAATAAATTGTTTGATTTTGTTTTGCTTCGTTCTTTGAAGTGAGTGAAACAAAAACAAAACAAAAACATTGACAAGGATTGCTCAATTTGTTTTTGTATTTCTTTTTTTGCACATAAGACAAAAACCAGAGAACACAGTCGCTCGGCTGTAAGCCGGCTAACAGCCCCCTTCAAACAACAAACAATACAGGAATTTAATCGTACGCCGCTAGAAAAGAAAATAATGGGAAATAAATGGAAACGTTTTGAAATATTTGCAGAGAATGTGAGATCATCATATAATATAATTTTATAGCATTGTTAATTCACACATAAAATTTGGTTTCTATAACGAAGCAGCATAGCTATAACCGGGTGTCCTAAGACACCTCTCTTCTTTTTTTTTATTTAACTTTACTTTCGAAATCGAAAAGGCAATGTAAAATGATTAAATCATTTTAGAGTGCTGCTGGTCTTCTTTAGTCCTTGCTACAGAGAATATTTGACTTTAATGCAGGCGAGTGTTGGTATGTGAATATAGCTGGCTTGATGTTGCTGATACCGTGTACCCTATAACCTGCATTAAATATCATAAATTAGATAAGATTTCTAACCAACTAATACTTTTATATGTAAACTATGCACGTGACTGGGCTTGTCACGCCTGAGTGAAATAAGTCACGCGTGAAATTAAGTGAGTGGCCGATATGTTATGTAGTGTTTAAACAATAATAATTATTAAACTTTCAAATAAAAAATAAAGGTGGCATTACCCACTTTTTTTGGCGCAAAAAACGTTTCGCTTAACTCACTGATTTCCTAGGCACATATTTTGGGAAATTTTGTATTATTTTTAATTTATGTTACGCTCACGTGAGTGTTCAATTGTTTAAATAAAAGGCCGAGCTAGAAAATACTAAGCATGATTGCAAGTGAAAAATTACTGCAAAAACAAAACAAGAATACAACTGCGATTAGCTTTCTCTACTTGGGGCAATCTAGGTCTTCGACAAGCAAACTTTTACAAATCTTTTATTTCTCTTTGCACTTTGGCAGCCTTTTTCTAACTGACATCCCTTTTTCCTACAAGAAAGAAAACGGGCTCCCGAAAATCACTCAGACTGCACAGCACAGCACTCTGCTTTAATCTATTTTTTTTATATTATTTTTCACTCACTATTTTAGCTCGTATTTTTCAGATTATAACGAGCTACATGACAATGGTGAAAGTTCAAATTATTACACGTATAAGTCGACAGACATTAATACCTTGCAACACAAAAAAAAATCGAGCTTATGCAGTAGAAGGTGTGAATAAAATGTTATTTTTTATTTAACTTTTAGTGGAATTGTCGTCTCTTGCTTTATTTTTTCATTATTATTATTTTTTTGTGGATTGAAATAAATACGCAATCAAGGTAATTAAAGTTGTAATGACAGTGTACGTGGTCAAAAGAGATACAAGAGAAAAAAAAACATGTACACCTTTTATAATTAATGATGCTAACAAAAGTATGGAGATGATTCTGCATGATTAGATGAAAAATATTTCAATAACACGACTAGAATTAAAGATATAAAATTCTCAACTAATTTTGTAGGTGTTGAAAGTTTTTGCATAAAATTGCACAACAAAAGTTTCACTCAAAAAAATTTTAGCTTAATTTTATAAAAAAAATACTACGAGTATATATTTCAAATATTTTCTCAAATAAATAAGTGAGAGCTATCCGAACTATGAGTTTTCTTATTTATGATTTGATTCGGCTAAATTTCGTATCGCTTTGTAAGCTAATAATTATTAGTTAATTGCAAATATTCTGACAAACATTTAGTAGAACGGAACAACTAGCTGTTTTCGAAGGCCACTACACGTTCATCATCAGCGTTGTTTGTGTTTGGTCCACTCTGTGTGGTGTCAGTTGATGTAGCTTTCTGCTGTATATACTCAAGTTTTCAGTGCAAATGGAATATGTGAATTTTTTTTATAAATCATATTACAATTTGCTGAAAGCTTTTTACAAAAAAAAAGTTAAATTTTAACATCTCAATTTTACAACAGCCTTCATTACAAAAAAAAAAGCCATTAGAAAATTATATTTTAACTGCATATAAAATGAATAAAAACGATTATGGATTGTTCAATAGTTATCTACAGAATACTGTGGAAAAACTTTCCAAGTTATTTGTAATCAAAATAGATGCAAATTTGTATGAATTTCGAATTAATCGTGCAAAAATATCAAACCAACATTTCTCTAGAGATCTGGAAATAATTAAACGCACATTTAGAAATATTTTAGAAAATGTAGCCATAGTAATAAGTTTAATATTTAATATTTAATGTTACGAATTCTGGAAACACCGATTTTTCTTCCCTTTTTGAATCCCTTTCTATTCCTCTCTAATTTCAGAAAGAAAGAAAATGTTTCTAGTGAGCTGGTGTCTTCTTTAAAACTGATGAAAACAAATGGAAATAAAAAATAAATAAGCTACATATGTATGCATGAATATCAGTAAAACACCTGTATAACACAAAGGTAATTTTGATTACTTATTATTTGATATGTAAATATATTTTATGTCTATGAATTCATTTGAGGCAATTTTTAATATCTTAAGTGGCGTACACGCTATCGACCTGGAGTGAAAATCAAAAACTTCTCAGTCTTGCATGATAGTTTTGACTGTGCATTAGATAACCCAAAAAATGTGTGGGAAAGTATTATAGCTATGCTATTTATGTCACGACACAAAATCCTAGCTCCTGATTTTCGTGATTTTCATAACAAAAATAATCGACACTATTACAGTTATAAATTTGTACTTAAAACCAGAGTACGAAAATAAACGAAACAAATTGTTTTGTTTCAAAACAAAAAAAAGTACCCGCCTGAAAAATTTATTATTAAATAGCTTTGTCATTTGTGGACCGATTTTCAAACCCTTTATAAAGCAAAATTTATTTTTTGTGAATACGTTTTATAATTAAATCCAGTCCACAAATCAAATCTATTGCTTGCCTTAAGATAAGAAGAGTATTCATATTGAAAAATAGTCTCACCCTGGTTCCATCCAGGATCGAACTGGAGACCTTCTGCGTGTAAAGCAGACGTGATAACCGCTACACTATGGAACCCTTTAACGGCCATAATAATAACCTTTTAATGAGTATACAAATTTTTTTTTCGCATGCTACACATTTTGTCACTAAAAATATATTTTAAGCAAATTTCATTTTAACGCAAATACTTTCTTAACTAATTTATTTAAAAAAATTAAATGAAAGGTTTTTTTTTATCAATATATCTTTGTACTAAATCGCCCAAAAATTTAAGCAATTGCTCCAGCTTCATTATTATATTATTTTTTTTTTTACATAAATTTATTTAAATATGAACTAACAATAAGTGTTCAAATCTTAAATCTAAATATAATTATTAGGCCCGGCCCGTGTCGCACATAAACTTAGTGATCGTAAATTAATAAAACATCAGAGTCGTGCTAAGCAAAAAATAAAACAAAAAAGTATTTTCAAGCAGTTTCATCTGGAGTGTTGAGTATTAGAGCCGTAGTGTCCCTGTTTTTTAAGCGGATATGTCCAGTTAAATTCAAGAAGTTACGAGCTAAGGGGATTAGGTTGGGATTTGAGTTCTGTTAAGTATTTGCCTGCGTGTTTTTTAATTTCATTAGGTTTATTATGATATGTATTTGTTTTCTTTCAGAAAAAAATTTTGAGTTCAACGTTTTATTAAATGCTTACAAATTAAAACTTAATTAAAAAAAAAAAATCACTGGTTCCATCCAGGGTCGAACTGGAGACCTTCTGCGTGTAAAGCAGACGTGATAACCGCTACACTATGGAACCGCTTAACGGTTCTTTGTAAATATGTCTATAATATCCGTTTAATATGAACATACAAAATTTTTTGTCGCATGCAACACATTTTGCAACTAAAATTTTATTTTACGCTGCAGCCACACGTGCAATAAATATCACAACCACTCAACGGTGGCGCAACAGCTCTATCTTATGAATGCACTCATTCATATCTGTTGTCTTACAAAAAATTTTTAAGTAAAAAGCAAATACTTTTTTTTTATTCACACTAACCATTGAAGCACTGAACAAATTTAAGTTATTTAATACTTTTATAAAAACTGACGACTTTTCACAAAATATTTTTATGTCTAACTTTGAAATATTTTATAATATCCGTAAAAATATTTAATTGATTTTGCTTTATGTATTTTATTGTTCATTAACATAATATATCTTTGCTTAAAGGCAATAACAGCATAAATCGACTTAAGACAAATTCGAGTTATAGTATATGGCACAAAATTTTAATTTAAAATTTTAAAATTTTAAAATTTTAATTTTAATTTTTTTTAATTTTTTTTTGATTTTTTCGAAAAAAAAAATGGTTTTTCTTGAAACTAAATTTTTCGACTTACGCTGTTATCGCTTGTGCCCACATATATGTATGTGCCTATTATTATGAAAGTGGTCTAAATTATACATATATTCGTTATTTCATGAAACTTAGCGCCAATGTTTGAGTTCGAGATTAAACTTAGTTTCTTTCTCTAAGGCCCAAATTCACTGTCATTAGTTAACTAATAGCAATAGTTTAACCATTAATATTGAATTCACAGCTCTTTGTTTACCATTAGTTAAACCACCAAATGTCATTGGTTAACAAATAGTTAGACAACAGCTGATTCGATGTAAACTTTATTAGTATTGTTGTTTTGTGAAAAATTTTAGACAAATTTCACACATACGTTGTGAAGCATCTTCTTTGTATTTAGCTGTAACACATTCTTTTCATTTATTTTTTATTATATTTTGGTTTTCCGAACCAATTTCAGCACTAATTCAATATCTTGCACCGTAAAGTTAGACGAGCGAGCACTATTTTATCCATTTTTAAGAAATAATATAACAAATGTAAACAAAAACCATATGCTATAGCAGAGCTGCCAATACTGAAACTTAATAATTTGATAGGGTTACCATTTTTTGCTCATATTAAGAACTTTAGTTAAACAATGCACTGTGAATATGAATTATTGGTTAAACAATGGTTATCATTTTAGTTTACTAATAATTAACTAATGACTGTAAATTTGGCCCTAATTAGCTAATACGCAAATTAACTTTATCTCACATAAATTGAGTTTGACGTTTTTCAGTGGTAGTTTAAACTTCTTTTGTTTTCTGTGTAAAAGTCATAACGTTATTAACGCGGTTTGATTTTTTTTTAGGAAGAAGAAGAAACTGCCATTTTCTTATTATTTGCAAGTAGAATATTGGAATATTGTGCGTGTTAAAGCAAATGTGTCAATAATATAAAATATATATCGTTGGCTTAGTCGGCAAATTTGCTAAGTGCACAACTTTTTATCCAAAGTGAGTTTTTAATGTAGAATGCTAGTGTAACTCAAAACACATCATTTCCAAAAATTAAAATGACGTTATGTTGTTTTTTCTTGCTGTTATTCAGTTTTAAGAAAATATGCCAAGTCCAGAAAAATATATCACACATACTGTGTGTTAAAATTCTTTGAAATTGATTGTTGTGACACAAATTGATAGTCAATTTCATTTTTTAAATTCCACCGACGAAGATACAACTCAAATTTGTAGCTTCAAAATCAAGGTGTGCTGTGACTAGCTGTTGTAATTGAAAATTAAATTGCCATATAAATGGATAGGTGAATTTGAAAGCAATCTAGTTTTCAATTTAAAAAGTTTGAGTGTGTTAGTAAAAAACGTGTGAGTGTATTTCAAATTGAATGGAATTGAAAGGAAATTTTCATTTCAATACTTTTTAATTTATTAAATAAAAGAATAAAAAGGTTTTTATTAATCAAATTGAAAGGAAATTTTCATTTCAATACTTTTTAATTTATTAAAAAAAAAGAATAAAAAGGTTTTTATTAATCAATCTATGTACTAAATCACCCAAAAATTAAAGCAATTGTTTCCAGGTACGTTATTATATTTTTATTCAAAGAATAATTTTAATGGAAAGAAAATTAAAAATTAATTGAAAAATATCCACTGGTTCCATCCAGGGTCGAACTGGAGACCTTCTGCGTGTAAAGCAGACGTGATAACCGCTACACTATGGAACCACACGTTTTCTGGGTAGGTAAATTGCTGTTTTGTAAATTTCAAATATAAGTATAATGCTTATACACACTACTGGATAAGAAAAATTTTGCAAGTTCGCTTACGTTTGGCATTTGTCATCTGTGAATCGTAGGTAGCGTGGCCGAGCGGTCTAAGGCGCTGGTTTAAGGCACCAGTCTCTTCGGAGGCGTGGGTTCGAATCCCACCGCTGCCATGTTTATTTTTTGTTTATTATTTTGAACAAAATTTAATTTTAAAATTTCCGTTCACACAGAAATAATGGCTTACCAACAAATATATTTTTATTTATTTATTTATATCTCTTGGTGTGTGCCTGAATTTTAAGTAATTTTTTCTATTTCTTTCTTTATTTACTTTTTATTGTTGCGTGAATGCGTATCAGTAAAAACTTGTTTGCCAACTTTTGGAGACTAACGGTCTAATTCATAAAAAATATTTTAGGTTTATTACAGGTTTATTACAGGTTTATTTGACAAATTTCCCAAAGAAATATGTCAAATAAGCGCTTAATAAACCTGAAATATTTTTTATGAATAAGACAGTAAATAAGTAAACAATTACTTTGCAGCGTATTGGTGAAGGGAAAAACTTATTGCTGAGATATTATTAACAAGCACATGCTTTAACAATTTAAGAAATAGGATAAAGTATGAAAAATTTGCTTATACATATGTATGTATTACCAGCGTCAAAAATCTCCTATTCTTTTTATCCGGTTCGGAACCGGTTTTTTTATATTTGGTACTTTCTTAAACCGCTAAACCGATTTAGAAAATTATTTCATTAATGGAAAGCTACACTAACGGCGTCAAACATCGCCTTTTTTTATACGGTTCAGAACCGGTTTTTGAATATTTGGTGCGGCTTTTCAAACGTCTAAACCGATTTTTAAAATTTGTTCACAATGAAAAGCTAAATTACCAGTGTCAAATATAGCCTATTTTTTATTCTGTTCGGAACCGGTTTCTTATACATATATAGTTTGGATGTTTTCCGAAAAACTAATTTTTGGGCTGGTTAGGGCAATTTTCGTTTCGGGTTTGATTGCTTAACCAGTTTTAAAACCGGTTTTAATTCTATTTTTATCGTTTTTTTTTTAACATTATCAGTGAGCAAAAAATTACAAAACATTCAGAAATTTGAAGTATAGTTTTCAGAATATCAAACCAACGCAAACTGATTTCTATGCAAAGTTATACATCTATATCTTATGCTGTTGTCATTTTGTGGTATCATTGCACGTGTTTTTTTGTATGGAAATGACAAACTTTGCCACCAGTACACACTATTGCGATGTCACAAAATGCCATAATGTGTACTAAGCATTAGGCACTTGTAATGACATTTCTTAATTGAACTCTTATAATTTCAAAAATAGATGTTTTAAAAAGTGGACGGGTTCAAGCCCCTCAAAATTTAATGCAATATTTATTTTACTTCCACCAAATCTACATATATCTATGAAACCTTGATACATAAAATGAAATGCTCTTTCATTTAAACAGATGAGCGAGGCGATATTTTTAACCGACTTAAAAAAAGGAGGAGGTGTGGTACTAAATAACTCGGTTCATATTAAACCGATTGTAAAATTTTTTTTATTGTCTAAGAGGGTATAGCTTGCCATTGGCGCCAATGCAAAAAAATGGGCAGGGCCACACCCAAATTTTTTTTATATTTGATTTTATGATCTTATACTCATTTGATTTCTGCGAAACCTAGCAAAATTTATTACTATATTTCACGTGGTTCTATTTACGAAACTTACCATACACCTTGGGCTTAAAAAAAAAGACACAATCTTCCATTAGAAAAAAATGGGCGGAGTCACGCCCATTAGAATTTAATTTTTTATTTTAAGTGGTTCTACTGTACCGATTTTTACAAAGATTAACACACACTGAGCTCTGTAAAATACAAAATCTGGCATTAAAAAAGTGGGCGAAAATGTTCTATCAGATCTTTGCATTGAAAATCGGTTTTTTTGGCAGAATTATTTAAATATATAAATATATTTTTTTAATTTTGTATTCGTTTTTAAGAGAAGTAAACACTCAGGCAGTGAATGCGTACTACTATTACTAGGTGTTACCTTCTGTAGGAAAGGGATAGTGATAGAGAAGACTGGTGTTGAAGGAAGAACTTCATTCTTTTACAATTCTGCTTTTTTTGTACGTTTTCTTAATAAGGCAGTGTTGCAGCGCCTCTGGTGTCGATGAGGCGTATTAAATTTTTATAAGCTGTGCTTAGGAGCCATTAGATCATTATATTTCACGCACTTCTCGTTGATAATGGTGGGCGTGACTACGCCCAATAAAACTTAATTTAATGTTTTAGTTGAGTAACGATTTCCACAAAACTTTGCGCATACATTGAGTTCTTTCTTGCAATGGCACTATCTCGTGTTTAGAAAAGTGGGCGAAATCACACCCATTAAAGTTCAACTTTAGGTTAAATGTAATTCTTTCCCAACAACTTCTGCGAAAACTGACACACTTATTAGTTTTTTACTGTGACAAGATTGTGGGAAAATGAAAGTTTTGCATGTGATTTTATAAATGATTTTTTTCAATTGTTTTAACAAGTTCAGAGAAAATAAACATTTTCAAAAAAGAAAATAATAAAAAAAAATTGAAGAAATGTATATGAAACCTGTAAAAAGATAAATATAAAAAAATTAATTATAAAAAATAAATATTAAAAAACTGTAATATCAACTTCCGTTGGCATATCATTTTTACTCTTCACCCTTTATTACTGAAAGTTTTTAGTTTACACTTAATTTAATTGCTAATCTAACCAATCTGGATTTGTTACTTTATTTTTAGTAAAAGTTATTGCTGTTAGTTAGATGAGCAAACTATATATTTTGGTTCAAATAACTAATTTGAAATAGTTACTGAATTGAGGGCATACACTGTGGAAATAAGAAACAATTTGTTTTAGTTCAAATAACCAACTTAAATTGTTATTAAGTTATCATGTAGCATACACTTCCAAAAATATCCCATGGTGTAATTATAAATTATTATTTTTTGAGTTAATGCAATTTTTATTTATTTTTGATCAAACAAGATTACTGAAGTAGTAAGTTAATAGGAAAACTAAAACAAAATTCAAAATAATGACGATATTATAATCAGTTAGAGTCTTTAATTTAACTGTAAGTAGCATTTCTAGTTACGATTCGATTAAACGAACTACTTTTGTCGTTTAATCTAATCAGCTTTATTTGTTACTATTTATATAGCCAACTGAAATTGTTAATCTACTTTTTTGTTAGTAAAAAATATTTCTTTTCTATATTATTTTTACGTACTCGAAGTTTTAAATCTCATTGCGATTGAGGTGCTAAAGGCTTTGTACTTCATTTAATTGCTTCACATTGACACATTTAATCAGTGTCGCTGATTGGCACAATTTTAACTGTCGAAATTGTTTAGATTTACCTATAACTTTGTTTCTGCGAAGGAAAAAAATTGCCTACTTTAGCACTTTTACGTATAAATTTTCTACTTTACATTTGGATTACATGGACTTCTTGTGATTTAAATTATTTTCATAAAATCTCACAAATGTACAACATAATTTTCAATATGACAGCATATAAATGTACTTATTTTCTTCATAAGAAAACAACAAAAAATTTGTTGATCAAGATGAGCAAAAATGGAAAAAAATTGTCTATATGCAAATTAATCATAAATGCAATAGTGTTTTAATATATGCAGAGATGTAAGGGAAAGGGACAGAATGTAAAATTAACTCTGCGAAAAGTTAAAAAGAAAAAACAGAAATAAAAATTTAAAACATATAAAAGAAAATTCAAACATGAAAAGCGTAGAAAATAGTGAAATTTAGATTTTGCAAAAATATCACTCCTATTCGAGAAAATGGGAAAGAGGAAACATTTTTGACAAAAAAAATAATAATAATAATGAGAAACAAATGCTCAGTTCACAACCTGTTGTCAGAGTCGTAGATCGTGCAAATGTTGTTAGTAATTTTTATAAACATTTGTTTATAAAAAAAAGTTTTCATTTCAATTCATGTTGGTTGTAAATTCGACTCAGCTTGAACTAGCTGAGTCTAGACTTGTATCGATTTCTTGCAGTAGCTCGTTTTAAACTAGACTTGCATCGAACACAAACCGATGATCGAACCCATGTAATTTAAACGGGTTTGATCACCGGTTTGTGTCAAAAATGAGCTACTGCAAGAGTTCGATACAAGTCTAACTCAAACTTATGATGAAACCCATTTAAATTACATGATAAAACTAATGTACAGTATATGGATTTGATCGTAGATTTTTGTCTAAAATGAGCGACTGAAGGAGTTCGGCCCAAGCCTGTTGTGAATTAAGCAAATATGATAGAGTTGTTTCCAATAGCATACATTGACCTTTTTGACCGGACTTGTATCCAACAGCTCATTTTAGTTCAAAAGAACTGTAAGACATAATTTTTTTTTTTAAAGAGAAGTAACTAACACTCACGCAATGAATGCCTACTACTATTACTACTAAATGTTACCTTCTTTTAGGAAAGGGATAGTGATAGAGAAGACAGGTGGTGGTGAAGGAAGAGATAGAGGAAAGCTTCATTCTTTTGACAACTCTGCTTTTTGCACGTTTTTAATAATGCACTGTTGCAGCGCCTCTGGTGTTGAATGAGACGTATTAAATTTTTGAAGCTGTGATTAGTAAGCCATTTTATTGGTTATTTTACTTCGCCGATGATTCTGCTACGAAGGAGGGCGCTCGGATGTTACATTAGGATTAGTATCTGCTGAAGTCGGTATAATTCAGTGACCAGGGGACTATGCCTTCATCACATGAACTCTCCTACAACAACTGATACAAAGGGACACTAATATATATCAGATGCGTGGTGTTGTTATTTGATGACTGTCTGATACCGGACTCGAACCCAGGACCTTCGTTTTCGTAGTAAACTTGCTAACTACTTCAGCCGACGCCACCCTTAAATAATATAACTCTCCACTGAAGTGCTTAAACTTTGTACTTCCTATAATTTTTCTTTTTGAAATCTCATTATCTATTTAGATCAGTGATGTCAAAAAACTGTAGTTGTATGTGTGAGAAAAAATTTCTCATTCGTCTCTGAAGTATACACCAAAAATAAATATTTGGAACAAATGCAGTTTAGTGAAGCAGCTCAAAAAAAAAAAAAGAAAGGAGCCTATGTGATAGAAAATGAAATAAAAAAGTTGACAGCAACTCCCATTTACCGGGTTATGGGGCTCTGAACTTTTCATAGCAGCAAACTGTGAAGAATCTCCAAAAAATTTTTAAATAGTTTATCTGATAGAAAATTTAAAATAAAGAACAAAAATTAAATAATTTCTCTGCGACCCATATTTCCCGAGTTATAAATTTAAAGTTAAAGTTTTGAAAGAAAATGACAAGCAACTCCAAAAAAGGCAAAATTTCTTTCTAAAAGTTTTGTAACACAAAACACATTGAATGTCGAGAAAATTATTGATGATCATAAAATATTTTTCGCATACTACTTGTTTTCTTTCAGTGCATCGCTGTATCATTGACGACTAAATGAAAGAGAATATGAATGTGTGTGATTTTCTCTAGTACAATTGTGCTATGAAACTGACATCAAGGATTTAGATCGTTAAAACTACCCTCGTATACTGCATGATTTTAAAATGTATTTAAAAAAAATCAAAGAAAATGCTTACTTTCTTTGCATGAATAATAAAATAAATATATTTATGAGATTTTCCTTTTTGCGTTATGTCGCTTTTGTAACATGCAAATATTATTCTAACCACTGTAGCACTCTTATTCACATATACTCGTATGCATAAGTAAATTTGTACATGTATGGCAAAAGACAAAAAAATCATTGTCTTATGCATCTAAATTTTACGTTCTAAAAGCAAAGAACTAGAGAATTTTTTTAAACTGGTAAAATTGAGCAGAAAAAAATTGGCTTTTTCGTGTATTTATAAAAACTTGACAAACGAAAGCAACGAAGCAGCAATATTGGTTAACATATTAAATGTTCTGCTACATTTGCCAGCATTTTTATTTCTTTGTTTTTGTTTTACATTGCATTTGCTTAAGAGGTTTCATTGCTTAAAAGTTTATTGCTCGAATGGTATTTACTTTAAATAAAAATGTGCTACAATAGCTGTAGGAAACCATTCCTTGTCATGACGCAGCAACTGATTTGATTTTATCAAACAGAAACCATAGATGGATTATACAATTTCATTACTTTTCATGGTCCTTCGAACCAGGATGTGGCTGCCGGTTACCAATAAGCTGGCACAACATCAGGCTTAACGATCTCTTAACTCCGTAGATAATGCATCTGTGGCTGAGTGGTAGCGATGCTAGCCTGTTAGTCCAGAGTTCATAGGTTCGATACCCGCCAAAGAGCCTGGGTGCTTTCTGCACACAAGCTAATCGCTTCTAGGGGTTGTGTTTGTTTTGCTATAAAAAAAGTCATGATTTACTTTCCATTGGTAAACAAGGGTAATGAAATGTGAACAAGTAGTAATAAAAAAAACACAAAACCCCGACTGCGACCAACTTTGAACTTTTAAATATCCTAAATGGTCATTGGAAATGAAAAATCATAAGAGAAACCTAAAAAGGATTTCAAAATACCTGTCGAATGATACCCATTTTGATATAGATTACCGACTTTTTATTTTTGTCGTATTTACGAAATGGCGTCCGTTGGCCGCCATATTGTGTTTTAACTACTGTCATATCTTTAGTGATACTCCCAGGATTAAGATAAATCAATTGATGTAAGAATCATCAAAATCAATCCACGCGCTCGAAAAACACATACATACATACATAAATAAATATATACATACATATATACATACAGGGTGTCCGCCGGGAAGGTATACTACTTTGTTTGTTTATAATTTTTTATTAAATTGGCATATGTACAGCGGCGTAAATGGTCTTGTGGAAGATGCTCTTGTGTCAACTGAATCTTATATGGAAACAATTGTGCAAAATTGTGGCCAAAGTTGTTCTTTGAAGACCAAGCTTCTGAGCACGGCTTCGGATTGAGGTTGATGGATTGATTGTTTTGAACACTTTCTTGAGCAGCAGTAATGTTTTCAGCTGATCTTGCAGTACGTTGTGGTCCATGCTTGGGCCTATCACCTACAGACACTCTTTCTTCGAAATCATTCACTAAACGATAAATACTCGTAGTGCGTTTTGTTAGCACGTTGCTTCTCCCAAAAATTTCACGTAACTTTCTCATCGTCACAATAATCGATGATTGATTTGGATAAAATGTTGTAACGATTACAACACGTTTCCATAATAAATTTGCCAACGTTGGAGTAAACATAAATGTTTTTCTTTCTATATTTACGAGTATTATTTGGTTAGGCTAAAGTTTCTACAATAAACAAATAACACCAAAGTTAATTGTCAATATTCTGACAAACACCATCAGAACGGAACAACATGCTGTTTTTGCAGGTCACTACACCTTCATCATCAGCGTTCTTCGTGCTTGGTCCACTGTGTGTGGTGTGAGTTGATGTAGATTTCTGCTTTATATACTCAAGTTTTCAGTGCAAATGGAATATGTAACATTTTGTAAATGTTTTTCTTTATTTATGATTCCTTTAGACTAAAACTGGCATCACTCTGTAACACAATAGTACGTGTGATAATTTTTAAGGAACAAATTGCCCTAAAGAAAATTGTAAATTATTATGACAATCACTAGCAGAACGGAACAACATGCTCTTTTCGCAGGCCGCCACACGTGCATCATCAGCGTTTTTGTGTTTCGTTCACTGTGCATGGTATCAATCAGTATAAGCTTCAGCACATATTTTTCAATGCAAATGGAATATGTGCATTGTTTTAATTCATTCTACTGCAACCTGTTGAAAGCTTTTAAGGTAATGAAAAAATTATATTTACCATCCATAATTAACAAAAGTCACTAGTCTGTTAATTTGTTTATCATCATTCTACTTAAGACAAACGTTTTTAATCAGGAATAATATATTAATCGGGCTTAAGTTCATTATTTTCTTATTGCATGAAATATTTTTATTACTTAATGTGATTCTCTAAAGAAGAGAAGAAAAATTGAACTAGACTTTTTAGCTGGGGGAAATACCGGGAAAATACCGGCATTTAAGGTGAATTTTTAATGAAACGGAACATGAGAAATAATTATATTGTGTATAAAATTATTAATTTACCTTTAAATTTAATATTTCTCACAAAATTTTATGTATTATCAATTTTGGCTTGTTTTGTTGGATAAGCACCGCTTATATGCATTTCGTTCCTGCTTAAGGAAATCATCGGTAGACTTCAAACCTAGAGTGTGAATAAAGACAGTTGTTATGTTTAAACTCTAACAGTGTTTAGCTGATTCTGTAAGTTTCAGACCACAACTGCAATTTTCAACTTGTTTAGGGCCCATTGGACCATAAAATTTTGAATGAGCCGTTTAATGACGCTATAGTCACAGCTTCTATCAAAACTGTTGCCGCAGTACTTAGACTTTATATTCTGTCTAAAGGCCAGATACTAAAAAATTTAAATATAAGAGTTATACTTGTATTTAAGTTTTCAACGAAGAATTAATAGTTAACAGTCATATCTAAACAAAATCCACAAGCATTGTTTAGCTGTCAAAAAATTCTCATACCCATTCAATTTGTATAAAGCAAAGCGGCAACGCTTTGCAATTGGAAAATCCGATTGCGACAGCGCGTTAAGTAGTGAGTTAAGTTGGCTGCTAAAATACTGTTTTGTCCGTTTTGAGTCACACATGGCAATTTTAGTTGAGCAAATTTTTATTTCACGAATGAGAGAAAAAATTACATGTCTGCCCTCTTCATTATCTTCTCTTTCACTCGTCCCTAAACTCAAAACTTGCTCAACTTAAATTAAAGTGTGTGAAAATAATGAACTTCAATCTATTTTTAGGTATATTTAGCGGTTTTATCTAAATATTTTTTATAGCTATGCTATTTATGTCACGACACAGGATGTAGGACGTGATTTTCGTAACAAAAATAATCGACACTATTACAGTTATCAATTTATTTTTGTTTTGATTTCTTTGTACTTAAAACCAGAGTACGAAAATAAACGAAACAAATTGTTTGATTTTGTTTTAATTCGTTCTTTGAAGTGAGTGAAACAAAAACAAAACAAAAACAATAAGAAGCATTGCTCAATTTATTTTTGTATTGTTTTTGCACATGAGCACAAACCAGAGAATACAGCCGATCGGCTGTAAACCGGCAAACAGCCGCCGCCGATGACAAACAATACGTTAATTTAATCGTACGTCGCTGGAAAAGAAAATAATGGAAATAAGTGGAAACTTTTTGAAATATTTGCGGCTAATTTGACATCATCATATAACATAATTGTATTGCATTGTTATTTAACAGATTAAGTTTTTTTTTATAGCTAAGCAGCATAGCTATAAGCGGATGTCCTAAGACACCTCTCTTCTTTTATTTTTAATTTTTATTAGTGGGTTTCATTCAAAAATAAAACTTAACATTACTGTTCGAGGCACCGCCAAGTTTTTACTTAATTAGAAATACCTTGTACTTAGCATTGCACTCTTCCGTTATGTATTACAACTACGTTGTTGGTATTCTTTTGATTATACCTACAAACATATTGTTTTTATAGTTCTCATTCTAGATAATTTATAAGACCAATAATATAAATATTTATTAAAAAAAAAAAAAAGAAACGACGCATACTTCAGCCCTCTTGCAACTTATGTTTATTGCGTTGTTTTGCATTTTCTATTGCTTTCACCCATATACATAACACACGTATGCCGCAGTGAAATTAGAAATTGTTATAAAATAAAAAAAATAAAAAACTACAAAAACCTTTAACCAATTGTGTTTTACATTTTCTATTTCCTACATATTTGTTGGTGTAAGGAAAAGCAAATGAACAAATATGAATGTCTCAGCAAACAAACATTAAAACCACTTAAAAGACCCACTAGGAAATTTGTAAGGGTAAAACTTTATACCCAAGCATTATGCTCCTTATATAGGGAGCCAAAGGAACCAATATATGAAGCCATAACCGCCAAAATAAAACTTAACCGACACATTTTTTGGACCTCTTTTTTTTAAACGAAAATCGATTATTTACGATTTTGGTAAAAAAAAATCAAGTTTGAAAATTATGTCGCTTAAGCTATTTTGGTGGTTGTGAGACGATATATAATAAATAACGAATAAGATAAATTTCGTAATATTTTTAAAATGTATAGTGAAAATGTTGAGAAAAGCGGTACTAAGGGGTATAAAAATAGTGTTACGTATTATGTGAATAACCCCTTACGCTATTGCAACTTCGTAAGGCAGAGGGGATGCAGTGTATGCTTTTCCTCATCTCCGAAGCGCTTCCTGCTTTTATTCTTAGTGCTTACTTGCCAAATTTATTTTTGCTGGGTACCTCTTAAAAAAACACATAAATTGCTGGCCTCCAAGCCCATAAGGCATTGACTGCTGCCCTCTTCAAAGTTTTGATATCACCGTGGCCATATTTTTCAACGTCTAGGCTTAGAAGAAAATTGCATATTATTGGCTGACTTACAAAACGTATCAATACAAAGTTTGATTACTTTTCGTATGCGATATTTATATCGTGTAGAGGCACAAACGGCCTGGCTCACGATGTCGACAAGAAATTTTCTTTCTTATTTATATTGAAAACAAAAACAAAATAAGAAAATTTGTTAAGGCCATGATTCACTATCCTACACAATCGCGCGATCTACGAAAAAATACAACCCTGATCTGATGAATTATTTGAAAAAATTGAAAATGTTCATAGACTCCATCATACCAGGGCTGTATTTTCTCAAAAATCGCACGATCGTGTAGGCTAGTGTATCACGGCCTTTATTGACATCGTGAGCCAGGCAGAAAGTTTCGAAACATTGTAAACATGAGCATCAACTGTGAAATCGATGAGTTGATTGCTTGCTGGCGGCGTTCTTAATACTTGTAAACGACGGCGTTTGTACTGCGCCGCTATGAAACACTAACTACACTTTGTGCGCATACAAAACAAATGACGTTTTGGAAGTCAGTCCTACTTTCATAGTTGAAGTCAAACGATGCATCGAAATACATCGTTCACTATTTGCCTTCCAAAAGGGTCACTAGCAAGCATATGCAAATAATTGTGCCTACAAAGGTAATAAAGTGCTTTAAAATAACAAAACAACCTGTGTGTTCGACCTCGTTATAATGTCCTTCTTGTAAAACCATTTGAGTTTATTGTAAAACCTCATATGCAAATAAAAAGAAAAATGCTCACACACTCATTCCCATTCACATATTGAATAAAATTGTGCAATATCACCAAATTAAAGAACCTAGGAAGTATAAAAAAACAGCTGAAGATATTTAAAAACTGTTTTACAGTTGAAAATTGCACAACTCTTACCCCGGCTGCTTTGTTTTCCCCTAAGCTTAATGCTGTAAGTTTTTATTTTTTTTAGATTTAGAACAGCAAACAAAAGACCCTCAAAAGAGCAGAATGACTGCGTCTGCGGTTTCATTAAAATGCCAAGAAAACAACAATATGTGGCAAGTAAAAACAACACTATTCAAAAAAAAAGAGAATAAAATATGTATAAAAATAATAACAAATTACAAACATTCCTGGTATGACGCAACAACATTCACAAGAGTGGCAAAGAAATAAAAAATTTTGAGAATATACAAACAAACAAACACCCCAAACAATTTCTCCAAAGCTAACACGAGCACGGTTTAGAATAGAAAAATAATCATATTGGTAAAATATCTAGAAGAAATAACTACAACATGAAACTCACCCTGGATGTTTGATTCGCTTGCACCCCTGCCCCTACTCCACTCCTCAAAACTTTAATAACTTTTATATGCAAAAATAAAAAGAAAGGAAATGGGAAATTCGTACAACTTCTTTTCTTTGTTTACTCTACTTTTTGGGGTTTTATATATACATACATATGTATAATAATAATAAAGTTGTTCTATAAGGAATTGTATTGTATTGTATGTATTTCAAATTAAAATATGCACGAGTAACATATGAATTTCATTATTTTTTCTTCTAAGCAAAATTTTAATACCCACCAAACCAAATGTTCCGAATTCGTAAAGAATTCATAAGGACCGATCGTCAAAATCTTTCGCTTTCGCAGCCGAAATATTACCGAAATCACAACAACTTTTCTATGAAATGGTTGACACGACTTCGCAACGCCATAAAGTTACAAAATTTGTACGACATACATATATGTATGTAGTTAAGAAATCGCTATGATATGTAGGTACCAAATTGATGCGATATATCGGTACGAAATCGCAACAGACAAACTACCGAACTGTCTTAGCGAATTTGTTACGACAGGTTTGATTTCAGAAAAACTACCAAATTGTAGAGCTGTGCCAAATCATTTATTTAAGTGACCGCTCATTTTCGTTCATTTTGTAAAAAGGAACGAGTTCGTTCATTTCGTTCATCCGCTCTTTTCAAGAAAAAGAACGAAATGAAAAAACAAACAGTTGATTCGGTCAATAAAAAGAGACAAATGCAATGTTTTTGTTATATTTTGGCAAAATTATCAAAAGAAAAATCAGCAAGTAAATTTTTTTGCAATATTAAAGTATTTTTTTGTGTGACATAAAATAAGGAATTTGGAAAATATTAATAGCATTAAGAAGTGTTCAAGATGTGTTTTTATTTTGCCACAATTAAGTCTCTGCTGGTAAATAAATCTATGGCCAATGAATAAAAGTCAAAAAGCAAGTACAGCAAAATATTTTTTGAAACGAATTATTTTTTATTTTTCATACAAATTTTAAACGTAGTTTTTTACAAAAACTTCCTATTATTATGTTTTAAAAACTTAAGAAATATAAATGGCAATTTAATTAATTTCATAATGGTAACACTGTTACTAAAAAAAAAGATAAAAAGGCAAATGAAAACGAGAAAATGACAAAAAATCCCACATGAACGATGAAAAAGCAAAACAAAACAAAAAAAAGAGCCAAGTGCGCTCGGTCATCGGTCGTTCATTTCGTTCAATTTATTTTTATGTGTCAGTACTACTGAACCAAAACAGCGCAGTAAAATTACCGGCTCACTTCGTTCATTTGAGTGATTCGTTCAATTTTACTCGTTCGTTCATGAACGACACAGCCCTACCAAATTGTCTTATCGATTTAAGACAAATTCGAAATCTTTGGCTTGGTGGGTACATACATACATACATTCAAATTTTCATTTCATTTTAGATTCACATTGTATGTGTCTGTACATTTTTTTAAAATTTTATCACCAATTTTTGAATTTTTTTTTTATTCTTATGCCTTGTCAAGTATCTGTAAATATGTAATTTAAATTAAATTCTCCATAATATGGAAATGTTAATAGAAAATTAGTGAAATTTATTTGATCGTTGGCTGAGGCTGTTCGCTCGTGTTTTTATATTGTATAACGAGGTACCAAAAAAATAGAAAGAATTTTTGTAAAAATTTGAAATTTGGCACACATGTTATTATTAAACAAATTTCAATCAAATGTAAAATTTTAAAAATTTCGTAGCAAGGACTCGCATCTTTTCCATATATGTGACGCGCAAAATAGAAAGGGACCTAAGGGTAAAAACCGGTTTTGTAGGAGAGCCATTTTAAAGATTTAAATACCATCACTGAGCGTGTTGGTATTGGTCTCATTTGAAAGCGACACATCTCATGACGTCAGGAACGTGTTGGTCAACCTTGAAAACGCGCGTAGGTCGTCCCTACCTCTTGTTTTGTGTAGTTGGTTTTTACTGTTTTCTACCTAGCGCGCTGTTTCCATGAGTTTGATATCAATTTTGCTCGCGTTTTTTCGAATCCAGGGGGCAAATTACGGCACTCGTTATCGAACGAAATTACGAAATATTTCAATAGAGTTTATATGGAAATATTTTTAAATTTCGAATCGTATCGAATGCCGTAATTTGCCCCCAGGTTTATTTTCTGAAATTATTAATTGTGAATTATAATAAATACTCATTTATAATTCTTTTAAATCGTGAATATCACTCTGTTAGTACGAAAATTTTTTTCACATAACCTTATTATGTTATTCGCGAAAATAATTTAAAACTAATAGCATTCTTACTGACTGTTTTAGGATGAAATGGGTGACGAATTCGAAGAAGTAGATTTACTTTATTGCTTCCCTGGTGACGATCACTTCTCAGAATTAAATCTGAAGATGATACCGATAATATGTACCTTGATAAATCTGATCTTGATTTACGCGAAGAAAATATGTAGTTGCTCGACTGTATGGTTCAAAAATACCTCCGTGTTGTTCAAATCAATGCAATGAAGTGATCCCTAAGAAGATGGCTGTGGATTTTCGTACGTCTTTCATGAATTTAGATAAGGAATCCCAAGATTTAATTATTCTCGCACATCTGGCAGCTCACCGTGACGATGCAATGCTCAGGTCAAAAGTTGGTGATCGATCGCGAGCTATGAAGAAACGGTACAATCAGATATATTATTTAGGTCCTGTTAAGTTAGATATACCGTTAGGTCCCTTTCTATTTGCGCTTAGACTTGTCGACTTCGATTTCATAAAACGCGCATATCTCTGGGAGGGAACACTTTTGGGGCATGGTATCGGTCTCACTCGATGCTCAGATGTTGTCCACATAAAAAAAAGTGAAATTGATGAATTTTACCCTTAGGTCCCCTTCTCTATGCGCTGTCATATATACTGAAATAATAAATGTCCTAAGGTAATGTGTGTGAAGTTAAATTTTAAGAGCCTTATTCATAAAAAAATATTTTAGTTTTATGAAAGGTTTATTAATCAAATTTCCATAGAAAATTTGTTTTATTAACCTTTTATAAACTAGAAATATTTTTTATGAATAAGGCAGTAAAATTTATAACACTTTACACAAACCGTGTGCTTTAGCAAAGCTCTGTTAGAGTGTTAACAGAGCTCTGTTAAGCTATAAAAATTCGTTAATGCCTTCCCAAAAGACTATTCCATTAAATGATGCAATAGAGACGGAAAGAAGTAATGCAATTTCATAGAAAAGGTGTTCCTTTATTATTTCCCATGAATCTTTTTCTGAAAAACATGAATTTGAACCAAATATCGTCAAGTTTTCAACTTGGCATTTTCTGAGGGTTACTCACTTTTTTTTTTGGGAAGGAGGCGATGCGCGCGGACAAAATTATTGACCTATTATGGACTACATTGTACTCTAAAAATATGCATACTCAGAATTTCTGGAAGTTCGAGTTTTCAGGAGATTTTCGAAAAACTTCAAATTTGCCCAACTATATTAACATTTTCCAAACAAATTTTTTTTGGGAAGGAGGCGCTTAAAAAAAAATGAAAAAACAATTTAATTAAATTCAATACACGAACCACATATAGCAAGCCTAATGTGCATTTAATTTTTTTTTTTTGAGCAAGAACTCAGTGCAGTTGAATGGTTAAATAATTTTGCCTCATTCAGAGCACATCCCTTTGTGGTCGTTTGGCCAACGAATCGCACTACGCATTACAGAGAGAATTCCTTTTTTAGCCGCACTGTTCGTATGTGGAACCAACTACCTGCGGAGGTCTTTCCTGTCACTACCAGCATGAGAAAGTTTAAATCAAATCTCCACAGACACTATTCCCTCTATCCTCCTTCCCTATAACCTATTTTCCTAGTTCTAGCACAATGCATTGCATGAGTAGGGGTTATCCTCTGAGTGCTGGTCCTATTAAAAAAAGCCGACTTCAATGCAAATATCTGATAGAACATTTTCGAAACAAATTTATGGGATATAAAATTAAATTTATATCCGTTTTACCCTTTTTAAATGCAAGATTTTGTGTTTTTCAGAGCTCAGGGTGTGTGTTAAGTTTTGTAAAAATCGGTACAGTAGAACCACTTAAAATAAAATATTAAATTTTAATAGGCGTAACTCCGCCCATTTTTTCAAATGTAATATTGTGCCTATTTTTGAGCTCAAGGTGTGTGTTATGTTTCGTAACAATCGGCTAAGTAGAACCACGTTCAATATAAGAATAAATATTAATGGGCGTAGCCCCGCCCATTTTTTCAACTGTAACATTGTGTAATTACAAGAACTGAAGGTGTTTGCTACGTTTCGCAGCAATCAAACGAGTAGAATATCATAAAATCAAATATAAAACATTTTGTGGGTGAGTCTCCGTCCAATTTTTTTTTACAATGCGACCAATGGCAAGCTATACCCTCTTAGACAATAAAAAAAGATTTACAATCAGTCTAATATGAACCGAGTTATGAAGTAACAATGCAAAAAAAAAAAGAATAGCTGTGTCTTAGCACACTTGCTTATAGCTATGCTGCTTAATGTGTTAAATAAAAATGCAATAAAATTATATTATATGATGATGTCAAATTCACCGTAAATATTTCAAAACGTTTCCATTTATTTTCCATTATTTTCTTTTCTAGCGGCGTATGATTAAATTAATGTATTGTTTGTGGCCGGTGGTGGCTGTTAACCGGCTTACAGCCGATCGATTGTGTTTTCTGGTTTATGCTCATGTGTAAAAACAACACAAAAACAAATTGAGCAATCCTTCTCATTGTTTTTGTTTTATTTTTGTTTCACTCACTTCAAAGAACGAAACAAAACAAAATCAAACAATTTGTTTCGTTTATTTTCGTACTATGGTTTTAAGTACAAAGAAATCAAAATAAAAATAAATTTATAATTGTAATAGTGTCGATTATTTTTATTACAAAAATCACGTACCAGCTCCTGTGTCGTGACATAAATAGCATAGCTATAAAAAAAAATAGAGATGCGTTGTAACCTCCTTTTTTTGAAGTCGGTTACAAATAAAAGAAGTTGTTGAACATAAATTCAATTTTGTACATTTACTTATATTTATGATGTTGTGGAATTTTATTCAAAGTTGATGCTTAATAAAGCTTTATTTTATTTTATATTGAAATATGTGGATTAAAGTGAAAGATATATTTAACGGGTTTTTTAATTATTAAATTTTATTTAAAAAAGAAAGTAAAGAATATGATTACATATTTAGTTTTTCTATTTTCCGGCTCAAGCCGGTTTTAAACACATTTCTATAAAAAAAAAGTTTCAAACACCTGATGTCGTCTTCCATATAATTTGCAAGATGTAGTGCAAATTTGCAACCACAAAAAACAATTAGCCGACTGCAATTTTGAGCCGAGGCTAGCCGCATGCATCGGCGGCAGTAAATGGAATCTTTTGTCGATTCCATTTACAGCAAGCTGTGGGGGATTCAATTTAATGTATACCAGATCATAGTGGCTCTTCAATTAGGCATCTCCTTAAGGTTTAAACTGCATTATTCTATTTTAAAATTTCGTTATTTTTCATTATCATATTTTTTTTGAACATCATCAGAAAGGCCAACACCAATCAGCAAATTTATTCACAAAGACAAAAATGAGTAACACAAAATTCTATACATGTCCTGTAACACTTACTTCTTTAACAGTCAACTCAAACTGCCAAAAATACAAGTTTATATGTGCGAGTATGAGTGTGAAGCTTTGCTTTTTTTTTAAGTTGCGAAAAGTTTTATGATCAAATATACACTTTGAACCACTTTGTATGCGTAAAACGATTGTAACATGTGCACTTTCTGTTCTTGTCTTTATGGAAAACTGTGCAGCACTCCAAAATAATATTCGCACACACATGAAGTTACTGTGGCTGGCTGGCTGGCTGGCTGGATTTCGGTGGCACTAAAAGGAAGGGATGTGCATGTTATTCTTGGCTTAAAGTTATTACGAGTGCGAGTGCAATATACTCGTACCTTTTCATGTTCAAAGTACTCTACAATTATTATGAGTACTATTATGTGAATGTATTTATAAGCACGAATGTATGTTAGTGCTTAGTATTAGAGTACTTTTATTGAATACCTGTGTAACAGGCTTGCTGGTTAAAGGGATAAATGTAATCAATAAAAATGGTACTTTTTGAGGAAAGGATTTCATTTTATAAAATCAAGAACCCTTTATAGTGACATAAACATTAACAATGGTATTCATAAACGATTGTTAAAGTTAATATTGGTATAACATACGAACTTTGCATGACAAAACCGGTATAAAGAATGCTTTAACTTTAACCCATTAAAATCTATTGTTATATTCCACGTGCTTCTACTAGAGCGATTCTTACGAAACTTTGCAAACAGTGGGCGGGTCACTCCTATTAAGATTTTATATACTACTTCAAGTGATTGTTACGAAACTTGGCATACACTCTGACTTCATTAGAACTTACTATTACATTATGTGTACTTCTACTTAACTGATTAGCCTGACAAACACTTTAGGCTACTGATATTGCATAATTCTGTGCTTAAAAAAGTAGGTGGGCTACGCTCATTAGGCAAAATCTTCCGGCTAAATAAAGTTTAGTTTCAGTGACTAATTGCTATCGGATTGTCATATAGTTTATAGAGACGCGTCAGTGCTTACATGCACTCTGGTTACTCAGTATGCCTTCCCACTTTAGCTGCCATCAGACGGGAGCGTGAACAGGGTGACTTGGTCTTAGAGCGGTAGTTGTGAGATGCTTGGGAATTTCGGGCATTGCTTTTACTCAGTTGTAATTGAGGTGTTATTTAAACTTATTATGAGCAACTTTCGATCTTCGACTGTAGTCGAAAATACTGAGCGCACGAATTTTCATTTGGTATTATGACGAATATTCGACAAAGAATGTTCCTATTGTGAGTATCACTCAAAGTGATTTTTAAAATTTGCAACAACTTTACCTAAAAATAAAAAAAAACAATCGTTTATAACAATTTTTATACTAAAATACTTCATTGAAAGCTAAATTATGTTCGACAGAAAATTCGTTGCTCAACGAAATTTTCGATGCTCATAATATGAATTGAACATTCGATTTTCGATGTTCGATAGCCAGCGAAGATCGAAAATTGAATGCAACTCATAATAAGGGGCATATTAACCGGTTTTCATATAAACTATTGCTAAAGTTGAAGCATTCTTTAAACCCGTTTTCGCACACAAATTTTCTACACAAAAATCGACATTAAGTTTAACAATCATTTATGAATACCGACGAAGTTGTTGATGTAAAATGATGATGATCCGCTTTTCTCCTTGCAGGGAGAAAATGTCTCAAATTAGAGATTTCCAGTGAACTCTAATTAGGAAAGTTCTTGTCGCCTCTTTCTAGTTCATTTGCTACAGGGCAACGTGGGCTAAAGTAGTTAGCACTTTGACTATAAAACCGAAGGTCCTGAGTTCGAGCCCGGTCTTCGAGTGTTATTAAGTAACAATACCACGCATTTTTCTGATGTGCATTAGTGTCCCTTTGCTTCAGTTGTTGTAGGAAAGTTCAAGTGTTGAAGGCATAGACACTGGTCTCTTAACTAAACCGGCTTCAGCGGATATTAATCCTAATGTAATATCAGAGCGCCCTCCTACGTCGGAATTATGTAGCAGAATCATCGCCGAAGTAAAATAACCAATAAAATGGCTACTAAACACAGCTTCAAAAATTTAATACGCCTCAATGACACCAGAGGTGCTGCAGTACAGTATTATTAAACACGTGCAAAAAAGCAGAGTTGTAAAGAAATGAAGCCACCCTCTTTTCTATCACTATCCATTTCCTAAAGAAGATTACACTAAGTAATAGTAGTAGACATTCATTGCCTGAGTGTTATTTCATTTAAAAATTTTACTCTTCGACGATTGCGTTGCGTGTTGTGTGTTAGTGCCGCCTTAATTATGGTATTCATCGACCTGAATGTGTGGCCTATCGAAGCATATTTTTAACTGACTACAAAAAAGGAATTTGTCTGTATAATTTAAATTAATTTTTTTATGTTTGTTACTGCATAAGTAACTGCATAATTCAGTAGCTTTTATACCGATTTTAAAAATATAAAATATAGCTTCCATTTGGATTAATTTATAGACAAAAAAATAGGCGGAAACTCGCCTAAATATGATCTCTTACTTATCAGATTGCTGCGAAACCTAAAACACACCTCAGGCTCTCGTAATGACACAATCAAAAAATTAAAAAAATGGGCGGAGCTGCGCCCATTAAAATTTAATATTATATATCACGTGCTTGTATTTGGTCGATTTTTACGAAACTTCATACACACATATTGAGCTCTTAAAAAGACACAATCTTGCGGGACCACGCCCATTATTTATTATTATATTTTACGTTTTTCAACTTAACTTGGAATACAATCCTGAACAGTGAAAAAATTCACTCAATCTTGCATTAAAAAAGTGGGCGGGGCCACGCCCATTACAATTTATTATTATATTTTACGTTTTTCAACTTAACCGGTTTGTACAAAACTTGGCATACAATCCTGAACAGTGAAAAAAATTCACTCAATCTTGTAATTAAAAAAGGTGGGCGTGACCACGCCCATAAAAGGTTAGTATTAAGTTATGTGTACTTCTACTTATTCGATTCGCATGAAACTTGGCAAACAGTTTCGGCTTTTAAAAAGACATAGTTTTGTTTTTAAAGAAGTGGGCGGGGCTGTGCTTCTACCTGACCGATGTTTACGAAACTTGCCACACACCTTGAGCTTTGAAATTGACGCGTTGTTGAATTTTAGAAACTAGGCCTAATTAAAGGTGACCCCGTCCATGAAATTATAAAATTGTTACCAAAAATTTAAAAATAAAACTTAAGAAAAAACTCAACTAATTTGCGAAATAAACATTAAGCGCGTTATTCAGAAAAAATAAATAATTTAGGTTTACAAAACGTTTAACAAACAAATTTTTAAATTTTATTGAGTTTTTGTTTCAACTTTGTTATTTTTTTTTTATATATATATTTAATTATTGTATCTTCAAAAATTAACTAACAATAAATAATCAAATCTTAAATCTAAATATAATTATTAGGCCCGACCAGTGTCGGACATAAACTTAGTGATAGTTATAAATAATACATAAGTAGTGATAATCAAAAAGGAAAAAATAAATAAAATAAACTTTGTTATTTGTTGAGCTTCTCATTTGCTTAAATGAAAGTTTAACATATTAACTCTAGTTGTTCTAAGAAATTTTTGGGTAATGGTTCCCTGATGATCTGCATTAGCAACAGTGAAATGCGCATAGGATCCAGCTAAACCCCTCAATAATCAATTTCAATGTATTTTTATTAAAAAAATATTTTACTTAATAAGTAAAATAATAATTTGGGATTACTAGTGCGTTAAAAAATTTTAAACCAAAATTTGTTTTGTAAATCTTTTCTAAACCAAAATTATTTTTCATGAATGCGGCAGTAAAAAGTTACAAATAATTTAAATTCACTTAAATTAAACATTTTATATGAGTTACTTTTAATGCTATTGAAAGTCGGTGACAATAGCAATGATAGCTAAACGAATAAATAAGTAAATGTATAATTTGCTAAACTGATTAGAATCGACTTCTAATATTTAACACATATTTATAAAAATGTTTTATTTAGCTGAATCTAAATTATTTTTAACTGCTTAGTGCTTATTTTGAAGTTGGTTTAAATTTTTTTAGTTCTATTAAAGGTAGTTTTTCGTTAACAAAATTATTTGCAGCTCTCCAAAACCAATTTTCCTGCTTAACTTAATAAATTTTTTGTAATAAAACACAAGCAGCAGAGGGTACTATTTTACTTTCAGTCTCCCCTAATTTAGCACATTTTACCACGTCTGCTTTAGTTTTAAGGACTTTTGAAAAATGTTATGTATGTTAGTCATACAATTGCAAAAAAAAAAGAAAAAAAAAAAAACAAGTCACGTGTCTAGTTTGTATGATGGCTTCTGAATGGCTAGTGTGTACTAGCACTCGTACTTTATTTTACTACTTTTATGCAAGTACATTTACAGCAATGGCTGCTGCAAAGTCTGTTAGGACATGAATATGTTGGTGATAAATAAATAATTAATGAAATTCATTTTCCCAAAGAAAAAAAAAAAAAAAAAACAAGAAAAGCCAACGACAGACAGCATACAGGAATATGTGAATTTTATAAGAATCGTACATATCTTACGACAAGCACTTAAAATAATATTAAAAGCAAAAATAAATAAAAACTTCGAATACACTTCTTATTGGCAGGTGGAATGAAGAGTAGAATATTTAAAGTTTTAACATTCGTGTTTCACTTTGTCGGTAGATAAATTAATAAAAGATCCTTAAACTTGAATAATTTTGAAAAGTTAAAAATTACGTATAAACGAATTCTTTAGAAGATTTAAAATACACATATACTGCGAGTTGAATAGCTGCTGAATACAATAGAAGACACTAACTAACATTTTTGAATTTAGCTAACATACAATATGTTTGTATATTGTGCTTCTCAAAAACATATTAAGAGTCTTACTGTAAACATACGAAGTTTAAGTCTACTGACGAGTGTTCCATAAGCGGGAACGAAATGCATGTAGACAATGCTTAATGATAAAAACAACACAAATGTTCAAAGTAAATAAAGACTTCATGTGAAATAAATATACCTCGGTGTTTCATGTATTTTATTTTATTTTATTTGATTTTAATTTATTTTATTTTATTTTAGTTTATTTGATTTTATTTTATTTTGTTATATTTATTTTTTTTAATTTTATTTTATTTTAGTTTTATTTATTCCATTTTATTTTATTTTATTTCATATTATTTTATTTTATATTACTTTGTTTTAATTTATATTATTTATTTTATTTTATTTTATCTTATTTTATTTTATTTTATTTTATTTTATTTTATTTTATTTTATTTTGATTTATTTTATAAGTTTTATTTTATTTTTTTTATTTTTATTTTATTTTATTTCATTTAATATTATTTTATTTTATTTTAGTTTATTTTATTTTATCTTATTTTATTTTATTAATAATTTAATTTATTTTAATTTAATTTAATTTAATTTAATTTAATTTAATTTAATTTATTTTAATTTATTTTAATTTAATTTAATTTAATTTAATTTAATTTAATTTATTTTATGCTAGTTTATAATTTTTTATTTAGTTATATATGTATAATTTTCTTTTATGTATTTTTATTTAATTTAATCTAATTTAATCTTATTTTATTTCATTATATTTTTTATGTTATTCTAAATTTATTTTTAATATTATTTTTTATTTAAGAAATTTATTATTGGACATATTGTCATAAGTTTATTTTAATTGAAATTTATTTGCCGGTGGTTAAGCATTGTCTATATATTTCATTAGTGCTTTTCCAAACCATCGGTAGACTTTAATTACATATTTTGAACAGTCACAAACCTCTTATCTTATGCAAACACTTTCAAAAACTATTTGAGAGTTCATATTTTTGAAAATCACAAAAGAAAAACAAAAATAGTAGGCCTAGAAACTTTAACTTTAAAACCCAGCCAATAATTTATATTCGATATGAATCTAATTTATTTTTCTACGCCTTCATTTTTTATTGTTAGATTTTCTTTTTATTTAATTGATTTTATTTCAAATTATTTCATTTTGGACTATTTTTTATTTAATGTTAATTTAATTTAGTTTTATTTCTAATTATATATTTTTTCGAACTTTATTATTCCCCATAAGAAGCAAATAATCAACATAGAAAGTCTTTCGTTGGAAGAACACAGCGTTCGGAAAATTATCTTAAGTGTTTCAAACAGCCACCTTAATTTTTAAAAATTTTCCTTCTAAAAGGATCTAGCATTTGCATTTTTGCTACCTATTTTTTCATGCTGTCGTCCTAAAAATTTTATACACACACATGCATATTTAAATTTTCTACTAGTAAACCAAATAGAAAAAAAAAAAGAAATTGCAAAAAATTATTCTTTGCTGACAACATCTCTATATTAAAATATAGCGTTATGCAATTTTAAAAAACGTGTCTAGAATTTCGCATAAAAAAATAAAACTTTTATTTATGTCTTTTCATACATTTTCTCAAACAAATTTCATACGCACACGCCCATACACACACACACATATACACACGCATAGTTGTGCGAAATGAAGCACATCCGTTAGACAGCTGGCGGTAGATTTGAAAGGGGCCTTATATATCAGGCCCATTGGAAGCATTACTTAGGGCTAAATGTTGACTATTTTGTGCCCTAGTGACACAGAATCGTATTTGGTTCGCAAAAAAACTGTGCTGAGACTTTTATAAAAAAAATTTCAAGACAGGCTTGATAAAAAAAGTTTATTAGTGCTCAAGTTTATGTATACCAGTATGGTATATCATCTGAAAAGCTGACGACTAGTAAAGACATGCTCTATTATGTTAGAAGGCTTGGGAATGACTGGTTTAAAATTAAGTTTGGCAAAAGACTCATCGTAAATACATATACCAGTAATGCCTGCACAAGAGAGGCCTTCGTCTTTCTGAAATGCAATAATAACAGATTTAACCAGTGTGAGCAGAGCTAAGAAACATTGCAGCTAAAGCTTTAATTAGACGTGCCATAACCATAACCATAACCATACATAACAGCTGTTCGAGCCAAACTAATGGGCAGCAATGTATTCGATTGTTTGTGACTCGCCATAACGCCATAGCCACAACCATATAAACCAATTGAATTTTGGTTTTGGTTATGGCCAAATGACAAAAGTATGGGTTTAAGTACTTTTTTAAGCATTAATTTTAAACCGTATAGCTATAAGCATCCAGCAAATATGTTTATAAATTTTTTTTTAATAACGCAGCACAAGAAACTATAACAAAAATGTATAGACTGTGTGAGCTTCAATCACACGCATGAGTATAAAAATACTCTGACTATTACTTGGCCACACATGCTATGTATATACAGGGCTATTTTGTTTACAGACTAGAGATGAGCGATTTTTTGAAACCTGTTACTTTTTCACAGCGATTGAAAAATCACTAATCACAACTGTGACTGAATTTATTAAGTAACTGGTTTGGCATATATAGTTCTTTTATACAAACTGTAAATGTTCTTGTATGCTTACTTTACAGAAAATGAAGCTACCACATGCATTTGTTTATACCTTCATCGTTTGTCGAGAAAATCGTCAAATCGTGTCAAATGTATAGCTCTCACATTTTTGTGTTTGCAATTTTATTGTCTCTCTGCCTCTTTTACGGCAATTCTCAGTATTTGGAAGGGGTTCAATGCTAATTGTTTGTTCTTGTCGCTCTTCTTATTAGTATTCATCAAAATACCAATACTAATAAATATTTTTAAAGCATAAAGCTGAAATGTGTTAAACCGTGATCACAGTCACTGTTTAATTTCACTGCTGCTCTTCTTATTAGAGTTTGTCAAAATAACAGAACTGTTACAAACAAAATACTGCGAAACTGTGATCACAGTCACAGTTTAAAAGAACAGCGATTTAGAAATCACGTTCACAAGGAGCAACATTATTAAAAAATCACAGTATCGCTCAACGCTATTACATACACATAGAGCATGTTTTCAAATAGCCACACACACACCCAAACATTTTCATTTTATATACACAAATGTATGTTTACGGAGGCGAATGATGAGTAAATATACCGAGTATCAGCGTATTTTTTTGTCCGATTAAATATCAATAGCCTGAATATAAACATATAAACTGCAAGTATGAGAGAGAATCAATGCATTTGATACTCATGTGCCTTTTTTTATTTTTAGTTGTAGCGGGTTTTAGTTTTTCAGTTTAAACGAATTGCAGACACTCTTGCATGTTAGAATAGGCTATAGTCATAGTTGCCTGAATGAAAAAATGTGAGTGTATAAATTGTTTGCGCTATAATTATGATAATACGCAGTTACTAAGATTAAGACTACTTACTTATGTATATATTGTTTAAGTACTCATTGTCATTTTTTTATTGTGGATTAGTTAGGGAGGGAGTTTTTAAATGCAGGATATATATTTTTGTTTAAATATTTCAGATTAAATAATTGAAATATAGTAACAAAGTTGGTTGCAAAAATGCTGAAATGTTCACCCTGCAAATAGCAAGAACTTGAGTATGCCATGCAATTTTAACTTTTTGGGCCCTCGTTATAGAGCCCTCTAAAAGGCCCTTACATTTATTCTTTCCAGCTACTGCTAAGCCACATGTGCGACATGGCATGGGTGGGTAAGCGGTACAAGCAAAAAGTATAGGGCACAAATGTGTTCTTTTAAAGTTTATCAAGTTTGTAAGAAGAAAAAAAATTGTTTTCCAACATTTTTGTCAAGACTGAGGTATATAAAAAAAAAGAAATTATATATTTTCACATGCATACATACTTACATGTACATATATATGTATGTATGTAGTCGTATGTACAAAAAGTTCGCAAAAAACTTGTAAAAAAATTATATTAAAGAGTTTGCAATACATATTCGTGGCGTTGCGAAAACAAAGAAGAGAACAAAAAATTGCAAATTTATGGAAATTTTCGCACGCTTTAACACATACGCGTACAACTTACATTTTGGTTAACTCGTGGGTTCTTCCTCAATTTTGCTTGAGGGTGTTTTTCTATATTATTTTATTAAGTTAGTGCAGTTGTGCAAATATAATTTAGATATTTTTTCCATTAGCTGAAGAATTATTAAAATTTTTCGAAATTTAAGCATACATTAGATACAAATAATTTGACATTCCCATATGAAACAGAGTTCATATTTATATGCACATATATTAATCTGCATGAGAATGGGTATGGAAGTGATGAAAAAGATGGTACAGAATGTGGTTCGAAACTCTGCATATTTCGTAATTATTCACAGGCCATCCATATGCATGTGCCATATGGGAAAACCATTTACAGTCTACATTGCTATGAGATACCGAAAATAATACCTGCAAAGAACCATAAAGTAAAAAATTCTCATAAAGTCCAGCAAAGCAGCAACGCACTGTAAAGGCTCAGTTAGCCGACTATAGTGGAATGTAGCTGCAACATTAAAGGCTCAGTTAGCCGACTGTAATGTAATGTAACTGCAACAGTAGGAAACAGCTGATCGATATTGTTCTGTAAAAAGTAATGGAAATGGTTATAGAGATGTAATGTAACGTAACCTACTTTTCATATAAAAATATCGATCAGCTGTTTCCTACATTACAGTTACATTGCGTTACAGTCGGCTAACTGAGCCTTAAGAAACAGCTGATCGATATTGTTATGTGAAAAGTAATGAAAATGGTTATGGAAATGTAATGTAACGTAACCTACTTTTCACATAAAAATATCGATCAGCTGTTCCCTACGTTGCAATAACTTTCCATTACATTACAGACTAACTGAGCCTTTAGCCGACTGTAGTGGAATGTAACTGCAACGGTAAGAAACAGAGCAACATCTGATCGATATTTTTATGTGAAAAGTAATGAAAATTGTTATAGAGATGTAATGTAACGTAACCGGAATATACGAATCTGTGCATTACTTTTCGCACAACAATATCAATCAGCTGTTTCCTACCATTGCAATAACATTCCGTTACAGTAGACTAACTGCGCCTTAAGATAACAAGACTTAATTGCTAATTATATGATATTGTAGAGAACATAATATAGTTACCCTAACCATACTACAGTAATCTCTACTCTATACCTGTGCAAACTTTCCTAATACCCAAATATGTACAATAAGTGTGTATTTTATTAATTTTATGCATTTCCTTTTACTCTAATTGCTCCAAAGCAATTAAAATATTGTTTATTTCCCAAAATAATTGCTCAAAAAAAAAAATAAAAACTAAATAAAAATAACAATCAACATTTAAACGCATCAAACACGTTTCAGTCATTATTTATTTCTCTTTGCCATTTTAAGATACAAATATTTCAACTAACAACTAAACAAACAATAAAGCAAAATTTGGAAGAAAGAAACAAACAAAAATACAAAAACGAATTGCAACAACTTTGCCTCATCATCACCGGAAACACTTAACACTCGAAAACAACAAACACTTTACAGCAGAGATGTGAAAATTGCAATTTTTGTAAATTAAAACGATTTAGAGCGTTGTTTCTTTATTTTTTATTTTGTTTTATTATTTCGTCATCATACAATAAATGTCAAACGTTTAACAAAACAGCAACAACAGAAAATATCAGCAGCATTTTAGTTTTTAATGGTGCTTAAAGAACAAGGAGGAAGGAAAGCAAACAACAACAACAATTACCATTAACAAAAAATTAAGGCTTGAATTATAAGTTCAACTATTGAGATAATGAAAGATAGAGACTAGATTTGAATATTTCACACTGCTCGTTTATAGCCACATAGTCGTATGTCACAAAATTAGGATTTTGTAGTTGCTGAGGACAAACTCACCTTTATTCTAGTTGTCAACTTCAAGGTCATGTCACGTCAATACAAAACCACAAAATATTTGTTGTCTTATAGACGGTCTATTTCTGTTCCTAAGATCTACAAAATGGCATGCGCCTGTCGAGAGTTGTCAGCTGTTTACGACAACAGGTAGAAAAGCCCCAAATTTTTCGGTATAGTATTGACATGACGTCGATGTTGACATCTGAAATCAGGGTGATTGTTACTTTATTTTATCTTACCACTGAAATATGTAACAAAATTCAAATCATAAATGATTCACCATAATACCAGAAAGTGTGGATTGGTGCTGGTTTAAAAGTGATAACTGAGCCTGAAGTGGCTTCTGTGACGACATATATTAGATCCTGCTTTACCCAAAAAGGTCATGGCTATTACTCACACAGTTATATGGTTAAAGGAAGTGATTAATCGATCGCCAATCCATATCGGCTAAAGCAATTACCAAGGCCTTAATCGAGAACAAAGTTCAATCTCGAAATGTCCTTCAATAAAAATATGAGATAGACTCATACACAAATGGGGGAAATCTTCAGATAATATAAATTCCAGAACATTAAGAATTAAGTAACATTGTGTGCCAGATATTGGCAGACTTCCGCTGTAGGAAGAGTAAACCCACAGGGAGTTGAGGGTTCATTTATCTCACATGGGACTAATTTATAATGGGCCTTCTCATGGTTGGCATATTTTAACTTCGATAGTTTCATCCTAGATTAAAGAACGCATGATGCGGTGTTCTTTAATCTATTACAAAAAAAGGCGATAACCACGATAAGGGAGAATATAACACACATGGCATGCGAGGAAGACAGGTGGCGTTGGCTGAAGTAGTTGGCGCGTTTACTACAAAACCAAAGATCCCGGGCTCGAGCCCGTTCTACGACAGTCATTAAATAACAACATCATGCATTTCCCTGATGTGCATTAGTGTTCCTTTGTATCAGTTGTTGTAGGAAAGTTCAAGTGATGAAGGCATAGATACTGGTCACGGAACTACAACGGCTTCAGCGGATACTAATCCTATAATATAACATCAGAGCGCCCTCTTTCGTCGGAATTTTGTAGCAGAATCAACGGAAAAGTAAAACAACCAATCAAATGGCTACCAAGCACAATTTCGAAGATTTAATACGCCTCATTGACACCAGAGGCGCTGCAATACTGCATTATTAAGCTTTCCTCTATCTCTTCCTGCACCATCTGTCTTCTCTATCACTATACCTTCCCTGTTACCCTCTCTCACTATATTCTCTTAAACTCACATTTAACGAAAAAGGGATCATTGTAATGGACCCAAGTGAATTGGACTCTAAATTTCGCCCTTTCTTAACAGCAGCCTGCTAGCCTAATTATCATAATAAATACGTAATTAATATTCCAATATCATTACATTATTTAAATAAGAAAATCTCAAAAACTAGACGTGCTGAAATCAATCTGTGAACAGATTTGGAGTTTTCACACTAACGTCCATTAAAATCACATAATAAAGTTTTTGCTCCTGACTTTTTTTCTTTTTTTTCCATAAAAACCCCTGTATCCCAGGGAATCTATTCAAAGGTCATTACCTTCGCTAAACGAAAACGTTTAATGAGCTTTATAACAAGCTGTGTTTAATCTATTTCACAGTTTGAACTTTTCTTACAAACACGCACAATCCGGTTCGAAGGAACATAATTTGCTTGATAAAGTCGAAGTAAAGTTTCTGGAACGTAATAAATGTTGCTGTATTGCAGTTAAACTCGTAACTAGTTAGTGAATGAGTGCAATATTTTGAGGCTTCCAAAACTTTTAAGTCTTCTGAGTAAATTTAATTGTTGTTATTGCTATAAAATAAGAAACGATTACAAAAGCCGTATGTTGTTTCGTTTTCTGAGGTTTTTCTTGAAAATAATTACAGAGTTTGACTGCTGTGTGTGTTCCTTGAGATTAATCACATGTCCTTTGGCTTTTTTAAATAAATAAAATATTTATATTCTATAATATGCAAATCTAATATATAAAAATAAGTCGGGTTTTCCTTCCTGATGCTATAACTCCATAACGCACGAACCGATTTCCACGGTTTTGCATTCGTTGGAAAGGTATCGGGCTCCGTGAGGTTTATAGCAAAGAAAATTCAGGGAAAATTTCAAGAGAAAAGCAGGAAAACAGGCAAAATCATTTTTCACATACAGCGCCATCTCTGATACATAGCATGTACTACAACGGCGAAAGTACGTGGTGTGTGAGTATACTTCACGAAAATAAGTACGTTTCATTTTGTTTCATTTTAAGTAGATGGCGCCGGTGCGTGATACATTGTTTGGCGCTAGATTATATATCTTCTATATATATAAAATCGCAGTGTGTGTTTGTTATTAACGCATGATTTGTGGAACTATAAGACCTGTGAAGCTGAAATTTTCAACACAGATTCGGGTCAATACCGGGTAGGTTTTCGTTTTGTTTTTTAACCAACAAGTGACTACTGTATGGAGTAATTTCTAGTTAAAAAAAAATTATTGAGGGTAAGACAACGTTTGCCGGGCTCATCTAGTATTTTATAATGTAAAATAAAATCATTCATTTACACATCTGCTGTGTTTGATTGTTTGTGGGCTTGTAAGCCCATTCGTTTTCCTCTTAAAAAGTTATTAATCGACACATTGTGACAACTTTGCCAGCAATTATTTAGAGAAGTGCTTGGTGACATTTTTCACAACAAGTTTTCTTCTATTCAAATGCTGTTTGCTGTAGACTTTTCAGTTTGTTTTAATTACAACAATTCTCAACCACTTGCAAGTAGGTGGCGGCACTTCAGTAAAAATAAAATGGGAAACTTTTTTTTATACAAAAGGAAAGAGTGAAAGCTTGACTGAGAAACTGAGAAAAAAGTTTGCTTAATTGCTACAATTGAGTGACAAAATTTTGTTTAATAAACGTACAATACATGCTGAATTACATGGCAATAATGAATACGAATGAAACTTTTTTTTCCTGAAGTACTAAAATAAAACAAGAATACTTCACTTAACACAGGACAATTTTGTGAGCACTCATTATTGCTTAAGTAGGAAATTTGGAGGAGTTTTTAAACAGTCGTTGAGTAACTTTTGCTATTTGCTTTAATGACATTAAATAAAGTGTGCATATTAAATAATTATCCAGTAATTGGTTAATATATCGGATTTGGTAACATGTAAACTGTTTTATTGCTGCTGACAATTCGTTTTGGCAAATACATTTGAAACTTATAAAATAGTACATTCCATTTTCATTTTATTATTATATTCGTTTTGGGTAAATTATCGCCTGGCACGGCCCTAACATGCGCCAATAATGTCATGTTCTTAAAAGCACCAACCCCCTGCTTAAGTGTGCGTCACGTTTTGGCAATAAAATCCCTCCAATTCGAAAAACTAATACATGAGTGTGTTGAACTGAACACAAAATGTAAATTTTTACATCCATTTCATTTATCCATTCATTCCTTCATTTAACTCTCTTTTCGATCTATTTTAATTGATTTAATTAGATTTTATTTGAATCTAAATTGACACAAATTGCAACGAAATAAAGTAGATGCGGGATGATTTTATTGTGCAGCACAGAATGTTTTTGAGCCAAAGTGTTGAAGAAAAATTAGAATGCAGTACAGAATGGAGTACAAAAAAATATTTCTTAATTTTACTTGTTGCGACCTTGGGAGAAATTTTAAATGTGAACGGTTTTGAGCGAAAGCAATTGTTGAGCTTAAATTGGTTTTTACATTGGAAAATAAGTATTTTCAACTTTGGTCTCATTACGTTTCGATGCCATAAGTAATGGCGATGAAACGTGTAGCGCAGTAATAAGAAAACTTACACAAATTGAGATTTTATTCCTGTCTTTGGTCCTTCGAACTTGTTTATAAGTCGAAGAAATTTCACGACAAAAAGTTCCTCGTACAAAACATACTTTTTACAAAATATACCTTTAAATAAATTATTTTAATACTGCTTTAAGAAAATAACACAAAAGCTCCTTTGTGTCACCTCTGGGTGTGTGGGAGTGAGGATGTGTGAGGGAAAGGGAGTGAATAAAGAAAAGGGAGCGAAAAGAAGAGTAGCTGCAGTGCAGGAGAGGTTTAAGGTTAAAAGTTCCGTTAATGAACGTGCTGAAAATTTCTGCATCTGGACCTTGCGATTGAGCCATTCACTGCTCCTAATAAAGGAATGCATGTGCTTGAGATCAACCCCTGATAATTCCGAAAGGCTACCGAAAACTTCCTTCTCTTAGGCGTGGAAGATTTGGTTTTCTGGTGCAGGGCGGATGCATAGGAGGTGAGTTATTGTCTCCTTCTCTTCTTCGTATAGACATCCCGAACAATAGTCATTATATGGGACTCCCATCCTCTTAGCATGGGTTCCAAAAGGACACTGTTTTGTGATAACTGCCACTATGTTTCTTGTCTTTGTTCTCGGGAAATCAAGTAATAGTGAGGTCCTTTTTTGTTGATGCATTACCATAATTTTCTTGTTGTGAAACGCGTTAGCTTATTTCGGGTCACTACCGAGAAAGCATCATCAATGGATACACCTATCGCACCATGATAACCAAGTTTTTTGTGCCCGCTCTTCTTGATATTGATATGAACGGTATTTGGTTTTAACACGATGGTAGTACAACTTGCCGCCCATCTCATGCCACCATCAATTTATTGCCATTTAATTAGCCGAAATGGTGATGCCAATTGGCCGCCAAAAAGCTGTGATTTGACACCGTTGGACTATTTTCTGTTCAGAGCCGTTAAAGACAAGTGTTATGCGAACAAACCAAAGACAATTAAGCATTTGAAGGCCAACATTTGTGATGCCATTGCCCCATACACTCGAAAATGAGCTCGAAAGTTGATCCGATCGAAAGGGGTACTGTGAGGCCTGCTGCGGCAGCCATATGAATGACATAATATTCCATCTCAAACCGAACCAATTGTACTTTACAACAAAAAAATAAATTTGGCAAGAATTCAAACCGTTTTTGTTTTATTGCATTTTTAAGTTTAAACTTTTAAATGGCCCACCCGATAAATAATGAAATTTTGTAAAACTAAAAGTTTTTTTTAAATCAATATACAATTCATGTTAGTGGCAAGTAACACTAAGTTTTCACTTATTTTTCTACAGTGAGTTCAGCTTCATGCTGTGGCAACATACATGTGGTTTTCCTAGCTCTTCTATTTTGGTGATTTTATTATGCTTGAGCGGTGTATTTCCCCATTGAAAGATTTTTTCGTTTCGCCGATTTTTTTTCCATTTTTTAATTTTTCGCCTTGTCAACTAATTTAATTACATTTCGAAGATTTTTCCGCGTAGAAATTTTGCCATGTTAACTAACGATTTAATTTATTTTAGCAGCTTTTTTCTGTGTTGGCGGTTTTCATTTTGGCGCTTTTTTCGAGTTACCGTTTTCTTTTCTCGTATTAGTGATTTTATATTGTTGTATACGATTTGTTGGTCTCAGCGATTTCTTTTTTCAATTCGATGATTTTTGCATTTTGAAATTTAATCTCTTAATGATTTTTTTGTGTGCTATGGCAACGCTTAACGTTTCTAGTGTTCGTCGTTAGCGAATTTGTCAGTTGTTTTGCGTACTCCCAGTGCTGGATGTAGGCCCAGGCCCGTTAAAGAATTTAATTGCAATTAAAATTCAAAATAATACATACGTTTTGAAACTTAGTGCTATATACATACGTAAAAGTTTTTTTATTTTCTGATCTTTGACATACATTTTTCAGATCGATTATTAATTACTGTAAGTAAAACATTTCTTTTAACTTAAACATATCTTTTTTTTAATTTTTGAATACTTTTCTCTGAACCCGATTAAATATTTTAATATATTTTTAGTCTTGTAATTAAAATCTTGATTTTTTTTTTACATTTGAGCAAAATCTAGTACTTACGAGATTTCGGGTAAAATCTTGTAAATTTCCCATACTAAACAAAATCTACTTCGTCACTAGATTTTGTCAAAATATACTGAAAATCTAGTAGAAAGAACTTATACTGCATTTACATTGCCTCGCAATCTAGTATATCTTTAACGAAATCTATATCGTATACACTAAGGTTTTTTGACATTTTCCAAGATTTTGTATCCGAGACAAAATCCTCTGTCTGAAATTTGGTCTTAAATTGTAACAAAAAAAAAATGCCAACTTATCTCATTCACACACCTGCAATAGAAAATAGTGTAGAGCGTAGCTAATTCACTCACCTTCTATAAGTAAAACATAAATAAAAATATTAGATTTTTAGTAGATTTAATGCAAATCTATTGAAAAATTAGATTTTGTTTTGTATGGGGAATATAGTAGAAAGCAACTAGATTTAGCTCGGAATCTCGTAAGTACTAGATTTGGAGACAATGTAAATCACAGAGGAGACCAGAGCTATAGAAAGTGACTTATGAAAAAAGCTAAAATCCGCTGATTTGATCACTGTTAAAAAGGGACAAATATAGTGTGTTTGTTATTGAATATTTTTAGTACAATAATCAAAACAAACAGCAGAAATATATACTTAGTGAAATGAACAATTGAACATTTTTACAAAACTAAATGAAAGATTTTACAGTGTTGAACTAAATAAAACAATGTGTAAAATATTATAAAAATTATTAAAATTAGTTTCCTAATGCTTCCAAACTCAATTTTAAACATTTTCCTTAAAAAATATTAATTTTTAAATTCAACTTGCAAAAAGCAAACAGCGAATGAGACCACAAAGCATAAATTGAAAATACACTTGAGCACATAAACATTTGCACAAAATTAAATGAAGGAATTTGTGGTATTGAATTAAAAAACACAATGCGAAGAAGATCATTAGTATTAAAAAAGTGATTAAAATTTCTCATCAAATGATTAGAGACTTCGTTTTAAGCATTTTCGTTCGCAAATTTAAATTTTTACCATTTATTTACAAAAACTAGGCTGCGAATGAGACCACAAAGAATAAAATGTAATTACTTTAAAATAATACCACGCGAAAGAAAAAGTAAAGAGGATTTGATGACTGTGTGAGCGAGACCTCTAAAAATCACAATTATCTTCCGTCTTACTTTGTGCTCGTGCCACCTCTGGTCTCCTCTGTGATGTAAATGCCCCATTAATGATACAACCACGGGTTTTTTTTTAAATTTGTACTAAAAAATCAGCCTGCTTACTAAACAAAAAAGGTGTGTGAATTGGCTAAATTGCAGTTGTTTTGTTGAAATTTGTAAACATTTTCAGTAAATGATTTTTGTTTTGGATAAGAAATCGCAATAAATCTTAAAAAAAACTTGTTGTAAACGCTAAAGATTTTCAAAAAGATTTCAATTAAAACCGCTAAATTTTGTGTAGGTGTAAATGTTCTATTAACAAATAAATAATTATCCTCAATAAGTTTCCATATCTTGGCTTTTCAGAAAATCAGTTTCCTAGTTTTTTGCATGAGTGCATGTATGAAAGTTTTTATGCTGCTAAGGTAGACATATTTTTGTGGTCTTTCCTATTTCTGTATAAAATTGTTTTCATAAGTTAATTTGCCCAAAAAACAACACACATAAAAAGTTTTCCAAAAAACATATGCTAAATAAATATGTACGAGTATGTACATATTTTTGAACATTAAAATTCTGAAAACAAAACCATAAAAATGATTTTTATTACTTTTGTTTACAAGCAAGATAAAAACATTAAAAGCAAAAAAAAAAGAAACAGAAAAATATAAACAACGTACAAAAATTAAATAAATAATAAACCAAAAGAGGCAGAGCATTAATGGGTGGTTACCACAAGGTAAATGTACATATGTATAACCCAAGCCACCGACATCTTTCGATAGTCCAAGGAGCTTAACTTGTTTTCTGTAATTTCAGCAAAACACAAATACTTCTATTTATTATAGCAAAAATTTAAATTCTGCATTTAAACTTTTTTTCTTGTAAGAGTTTTTTTTTTATATTTAAAACACGCTTACGTTTCCAAAAATAAAAAAATAAAGAAAATAAACTTTATGGTTTCCTTAAAGGTGCTGGAGATATTTTTGCGGGAATGTGTGTTGTTGTTGCAGCATTAGGTGGCAAGAGTTGTTTCAAGTAGCAGCATCCTAGAGTCATAAATTTAAGGATCACATAAATCTCAGTCAAATTTATATACGAGTGGATATGTATGGCAGGTACACGCACATTTACATAAATACCCTTGAAGGTAGTGCAGTTGTGTTGCTGAAACTAGCACAAACTTAAAAAATTGTTGTAACTTTTGAAAAATTTTGAGACCGAAATGTCCAAGGCAGTCATTACGCAAGTTCAATCGATTTGTTGACTCTTAGACTTTGCGGCTAAAACTGTCTTATGCGTAGTTACCATTTAAGCGCTCACAGCTGTGCTTAGTCACTGTTCTTAGCGGAAAAGGTAAAGAAAATTACAAGATATTTAAGTTATGTGCACGTTGATGTTCAATAGTAGCTAAAGAATTTTGGAGAAATACATTTTGGACGAATCTCATGGTCCATACAACAAGACTTGTGCAATTGTTGCACTTTTTAGATTTTAAAAGCACAACAAAAAACACATAAAATGATGCCAAGACCAAATTTTGTTTTATTGGTGTCTACATGCAAAACAAAAACATGCAAAACAAAAACAAAACTGTGTAAATGTAAAAAAATTGTTTTTGTTTCTCATATAAAATTAACCGTTTTTAAAAGAGAGAGAGAGAAACGCATTGAAATTCTCTTGTTCATTTTATTTCAGATATGTATGGCAAACAAAAACAATTTTTGAAAATTTGTTTTTATTTTAATGTAAAGTTTCACTTTTTCGACGCGTTTTCCAGAATGACTCCCATTATTTTTTTTATTATTCACTGACTACTGTCCTGGTTTCAATTCATTTAATCCAAGGACTAGTGCAAAGCTTTTTGCGAACTATAAAAGAAACTAATTTGTTCATTACTTTATTCCAAAAGTTTACAAATAAAATCATAATTCGTTGCAATATCCTTCATTCTAAACGTAGAAATAGAACGATGTTACAAACGTTTGCTTACAATTATTTATTCACCTCAAAAGCCTCGTAGCTCAGCTCATAAAATAAGAATGTTTTTACAAAATTCAAATGCTCATTTGGTATTTCACAAAAAAAAAAAAAAAAAATATGCAACACATGTGAGTAATGAGCTCAATATGCAAAACAAGAAATAAATTTAAATTAAGCATATAAAAAATATAATAAACATAACATGGCAGCGGTGGGATTCGAACCCACGTCTCCGAAGAGACTGGTGCCTTAAACCAGCGCCTTAGACCGCTCGGCCACGCTACCCCTTATACAAACATACCACAACTCATTAAACAACTCCTGGCATTTTAAGAGGCAACTAAAAAATTACAATTTATTTGCTGTCCTCAATTCAAAATAAGTTTATTTCATATGTAAATATTTAGTAAAAATTTATTTTTTACCGTTTAAAAAAAAAGAAGGAGTTTAGCAATTCGCCTGTTTTTTTTTTTGTTTCTGACATTGTTACTTCATAACTCGCTAAATTTTAGAACGATTGTAAACATTCCTTTTTGTCTGAGAGGGTATAGCTTCCGTTACAACAAAGAGCGGGGACACGCCCACAAAATTTTTTTTATTCGATTTTATGGTATTCTACTTATTTGTTTGCAGCGAAGCCTGGCAAAAACGTTATGTTCTTGTAATTACACAATTTTAAAGTTAAAAAAATGGGCGTGGCTACGCCCATTAAAATTTATTATTATATCTCACGTGGTTCTACTTAATCGATTTTTACGAAACTTACCACACACCTTGAGCTCTCAAATAGACACAATCTTCCATTAAAAAAAATGGGCGGAGTTACGCCCATTAAAATTTAATATTTATTTTAAGTGATTCTACTTTACTGATTTTAACCCTGAGCTCTGAAAAACACGCAATGTTGGATTTGAAAAATGGGCGGAGACACAGCCATTAAAATTTAATTTTATATTTCACCTACTTCTTCTTAGCTTACAATTTTCCAACATTGTTTTTGTTTGCAAGAGTTTACTTCCAGTTTGGTCCCATAAATTTTTTTCGAAAATCTTCTATCAGATCTTAGCAGTGAAGTCTCTTCTTTTTTGGCAGAATTATTTTAAAAGTATTAAATATTTTAAATATTTATAATGTTGTTGAAATTACGAGCTCAAGATGCATTTTTATTTGCATGTACTTTTAGCCGTTTGCTCTACTCTAATGTTAGAATTTCAAATAATACAAAAAATACCCACAAGATCCCATACATACAATTCTCACAACTTTGGCACACACAAAATAAATTCGTCTACTCTTTGGATGGATGTTGTTAGCAGCTTTCGAATACTTAAAGTATGTGTAGACATGCATGTTTGCAAGTAGTCATAGTTTGTTATGCAACCCTAACGAATGAACCTCGATAGCAAGCAAGATATTCCATTTGTTAAAACAGAATTCTTAAGGGAACTTTATTTTTTTTGTATAATGCAAAAGCCCACATTTCTTGAAGACGCTAAAGAACAAACGAAAGCAAGGAAAGTAAGTAAATTTGTTAAAATTCAAAAGCATTTTGCAGTAATTCTCCCAATACTATTGTAGTAAAACTGACGAAACTGAAAATATAAAAACTAAGCATAATCACATGTAAAACAAGTACTTCTCAATTTTGTTTTTTTTTGGTATACTTGTGGTTTTCTTTTTCTTTTTTACAAATATTAACACCTCTCTTTGTCACATGCCAGCCAACCCCTTTTTAAACAGAGTTGGACAAGGTTTAATTAAGTAGGAAAAATCTATTTGGGTAGACAGAAGCAAAAAAGTTTAATAAAGTAGACAATAGTGCAAAAGGGAAGAAGTCTATAATTTATAGACGGGTACATGTAGAAACACCTCACCTTATATTGGGATTAGCGGAATAGAAAATAATCCAGGAACCAGCATAAAAAAGTTGCTGACCGCTTGTGAAGTGACTACTATCATCTGATCTAAAACATACGAATATTCTTTTGTCTAGCGAATTAATGAAGGTTAGGTTAGATTAGGTTAGGAAGGGTGGTGCTGTACCGCACCTCCACTCGGAGACCCAATTGGTTCCATTGTGATTCCCTTTTGTTGCCCAGAAAGTAATATTTACCCCCCTTTTTATAGCCAGAAGTGACCATATTACCCGTCCTTGAGCCACCGAATTCCCATGATGAAGCCCCTGATGTCCTCTAGCTTACACTTCCCGTTATCAGTAATGTTTTCATGGAAACGTCTGCTCAGCCATCTAAGCCTATGACTTTGCAGCTTCGGGTTTCTGGTTCTTCTTCATACCCGCACATCCTACAAAACTCTGGAGTGCCAGTTTCCCAAATGCTGGTTCTTGCTCTGACCGAGCAGTGACCTGTCAACGCTCCTATCACAATTCGCATCGCCTTCCTATTCATGTCCAGTAGCAGTTTGTATCTTCCTGAGTCAAGTTTTGGTCACAAGCCCCTTGAGACTCTACAATCCTCCCTACTTCGACGTGAACTATTGGTCCCGCTTTCTACCCAGTTGCTGAGTTCCCTATAGTAATGACCTATCGGTAATTTCACCGACCTGTCTATCATTCCTTCATCTAATGCTTACCCTATTTTTGCCAGCTCATCGGCAGTTTCATTTCCCTCAACACCGCTGTGGCCAGGAATCCAACATAGTCTGACACTATATTTATCCATAAGCAAGTGAGGGCTCTCCTACAGTCACTAACAATTTTCGATTTGACAATGTGTCCCTTCAAAGCTTTTAGCACTGCTTGACTGTCGACGTAGAAGGTTATCTTCTCACCTTCAGCATTCCTGGTACCCAGCTCCGTGGCCCTGAGAATCGCTAAGATCTCAGCCTGGAAAACGCTGCATTCATTCGGCAGTCTGAAAGAACTAGGAATGTTCGTTCCCAAGATATACACACCAGCACCTGTACCTTTCCCCATTTTTGATCCGTCTGTAAAGACTGCACTTCCCTCATATTATTTATCGGATTTGACCCAATAGTCACTATCCGGAATTACTATTGAGGGTGTTCTACTAAAGTCGATTTCAGCGACCTTATAGTCCGTAAACCCAAGTGTAACGGATCCCTGAACACTAAAACTGATCTCATTTAAGATTGATGTGTGACCTGTTATTCCTGTCCTCACCAAACCTGTTTTTACGAGTCTAAGGAGACTTCTAGTCGCCGTTCCCACCACAAAGTCCTCTATAGGAAGTAGTTGAAGATTGACGACCAAGGCAGCCTGAGGTGTGCTCCTCTGAACACCTTTAATGAGAAATTTAATGAATGACTTCATTCATTCAATCTGATATAATACTTCTCCCAAAGGGCTTTCAATTATTCAAGGTAACTAATTACAGAGTACTAACTCCTACTCTTACAGCTAATACAGCATTATGGATGAGAAATTGCACTCTCGGGCCGCGCTTTGATGAAAGAGTTAGATAAACCCGTCAAGATGAGAGATTATTCTGGGATAAAATCATTGGAAAATTCAGAATCCAGAATAACTGATATCTAATTGGAAAATCAAAATCATATGCTACGGAAGCATAAAGTTGAAGATATTACGAGCAAGAGGATTAGGATGTGACTCGAAAAATAAATAAATAAAAATAATTAAAATAAATTTTAATTTTTGATGTACCGATGTTATTAGCCTTAAAATTTTGTTCTCCCCTTCGTTGCATTCTCTCTACATTGAAAGCTGAAGCAGTGCCCCATAGCTGAATTCTGTAGCACCATATAAGTTTCAAAAGCGACTTGTATATTAAATGTTTATAATCTAAACTGAGGGTTGAATCTGTGTTAATTTTAGTTTCATTTGTGTGAGCTTTGTGTCAATAAGGTGCTTCCATGTAAGCCGTCGATCAAGGTGTATATATATGTGAATATTCAAGAACAATTTGATTAATGATTCTAATGGGGGAACAAGTATCTCTTCGTAAGGTAAATATTACCTGAACGCACTTCCTTTCGTTTACTATTATTCTCCATAAGTTTAACCATAGTTCCAGCTGGGTAATATGTTCCTGAAGATATCAGGAAGCCTCGAGAAAATTTTCGTGCATACTAAGGCTGGCTGTATCATCGGCAAATGTAGATGTGAGGATGTTACTGCTACTCAAAGGCATATCACAGGTATAAATCAAATACAAAAATGGCCCCAGTGTACTTTCCTGTGGCACACCGGCAGAGATAGATTGGGGCACACTCATGAAGTCTCCTGCCACAACATTGAACTTACGGGCAATAACTACAATTTAAAAATTAGGCCTTCATGTCGCACTATATCAAATGCCTAAAAAATATCAATAAAGAGGTCAGAACAATACTTATTCTCTTAAATGTTCTTCTTAAAATTGAACCAATATATGTGTTTGTTCAATGGTGCTATGTTGACTTCTAAAGCCAAATTTTTGGTGCGAGATGCACCCACTATCAGTTAGAATTGGAGACAATTTTTTCATGAGCATACTTTCGAAAAGCTTTGAATTTGTTGATAGTAAACTGATTGACCTGTATGCCTCTGCCTTGGTATGCTCTTTGCCCGGCTTTGGAATCATTTTGACTTTGGCAAGCTTCCAATATGAGTCAACTTCATCAGCATCTGGTTACTAATTCCATGAATACCCGGAGCTTTTTTCGGGTTGAGCTCAGTAATTAGTTTTTGTAGATCACGCGTCTTAAACTTTATGGGTTGAGGGGATAGCAACTATACTCGGCAAATCAACAACAACACCAGTGCATAAGTTTGGGATAAATACGTATTTTAAATGCTCAGCAAATGTTTTACCTTTTTCAGTATCGCTTCTTGCCCAACCTCCGGTAGATATGCGCAGAGATGGTTGAAACTCAACAGGTGTTTTAAGCTTTCTAGCAGCGCGGCAAAAAGACTAATTAGATGCTGGTGTGACTAACATTAATACCTTCCAGATAGTATTTAAAAGATGCCAGCAACTCTTGAAGTTGTTTAGTGCACTCTTTAAATCTGATCTTGCTCTTCTTTTTTCACATATGAGACGTTCAATATCTGTAGAATGAATTATATTAAGCCCAGTCCGCGGATGGGAGGTAGCGGCATGTTCAGCAGCCTGTTTAATATTTTCGTTAAGATTGTCAATGTTCAAAATTCAATATCCTGTTCTTAGCTTAATGTTTTCCGTACAATGACTACTGAGTTATTTTTTGTACCCCAGCCAATTAACGCGATTGATCATCTTCACATATGGGTGAGGTAAGTCACTTCTTAGTGGGCTACATATTGTAACGATAGTGGGGGGAGTGATCAGATCCCTATAGATATTTTTCATGACTTAGCTTAAAATAACGTACCTTAATCTAACCGAACTTAAGCAAGCCTAATCTAACCTAACTTTATACATTCTAACCTGGCCTTGTAACCTAACTTATCTTATCCAACCTGCCTTAAAATAACCACATCTAATCCAGCTTAGTCTAAGCTAACCTAATCTAACTTAGCTTAACCTAACCTAATCGAAACCAAGTCAATATAATGTGACCTTATCTAACCTGAAATAAAATAAAATACTAGAAGTTTTTTCTCTAAGCCGTGCTCTCTAAATGGCCCCTTGTCTAACATTGAATGGTATATCCCTGGCATTTTCCAACCAATTTAAAGAGTTTTATATCTAGCATCGAACTTTTGCTTTTTGCTAAACCCCCTCACCTTTGTGTTTCTTCTTAACACCGGTTTTAACAGCTTTACTTCCTCTTACGCATACCGCAAAATTTGATTCTGTTGTTCTCATTTCTTTTTTTTTTACACAAACTTTGCAATACTCGCAATGAATGCTGTGGTACAAGCAGGATGATTTTTATCCTGAAACAAAATCATATTATCCTTGGAGTGTAACAAATGCAAAATTTTCCACACATTTAAACGTGTATTGTTGACTTGTGTATGTGGGTATAATTTCAGACATACACCACATACATACAAACATACAGCCGAACATTTCAAATATACATACGAGTACATACTTTGAATGCTGTGAATGCATGCATCATTGTATTACGTATTCAAACGCAGAGCGAGCAAGTTGTGTGAGGCAGTAGAGAGTTGAATTTAAAACAATAAACCGAGTGCACCTGAATAAAATTGGGTTTAAGTGGTTGCAAGTTGGCATAAAGTTTTTCTACGTCGTTTTTTCTTACACATTTTATTGAGAAAAGAGGCTATAAAAAGGAGTGTGTGTCTGTGCACGTGTAAGGCGAAATGTAACGAATAAATTTTTCAAAATATGAGAGCTTGCTTGGTTTTGTTTTTTGGTTTTGAATGTTAGATGTTTGTTAAAAAATGTATGTATATCCACTTGTGGCGTATGCTGAGTATCTCATGTCAAATAAAAAGTTTCATATTAATACTCGAGTTACTCGCTTACTCGCAAAGGTCTCTCGTCAATGCAACAAAGACTTTTCTTTAATTCGGAGCTACTCTACTGCCTCAATCCTACAAATCTGGCAAAGCCTTCTCTAATATAGTTTACACAATTTGTGGTCAGAGACCACGATATTTCTCGGTACAAACAACAAAAATTTTTAACTCTATCGGGCTTGGTTTTATACTATGTTCTTTTCTACTCTTTATATTGATCTACTCAATTCTACTCCACTGTACTGGTCTACTCTGTACATCTGATTCGATTACCCATTACGCCTTCAGTTCCTCTAATGTTACAACAGCAACATTATACATTTGTTTATTAAAATTAAACACAACGACTTACATGCAACATACGACATTTCAAGGCACTAAAGTTTATGGCAAAAACAAATCTACTGAACTTGAGTTTTGTAATGTGTGTCTGGACGTAGCGCAGGCAGGAGGTTGAAACAAAAAACGAAAAGAAATCCAGCCAAATGAAAGAAGGAACAACAAACAGGCTTTAGACAACAATAGGCTGTAAAAATATTTAAAGTAGAAATAAGCCAGAACCACAAGTGCAACTGGAAGGGAACAAACACCTTCACATAGAAACATTTAAAAACTTATATATATGGGAATTGCACATCCGTACGAAAGATAATACGGATGTGTTTTATAAAGACAATGAGTGCAAAAGAACGACCGCAGTTTACCTTTGTTGGCTGTTATATCTATGTAGTATGCCTCAAATTGTGGCATTATAATAAATACATGAATATGTGTAGTATTAAAAGTCAAATGTTAACTTTTTAAGGTGAGTTGAAGTGATGTAATAAAATGGAGATGTAGAACTTTCGACGACATGATGTAGTTTGGTTAAAAGGAGTTTTTTCAGGGTTGGGAAACTTAAACCTTATTGTGTCATATATAAGTAACTGCATTATTAAAAAAATTAAGCTTTCCTCTATCTCTACCTTCACCACTTGTCTTATCTATTACTATCCATTTCCTAAAGAAGGTAACAGTTAGTAATAGTAGCAAGCATTCATTGCCTGAGTGCTATTTCCCTTTGAAAAAAAAAGAAGAAGAGAGGTGTCTTAGGACACCCGGTTAGAGCTATGCTGCTTAAATTTCATATGTTAAACTACAATGCAATAAAATTATATTATATGATGATGTCAATTTCATTTTGTGGCCGGTGGCGGCTGTTAGCCGGCTTACAGCTGATCGGCTGTGTTCTCTGGTCTCATGTGCACAAGCAAAACAAAAGCAAATTGTGCAATCGCTCTCATTGTTTTTGTATCTCTCACTTCAAAGAATGAAACAAAACAAAATCAAACAATTTGTTTCGTTTATTTTCGTACTCTGCTTTTAAGTACAAAGAAATCAAAACAAAAATAAATTTATAAGTGTAATAGGGTCGAAAATCATGTCCTAACTCCTGCATCGCGCAATAAATAGCAAAGCTATAAAAAAAGAAGAGATGTGTCTTAGGGCACCCGGTTAGAGCTATGCTGTTTACATTTCATGTGTTAAATTACAGTGCAATAAAATTATATTAATATGATGATGTCAATTTCGCCGCAAATATTTCAAAACGTTTTTATTTAAATATTTCCTACTATTTTTTTTTCTGGCTGCGTACGATTAAATTAATGTATTGTTTGTGCTCAAACAAAAACAAATTGAGCAATCGTTCTCTTGGTTTTTGTTTTGTTTCACTTCCCTACAGAAAATTTGGTGATAGTTGATCCAAACTTTGAGAAAATGGTAGTGTTACCAAATGTAGGGAGTAGTGTATGGTGAAAGAAAGACATATCCCGCAAATGGTTATATATTCACCCTTGTTGTGATGTATCTATCGTCTTAACCTTTTGTCAATTTAATTGCGACTTGGTCTAGTATTATAGTAACCAGCACTGAACAAGTTCGATGTGGTTTGGATCCTGGACTTATCAAATAGCATAAGTATAATGTTAATTGATCCCTTCAATGAGACTCCTGGAACCAGTCCCGTAACTATACTCCGATATTAACATAAGCTTAAGTGTTATTTATACTTTTGAAATATGAGTGTCCTTGTGGTCGAGTGGGTAGTGTACAAGCCTGTTATGCCGGAGATTGTCAGTTCGAGTCACAAAAAAATCTCTGTCTAAAAATAAAATACCACCATTACATTTCTAACAATAAAACAATTTATAAGATTTCATTGTTACAGTTAAATTCCGGAATGACATTTATATAGGGTGGCGCATAAGTAACGTTATATTGAATGCGTTCTTGTGCATCATTTGGTTTTAACTCGTGAACCAATTGCATCTTATATGGGAAAAGATGTAACATATGTAAAATTCTTTGCAAAGACCGCCTAGACATCCCTAACTGCTGAGAACGTCGCCTGGTGGAAGTTTCGGGGTTTTCCTCAATACTTGCTTGCACTCGAGCAATGCTCACTTCATTTCGAACTGCACGAGGTCTTCCAGCACGCGGAAGATCACAGACAGCCCCTTGTTGCCCAAAACGCTGAACCAATCGGTAAATTGTTGGAGCGCTAGGAGCATTTCGAACATGAAAGAAATTTCGATATGATCTTTGTGTCTGAATAATCGAATGCTGACTTTCAAAGTAAAATTGAACAACTTTGGTTCTTTGTTCTGTGCTAAGCCTTTCCATCATAAATTTCCCAAGTATTATTTAGTTAATTCTGTAAAGAGACGAAAAAAAAGACTTAAATTAAAAAATGTATTCACTGATCAAATCTTAACGTTACTTATGCGCCACCCTATATATATAATTTATATTATTTTATACCGAATCAATTAACCTTATCCTAGGCCATCCCCATGTAAAAGTGACTTATCCGTTTCATAGGAAGTGTAAGAAATCGGGCTGGTCCCTATTCCTATCACTTGGAAACCGGTCACGTGACTGGTCTTGTGTCAGTTCCTTTTCTTGCCGGGTCACTTCAAAGAACGAAACAAAACAAAATCAAACTCTGCTTTTAAGTACAAAGAAATCAAAATAGAATTAAATTTATAACTGTAATAGTGTCGCTTATTTTTGTTACGAAAATCATGTTTTAGCTACTGTGTCGTGGCATAAAGAGCATAGCTCTAAAACGATATGGGTGTGATGATTTTGCTAAACAAAATTGCAGAAGCAAGTTTGCGAATGGCCAGGGAATCCCACGTGTAGGAAATTTCCCTCGGGAGCTGCAAATGACTTATACCTTCGTTTAGGAAGCAGAAATTTCCAACATATGTATGCTTCTAGAGTTTCTTATTTTATTTGTCTTATTAAAAACTTTTTCTTAATATGATATAAAATTGCACAACATAACTGCAAAAGAAACAGCTGAGGTTACCATAAGCTAGTGCGAGGGAGACGCAGAACTCTCGAAGTCCAAACAACACACACCAGCCTGATCGCACTAAGTCGTTTCATTGATAAATGTTGCAATATTGAAATAAAATACACAGATTTGTAACTTCAAATTTCGAGAAAGACATTCCTTGGCTCGGATTCCTAAACGATGAATTTTGAAGTGTTCACCAATTTTAGTGTTCAAAATAGTTCATTTGTTTATGCGCAACGGTGAGTATGAAGTATTTTGACACTGGAAAAAGTGCGCTGAATTGTGAGCACTAAAATTGATGAAAACTTCAAAAATTATCTTTGCTGAATCCGGCCAAAGTCTTACGAAGCCATTATTGCCTCCTTTTGCATACATTTGTTAATTGTAAGTCATCATTTATGTTTTTTACTCTAAGTACCCTAAAATCCCCTTTATTTATTTTCAAAAAGTGCAAACACCAACCAAAATGCAAATCATTTCAGGTATAAATAATCTGAATTAAAACTCATACTCTGCCTTCTAGTACCACAAAAACTTTAAAAATTATATACTTTTTTCTGGTTTGCCACAAATACCAGGTGTTATGCAGTACGAGAAAAATATCAAGGAAATGTTAAGGTTTAAAACGGCTTAACTTAAACTTTTTTTTACAAAAAAAAAGGAAAACAAAAGTTATTTAAAAAAAAAAAGAAATTATTCGTTTAATAATAAAAATTTAAAGGAATTTTTTATTGTGGAAAAACTGTTGTTAAAAAACATACATACTCGTATAAATGCAAATACTTTTTATGTGGGTGGCTGAACAAAAGCCTTGAAGAATCGAATCCTTGCAACAACAACAACAAAACATATAAACGTGCTCAATTTAGTGTTAAACGCACACAAACGTACGTACGTAACCCCTCTTAAACTACAATACCACACAAACATATTTTTTTATTATTTTTTTTAAACACAAATAAACATAAATATCCTTTACAAATGTCCTTTCGACAGTATGTCTTTGTATTATCTTTGCTTACGAGTATATTCTCTATACCCTTTTAAAAATATTTATAAAGTGAAAAATACACAAAATATGGGCCAATTTATTTATTTAGAAAATAGCGCCAGTAATAAGAAACCGTAAGTAAATAAATTGATTTCATTGAATCTGTTTCTCTTTTCTTTTATTTTTCTCTTCCTTTCTTTGGCTTTCAGAAATGTCGAGGGTTATCAAAAGGTCGCTATCTCTACAACTGTTTAAATAAGCGCTACTAAAGTGTTGTTGCATGTTGATTGACAACATTTTAAACATGTACGAACATGTCGCAAACACATCAATTTTCATCGATTAACATCTGCGTTAATATTCTCAGTGTGTACGCACGAGTATGTATGTGCTTCTGTACGTATGGCCATTTAAAGAAATGTCGAGCAAATAAAATGGGGGGTAAAGGTATAAAAAATAAAATAAAAATAAAATAAAATAAAGTGGACTTGTAACAAAATCAAATATTACCCTTGATGATGATATTTTTTTCACATGTTGCAGTACCATTTTTATTTGCCGAACACATCAAGAAGAAGTTCAAACTTTAACCATCAACGGATAAACTTAGCTGATATTAAATTTCTTACTTCGTTAATCACTAACGTTTTTTAAGTAAATTAAGTTGGAACGTTGCACAGTGGGGCTAAAAGCCTTCACAATAAATTTGATACGGATAACTGTTAGAGCAAACTGCATGTTCCATTGAAATTTTGAGTGGAATAGGAGAGGGAGAGGGGTACCCGCTATACATAGTAATTATTATTTTTTCCATGTCTTCGGAACTACATTAGAGAGACACACTAAATTTAGTGTGGGTAGAGGCTCCATGAAAAATCACCCAAAAATAAAAATGGAAAATCGCCCAAAATGAAAAATCGCGCAAAAATAAATTAAAAATGTCCCAAAATTTCAAAATGAAAGATCTAAAAAAAAAATTAAAAATTGCCTAAAATTTTAAAAATGAAAAATCATAAAAAAATTGAAAAATCGTCAAAAAAATTAAGTATCGTACAAAATTAAAAAACAAAAAAAAATTAAAATTATAGTAATTTCATTTTTATATTGAAACTAGCTGTACCCTGCGCGCGTTGCTACGCCAACAACTAAAATAAATTTGAAGGAAAGACATTACACAAATATTTAATTAATTTTCAGTAATTTGATTGATTTTTAACGTTTCGGAGGGGGAGAAATTTCCCTCTATCGCCCTCTTGATCCTAGTTTTAAAAATGTACATAGCATATGTAACTTTTTAGACGCAGATCTATATATGTTCTAAATTTCATTAAAATCGGTTCGAATGTTTCGGAGGGACTGCAATCCCGCCCCCCTCGCCCTACTGGTGCTTGTTCGAAAAATGTACATAGACCATGCGAATTTTTAGATGGAAATCTATCTATGTTCTAAACTTCATTAAGATCGGTTTGAACTTTTTGGAGGGACAGAAATTTCCCCCTATCGCCCTCCTGGTCCTAATTTTAAAAATGTACATGGCCTATGTGATTTTTTGGACGCAGATCTATCTATGTTCTAAATTTCATTAAATTCGGTTTGGACGTTTCAGAGGGGCAGAAATTTCCCCCCTATCGCGGTCCTGGTCCTAGTTTTAAAATTTTCTCTCCGTAAAAACCCTCCTTGTACTTCAAGAAATATTATAAAAAAAGAATTGGCGAAATCGTTCCAGCTGTTCTCAAGATTTGCGCTTAGCAACACATTCAGCGATTAATTTTTATATTATAGATTAACTTATATTATTAAAATCACTATTTCTGAAAGGGGCGTAGCATTTACCGGGGTAGAATATATATAAAAACAAGCGCCAGTCTTTTAAAAATATTTTGTGGGGTGGAAGGCGAAAATCTGTTGGGGCATTGAAGAGTTCACCCCTAACAAATAAACGTGTTTTTGATTTTTATATATATTAAGATTAACAAAAATTAAAAATTTTAAAAACTTCCGAATACACTTAGAAAGGTGTGATACCTTCTAAGTAGCTGCACCGATTTTCTTCAAAATAAAGCTAAGATCAAGTCACTGTTCAAGTCACCTTTCAAACAAAACAACTAAATCAACATCGCGCCAACCGCTTATTTTGTACGTGGACTCGTGTAGACACACAGATACACAGACACACACTATAAACTTATAACATCCATTTTTTTTTTGGTCGGGGGTTAAAAAGAAAAATTACAGAAAAGCATAAATAAATAAAAAATATAAATAAATTATAGACATTATTCTCATTCGGCCAAGAATTACAGCATGACTCTGCAAGGGTAATTTAGATAGTTGTCATAGATAAAATGTTACTGTACGAATTATCGACCAAGTGCAAATCGGCCTAAACAGCTAACTGAAGGAACACCCAAAATTTTTGTGTGTGATTAGTCATTGTGAAGAAATATCCAAAAAAAAAACAATGCCTCATCGCCCAAAAAAAGTGAAGAATAACCTAAGAAAGTAAAATGAATAATCGCCCGAAGTTTTTGGGTGTTTGTGCATTAAATAAAATCGCCCGAGTTCGCAATGAATAATCGCCCAAAAAATTTATTTTGGAGTTTTTTAAAATTTTGAGGAAATAAGGCAATTATTCATTATGAACAAAAACCCAAATATCGAAAAATGTTAAGTCGAAAAAGTCTATTTTTTACAACAATTTCTGGGCAAGTTTTTATTTTTGTTTTTGGGCGATTTTTCCAGGAACCGTAAGTAGCTCTTGGAACAAAAGGGGGTGGCGGATACCTCCCATACAAAATAATTATTTATTTATTAATACACATGATTTGCTTTTTATTTAAAAATTACCGAACCAGGAACGCAATGCATATAGACAGTGCTTAACCAACAAAACAAGAGAAAATTCATGATTGTTCTATTCACTCACGCTCCTGCTACCTTCCCTGCAAGCAATTTAGCTCGTGAGAGCATGAGAATTAAATTTTTAAAATCACACACGCATACTTATTGTATACAAATACAAGTATGATCACGCGTGACTCTTGCGTGACTTACACGTGACTAATGCGTGACTCACGTGAAAAAAAATCATGGCATTTGTAGATCTCTAATAAAAGCACATAAAATAATGACAGAATACAACAGCAATAAAAGTGTTGGCAGAAGTCGTTATGCGCTTGTTATTGGTAAACTCAACGAGTGAGGCTGTTACCTATTCGTACTTAACTTCTGACGCGCAACGATGCACAGTGGTTCCTTTTTGGGGTTTGCGTAGCTAAAATCTGTAACTTTTGATCTAGAAAACATTTTTGAGTTTTGTAAAAAACCGATTGCAGACAAGAAATCAACGATTGCTACGACATATCAACATTGAAAATCGCACAGTGGGGTATATTGTAAATAAATTAATTTTCAAAGTTGATTTTTTTGTAGATTTCCAAGAAAACAAAAATTTAAATTTTTTTGTTTTATGTTTTTTTGAGTTGTTTTGATGGAATTGTTCAGCTTTTTTGAGATTTTTTTGAGATTAAAGTTTAAAAATTATTTTTTTTTTATTTAACTTCCAAGTATTTTTTTTTAAATATTATTTACACAATAATTCTTTATGATAATATTTGACATTTAGACCAAAAAATAAAAAACAAATTTTGTTTAATTTTATTGGAAAAACTTAAAAAAATGCATATTCCGAAATGTAGTAGTTAAAGTATTTTGTAAATATTTCGCAGGCTGGCAGGTATAGCAGCTAAAATTTTTAGAACGAATAAGTGAAACATACAGCAATATACCTGTGCTAATATCTAAGGGGAGGGGAGTGGCGGCAAAATTGTAGGTCCACCTTAAAATCTAATTCTTAAAATTTAAAGATAGAGCGAAAAATTGATTGAATTTTTTTTTAAACCACATTGATAAAAAATTAACACAGTTTTATTTGCAATAAAATCACATTTTTTAAAATATATAATATGTAAGTATGACTCTTAACTTTTAAAGTTATAGCTCTTCAAAACTTTAGTTGTTATAAGTCAACTGTTTTGATTACACATATATAGCTACTTTATGCAAGGATATTTCCTAAAGAAAAATAAAATCTATTGATGAATGTAGTAAAATATGTAAATTTGGACATATTTTGATTGAAAAAAACTGAAAAAACATTACGTCTCAAACACTTCAAATTTTGAATTTATCTACGCTCTTACACTAGCAGGAACCATTGTGCGATGCTCAGCATTATTTAATTTCCTTAAACTTTAAAACAAAATTAAAATCTTTACTTAATTGAGCCCAATTAATAACTCTATGTACACAACATTAAAAGCAAAAACACTTACACAAGTAAGTTTGGTAACAAATGAATCAAAACATTTTAATTTATAACTTAAACTTAATGGTTTCATTGTTTTGTTTATTACTTTGTCAAAACTACTTGCGATAAATACGATTTAATTACGCGAAATTTTTAGCTTTTTTCTGCTTATTTTTATTAGTTTTCTCCCACAATGTTTAACGGGTCATTAGAAAATCACTGTTATGCCAAGTATATACTTGTGACATCGCAATAGTGTATACATACTGGTGGTAACGTTTGTCATTTCCGATATTTTTAATTGTGTGACATTGCTTTCCATATAAAAAGCATAATGAAAATGACAACACAAGAAATGCCAGATGTGTACTCGACATTATCTAGTTGCCATTATTTTTTTGCCTAGTGATGTAGAATTTTATGCACTTTGAGCGGGTATTTTCAGTTTTCACGAAACTTAATTTTTTTTTAATTAATTTTAATTTTAATTAATGGCGCCTAATGCAAAAATAATGTTAATAAATATGCTTCCTCTGAAGTATTGATGTAATTACAAAATATTGTGTATAAAGAATGTTCGAAGAACACCCTTGTAGCAGGATAACGAAATGGATCACCTCGTGCGTTAATTTATACAAATGTCAACCGATTTTAAAGATATTTGATTACTTGAAATCATATTGATTTCCATCTAGGATTAAAAATATTAAAATTTATCTTCACGCAGATCAGTCGTGCTGGAAGAAAATAAAAATCAGTACCTGGATTCAGTAGCTTTTATTACGATAATCGTATCGCTATAATAAATATAACGAACATTTATGGACTTTGCTATTCATTACCAACAAGCGAGCATCGGTTGTTTTAAAAGAAAATAAAATCACAAGCTTAAATTGATTGAGTTTTTCTTTATTATTCTTAGTGCTTTTCGATTATTTTCGCATTTTCCATACAGAGATACCACACAATATTGAATTAAATGGAATGGTGAGTAAGATAAAGCTGGAGACTATCGTAGCGAATAAATATGTCGATAAATATTACCATTTTCGGTTCGCAAAAAGTTACAGAATCCAGGTACAGATCAAATGTACGCTCCAATATGCCTGATATGACAAGATCCTCAGATATTTACTGCGGGATACATGCACAGGTCCAGTCTTTTAAAAAAAATGCTTGTTTAGAGTTGAGCATAATACCTTTAGGTTGTGCAACTAAGCGAAGCGTACCTTTAATGCTTTTCCTGGTGGCAAATTATGGCATCGTTATCGAACGAAATTGCATAATATTCCAATAGAGTTTATATGGAAATATTTTACAATTTCGATACGTAATTTGCCACCTGCTTTTGAAGAATTCCTGACTTTTGGAGTTTGTGCAGCATTATTTACTCTTAATTAAGTCGGCTTAAAATATTTTTATTCAAATGTTTTTATATTCACTGCAGCCTAAACATATGCAATGAAGTTTGTTTGAAGATTTTCAATCTGGCATCATCTCAAACGAATGGGAATTCTTACAGCTGCTCTTATCAATTATGAATTAAAATTCTCCGACAGTTTTAACACTCATTTTAAATCTTTGTGCACTTCTACTTGCCTGCTTTTTTTTTGTTTTATTAAAATATTTATAAACAAAAAACACATTTGGCTTATTAAAAATTTTTTCTCCAAAACAGTTGATTTTATATTTGCGCTCAGACACATCAAACGTGATTTTTAATTAATTTATTGGTTAATTAAATAACTGGAGAGAAGAAACACTTAAAACAATATACAAAATAAATTCCAAAAATGTTTCAAATAATTTATAAGCTCTTCTTAATGATTCTGTTTGGTGCACTGTTCCACAATAAGCCACACCAGGCAATGGGCTATCATTTGGGAGCTGTAGAGATGTATGAATATTTAAACGCTGAAGCATACCGTCCGCAATATGAAGATTTCCTGAGAGAAGGTTCCATGTTATATGAAACCATTGTTACCGAAACACCGCCACCCATATTAGAAAGTGTCTTCACCCTTTTGCCGCGCTGTAAGCCAGGTTTTGTTGTTGTTGGCACAAGATGTCGTAAGATGGTGTGAAAAGTTGTTGTTTTCAATTGTTGTTAATTGTTTATTAGAATTAAACAAGCTTGTGACATTTGCCTAAAGCGAATGTATAACCCGGAGGGCATTGCACTATGGCTCCATGTATCATTAATATAACACATATTATTAAAATAAAATTTACAAAAATTTGCTTTAATGTGGTTTTGAACATTTTTTGTTTTGTTATATTTTTGCTGTGTTAAAGGCTGGTGCTGCGAAGAATGCTAGAGTCATACTAAATTAAACGTGTTTTGATATACGTATTTCAGCAAAAATTTTATTTAGTTTCTAAATACAATTAGTTACATTAATTGTTATTTAGTAAACGATATTATAAGAATTTGTTACACTTTACATGTTTTTTAACATTATTAGTAGAGGTAATTTGAAATAGGGTACAACAACAAATTAAAAAAAAAAACAGAATATATATAAAAAAAATTAAATATTAAGGAGCTTATAAATTTTTACAAAAAATAGTTTTACTTTATTGCGAATTTTCGAACATGCCAAAAAAAATAATTAAAATGCGAATTGGCAGCAAAAAGTTATCGTTTATGGACTTTCCGCAAGAAATTATCAATTTCTCAGTCATGTTCGAATTTTCGAACATAAATCCGAGTTATAAAAATTATGAATTTGGGCAGTGCGATCAATTTGATATCATTTTCTTAGTAAAAAAAGAAGATTTTTTGTTTGCACATTAACTTTTATAGAGCTTATAAATTTTCATTGCAAAGATATATCTTTTTTCGAATTTTCGAATATGTAAGGCAAAATTATTAAAATGTTAATTGGCCTAAACAAATTCGTCTTTCATGACATTAGTGCCAGAAATATCATATTTTTAAGCATGTTCGAAATTTCGAACTAAATTTCGAATAACATTATGATATACATTTTAATAGTTATTTTCATACCATATCATTTTGTACGCAAAAAGCAATATTTTTTCTTTCATTTCATGTTCGAAAATTTATAGGTAGTTGACATTTTGAACTAATAAATTAAAAACACAGTAAATATTTAAAAAAATCAAATGTGTTTATATCGTGCTCGCTCTAAAAAAACTTATTTTGGAATTTTCAAAACAAAAACCTCAATATCGAATTAGCGAAATTTTATATTAAAAGTTTATACAGTGTATACAACATACATATGAGAGTAACCAAAAAGCTTAATTTTGATACGTGCACAGTTATTCTTTCGCCAATCGCTTATACCATGTGTAGCGTGCTTTGCAATTTTCTGAATACACCAGCGGTCGTTGAAAAAGTGTTGCCAGAAGCTGGGGAAAAAGTCAGCTTGGCTTAAAAAAAATTATTGATCCAAAGCAGCTTTAAACAAGCGCGGATCGAAAGTGGGTCGTGGGCGTTATGACCCCAGCTCAGAAATTAGATAAGAATTAAAAGTAATTTCATTTTAATTCACAATAACTTTTAATTTATTTTTTTATAAATAATAATTTTTCGGCTTAAGTCGTCGCTGTTTTAACTAACCGACCTAACTGACATTTTTTTGAAAAATGAGGTAAATGCTTTACTAGACTTTATAAGTCTACAATTTTCATGACTGTAAGCGTTACTGTTGTGCCTATATAAGTAAAAAGATTTCAGACGCAGCCATAAGAATGAATGCATAAAACAACCATAAAAGCTGCTGTCCTGTTAAATTTTCAAAATGTTAGTTATGTCAGTTAGTTAAATCAGCGACGAAGTCTATAAGTTGAAAAGAGCAAAAATATATAAATTTTGCTTCGTCAAAAATATACGAATTCTAGCCTACATTTAACCCTAACTAATATTTATAAATTGGATGTCGATTTATATATAAAAGAAAATATAAGTTCACACGCTTTTCTCAAACCATCAAGGGCAAAACATTTTACAGACCAAAAAAAAAAATTTCAATTCCTTAAACTATGGGAATTGTTAAAATTTGTATGACGTGAAAAATTATATTTAATATTGTGTAAGTTACAAGTTAACTAGTTAAACCTAAACCTCAAAACTTATTGAAAATATATAAAGCTCAAAGCTTGAAATAAAAAAAAATTGCAAAAACAAATTTTATTGCAAGTTTTATAGCTCTTCCAAAATTATCAAAAATAATAACCTGCAAAAATATACAAAATCTTTTAATCTAAAGCCGGGATCCCACTATCGGCATAATATACCGATTTTCGGCGGCTCACTGCAATAAAGTCATAAGTAATAACCCAAAATTGCTTTATTCCTCAATTAATTGCGGAATAAGTCTATATGGCTCTATCACCAATTGAGTGTGGTGCAATTATGTCCTTATATTTCAATCAGTTGAAAAATAAGGCCAATTTAGCTCATTACTTATAACTTTATTTCAGTGAGCCTACGAAAATCGGCACATTGTGCCGATAGTGGCATCTAGGCTTAAGAGATATTTAAAAAATATTAGGAATATGTAAAAATTTACAAAATCTTTCAATCCAAAACTTTTTCCAAACCCTTATAACAAAATGAGAAAATTTGAAAAAAATTTGTTAGAGAATTTAAAAATATATAATACAGATGCGCCCTAACTCATTATTTTTTATTTTTATTTTTTGAAATCGAAATTTTTGCACTTTTCAATGCATTACATGTTTTTCTATCGTAATATACAAAATACTCTAGTTCAAAAAAATAATGAGTTAGCGCCTTCCTATATTAAGGTAACGTCTAAGCCATGAGAAAAGCAAAAAAAATCTATTTGGAAAATAAAAAATTAAAAGAAATTGTGTCACTAAGCTAAAGCATAATTTTTTAAGCTAAACGTATATATAAAAAAAATTAGGTGGCAACGCTGCTCTTATGTGCCTGACTGTAAATTTCATTTAACTGAGCAATTAATTAATAAAATTCCCTAAAGTACTTTTAGGTGCTTCGAGTAAATGTTTGAATTAATAGCAGCAAGAACAACAACAACAACAATAAGAGATATACCGCAATCATGCAAACTTTTGCTCTCCCACACACACACACACACTCACACTCTGCTATACTATCTTCTGATATGTAAAATTTACATTGTAAGTACTTGAGAGAATTACTTTGCGTGCAATAAAAGTAAACAAATAAAGAAGCATTTAAATAAATCATTAAAACACTGAGGGAAATTTTTAAAGTTCATTTTGTTTGTTTTTTTTTAGAATAAAATCCGGTTTTGTGGTACATTTTAGGCAACAATTGTGAATAAATGTCAAGTCTGTGGTGCGATTCAGTAACTTTTAACGATCCGCAATAACGATTGTGTGATTCTGTAATTTCTTTTTTAGCGATAGGACCGCAGCTGTTATTTTCTATTGATTTTTGTCGATACAATTAACAGCACATAAATTATTGTCGCTTAAATAATGATACAGCTGACATTAACCTACAGCGAATATCGTTAAAATTGTTACTGAATAGCAAGTTCGATAAATTATCGTTATAATTATTTTAACGATGCGATTATCGTTAAAAAAAGGTTAGTGAATCGCACCACTGGATTCTGTAAATTTGAATCGAAAATCGTAATATTCATCGACATATTTATTCGTTTGCGCTAACGATAATGTGATTCCGCAGTAATTTATTTTTTACGATAATCTCCAGCTTTATCTTACTCACCATTTAACTCAATATTATGTGGTATGTCTATATAGAAAATGTGAAAATAAGCGAAAAACACAAGGAATAATAAAAAACCGCAATGAATTTGAGCTTGTGATTTTATTGATTTGTCCTCCAACCGACAGCGAATATTGTTAAAATATATTATATATATTTATTATAGCGATACGATTATCGTAATAAAAGTTACTGAATCCTTGTACTGCAAGTCATTTTAAGCTTGGATTTATTTTTAATGTTAGACTGGAGCTCGAAGTTCACCCATTTGTTTCAGACAACATTTTTTTCCGTACAAATTTTATTTATTTATTTATTAAATGTAACAAATACAATTACAAATTATATAGTAACTTATTTTCACGGGCAGCAAGGACCTTCGTTGTAGTAAAACATACCAAACAAAGTCTTTGGTGGGAATAGAACCCACGACATCCGAGCACACTACCGACTGCTCACTAGACTACCGGGCTTTATGTATAGAAGAATTTGATAGCAAATATATTTTGTAGATCATGCAAACTTATTCTAAAAAATAAAATAGTTAAACAGCAACAAAAAAATTATTAATACACTGAGGGAAATTTTTAAGACTTTCAAACAAAAAAATTAGTTTTTCTTTTCAAAATTAAATCTGGTTTTCAGTAACAGTTGATGGTCATTATTTTTGTAAAATATTCGAACTTGTTATATCCACGCTTAGACATACTTCTTTTACCTTTTTTTTATTTCCCATATAATTTTACATAAAAGTGCTCAGCACAACCCGCAACTAAAAAAGTTCCAATTTGGACGAGTTTCTGGTGTTTGAGTTCGATTTTAAGCTTAAGCGTATTCAAGAACTTGTAATAAAATTGTATGGCGAATATTTTTCGTCATTGAAGGATAAATTTTTACTGCCCTTTTCGTAAGGAGCAAAAAAAAACCCACACAAAAGCATTGCATGTAGAATTTTACATAAAAAATAGGACTCGTCTTGGATCTAAAATTCACTGTTACGTGTTTTTTGTTTTGCTGACTTACCATAATATTGGGCAAAAGGAAAGAAACAAGCAGGCTTGTCAGATTTTTCCAAAACATTTCGCCATATTGTTTTTCAAAATCGCTAAAAGTCGCTAAAAATCAATTTTATGTAGTTTTTTAATACAGTACGAGCTCGATTTACGCAACCACTGATGATTGCAACACCCCGATTAGCACAACAGTCCATTTTTTTACATTACAGTCTTTATAAGTGCAACTTTGTTCAAAAAACAGTCTCGATAAGCGCAACTTTTTCTCAAAAAAGTTTTTTATATGCCAGTGCTAACACTTTTTATTTATTTTTCTCTCTTTACTCTTCGTGCATGAATATACAAATTTGTATGAGTAGAAAATAAATTTGTTTATTTACACTGAATTTAGGCGGCAATATCACAAAAAATTCAAAATTCAAAAATTCGAACACAACATTCCTTTCCTCAAACTAGATTATGTTTATAAAAAAAAATTAACATACTCAAACATGTGCAAGTACAAAATATGAAGACTGGTTTTAAGTTTCAATTAAAGTGTAAAATATTTTATAACCTTTTTAATCACAAAAATGAATTTTTTGTGTTTTAACTATTAAACTATTTTATGTTAAATTGTAGTTTGGTTTATATGTAGTTTTTAGTGGTCGATTATTGCAACTTTTCGCGGAACGCAAAAACCTCAATCTTTTTTTGGTTGCGGAAATCGAGCTCGTATTTTATATATTTGATAATAAATTTGTTTTCACATAACACTTTTTTAATATGAATTTTAATAAAAAAAAAATCGTACACAAATTTGGCAGAAAATCGCCACAAGTAGAAATAAAATCACCAAAAATTATTTTTTGTAAATTTTTCTCATCCAAATTCAAAATTAAATTCGTTTTTAATTTCTTGTAGACGAGTTTGAATAACAAAAATTTTGCAATTAAATTTTATTAAAAAATAAAATCACCAGGTCGCCAAACAAGTTCAAACATCGTCATACTTGGCGAAATATCGCAATATCTGACAACCCTTGATACGAGTGCCAAATCACAATTCTTGTGGTTGAGAAAATTTGTTGCCAATATTGCCATCCTTTTGAATCTTTTAATTTAGTATGAAAAATCGCACATAATATTCAAAATTAAAGCTTCAACAATACTTTCCATATTTAAATAAAATTTTTTTTAAAGAAATATAAAATTTTATTTATGTATATTTGATTTCTGGCATCGCTCATCAAACAGCGTTTAGCCAGCAATAGTCAAGCAAAAAGTTGCTATTCTTCCTATTAAATCTTTTTTTTTTAATTAAAAATTCAATTATGAATTTAATCACTTGGAAATTATAAAAAATATAAGAATAATTAATGTACTCGTATCTTGTATTCACTTGGATTTGTGTTCATTTTAAAATTATCATCTGTTGCAATTTTTCTTTTTTCTACAAAAAAACCTGCATTTAGAGCTTCTTGCATTTTGTTTTGCCATTTTGTATTAAAGTTATTGTTTTAATTTATTTTTATTATTTAGGCTTGCCAATGTCACTGATAACAATTTTCAATTGCTGCTGGTTCAACCACTTGATTTGATTATGATTTTGTTTTCGTAAATTATAACATTTAATAAACTTAAATTGTTTTTCTTTAAGATCTATTTTAGACAGCCAGCCGGCACTTGTTGTTCACTAGAATGTGCCCTGGTTGACAATGGGGTGCGGTATCGAATAAACCTCGATCGATGAAACTAACATCAGTTGTCGTTTCAGTTTTGCCTTCAAGTCTGGCATCTTCCTCTAGCAGATTGCTGCCATAGAGTAAATCAATACGTCTGGGATTGAAGGTGGTGGTGGTGGTGGTTTTGGTGGTGGTGGTTGCGATCGGTTTATCCGAACTGGGCAATTGATTGGTTACGCCCGGAAACACGGGCGCAGTGTATTTATTTGTTGTTGAGGTCGCAGTATCTGTTTGGGTTTTCGCTAAAAATGGATTACCCACATAGTGATAATAAACGGGTTGTTGATCTGGGGGCTTAGATACCGGCATATTCATTTCTATGGGCTTATGCTTTTGTAATCCCAAACCCATGCCTTGGCCGGGATGTGAGGGTATTACTAAGGGTGTTTGGGGTGGTCCTCTTATGGGATAAACACCTGGTATGCCTTGTTCAAATGTAGCACCATTAAGTTGCTTTTGATGTCCCACGGCTCGACCTCTGTGGTTCTGGTTGCCGCGATGCGCTGGTCCGGCACGTCTGTCTATATCAAGCTCCTCCTCTAATTCAGCAGAGTCTTGAAAATGTATTTTTTCACCAGGACGGCTGGGATAGGCAAGTGTCTTCAACGTTATTGTTAAGATAAGCAGCAGGTACAACGAAAATTTAACAAAACTCATTATTACTGTTGTTCTTATTGTTGCTTTTAAAAGTTTGTTTGTTTATTTTTTTCTTTCTAAATTTTTGCTTGTAAATACACGTTTCACAAGGTTTGTTAAGAAGCTGGTTTCACTAGCACTGCCTAATTGATACTAGTAATATTTTAGATTGTATAATTATTCTTATTGAAATTTTTTGTTTTCTTTTTATAAAAAAATTAAATAAAAATAAAAATTCTAATACATGTACATATTTGCTTTGCTAGATGCTTAATAAGATAACACGTGAAGTAATGAGTTTCATACATTAAAAAAAAAAAATAAAAAAATTATTACAGATTCAATTTTTAGCGATAACGGATTCATTTGTAGGTTAATTGTATTAGGGGTATGCATAAATTCATAGACTACATAGAAAATCCATATTAATTAAAATATATAAATACTTTGAAAAGTAAAAAAGAAAATGCACATTTAATTTATATCAATAGTATGGCAACTTAAAAATTTTTTGAGTTATAATTATCTGGTATTAAAATTAGATGCAGTGCAGATTCGGTTAACGCAACGAATAGAAATTTTGGGCTGTTGCTAAAACTGAGTTTGTTGCGAAAACCGAGTAAAAAATTTCTATGCCTGTTTTCCATCAAAAAGCTTATTTTTAACAAAATTACAATTTTATTTAAGAATCAAAGGTTAACTTTTAAAATAAATGCATTTTTAACGAACTTCTTTAGTGGTTGGTATTTTTCTTTTAAATTCTATATTGTTTTGATGATTTATGAATTTTGTTGTCATTGCAAATCATTTTCACAGGTATACAACTTTCAAGTAACTTCAGAATTTCGCTATTTTGCTTTATTGTTAGTTTAAAAAATTTTGTCACTACAAGCATTTTGTTTATGTTACTAGAACAAGCACTCACAAATGAAAGAATTTTTGGAACAACGTTAGTTTCAAAAACAGAAGCACAACGCAAAAATTCTTAGTCATTCCTAGAATAGCGGCAAATCAAAATGATTTTTTACACATCAGCATAAGATTTCATGCACAAAAGCTTATAGCTTTGAATTTATTTATAAAAAACTAAAATAAATAAAAAACCAAAGAGAGAATCTTGAATTTTTTTTTTGCAAAGTTGCGTTAATTGAGCTCTTGTTTTTTGAAAAGTTGCGTTAACAGAGTCACCAATGTTAAGAATTTGGGTGTTGCGCTTATCGAGGGCTGCGCTAATCGAATCTGCACGGTATAAGTAAATAGTTTCTACTACCTTTTCCTGAGAGAAGCATATTTTTTTCATGTCTTCATTAAGTTGTAAGTAAATTAAAAGCTTTAAAAGCGTTTTCGGCAAATTTAGTATTTTTTTTTTGAGAAGTAAATGAGCGATGAATGTACCATTGCAATTTTTTTTTTATTTATTAAAAGTAACCAAATTATGCATTTTTTCTTATGCCCGTTTAGAGCTTTCAACTTGGAAATCAAGCGGGTTTAAGCTTTAAACTTTGTAGAATCTACATACAAAGTTAAAAGTAACATTTTTAAATGCTAAACAAACGTATTGAAATAAAATTCAATTTCAGCAGTCAGAAGGCGCAAAATCTGGCGAAAAAGGCAAAAATGAATTTAAAGACATCTTAAGAACTAAGTATACAGTTCGATACACAACAAAATTCTACATCGTGTTGTAAATTTTGAAGATTTTTTTAAGTTGTGATTTGCAGCTCTGAGATACTGCTGAAGTCAGGGAAGTGAAGAAAATTACATGATTTTTTTTTATAATTTTTTTTTCGGTTTCAACATGTTTATATGACAATTTTTTTGTGGCTAAACGAATAAAGGTATTACGTTGATTTTTTTATTTTTTTGCTGAAAGACTTGATCAAATGCTATTGTTAGTATTAAAACAACAAAAATATCTTGAATATTAATGTTGAAAACAATTCGTTTAAAAATTAAAAAAAAAATTATACACTTTTTTTTTGCAAACCAAAAAAATAAGAACATTTTTAAATGTGACGGTAACTACATTTAGAATTATGTTTAAAAACACAATAAAATTTAATATCTCTAATTTTAGACGCAAGAAAAAAAATTTAATTTTTTTTTGAAAATTTCACCTTTTTGCTATTTTTGCTCATCTTGCATAGATAAAGATTAGTAAGACAACTTTTTGATAGTCTCAAAAAATTTTGCTTTAAGGGGAAGGATACTTCCCCCCTGCCCACAAAAGCTCGAAATAATATAATATTAAGACATAACTAGTAAATTTTCTTTTAATATTTACATTATTTTTGCTAATCAATTTTTTTGCACCGCCCTCAAAAGGAAGTGGGAACGAAAATGGCATATCTTAAGGTTAGCTGGGTGCAAATTTAAGCTTTTGAAATTGAGCCGACATTTAAAGTTGCATTTGCTAAATAAAAGTATGGAAAAAGTCAAGAAAAAAATTTAATTTCTCAGAGTTAGGATAAGTTCCTCTGAGGGAAACTTTTTTCTCCTTTGTCCGATATTACTGATTTTCAAGTTTTACCAGCCTATTACTATAGCACATATTTATGCCAAGTTTCATTGATCTAGAAGCACTCAACAGCTTTTCACAAGCAATATAAACTAAAAAAAAAAGTAATAGCCAGCTTTTTGGCTCAAATACTCCTCTGTGGGGTGGTAACAAAATTTTAATTCACATCTAATATTTATTACTTTACACAAAGTTATTTTGCAATCTTCATTTATTTGAGTATACATATGTATATGGTTGAGCTTTCAAACAAAACTTTAAGAAAATTTACATTTTTCTTGGTATTTTCATTATCTCGTGCTCCCTGCTGGAAATCGGCATGTCTTTTAAAAGCAAAAAAAATAAAATAAAACAAACTAAATATTTATAGTTTGCGGGTAAATTTTTGTCATCAACACATATTGTACACACATACAATTTGTAAGTTACGCTAAACGTCATCAAATGGAGAACAAAATCCGGCTTTAGGAAACAAAGAGATCTATTTTTCTATGTTAAAATAAATAGACAACTGTCGTATTTAAATCCTGTATTTCAGAAGCCTTCACTTTATGACTCATTTAAAGAAGCCATGTGCCTTTGAAATATTTAACATATATGTACATACACATCGGTGGCAATAAGGAAAAAGTGCTTAAGTCATATTTGGCTGTTTTGCACTAGAGCATTTTTAAGCGTTCAAGCCGATTTTCAGAAATTTTTTTCTTTTACAGTTAAATTGAGAAATTCTTTGTTAATCTTTATTTTTTTAAGCAAACATCGTTCTACACACTGTAAGTAATAAATTCAAGTTGAAATATACCAAAGTATAACCTAAATTAAGCTATTATTCGAAATGAGATTAGAAGTCTAAAAAAGATAAACCGCAAGTTGTTGTGCTATAACTGCTTGAAAAATCGCATAAATTAATTGAGATTTGGTCCAGGGGTACTTTCAAATATGCAGATTACGCAGGTACCATTAACCCAAAATCAGCTTATCTCGACTTAAGCAGTTTTGCCACTTTGCCACAGCTATATACGTACATATGTACATACGTACATATGCATATACATATGTATAATAATGTGAGGGCCAAAGTCACTCTCACGTTTTGACCTGTACAACTTACAAACGTTTCTTGCAGGGAATTTATTTAACATTGACATTTTCTATTATTTATTGTAGTTTTTTTATATTGAATTTATTTAGTTTTTATAATTATTTTTTTTAACACAATATTAATGAGATTGAATTACCGGTAATACTTTTTTTTTTGTAATAACAAATGTTAATTTGAATAAGATTGCATAACTCTAGTTATCACCGCCAAGCACTCTGCACTATGGCACAAAATACATATATATTTGCGAATTAAATTAATTTAAAAAATTTTGCTTATTTTAATGGTTAAGCATTGTCTATATGCATTTCGTTCCCACTTTTGGAACTCATCAGTAGACTTCAAGCCAAAAAATTTTTGAATTTAGCTAACAAACTTCGTATGTTTATAGTGAGAATCACAATACACAAACACAACAAATTTGAAAGCCTCAAACAAAAATCTTTACAAAACAAGCCAAATTTTCAAATTAAATAAATAAATATTTCATGACTTAAATTAGCTATTTCTGGAACTTCTCTTAGTAAAAGCTTAAATTAAAAAAATTTTAAAAGGGGATCACATTTGTTATTGTCATTATGGAAAAAAATATATAAATTTTTAGAATTACGTTTCTTGGCATTTTCTTTGTCTCTCCTTACATTCTTCACTACTTAATAAATTTTTGTTAATTATAAAAACAAAAGTATAACTCCTCGTGCAAACAGTACTGCTGCACGTTTATTTCATTTAAGCTTATTTGAACATTAATTTTGTAGCAAATATTAGTTGAAACATAAAAATAAAGACCCTTTTTTACACTTGAATACCTTCAGCGGAATTTATAGCCATTTAAGTATATTTTTTTTTCGTTTAAAAAGAAAAATGAATATTTTTTTTTGTACTCATAAGTATGCAACACGTAAAAGTGCCATAATAAATGTTGGTAATTTACGTTAATAATTTTGACATTTCTATTGTCATACTTTTTTTTTATTCTTCTCTCTTTCAGCTGTTCTTTTTATATATAAGTTAACTTTCATATTTTTTATACTTTCTATGCTTTTTAGTTATTTGGTATTTTGTTCCTCATTTCCACTAGACTACTGTTTAATGTGGCACATGTTAACGACGACCCACCTTAACCAACAAAACCAACTGGAGAATTGGTAAAAAAAAAATAAGTCGGTATAGCAGAAAAGAAAAAAAAGCACATTCAAATAGCATAATTTTGCTACAAGTCTATTTGTTTTATTGTACGTACATACGAGTACGTACGTATATATTTTTTTCTTGTTCTGTTTCCTGAATTATATTTTGTGGATGCTACTTAAAATAAGCACTGCTCGACAGTGCAGTTAAATTTAGCAAGGGCGACGCTAAACGTTTCAAACAACGTCATAACAATTAATTTTAATTATTATTTTTCGAAATTCGTTTGTCTCTACATTTATGATTTGATCAGGCTAAGGTTCGTATCGCTTTGTAAAGGCTCAGTTAGCCGACTGTAGCGCAATGTAACTGTAATATAGGAAACATCTGATCGATATTTTTATATGAAAAGTAGGTTACGTTACATTACATCTCTATAACCATTTCCATTACTTTTCCCATAACAATATCGATCAGCTGTTTCCTACTTTTGCAGTTACATTACATTACAGTCGGCTAACTGAGCCTTTACTCACGCAATTGTAAAGTGTAATGGTATAGGTTGCCGATCACGGCCTTAAGCACTTGTTTCTGAAAGTGTCAACACTAGTGAAGTACAGATTTAAAAAAAACTATTTTTGTGAAATTGGCAACACTTAGCTGATATCCAAATTGTCAATTCTTATGAACTATTTTATATGTGAGGAAGTGGCAAGCGTCAGACGTTTATGAAAGCATACGTTTTGTATAATTTTTCAAGTAGTGGTAACGCTCTTAAAAAGTCAAAGCTGGGAAGTGTAGACGTTTCATTGTTTGTTTGCAAAGTGGCAACGCTGTTAAAGTCGTATTTAAGATAACTTTTTTTCTTTAGGTGGCAACGTGGAAAACACTGAATTTCTATTAATTTTCTAAAAAGGCAAATTTTCGATTTAGGATGACTTTTTAAACATTGTTAACGCTGTCAAAATATAAATTTTTTAATAGACATATTTTTTAAAAATATCCAACTTTTGCAAAAACTCAAACTTTCGAAATAAAGATTTTGAATCCTTGAATAATTTTTTGGTAAATGACAAAGTTGGTAAAAATGAGACTTTCGAGTTCCATTGAAACAAATTGAAAATGGCAGCGCTGGTTAAAGACCGCTGCTAAGCTCATTTCACTTGGCTTTGTAAACACACTGCTAATGGTCTAGGCTACTGCAACATATTCAAAGACAATATGTACAGCAGAAAACAGAACTAGAAATTTTAACAAATATTTTAATTGAATAAAATTTGTAATTGAAAATATTATTGAATTGAATAAATATTTTCAATTGAATAAAAATTTTAATTGAACAAATTTTTCAATTGAATACAAATTTGCGTTGAAGAAATTAACAAATTTTTCAATTGTATAAATTTTTAAGTTGAATAAATTTTTCAACTGAATAAATATTTTATTTTTTATTGAATAATTTTTTAATTGTATACATTTTTTTAATTGCATACAATTTTTGAAATTTTTTATGGAAAAAATTATTTAATTGAATAAATTTTTTCATTGAATTAAAATTTTAATTGAAAAAATTTTTCAATTGAATAAAAATTTGCGTTGAATAAACTTTTTAATTTAACAAATTTTTCAATTGTATAAATTTTTTAGTTGAATAAATGTTTCAATTGAATAAATATTTTAATTGAATAAATTTTTTAATTGTATAAATTTTTTTAATTGAATAACATTTTTTCATTGCGTAAATTTTTGAATGTAAAGAATTTTTTATTTGAATTTTAATTGAAAAATGTTTTAATTGCATAATTTATGTAATTAAATAAATTTTTTAAACACTCAGAAATTCTTTTTCTAACTTTAAGATACGCTCTTTCGGGAATCGTCGCCCCAAACTGCTCCAAACAACTAGCGTACTTAGCATAATCGCTTCAATTATTAAACAACCCTTATTGATTTGCCCAGCACTGTTAAAAAAAAATTTGTCATTTTTCCGTAAAGCCAAAAATTATAAATGTCTCACTTTAAATGGCATCATTTTGCAAAATGGCAAAATGGAGAAAAATGTATGCAGTTTGTTCAAAGAAAGGAAAATTATAGAAACAAAAAAAAAAAAAAATCTAAATGTAAAGCACAAAGTAAAACAAACAAAAAAAACATAATTGTAAAAACCTTTTAAGGAGGGTAATTTTCTAAAGGATGCTTAATTTTCTTTTTTAAATGTGTGTGGTTTAAAATTTTGCAAGACAAATAAAAGAAAAGTATAATAAAAAAAAAATGTGGCGCATTAAATTAATGTCATTCTATTGCCATTGACAGCTGGTGTCAAAGTTTTGGTGTTGTATTTTTGCTTGCAACTCATTTGAATTTTGCAAACAGACGAGTCACGAAATGTGGCATTTTAGCTATGACGAGTACTAAAATAAAAACTTGGCAAATAGTATTAAAAAATGAGGTGTGTGAAATAACGAGTTCAGATTTAAGACTCAGAGCTCAGCCTGATGTGAAAGTTCCTATAACTGGGGACACGTGTTGTAAGAGGCTTGACTGGCTAGGATACAGAACCATAACATCAAGAAGGCCACAGGGTATTTGCATGTGGCAAGAAAAGTTAAATTGTATTAGCAGGGAAACTTTCGAAATTGAAGACTTTTTCATATATGTACTTGTCCCTAAGTTACATATCGTTACCTTAATATAAAAAGACCCTAACTCTTTTTTTTTTTAATTAGAGATTTTTTCATTTTTTAATAAATTAGATGTTCTTCTATTGAAATATACAAAAAACTCAATTTGACAAAAATAATGAGTTAGGACCTTTCTATATTAAGGTAACGATAGGAAGATTTAGGGCCTGGTTCACAATATCGACAGCGTTCGACTTGTCGCACACTTACATTCGAAGCAAAAACAAATTCTAAAATTTTGTTTTTGTTTCCAATGTAAGTGTGCGACAACGTTCTACTTGTCGATATCGTGAACCAGGCCCTTAATGTTGGCGTTTTTTAAAGACTTGCGATTTTTGGGGTAAAAATAATAACCCGCAACTTTATGCTCTGCCAGTTTCTAACAGACTTTTTGCTGCCCCTTTGTATTTTGAGTTCACTAAACTGAAAATGCAATTGAGGGTACGCTATTTTGCCATGTTGAGTTGACTCTCGATCTCGATAGGAACTGCTCTCAAACATAAATATTCGAAGACGGAGGTACAAAAGGAAATAAATGACCACGAATATTTAAATTCAAATGCTTGAATGCCCGAATACAAAAACTACAAATAAATAAATAAAAAATACTCCATTGCGACTATTCGAACACACAAAAAAGTAATATGAGTAATTTTGTAATATCAATTAAAAAATTAATTAAATGATAATATCAATTAAGTTTTTCCACTCAAATTAATTAACACAATTAAAAATTTAATTGAATCAATTAAATTCTTAACTGAAAACATTAATTGGTGAAAGTTAATCCGTAGATAAATATATATCAGTTAGAATATTTGAAACTAAATATTCTGATCAAGAGATTTGAATACACACAGCACAATCGAATTGTCAAGCAATTGACAGAGCCATACACGCCTTGATTTGGACAAAAACCGACTGACTCAGTTGCCAATTGGATTGAAATGTGTGTGTGGAATGAATAGTAATTATTTACATTCATATACGAATTGAAATAATAGATATACATACATTGTTATATTTATTTCCGTATTATTATTTGAACTGCATATAAAAGCATGCCATCTTGCACATTTCCGACATCGTTTTCTAATAATTTCCTGTAACTTTAGGAATTAAAAATCATCCTTCTTATTTTGTACTTCTTAAATATGTGTTGCCATCCACGATTTCAACGAATCTCCAAAGGCATTTATTCATTCATTCATTCATTCATTCCACTGCGCTGGCTGAAATAATTGTTTTCCTTTCAAATATTAATTTCTTACTTATATTTCAATATTTGCTGATTGCTTATCTCTCGGTTTATTATTGTTGTTAAATAAATAGAAAAGGAAATAAAATATAAAAAAAAAAAAATTAAGTATGCAGAGAAATTGTTAAGAAAACTTTTTCATTATGAAAATTAATAAACAAACTGATGAAAATGTTAAACAATGAAAAAGGAACTAAAACAAGCAACAAAAATGTTATTCATAGACAACAATTTTACTATAAATACGAGTGAGTATTTTCCATTTTCAATGAAAATATAAAATATGAAAGAAAGTAAAGTGAAGAGTTAGTTAGTTAGTTATTTTGCCAAGACTTTTTTTCTCCTACTAACAAATCTCTCAAGACAATAAATAGACAAAAATACTAAAATAAAAAAAGAAATACAAAAATACTAATATTTACAAAAACATCTTTGCCATAGACGTTTAAATATCTATAGATTTTTATTTTCTTAGAAAACTTCATCATTAAGCATTTGTTATTGGCAGGCAGGCTTTTGCCAAATACAGACGCACAGCACAGGCAGACAATCCAAATCATAACAATAGAAATGGAGAGGAAAAAGAACAAAACTATAAAGGATTTATTCAAGCCACACACACATACAAATACTAAAGAAAAACCGATTTTAAATTTATTTGTATCGATATTCCTGAATTTTTTTTTTTTTTTTATAAATCACAGTTGAAATGAATTTACACTTTGGCTTTGAAATGTAGATAATACATGCAAAAAAAAAATATAAAAAATAATATTTCTTCATAAATTGCGTGGGAATAAATTACAACTGATTGCTTGAACAAACACTTAAAGAAACAAAACATCTTCTACTGTTAAGCAAAAATTTGGCATGAGAAAGTAATATTAAAAAAAATGTACTTGCTATGTGAATATAATTGAGACTCATTGTTAAGAAGCAAATTGTGATTAAGTTTCAATTGCAGACAACGATTTAGAGACTTGGAAGAGAAAATATTTAAGTGATGCGTTGCTTAACAATTAAAATAATCGAACAAAACGCTGTTTATATATATTTGTCATACCATTTGCAATAACTGCACATCGAATATTTTAACTCGAACCCACGAATAGAGCAATCGAATACAAGTAATCAAATATGAATACCCGCATTAATAAATTCGAATGCAATATCAAGCACAAGTATTCGAATAATAAACTCGAATATTCATATTTGGGATATTCGAGTTTATTATTCTAATACAAACACTCGAATACCACTACTAAAATAAAAATATTAGAATAAGACTACAAATTTGAATTTGAATGCTCGATATTAAGTATTCGAAATTTCATATGCCAATATTTGAATACAAATAATCGAATACGTATACTCGAATATGAAGCCTGGACCACAGTAATTGAATACAAAGGCTCGAATCCAAAAGAACTGAAATGGATATTTAAATACGAGCACTTATGTGGAAGGTTGGATGAGAATGCTGAATGTGAATACTATAATGTCAATACTCGAATACAAATACTCGAATATGAATAAATTTTTGAATTTGAATATTGGGGAAGAAATATACTAATAATCATGAACATTCCAGTGCGAAAATCTCACTCCTTGGGACTGCTGGAAAGAGAGAGAGAGAGTAACTATGAATACTCGATTTACGATTACGAATAATCATTTACCGTTACGAATAATCATTTAAAATTACGAATAATCGTTTACAATTACGAATAATCGCTTAATATAACGAATAATAGTTTACGATTACGAATAATCGTTTATGAATACGAATAATCGTTTACGATTACGAGTAATCGTTTATGATTACGAATAATCGCTTACAATTACGAATAATCGTTTAGGATTACGAATAATCGTTTACGAATAATCGCTTACGATTACGAATAATCGGCTACGATTACGTATAACCGTTTGCCATTACGAATAATCGTTTACGATTACGAATAATCGTTTAAGATTACGAATAATTTTTGAAGATTACTCATTTTCGAACACTCTACATCGAATGGTCGAACGCAAATATTTGAATACGAATACACTTTTAATAACGAACAATCCAAAATCTATACTTACTTACTTAAATAAGACTACAGGTTTGAGAATTTTAATACCAGAATTTTCGAAAATAAACAGTCGAATACAAATAGTCGTGTAAGAATGAATACGAATGTTCGTGTACTCACAGTCGAATATGAATACTAGAATGCAAATAGTCGAATACAAATATTCGACTAAACGCACCCGAACACAAGTACTCCAGCACTAGAATTTCAATACGAATGCTAGAAAACTAATGATTGATTACAAACACAAATATATGAATATTCGAATACAAAGACTCTATTACGAATACTGATGGAAATTTGAGTCTCGTTTAGAGGGGGAGTTAGATTTTTGAACACGGATAACTTACTCGCACATTACTTCATATTAGATAAATCCAGAAGATATATTTATAAATGACCCTCTTCTTAACGGCAGCTTAATATATATATAAATTTCATATCGCACCATAACCGCCAAAAAAGCTTAAGCAAAATAATTATTTTTGCTGAAAATGAATATTTGCGATTGTATGATGACGCTTTTTTTTTGTGCGTGAAGCTCGATATGCTCCAGTGGTAGTCTTTGAATTAAGCCCCTCAATCTTAGTGAAAATTTGTGAGTGTGACAGGTTATTTAAATATTTTTTCAGATTTAACATTCACATTTTTCATATGTTCGAAAATTCGAAGCTAGTTAAAATATTGACGCTTATGAATTTTTCAAATTTTAGATATTTTTTTTAATTAATTAATTTTTCCAAATATAAAAATCATATCCATTACATATCGTGGCATAACCGTCAAAAAGAAAACTTAAGCGACATAATTTTCGAAGTTAATTTTTTCGCCAAAATCGGTTAAGCTATTTTGGTGGTAATGGCTCGATATTACAAATAACTTTTTTTTCCAATTTCGAAACTAAGTTCGAGATTTCCAATAGGAAAAATTTTAAATTTTGAATTTCACAACTCATTTCACATTCTGGGTGTTAAAAACGAAAAATTATTCTATGTTCGAAAATTCGAAGATCACTTCGAAATTTCGAACATGCAAAAAAAATTTACTTTTCTGCACTTTCACATAAAAATATAAATTAAATTATAGCAACTGTTCTAGAAAGCTCTTCGCTTTCTCAACAATTTCGAAATTGTTCAGGTTAAGAGTTAAGTACATATTATTAAATTTATTTATGACAAATCTTAGATTTATACTACTCTTTTTTTTCGATTTTTGCTTATATTTCGCTTTAAGAATCTTCAAATTTTCAATTCAAATTGAAAAAGTAATCAAAATATGATTTCTCTATATAACTACTATAAAAGCAAATTTAAAACTTTTTAAAATTTTAAAGCCAAGCGCTTCAAACATCACACTGTAATTAAATTATTTCAAAGATAAAAACTTAAAAACTCCTACTTAAAAGGCCTAAAAAAACACTCAAACAGATTTCTGATTTCCAAAGTTAAAAAAAAAAATAAAGAAGAAACAACAAATAACTCAAATTTAAATAAACTTATTGAAATCCCGCGACCAGTCTTTTGGCAAACATCCAATCATTAACACAAATAAAATATTATCAATTAATCTATTAGCAACAAACTGAAAATGTTAAACAAATTAATAAAATATTTAATTGTAGTTGCAATTTGTCAGAACAAAACTCTTGCCAACAGTATCGCAGCAACAACATCAGCAGCGTTACCTTCATCTCTAGTTTTTGCAGTGGGAACTATTAATCAAATTCCACACAGGAAAATACAATTTTCAACAGCTTCAGCAACAACAACAACAAATGGCCAATACGAGTATTATACGTTTGTCAATGATGATAAAACGATTGCAACTACTAGGCCGTTAATCATGCAACCCTATAATATATTCGATTCAATTATCCTGTGTCCTGCTGGTTACATCCTGGCTAACAATCATTGCCACAAACAAGTTAAATATGCCAAAGATTTTATATGAAAATTCAATAAAGTTGTGCCATATTTTTTTTTTTTAATAAAATGCATTTTTCTTTTTTTGGAATAATAAAAAAGTACTGAAACTTATTAAAGTTATTCTTGTAATAAAAAGTATTATTGGCATGGAAAAAATGGAGAAGTGATAAGAAAATTTTTTAAATCCTTAACTCAACGAAAATAAGCAAAAGTAATAAAAAAATAATAAAAATATAAAAGAGGGAAGCTAAGTTTGCAAAAAAAAAATAATTTATATAACTTCATTCTTATCACACTTAACTTCGAAACTTTATTACACGAAAGAAAATTGTGTATTTTTATGTGGAAACGTAAGAATACGAAAAAGTGAGGAATTTTAACGCATGTTCGAATTTTCGAAGCCAATTTCGAATTTTCGAACATGGACCAAATATGTGTTTTGAAACCGCAAAAATGTAAAATAATCTGTGTTTGGCAAAAAGTGACCGATTTCAAATACTTTTTATATGAAAATTCGAACTTAATTTCGAAATTTGAGAAAAAGCAAGTTGAGCTACTAAGTAAACTTTTGAAATATTAAAAAAAAAACACCAGATTTTTTTTCAAGTTGAAAAATTTCATTAATTTTGATTATTAAAATCTTTTTCGAATTTTCGAACACGTGTAAAATGTGAATTTTAAAGCAAAAAAACATGTTATTTATCTTTTGCAAAAACTGTAAAACTGTTAAAGTTTTTTTAATGCGAAACTTCGAAATTAATAAAAAGTAATTTGTTCAAAAAGAAGAAAATTCCAACTACATACTTATTTATATATTTCTGGAACTATGTGCATAATTTCGAATTTTCGAACATAAGTAAAATGTACATTTTGAGGCCTTATGTGTAATAAAACTATTTTTTTTTTGTAAAAAAATTGCCACATTTCTAACTTTTATAATATTCGAAAATTCGAACTTCGTTTTAAATTTTGATAAATAGTACATTTAATTAATATTTATTAATCATTTGCTTAAGAACTAGCAAAATAGAAAAATTTAGTTAAACTACTAATTTCGACTTTAAAGTACGAATAGTTTTAGAATTCAAAGATTTATTTTTTTGTTTGTTTTACATGCTTCGAGAATTACAATTTTTTAAGCTATTATCTTGCGATTTTCAAAAATCTGGCAAAATTTTCGTTAAACGTAACCAAAAGAGGGAATTTTTTCTTCAAGTCTTCAAACAGATGTAAAAATAAACCGTCACAACTCAAACTTATCAAAATGTTTTTGTTTTTCATAAACCAGTTCACTGAGCAAATCTCTAACTAGCGCAAAAATTTTTGTTGCAACACAGTCTTCTTGAACAACATACTTACATACTTGCATCATTTGTACAGTTTCAACAGTTTTTTGAAACACCCGAAAACCTGGGATTTGATTTGAGTTAGGGCTATTTATGATTTAGTGTGCGATATGTATGTTGTATTCAGCCCATGAACTTTTCAAGCGCGTAATATTTCTTATAACATTAATTTGGCATGTTGAAATATTTAAATTGTTATGGCACTCACTGTAATATGAGACTTTAACAACTCGTACAATGTTTTGTTAGTAAAACATCAGTTATTAATTGAAGCTTTAAGCAATTAAAAAACAATTGAGAAAACAACAAACACTTCATTATAAGAAAAGAAAAACAACAACCACAAAAACTACTTCAAACACAGTGATTCATTCATTATTATCCAGAAATAGCCACAAGCATTCAAAAGTGATTTGAGAAGTCTCAATCAATTTATGTAAAAAAAAGTCATACATTTTCATTCGAATAGTTTTTGATTTATAACAGATCTTAGTCAGGGCAATAGTAAGAGCCCGGGTAGCTCAGTCGGTAGAGCATTGGACTTTTAATCCAAGGGTCCAGGGTTCAAGTCCCTGCTCGGGCGATATGACTTTTTTGCACAATAATTTTTTTCTCATCAAATTTTATTCTTATAATTTTTTTTTTTACTTTTTTTTTGCCTTTATCTAAATAACTTTAAAGTTTTTTTTTATTAGTAGTCCGTGATTGGGCGTGTGTGTATGTGTGTTTTGCGTGTGTGTCAACTTTATAATCTTCATAAAAACAACCATGTGAATGCATGACTTTTGTTGATGACTTAAGTATGATTTTTACTTAAATGTCACAAGAAATCATTATGACAAATGATGTTTCCTAAAAGTTTTCAAAAATAAGAAAAATAAAAAAACAAAGGGCACAAGAAAAATAAAATTTATTTTAACGAAAATAGCTGGAGACATTTAAGTGCTTTATTTTATTTGTTAGTGTGGCGGTAGCAGCCATTGTGGTTTGCTTTATTGACTCATGTGTTAGTGCTGAGAGGTTAAATGCTTAGGGGGTGAAATATGGGAGTTGCCATATTCAGTTTCGTGCAATATTTTACCCTTCTAACACTTTATATGGGTATTATTTGTCCCTTCCCTTTCTAATGTGCATTAGTGTTCCCTTGCATCAGTTGTTGTAGGAAAGTCCAAATGATGAAGGCATAGCCAGTGGTCACTGAACTAAACCGACTTCAGCAGATACTAATCCTAGTGTAACTAACATCAGAGCGCCCTCCTTTGTCGGTATTTTGTAGCAAAATCATCGGCGAAGTAAAATAACAAATAAAATGGCTACTAAGCACAGCTTCAAAAATTTAATACGCCTCATTGACACCAGAGGCGCTGCAACACTGCATTATTAATAACACGTGCAAAAAGCAGAGTTGTAAAAAGAATTAAGCTTTCCTCTACCGCTTCCTTCACCACCTGTCTTCTCTATCACTATCCCTTTCCTAAAGAAGGTAACACCTAGTAGTGGTAGTAGTAGTAGGCATTCATTGCCTCATTGACTGAGTGTTACTTCTCTTTCTAAAAAAAAGAAGGCAACGAAATCTCCTTAAATGGTCATATAATGGATTAACATGTTCTACAAAATTGTTTACCACGAAATTTTACTACGAATTTCCAAATTTAACATAAGCACCAAAAAAAAATTATTCGTTTTAGGATTAATTTTGTATCTACTCACTCTTGCCTTTGAAGTAAAAGATGTGTTTACTAGTGTTGCGTAAACCCTTACTAAGTACATTATTGTGGAAGATTAGGTTAGGTTAAGAAGGGTGCTGCTATAATACACCTCCACTCGGAGACCCAGTTAGGTCCATTTTAATTACCTTCTGTTGGCACCCGGTGATAATAATTTTTTGACATTCATTTGTACCCAGAAGTGCCTCAAATTATCGGTCATTAACTCCCGTGATGGAACCCCTGATATCCTCTAATTTACACTTACTGATATCACTAATGGTCTCATGGAAACATCTGCTCAGCTATCTAAGCCTATGGCGTTGCAGCTTCGGGCATCGCCTTCTTATTCATATCATATATAGTAGTAGTTTGGATCTTCCTGAGTAAAGTTTTGGCCACATAGCTCTCGAGAATCTATAATCCTGCCTAATTTGCCATGAACGGTTGGTCCTGCTCTCCACCTAATTACTGAGTACCCTGTACTAATGAGCTATCGCTCCGACACACGTTCCCTTATCTAACGCCGACCCTGTTCTTGCCAACTCATCGGCAATTTCATTTCCCTCAACACCGCTGTGGTCAGGAATCCAACATAGTGTGACACTATATTTGTTCATAAATAAGTTGAGGGCTCTCCTACAGTCACTAACAAGTTTCGATTTGATATTGTGTCCCTTCAAAGCTTTTAGCGCTGCATGACTGTCGACGTAGAAGGTTACCTTCTCACCTTCAGCTACGAGTAGATTCCTCGCCACCAGTTGCGTGGCCCTGATGAACGCCGAGATTTGTTACGGGTTCGCATGGCACTGAGATATTGGTGCCTCAGCTAGCTCATGATTTTTCTCCGGGAGCACTTCGGACAGTGTTCTCAACCCTATTCCCAGCCCACGAACTCGCAGCAATTATATAAACAACAAAATTTTAATATGTTTACATTACCCACCGACGCATGACATAGATAAGATGGATGTTTCTTCTGACGGCCCATTTCCCAACCTTGATCACCTTTTTTGTTCCCTTTTCTTTTCATTGATGACCCCATATTCCACCTTACCACACACTTACCTTAACCCCGATGTAACCCCTTTTTAAAAACTTTTGGCAGTCTGAAATAACTAAGAATATTCGTTCTAAAGACATATACACCAGCCCCTTTGCCTTCCCCCATTTTCAAGCCGTCTGTAAAGACCGCACAAAACTCATATAGCTTAACAGAATTGGCCCAATAGTGCCTATTCAGAATAACCAGTGAGGGTGTTCTACTAAAATCAATTTAAACGACCTTATAGTCCCTGAAACCAGGGGTTAAGGATCTCTGATCACTAAAACTGATCTCATTTAAGATTGAATTTTCTCTTCTCTCATGACTCGCTTCAACGAGTCTAAGGAGACTTCCAGTCGCCGTTCTATTGTGGAATATTTTAACCCTCTAACTCTTCCCTGTGCGGGTTTTTTTTGTACTTTTCATGAAAATGAGTTGAAGAATTGCCCTTAAATGTATTACAAAAAGTATGTGCTTAAGAATTTCATTATCGGGTCTGTTCTGTAAACCGAATCGGTTTTCAAAACGAAAAATTTTCAAAAACGGGTAAAAGTTTACTACAAATTACTCGATTTGGTGACATTCGAAATTAAGTTGAATAAAATATATGAACGTCAAAGTCAGTTGTTAATAAAAGAAATCTGATTTTAAATAAAAAATGAAGGAAAAAGTGTTTTTATTCATACAAATAATTTTTATTCATTCTTGGAGTAAAATTAGAAACAAACTTTAGAGTGATTTTAAAACCAATTTTGTACATTTAAATGTATCAACACAGAAAAAAATTATTTTGATATTTGAATACGAAAATCGTTGATTCAATAAAAATATCTTTTGAATTTTTTGTGATGAAAATAAAGTCAATAAAGAAATTTAATGAATCAAAGAAAAAAGTTGTTGACTGAAATTTTATCTTCAGTGATAATTGTTATTGTGTGTGTGTGTGTGTGTGTGAGGATGAATGTCACGTGACATTTTTGAATCCCTTTTTGTTTGTTTTTGCTTGGCTGCGATTAAAACTAAATGTGTTTGGGATGAGTCGAACCGGCAACCTCTCGCGACTAATAGACTAACGTACTTACCACCCAGCTGAAGAGCAAATCATTGTTGTTTACGCAAATAATGAAAACACGCAAAACATGATTTCTTATGTTTCTTCTAGATGTGCCTTTTGCGTTATGATATAATTTAAAAAAAAAAAAAAACTTTGTTGAGCAAAAAAAAAGCCACGATGTTTTTCGGCTGCTTGTTGGAATTCACACGTATACAACACGAGCAATCAAAATAAACAACAACAATAGCAGAGCAACGCGCTGGGTCAATCAACAAGCAAGATAAACACCAACACAAACAAATTAAATTAAATGATATTTTAAAATGCGAGGTATTGATAAAATATCGTGTTGAGTTAATGACAAATATTATTTGAACTAAAATTTGTTTTCAATAACATGGTTTTGTTGAAAATAATTCTTGTCTACGTTTTTCTGTGAAACTGCGTGTAATTTGGTTATAAACTTTGGGATTAAAGATCTCAAATTGTTAATGCTAATTGTCTTTTGATATTTCTTCAGTGATTTATTGGAATAATACCATATTCGATTTATGTTTACTCGATTTAAAAACGAGTAAAACTATGTGAATTCGGTTTAGAGAACAGCAAAACTTTTTTCCGTTTTGAAAGCGAGAAATTTGCTGGGATGAGGTTTACAGAACAGGGCCGTATGAGTCTCTGAAGATTGCATGCATTTTAACTTTCAACTGATTGGTGTTAATGTTGATTTGAGATAATGGAAAGCCGCCCCGTCAAACTCAAGTGACTGCTAATCAAAGCACTCAGGTTAAACAAAAAATTTGGATATTAAAAGAAAGAAAACTCTGCAACTTCTATGGCATTTCAGTATCCCCTTCGGACTAGGAATCTTCATATGTTTGTATTGCACATCTGGCATCCCCGACCTTAAATGACTAATGTTAACATATTAATACAAAGAACAAGAAAAAACCTTAAGTTACAGTTATAAAAAATTCAACAGTAACGTCAAACCCCTCACACAAAAAAAAAATAAAACAGTTATAAAGATACGAAGATACTTAAGTTGTTTCATTTGTTGCTGTTATTTGTCTTTGTGTGCGTTTGTTTTCTCCATAAACAAAACATCTTAACTTTTGTCGTAAAGTAGCATTTTTTATTTCACTTTTGTAATATTTTTTTCATTTTAATAGACAAATAATTGAAAGTAAATTAATGCGCTGGAGAAAACAAATTTAACTTCAGCGACTGTTGATGATAAGCAAAGATTTAGGAAATGCGCTCATTTTTTAATGTTTTCCCAGGAGATGGCTCCCAGCTGGAAACGTAGGCATTGATTACATAAATAATGGGAGAAATAATGTATTATTTTTCAAAGTAAGACAATGCATTCCCTTCGAAACGATAGGGTAATTTGATCAAACATAATAATTACACATTCATTACCACGTGCATTACCATATCCGCAGAAGAAGAATGTATAGTTTTTGCTTGAGACGAGTGTTGTGAATGCTAGAACTCATTCCTCGGACGTGTTAATGAATTTTTTAATTAAAAAATATACATGCTATGCATTACATTCTCCTTTACTATTCATTACCTTTTCCCACTGGGTGGCCGTCGGGTAAACAAGAAAGCAGCATGACGAGGAGCATAATGTGTTCAAAAATATAAGTAAATTATAATATTTATTTCTTAAATCATTCGCATTGAGAACAATGGCAAATTAATTAATCTTGGCAAAGCAAAGGGTAGTAAATCTCAATCAATGAAGTCAATACCTCAAGTTACTTTATAGACAATTCCCGAGTTATTTGCTTCTATGATTAAGATCTGTAGACCGACTTTCACTTAGACTCAGATTTTCGGGCGCTCCATTTAAGGCTTTTGAGAGTGAAAGCTACAATTCGAGCTGAAAATGGTAGAAATGGTAAAGTAAGAAAATAAAAAAAAACATGTTGCTTATATTGAGTTCTTTGATATTTGTTGTACTTCTCATTCGTTTCAAATAAAAGTTTAACATAATAACTTTAAAAATTTTTGGCTAGAGACTCCCTTATGATCTGCATTAGCAACAGTAAAATGAGCATAGGATCCAACTAAACCCCTCAATAATCAATTTAAATATATTTGTAATAAAAAATATTGTATAAGTAAAATAATAATTTGGGATTATTATTGCTTTAGCAACTTTTAAACTTAAAAGAAGAGAGGTGTCTTAGTACACCCGGTTGTAGCTATGCTGCTTGGTTATATAAAACAAATTTAATGTGTTAAATAGCAATGCAACAAAATTATATTATCAGGGCAATCATGAATAAAATTCCGCGTGAGATTTCTCCCTTTTCCAATTAGAATTTTTTGTTTTCCTTATAACTTGCTATTAGTTGCAATTGTTCCCCGGGAAAATTTTCACGCGGAATTTTATTCAAGATTGCCCTGTATATGATGATGTCAAATTCTCTGCAAATATTTCAAAACGCTGCCATTTATTTCCCCTTTCCAGCGGCGTACGATGAAATGTTTGTATTGTTTGTGGCCGGTGGCAGCTGTTAGCCGACTTACAGCTGATCGGCTGTGTTCTCTGGTTTGTGTTCATGTGCAAAAACAAAACAAAAATAAATTGAGCAATCGTTCTCATTGTTTTTATTTCTCTCACTTCAAAGAACTAAACAAAACAAAATCAAACAATTTGTTTCGTTTATTTTCGTACTTTGCCTTTAAATACAAAGAAATCAAAAGAAACTAAAATTATAACTGTAATAGTGTCGATTATTTTTGTTACGAAAATCACATCCTAACTCCTGTATCGCCCCATAAATAGCATAGCTACAAAAATGGATTTAGTTTACCCAACTCAATTTGGGAAGCTGTGGGCGGACTGGGAGATTATACATGACAAATTCTTCTTAGCTTTGATACCGAATTTGCACGACTGGAAGGAACATGTTACGATGTTATGATCCTTCATTTGCAGACTGATGTGCAGGTAACAGATTTTGCTTAGATTGTACGGTTTACCTAGGAGAGATCGACATGTTAGGCGAAGCCGCAAAAGTGCTCGAAAATATGATGGTAATAAATATTATGGATCGACTGTGCTCGGCACACAAGTGGCCGATACAAATTGGTTGCTCGACATTGTGAAGAAGAGTGTTGACAAGGTCCATAATTAGCACAAGTTCGGCGCAGATTGTCGCATTTGCAAGAATTGTAAGCGATATTGGGATCTTAGCTTTTAACTGAATCTAAATGGTTGTTAACTTTCTAGCGCTTAGTTTTGAAGTCGGTTCCATTTTTAAGTCTTATTTTAAAAACTTTAGTGCCAATTTCATATTTTCGCGGACGTGGTCATGTCCAATTTTGCAAACATTAATGTCTGCTCACTTTTATAAATTGAACAACGTGTCACTTACAGAGCTCAAATCAAATTTCATAAAAATTGGTCAAGTACAGGGTGTCTGCTGGCACCCTGGTGGAGGGTGGTGCCGTTGGAATTATCGATTGTGCGGATTTGTTAGTCACGATGTCGCAGTGGTCGAGTGAACATCGCGCATTCTCTGTGGAGAAATTTCTTAAGAGCAATGATTCTTACGTCGTCGACAATTTTGTTCAAAGTTCGGTATTCGGCAAATACGTGATGGACCGAGTGTAAATTTAATTCGTTCGTGGGTTCTTAGATTCGGCGTGACTGCTTTGGCTATGAATGTCCCACGGCCAGGGCCCAGTCGATCTTCAAGGACTCCCGAAAACATTGAAGTGGTTGAAATCAGTTTACGTGAAAATCCGCGACTTTCAGTACGAAAAAAAACAGCCTCACTGGGACTTCTAAGAGCGATTATTCATGAAATTTTAAAACAGGATCTGAAGTTCCATCCTTTTAAAATTCAAATCGTTCAAGAACTGAAAGAAAGCGACTTTGATTTAGGCAAAAATTGTAAATCCCATTTTTTGGAGCGACGAGGCTCATTTTCACTTAAAAGGCCACGTCAACAAGCAAAACTGCCGTCACTGGTCTCCAAGAAGCCGCAACAATCGATTGAATTATCAAAAACCATTGATTGCATTGCCCCAGGGTAATTTTTTGGTGTGCCTTATCACGCATGAGATAATTGGACAATTTTTTTTTTCGAAAATTCTCGAGGCCAGGTGACGACTGTCAACGGTGAAAATTATCGACGCATGATTACGGAATTCTTTTTGCCAAACCTGCTTGCTCATTCATCATTTTCTTCACACACGTGGTTTCAACAGAATGGGGCGACTGCACACACAGCCAGAGCTTTGATGAATTTCCTCCAAAAACTGATCAGTCGCTTTGGGGACATCCCATATCCACCGAGGTCGCCCGAATTAAACTCCCATGAATTTTTTTTTTATGGGGCTACCTCAAAGAGAGGGTTTATAATGACAATCCCCAATCTCTTGTGGCTTTAAAGGAATATATTCGTCGAGAAATCAGCTCAATTGAACCAAGTTTACTGCAGCGTGTGGCGCAGAGCACAAGGCCCCATTTTGAACAGTGTGTTCAACTCGATGGAAGACATCTATCTGGATGACATATTCTTTAGAAAATAAAATCCGCATTTCCATTCTATCGCTGAATGCTCTCAATAAAACTTTGTGCCAATTATTACTTTTTTTAGTTAAGTTTGAAAATATAAATCTGCTACCAGACACCCTATAGAAGCACGTGAAATATAATATTAAGCTCTAATTGGCATGGCCCCGCCCACTTCTTTAAGCACAAAACTATGGCATTCTAAGAGGAGAAACTGTTTGCCAAGTTTTGTGGGAATCGGCTAAATAGAAGTACTTATAATTTACTATAAACTTTTCATGGGCGTGTCCCCACCCACTTTTTTAAATGGAAGATTTATTATTTTGCAGAGTTCACTACTCGTGTCAAGTTTCGTAAAAATCTATTAAGTAGAAGTACATCTAATCTAATACTAACTTTTCGTGGGTGTAATCCCGCCCACTTTTTAAATGCAAGATTAACTATTTTTCAGAGATCAGAGTGTGCGTCAAGTTTCCTAGACACCGGTTTAGTAGAAGTACATATAAGTTAATGGGTGTGGCCCTGCCCGCTTTGTTAAATGGAAGATTTAGTATATTTCAGAGCTCAGGGTGTGTGTCAAGTTTGGTAAAAATTGATTTAGTAGATAAACATAAATTATAATATTAAATTTAAATGGGCGTATCTCCGCCCAATTTTTCAAGGTAGAGATTGTGTGATTAAGAAAGCCCAAGGTGTGTGCTAAGTTATGCAGCAATCGGATAAGTAATATGTATATCATAAAATTAAAGAAAACAATTTATGGGCGCGCTCCCGCCCACTTTTTTTTGAAAGGCACCAAATAGAAACTACACTCTCTCAGCAAAAAAAAAAAAAAATTTAAAGCGGGCCTTAAAGTAACTGCGTTATAAAGTAACAAACATAAAAAATACAAATGAATTGATAAGCTTCTCCTTGAATTCAATTAAAAAGAGAAATTATTTTATTTTTCTTTCTTATTCGTTTCAGAACCTAATAATAATTATTTGAAAATTACTTCACCTAATGCCAGCAAAGTGCGCTTTCTTCCAAAATCATGTGGTAAGTGCAAATAATTAAATTTTTTATGCCATAGTGCAATTGTGTATATAAATTTTTAAATTGATATTTTTTCTCACCTGCAAGAAACTTTTTAAACATTTATTAAATTGCCTTTGCGGCAGCTAAAAGAAGTAACACCATTCATGATTTATTTGATTTCCGATATTGAATATTCATCTTTAGATTTTAATACCTTTAACTTGAACTAACAACGCCAACCAATAAATATACTTTTCGCTACAATTCAAATGATATTTCATTTTGAAAAGAGAAACATTCAAATGATTTATTAGGGAAAACACATTGTATGCAAGTAAATTTAAATTTAACGGAAAAAATTACGAACGAGAAGACAAGAATAAAATGTATTTATGTATGGACATTTTGAAAGTGAATAACTGAGAGGCTATTTCACCAATTCTACTTAAATATCAATTCATATTTAAAGAGAATTGGTGAAATAGGCTAAGCATTGCTAAAGCTCCGTTCAGACTATTATACAAGTATTAATACTTTCATCACATTTTACGATACAGAAATCTAAATACATTCGTTGCGACTGTCAAAAAATTTAACGTAAAATCACATATTGTGGTCAGACCATTAACCTTAAAATAAAATATGTAATACAAGCAGAAAACAAAACAGCTGTTCAAAATAAAAATGTCTGTGCTATTCATTGACTAGCGGCGGCAAAGCGGTTTCATGTAGGCGGGGACGTGCCGGTACTTGAAAAAATTGAGCAGTTAAAAATATTCTATGTAAATAACAGAAAAAACTTAAGAAAAGTTATTACAAAAACGTTAAAAAATTACGTCAACGAAATATACTTCCATACGATTCACTTATTAAAAATTTTGAGTCGATATACATGTGACTAAACATTACATCAATGACGACACGCTATCGGCGCCGACTTGGAAATTTGGTTTGTGTGAAAATGCAACCCTGATCTAATGAAAAGTATTATCGTTTAGAAAATTTTCTAAAAACGAAAAAGTCTTATGGGATGTCAAACTTTTTATCGTATTATTTGCCACTTTGATGACATTTTGCGTTCAGACTATCACACTTGCACGTATTATTTGAATTTTTGACAAGTATAAATACAAAGTATAATAGTCTGAAAGCGGCTTAAGTGGTGAGCATCAATATACTTTGCCATTTTGCATAACGAATGAAATGCTTCGCTTTGTAATGATAATTGCTCTTAACATTGCTAAGAGCCCGGGTAGCTCAGTCGGTAGAGCATTGGACTTTTAATCCAAGGGTCCAGGGTTCAAGTCCCTGCTCGGGCGGGCTAAATATTTTATATACAGTTTTTCTAATTATAATATATTTATTTAATAAACTAAAAAAATATTAATTTTAAATTTCGAAAATTTTTTATTAAACGAATTTTTTCAAAACTTAGAAAAACTCCATATTTGGAAATAATTTTTTTTTTAAACTGTGTGCTTAAGTTCCACCTCTACCGGCGAACTCAATATAATTTTTTTTTAGTATTCCACAAACTATTAAAAACAAACTATTATATTTCCAATATTTCGCAAAATATTAACGAGCGAGTTTTTCTAAAAAAGAATTCAGCACTTTGCTTTGATACTAAAATTTTTTATTAAAGCTTGTGCAAGTCACAGAATTTTTTGTTATCCTATATTAGTTATAAAAAAAAATTCAGTAAAGTGCGACTTTGACTCGCACACGAAGGGTTCCTTACGGCGCACAGTGGGCCCGATTGCCCTTTTTTCGTGGATAAATTCATATCTCCACAACTATAATTAATAGTCAGGGTCACTTAATTTGATGTGGATAGCACTAAGAACAAAATACATGTATCGAAAAAATATTGGCGGTATAGGAGGCGGGAAAGGGTACCGGCCTACAAAGTAATTACTATTTTTATATGTCTGCCGAACTACAAGAGTGTGAGGTGCACTTAATTTGATGTGGATAGCTCTTAGAAAAAACTACATATTCCAACCAAGTCTTGGCGGTGTGAAAGGGGGAAGTCAGGTACTCCCCTTACAAAGTGATTATTAATTAATTAATAAACATGTTTTTTATATGAGAACTACCAAAGAAGGAACGAAATGCATATAAACGGCGCTTAACTAACAAAACAAGTAAAAATTCAGATGGTAAAAATGAGCTTTCATTACAAAACAGCTTTTAGCAAATTTTAATACGATGAATCAAAACAATTCACATATTCTATTTGCAATAAAAAGTTGCGTATATAAAGCAGAAATCTACATCAAATGACACCACACACAGTGGACCAAACACAAAAAAACGATGATGATGAAGGTGACTTAGAAAACAGCTAGTTGTTCCGTTCTACTACGTGTTTGTCAGAATATTTACAACTAACTTTGGGGTTATTTGTTCATTAATAATTATCACATGCTCCACTTATCTCATGCGTGGATACGACACACCAAACAATTACCCTGGGGCAATGCAATGGTTTTTGATAATTCAATCGAAGGTTGCGGGTTCTTGAAGACCAGCAACGGTAGTTTTGCTTGTTGACGTACATACGTGGCCGTTTAAGTGAAAATGAGCCTCGTCACTCCAAAAAATGGGATTTACAATTTTTGCCTAAATCAAAGTCGCTTTCTTTCAGTTCTTGAACTATTTGAATTTTAAAAGGATGCAACTTCACATCCTTTTTTAAAATTTCAGAAATAATCACTCTTGGTAGTCCCAGTGAGGCTGCTCTGTTCCGTATTGAAAGTCGCGGATTTTCACGTAAACTTTCAACCAGTTCAATGTTTTTGGGAGTCCTTAAAAATCGAGTAGGCCTTGGCCGTGGGACGTTCATAGCCGAAGCAGTTGCGCGGAATCTCTGCACCCACGAACGAAATAAATTTACACTCGGTCCATCACATATTCGAACCTTGAACAAAATTGTCGACTAGCAATTACATAAGAATCATTACTCTTAAAAAATGTCTGCACAGCGAACGCGGGATGCTCACTCGACCACTGCAAACTCGGGAATAACAAATTCGCACAATCGATTATTCCAACGGCCGCACCGTTGATTGCTTTTTGAAATAAACGTATTTAAAAATATAAATTTGCCACCAGACACCCTGTAGATATTTCTAAGATCTCAGTTAGGTAAATGAGCTTGTTTTGTGAGATAAAGAACTCTGAAGTTGTATTTTGATAAGATATGAAAATATTTTATTACAAAATTTTCCACAAGTGTCGTTCTTTTCTACTTCAAATTTCTTTTCTACTTCAAATTTCATTCAATTCATGTAAAAGAAAATTTTTAATGACATATTTTTTTTTTGTTTGTCTAACAAACTAAGTGCCGCCCTAATATTTTCAGCAAATACATCGTAAGCGCTTTAGCTTGCTAGACCATAACCGGAAGCATTTTGATATTTGCGTTAAGATAGTGTCATTTTATGTCACTTGATAAATGAGTTTAAATTATGTCTGGCCGTAAGGTTTGAATTTTTTTTGGCTTTTAATGATATTGTATGCAGCACACGCACACGCACACTCACACCTAAGGTCCAAAGCATTTTTTACACTCCTGCCACTACGAGGCACAATATTACAAACGAACATCCTTAATTAAGTTACATTCAAATGTTAAAACATTTGTACGTTTCTCATATCCTTATGACAAAGGAGCCTATTAAGTTGTCTGCAGGTAGCGAGGGAAGAGCAAATCATACACTTTAGTGTTTGTTGAGGCTGTCAGATGGCAGCCAAGTCAATTGGCAGTAAGTAGCCTTTATGGCCGTTGGATCTCTCTAACTAATGAAAAATGTTTTTCATCACAACTCTTTGAGTCATGGGTACAATGACGTTATCCATCAATGTCTTGTGGCAAACATATTTAAAGATTTTTGTTTGATACTGCAAGCCAGGAAATTAGCTGACAGTCATTCATTGACAGTTATTAAGAAAGGGTTTTCTCTTGTTGTTTTTGAATTGTGTTAAAAAAAATTTACTAAAAATTTCTTTAAGCTGGAGTAACACTTTAAGTCAAACTTTTCTTTCCATCTTCATTTATAATGATGTCCATGATATAAAGTGCTTGAGTGTGAGGTTTCCACAGCTTCAGCCAAACGTGACCAGAACTGCTTTGAGTGTGCGATTATTTGTTGTTGTCTTTCACTGCTCTGTGTGTGTTTTAATCTATTCAAGAATAAACAATTTTTATAAATTTTAAATTTCAATTTGTCTAGTCTTTTTTATGGATATTTATTTAGTTTTCTGCTACGAAAATAGCAAGCACGTCTTGATTAGAACGAGTTCGAAATTGCAAAAAAAAATAAACTAAACTAAACTCCGAAGAATCGAACAAAAGCCACCCACTGCTGGACATGTTCTGCATGGTGGCAAGTGGTGGAAAAAGTATTACGAAAAATATATATAAAAATTGCAAATTTAATTTGTCTGGTTCTTTTTTTTTTGTTGTTGTTTTATTCCTGTTACCCACACAAAGTGGTTTAATAATCTTCTAGGAATTTGTTTGTTCATATAAATATCTGTGGCGAGGGATAAGAACTTAAAAACAATGTAGTCACATATTTATAGGCATTGGCAATTTTAATGCAGTGTTGCATAACTTAAAGGCGCAAAACCGGAGAAACGACTTGTAAATTTATGCAGAAAGTGATGAGTATGTGAAAAGGGCTAAAAAATAAGAAGATTGAATCTGTATAACATGAACATTATAAATGAAAAATACTTTTAAAAAATATTTTTTTATATATTCTTTAAAAGGAATTGCATCATGTTGATATGATAATAAAAAAACTCATTTTCCGGCCGACTGCTTTATTATTTGTATCAACTTGTTGGTAATTTTGGGGGCCTAGACATCATCTGTTTAACTCACAAGATTATTGAAAATAACTTTCGATTAAAAAGAAGTACAAACTAAAGACTTCAATTAGAAATATATTTCAACGAATATTTAGTCCTTTGCTTATGGTCCTTCGAGTCACAGTGTATTTGCCAGCTCATGCGGCAACAGCATTTATAGCAAAAGTTACTTCAAAAAGATACCGATATTTTAAAACTAACACTGCAAGTTATTTATAAAATATTTTACTTGTGTTCTTGGGTACTCTTTGCCACACAAGAAAAATTCTGAAAAATTCATTCAAATACATTTTCATGCAGTGCAATGCTTCGCTCGGAGCTGAAATGTAGAATTTTCAGGGAAACTCTTTAAAAATCGAATCAAATAAAATTTGAAGCATTTAAAACACACACATACACAAAATTCATTTATCTAAACTAAGTGAAGCTTGAACAAGTTACGGCGTACCAAGTGATTTTTACAATTTAAATTAAAACAGAAAAATTATTCCCCAAAGGAAAGAATAAAAATATTTGGGAACCGGAAAATTTCCGCTAGTTTTTAAATCCAAAAAACTTAATTTGTGTTTGAAATTGATGTGACAAGAAATTACGGATTATTGTGCACATTTTCGACAACTATATCGAGCCCTAACCGCAAAAATAGCTTAAGCGACATATTTTTTGGACTTCGTTTTTTTTGATGAAAATCGACTATTTACAATCGCTAATAATTATTATTATATTATAATTATAATCGATTTTGGTCAAACAATGAAGTTCCAAAATTATGTCGCTTAAGCTTTTTTGGCGGTTATGGCACGATATGTATACACAATTACCTGCCAAAGCTAGAAATTCTGTGGAAAAAGAAATGGTATAATGGTATGAGATTTGAAGAAAGTTCGGTAGATAATAAACAACGATATCCCCGAACCGTTTTACTGACTTTGACTTTTGGAGTTAAAAAAAAAACAATTTTTTCGAGATTTTCAGTCAACGATATTAATTCTCGAACGAACCATTCACTTTTAGCCAAAAAAAAAACTGGAATTTACGTGTCTTTTTCAGATAAAAATTTTATTAGATTTTTACCTTAATCGCCCCTAGAAGTTTAAAGTTTGTTTAAAAACTGTTTTGTTAAAATTTTATTTGATAAAATTTTCCACAATCCTGCAAACCGAATCGATTAACTCTCCTGCGACATCCAAGTGATCACAATATCTTTTGAATGCATTAAATC